>JAJHSJ010000007.1:70348213-70779913 GCA_021015155.1 Magnolia officinalis
ATCTCATCATGGCCACGGATGAGACGTCTTCTTCGATCACGATTTCTCCCCAGTGATTATGAGCAGATATATTCCAGCAATATCAAAATTGCCGACAAGGAAATCGAACCGTCACAGATTACACAGAAGAATTCAGCGGTGGCTACACGAAACGATCTGTCAGAATCTGAGTCACAGAAAGGTGGCACGATTATAGGTGGGTTGCGGCCGATAATTCAGGACCGAGTTCAGATGTACCCAGTCGGGACCGTGGATGAAGCAGTTCAATTGGCGAGTAGGGGCGGAAGAAACACAACTTGCAAGAGCTCCTGCTCGTCCATATCCTTCAACACGACCCCCCATGACAGGTCCCCACCACAGGATCCAGTGACTGGCACGAGGAAAAAGATCCAGTAGGAGAACGTCCTCAACTTCCTACAACCGACAAACCGTGATACGGGGAGCGGCTCATCTAGACCTCAACGTACAACACCAACAACAGCGGGCCCGAGTAGGGTTCCAAATCCTTATGCTCGGCCAAGGTCGAACAATTGTTACCGATGTGGCCAGCCAGGCCACTTATCAAACACTTGCCCTCAACGTCCCGCGGCACACTTGACTAAAACGAAGGGGCACTGAAGATGAGGCGCAGAAGAAGACCATGGACTTTGATGAACATGAACAAACCACTGAAGAAAATAGCAGGTGGAGATGAAGTGAAGGGCGAGGATCGTGGCGAATTTCTAGTTGTGAGGCGATTACTGTATGCCCCACGAAAGGAATACATCCACAGCGACACAATATATTTCGTACTCGGTTGCACTGTCCATGGAAAGGTCTGTGATGTGATCATAGACAGCGGTAGTAAGTAGCGAGAACATCGTCTCAAGAGTGATGGTGAACAAGTTGCGGCTACCAACGACGAAACATCCTTCCCCCGTACTCAATTGGCTGGATAAAAAAGGTGAATGAGACCAAGGTAACTGAACAATGCACTATCTCATTTTCAATTGGCACAAAAATTATAAGGATCAAATACTTTGTGATGTGGTCGACATGGAAGCTTGTCATATGCTACTCGGTCGACCCTGGCAGTCGGACGTGATGCGACCCATCGGGGACAAGATAATGTCTACGTATTCGTCAAGGATAGTCGAAAAAATAATCCTTGCCCTATGGCACCAGGAGAACCACCCTGAAGCTTCTAAAGTAGAGGGGAGTTCCCTCTTGACCATTCGAGATTTCATGGAGGAATCCAAGGAAAAACCGGGAGGTATACGCCGTCGTAGTGGTGAAGGGCGAGGAAGAGGAACCCTAAACATCCCTCCAAGCTTAAGGCTGTTGCTAAACGAATTCAAAGAAGTCTGGCCTGAAGATTTACCTGATGGATTGCCCCCCATGAGGGACATCCAACATCACATAGACCTCGTCCCTGGGGCTAGCCTGCCCAACCGCCCTCATTATCGGATGAGTCCGAAGGAGTTGTGAGATACTTCAGGGGCAAGTGGAGGAATGATCCGTAAGGGTCTCTTGAGAGAGAGCATGAGCCCATGTGCCGTACCAGCATTATTAACGCCAAAAAAAGATGGAAGCTGGCGCATGTGTGTCGACAGCCGGGCAATTAACAAAATCACTATCAAATATCGGTTCCCAATACACGGTTGGACGACATGCTCGATGCTAGAAGGGGCCAAGGTGTTCTCTAAACTTGATCTAAGGAGCGGGTACCATCAGATTCGTATCAGACCCGGTGAGGTGATGAGTGGAAAACGGCGTCAAGACCAAGGAAGGGTTGTATGAGTGGCTGGTCATGCCCTTCGGCCTATCGAACGCACCAAGTACTTTTATGCGTTTGATGAATCAAGTTCTAAAACCGTTCACTGGCCGATTTGTGGTAGTATATTTGATGACATATTGATATATAGCCAGGATGAGGAGGAGCACAGGAAACATCTCAGGCAGGTGCTTGCAAGGTCCTACAAATTAACAAGTTGTACCTCAACTTGAAGAAGTGTAGTTTTTTAACTAACAGCCTATTGTTTCTAGGATTTGTTGTAACGTCCACAGGCATTCGTGTGGACGAGATGAAAAGGTGCGAGCTATTAGGGAATGGATGATCCCGACAAACATTCATGAGGTGAGGAGTTTTCACGGGTTGGCGACTTTCTATCGTCGATTTGTGAGCGAGATTTTAGCACCATAGTCGCGCCCATAACAGATTGCATGAAAAAGGGACCGTTCCAGTGGACCGATAAAGCTGACAAGAGCTTTCATGAGATCAAGCATCGTTTTCTACAACACCGGTCTTAGTGCTTCCTAATTTTGACAAATTGTTTGAGGTTGAGTGTGACGCTTCATACATCGGAATTGGAGGAGTATTATCACAGGAAGGCAGGCCGGTAGCCTTCTACAGCGAGAAGCTCAGCGAAGCCCGAAAAAAGTGGTCGACTTATGAGCTTGAGTTGTACGCAGTTGTTCAAGCGCTGCGACATTGGCGACATTATCTGATTCAAAGAGAGTTTGTTCTGTACACTGACCATCAAGCATTAAAGTTTATTAATAGTCAGACTAATGTGAATCGTGTGCATGCTAGATGGGTTGCGTTTTTACAGGAATTCACGTTCGTTCTGAAGCACAAGTCAGGGGAAGCAGAACAAGGTGGCTGATGCACTTAGCCGTCGTGCATCATTACTGGTTACAATGAGCAACGAGGTGGTCGGCTTCGACTGTCTCAAGAGCTGTATGCTGAGGATGAAGACTTCAAAGATTCTTGGATGAAGTGTCAAGAAGGTCACCCCAGCGACCTTCATATACAGGACGATTTTCTCTTCAAAGGGAATCGATTGTGCATCCCCCAAAGTTCCCTGAGGGAGCAGATTATTCAGGAGCTACATGGAGGTGGCCTCGGTGGACACCTTGGGCGAGACAAGACGCGAGCTCTTGTGGAAGAGCGGTATTACTGGCCGCAATTAGTACGTGATGTGGGGAAAGCCGTACAACGTTGTCATGTTTGTCAGACCTCTAAGGGACAATCTCAGAATACGGGCCTCTACATCCCGTTACCTGTGCCTGACGGTCTTGGGAGGATTTATCAATGGACTTCGTGCTTGGTCTGCCACGAACACAACGCGGCATGGATTCAGTGTTCGTGGTAGTAGATCGTTTCTCCAAGATGGCGCACTTTATTCCATGCAAGAAGACTCTCGATGCAACACACGTGGCAAATCTATTCTTCAGAGAAATTGTGCGGCTACATGGGGTTCCCAAGACTATTACTTCTGACCGTGACACGAAGTTCATAAGCCACTTTTGGCGGACTTTGTGGACTCGATTCGATACACGACTTCAGTTCAGCAGCGCCTACCACCCACAAACTGACGGTCAAACTGAGGTTGTGAATCGCACGTTGGGAAACCTCCTTCGATGTATTTCAGGAGAAAAAACCGAAGCAGTGGGATTGGCTTTGTCTCAAGCGGAGTTTGCATTCAACAACATGGTAAACCGCTCGACAGGAAAATCCCCGTTCCAGGTTTATTACGGACGAGTACCTCGCCACACACTAGACTTGGTCCCTCTGCCCAAGCTCCCAGGCATGAGCATTGCAGCAGAACATATGGCAGACAAGTTCATGAGCATTCATGCGGAGGTACAAACCAAGTTACATGCCTCGAACGAGAAGTATAAGGAGCAAGCGGACAAGCATCGGCGACGAAAGTGTTCGAGGTGGGCGACCAAGTAATGGTCCATCTGCGCAAAGAAAGATTTCCGACCGGAACATACAACAAGTTGAAGAATAAAAAGATTGGAACGGGGTACCAATCATTCGAAAGATCAATGACAACGCCTATGTTGTTGATCTTCCAGATGACATGGCGATCTCACGGACTTTCAATGTCGCGGACCTGACCGAGTATCATGAACCAGAGCATGACGAGAACTCGAGGACGAGTTCTTTTGAAGTGGAGGAGACTGATGTAGAGCGGGTCGCGAACAGTTACATGGCCAAGATGGATAGAAAAGGCCCGGTCGGCGACAGAAGTGATCTGGACCATCAGACCTTAAATCAGGCGTATCTCGCAATCCGGGATGAGTTAGCGGACGAAAAATATATGATTTTGGGGTAGAACGAGCTACTTTAGCCAACCAACCCCGCTACGCCGGGTTGCGACGCCCGGGAATTGCGAAAAACCCCTGGATTGACGGTCGTTTCCCTGTTTTAATTTCAATTTTACTATAAATAGTAAGTTTTAGTTTGATTATAACTCTTCATCCGTTGGGCTTTAGGAGTTGCGCCCAACGTGAAAAGAGCTTAGAATAATTAGGAGAGAACGGTTGGTGAAGCCAAATAGGACACTTACTATTTTTGGCCGAAAACCTTGCGCACTAGTAGACATCACGACCGTCTATAAATAGTAAGTTTACTATTTATAGTAAATCGCGAATTCTAGGAGTTGTAGTTGTAGTTTGATTCTGATTTCTTTCCCATTGCTTGGTACCCCTATTTAAAGGGCTGTGAACTCGTTTTTTGATTTAATTAATCAGTTTCGAAATTATTAGAATTAGAAATATTTCTGTTTTCTATTTCTTTCCTCGTGGATTCGAGAAGTCTCTGTGAGGAGTCCAGAGAAGCTCCGTGGATTCGGAGTATTTATCCTCATCACGTTCATCCCTGCGTCACCCACCAAGTGATTTTATATGTTTCAGTAATGTCTTTACATGGTTTTAGATGGTATGGCCCACCTGAGTCCCATATACGGCTGAATTTTGGGGTATCCCATGACCTAAAGGGAAGGGAGTCCATCAAATTCACAGCGCTGATGTTCCTCATGGGAAGTTCCCATGAGGTCGAGCTGTGTGGGTCCCACCGTGATGCGTGCCGACCATCTACCCTGTCAGTCAGATGCACCATTCAATGATGGGCCTGGGGTTTAAAAATCAACTCAATCCGTGACTTGTGTGGGCCACACCTCATACAAAAGTTGAGAGGGGTTACCCTCCATTAAAACATTCATAATCATTTGTTGGGCCCACCGAGATGTGGTTTACAAATCCAGCCCATCCATTATGAGTGTCTCACTTGGATGAGGGGTCAGACTAAGTTTCAGATGCATCCAAATTTCAGGTGAGCCCCACCAAGTTCTTTTATATGTTTTAGGCATGTCTTTACATGATTTTAAATGGTATGGCCACCTGAGTTCCTTATACGGCTGAATTTTGGGATATCCCATTATTTAAAGGGGACCCATCAAATGGCACGGTGTTGATGGTCGACACGCATCATAGTGGGGCCCACACAGCTCGACCTCATGGGAACTTACCATGACCTCGACCACATAGATAGAACCTTTTCATATATTAATTATATATAATATATATATTATATATATATATATATATATATATATCCAACTCAGGCTCAACCCAAACCGACCATGAGTTAGATGGGTTGGGTGTGGATCTCCTGTACCCATAGCTGTCCAATGAAACAAATGAGACGACTTATTTTGACTTGGATCCGACCAGACCTAAGTGAGATTTTAATAAGGTCCCAACCCAAAGTTTTGACCTGATCATTAAATGGGTCAGGTCTTAAAACTCCTCCCAACCCAATCCAACAGCATCGACTTCCTCCAGAATGGAATAATGCAGTAGAGCCAAAAAGGAAAATGATAGAGCCATCGCCCACAGTACAGATAGCAGGGTTATCTATCAACTGGGGCTGTCCATCTAGCTATACTATCATGGATGGCCTATTTTTCAAAAGTCACACCCAATGGACATTCGGAGATTATTTAAACCATGCAAGTTGTGGGACCCACTGTAGATGGGTCATTGCGTAGAGTTCAAACGGTCCTAAACTCTCATTATGACCATTTTCCTGTTGAATTCGGGCTATTATGAAGCTGCCTCGACACGACACTCGCCGGAGGGCGGCTACTTTTAAGACAGCCATAATCAAATGAGGGTGATTACAAGCTCAAAAGATTGCACCATTCAGCAACTGGCTGGCACTAGAAACTGTGAGAACACGCTGGATAAAATAAGATGTGGCCCGCATGACCTTTTTTTCTCAAACAATCGCGACTGATTTTATTTTATATATATAATATATATATCTATATTATAATTATATATAGAGAATAGATAAGATATAATATATATATATATATATATATATATATATATATATATATATAAGGGTGTGTTTGGTTACACTAAATATCATGAAATTTCCTGAACCACTTCCCTCTTGTACATGTGGGTCTTTATTATATTATTTTAATGTTCTAAAGACATTCAAATACTTTACATGAGGGTCTTTTAGTTTTGAAGGTTCTAAAGACATTCAAATACTTTCTCCCAATTAACCAACATGTATCAATCCTCACCCAATCAAAATAAACATACTATCTAAATACCCAAATTGTGTTATATGCTTTAGACTGATCCAGATTATCTACATAATGAAGGGCTGAGATTACATCACATTGACTATTTTCATTTTACTGTCCACCAATTAGCCAGTTAGGAAATCACAACAATGTATTTTTGGTTTATGATACATCTAAATTGAAATCCACCATTTAGACCATTCAATTAAGTTTGATGGGGCAGCTTGGTGTACCTTTTGCACCCCTACGAAAAAAAGGGGTGCAAATGCTACACCACATGTTTAGATTATGCTATTTCCCTTGAGGAATCATAGATGACATCATCTAAACCGTCAATTAGCACTTTCACCCTTCTTTATATGCAGGGCAAATTGTGTATCCACCATTGAGATCTGCAGAGTATCAAAAGTTTTTTTTCCCCCCTTTTTCCCCTCTTGGACAATTCCATCAATCATCTTTCTTCACTTTGCTATACCATCTTCAATGTTCAACCTTAACTATTTTTGTTTCCTTAAAGTATTTTAATGCAGGGGTATTTTCACATCGGGCTCGAGTGGAGTAGCCTGTGTGAACCGGGGGCACACTTAGGGTGGGCGGCCCATGTGAGGTGGGTGGCTTGCGTAAAGAGAGACCCATATAAAGTGGTGCCTACGAGGGGGGTTCGGCCAAGAACCTGACCTGAGATATGAGATAAAGGGATTAATTCACCATGTTCTATCAATTCGAGCTTTTAGAGCAAGTGGTTAGTTGTCCTGCATCATATTTTAGAGACCAGGTGGTCAGATGACTGTTTTCCATCATTGATAGGGGCAGGGTAACATGTTTGTTCAAGAGATGGCTTTACAATGTTCAGGTTCCACCTGCTCTACAGAGTAGCTATGTTTGGATCATAGGCCATCCATAGCAGTTGACACAACAAACAAACGGTTTTGATTAGCGAAAAATGGAACATTTAGATCGGTTGTGCCAATGCTTCAAAAGAAATGAATGGTTCAAAAAAATTGGCAAGTTCTTTCTAGTCGTCTACCTGTTTCGGACACTGGCTTAAATGATGAGTAGACCAACTTGAGTTCAGGTCCAGGTGAACACATGGTGAGCCCAGCTGATCAACAGCTTCTGTATTCAAAACGTGTGCCAGATAGGCACGTGTGGGTCTGATATAAAGACTTTTTCCAATCCACACCTCTAGGATTGGCAAACCTATTTAAATTTCAACTTGTAAACACTCAGTAAATATGAGGTTTGCAATATAGTGGAATAGGCATAGAGTCACATTTCACAACTCTTACATTATTGGATTCAGTCCCTATCCAGCCATGACCAACTTAACAACAACAAAAGAAGACATTTTCTTTGTTCTTCTTTGTTACTGATCTGGTATTAAATCAGAATACTTTGATCTGTTCTCTAAACATGAAGCTGGATTGAAGTAAAATGCATGTTTCCATCAAATGAGGGGATTGAAGGCCTTACGAAATACGCCCATGATTTGGTCAAATTGCTACCTCATGGAAAGCCCCCTCACTTGCAATGAGTTTTGAACCATACTCCAATGTTGAGGAAGCTTTCGAAGTCGGATTGCGGCCTGCAACAAAAGAACAAGCTCGAGAATAACACTCAAAACAGCACACTTGTTTTTCTGTTGTGTGCATGTGGGAAGGGCTGACAACAGGTTGGATTTGTGTTGGGTCCTAAAGTATCGATACCTGGAATAACTGGTTTTGGATCTTGTCGGGTCCGGGCCTCGTTCTTGATGACCCAGACCTAGATCTGCTCGGATTAGGACCTGCCGGGTACCCATCAGATCTTTGAATATAGGTTCGAGTTGGCTTCGAGACAAATAAGAGCCCATCCGATGGATGGATTAGATCGCACACACATGCCACTTTGACACGTATGGTTGGTAAACGGGCCCTCTTATGTATGTGCGGCTTAGGAAGCATAATTTCTTTGCTAGAATTATCAATATATAGTTAATGGGTTTTGCTAATGTCCTGACCTTCATGGGGATGTTTAAGTGACAGGTGGAGTGTCTAATCATTGACTCGGGTCGTTCATTCATTAATATGATCGGGAGCAGGCCATGGTGACAAAAGCACACAAATCGGATGATTGTAAATACACAATCAATAGCATGGAAAGCGGATGGACAAGATTGATTAGAGAAAAAAAAAACAGTCCAAACATTATCTTGAAACATCTATTTGGTAGATTCAACTCCTTATTGCTTGTGATTCTAAAGTATCATTTTGGTTTGATGATTCTAACTGTGATCTGTGGCTTGTAAAAAGAAACAGACTGCTGTAACAAGTTGTCCCCATTCAAAGGGTTATGATCATCTGACGAGCATAATTTTTTCACCATGGCTTTCTTGTAAGTTTTAATTGTATGAATGGGAACAACCTGGATCAATGATTGGAGACTCCACGTGTCACTTAATAGCAAAACCCATAATTAATATATGTAATACTGTTAAAATTAACTGGGCCCAACTTGGACCTGACCTGACCGATTTTAACTTGGTCCAAGTGGATGGACCTGACTTGAACCTGAGAAGACCCCATTTCTGACTGAGTCCAAAAAATGTGAGACCCGAACCTGACCCATTCTTTTTATGGGTGCGAAAATAAGACCTGGAACAGTCAAATTGGGAGGGATCATTGGGTACTCGCAGGTCCAGGTACCCATTGACAGCCCTAAAGGTTGGATGCATATGCATATCTGTGTATGCATATGAGTGAGATTGATAAACTATATTGTCATGCAAGAAAAGAGCAGACCTTTCAATTGCATGTACATCATTGGGAAATATGACCACCTTGACCTGGACTCCTTTCTCCTTCAGAGCCCGAGCATACTACACATTTCAAACACAAAAGGAAAAAGACCGAATTACAACAGCAATACACAAAGGAAACTACGATAGGTTTCTCTAAGTTATCATGCATAAAAAGCTAATGAAAAGGATGGACTCAATCAAATATAAGTAAATCTAAGATGAGCTGAAACATTAATTCTGCAGCAACGGCATAAGAAGACAAGTATAGAAAGAATCACATTCTATATGGTGGGTGGTTAGAAGAATCTGATGCCACCACTCCAGAAGCAGAAGCTTGAAGTTCAGAAACTCTGGCCAAAATTATTTTCTGGTTTGGGGAAGTGTCCCTTATGGTTGCCCTTGGGCAAACAGAGTCATGTTACTCCTGAACTCCTGTTCTAGTTCATTTCCATTTGTACTTTCGCTCATGAGTTCAAGTTCTTTAAGAGCATGGTTTGTGCAGCAAGTTCAGTTGAAAAGCACATAACTATCTACGGGGTTTATAATACTAAGCAAGATAGTGAAAAGACCAGAAAAGACTAAGAAAACAATCCCCTTGGCCTCCGCCTAGGCGGTCATGCGTGGAACAAGGCTCCAGAAAAAAAAAAAGGTATTTGCATCAACAAGCACGTAGGTAGCTTTTTTTTTCTTATTATTATTTTTTAATTTTATTTTTGGGCAGATTTAGTACCTTAATTATCATAAATATGTACAGGGAGCCACTATTTACACCCTCTCTAACTGATAAATACACCCACCCTTTACGATTTAGATTTTACAATAGTTTACTATTGTAAAACCAAATTTGGAAATGGTGGGTGTGTCTATTAGTCAGAATAAATAGCAATTCCCAGAATATGCATGTGAATTATTGATTGCATCATATATAAAGGTGACGACATGGAATGCCTAGGCTTGAATAATGTAGGCAGTCATCTGGGCCTTATGTGATACATAGGCAACTGGTCGACTGCCTAGGTAATCACTCAAAACCTGGGATGATTGGTGAAGCAGCTGTATCGACTCGCCTTTACTTTTATAAATGCTAGTTTTATGTAGCTAAGTTACTCCACTCTCGGGGTCCTTAGTTTTGTTACTTACGTTTCAACTTCCTTCTGTAGTGGAATTCAATCCCCCAATCAAATGATAAAAGAAAACAAGATGTGCTTGTAATCAGATTGATGCCATAAAGCAAGACACATGTAACCCACACTTCATACATATGCACTCATAATGTGGAAAGATCATAAATTTCAATGACCCCTCAATAATGGTTGTTGGTGAATTCAGCTAAATAAGTTTTAAAAAAAAAATTTCCTAAATGACGGCCATTTATTTACTATCTGTTACTTGTATTAGTCATGGAAGCACCTGCAGCAATGACAACTCCAAAGTAACATGGATTTGCTAGCCACATTGATCTAGAAGGGAATGTATTATCTCACCTGCAAGCCATTCGAAACTGGAACTCGAAGATCCTGAGCTCCCAAAAGGAAAAGGACTGGTGATTTGACCTGTAGATACCATCAAAGTCATGGAGATTAGCTAAAGTACAATGAAAATCGTAGAATCCCTTTCACTCAGTTAAATCTGACAGTGCTCACAATACGTTGTAAGAGAAACTAGAGCAACATGTTAGCCTAGTTTCATAGCAACAGTGATATCATAGATGCAGAATACAAGTGGAAAGCTAACTTGAAAGAACTGAAATAGATGGAAGGCAAGTAATCTAGAACTTATAAAGAACCACATCAAGCTCATCTCCATTCAGGAAAATTCATAGTTAGCATGTTTGAACATTTCATGGAGTGAAACAATGATATTCTGGATTACTATAGTCACGTAACATTGTTGAAGACTTCAATTGGTGTTGGATTCTAAAGAAACTATAAACATGTCCTTAAACATGTTTGGATGGATCTCAATATGACAGTTAAGAGAGAGAGAAAGCAATGGCAATTGTATTCTAGATTATAATAATCAAATAACAATGCTGAAGACTTTAATTTGGTGTTGGATTTTAAAGAAACTATATATATGCTCGGATACATCTCTATATGACAGTTAAAAGAGAAATACAGCAAGGGTCCACATGCGATAAAAGAAGGGCACACTCCAGTGGTACCAGTACCACCAAGCTTAAAGGAATACCAAGCAGATGTGGGGCCCAAGTGATGTATCTGCACCATCCAACCCATTTATCAGATGCATCACCTCCGAAAACCCCTAGCTTCCAAAACTCAAGCCTGATCCAAAACCAAGACGAGCCATCAATCATGACAAAGGGAAAGAACTAGGAAGGAACCGCAACTTGAATTCTAAAGTGACCCACATGAGTTGTAAAATAGCATGAGTCTTGGCCTGATTAAAGCAACTGAATGGCCTTGATTATATATAAACAACACAGTACAACACCCCCCAACGGTGAGCATTCCCTTTCTATATGTTCCCTGCGTTGTGGCCCACCCGAGTTTTTTCATCGGAATGATTTTTGGGCTAGAAGCATTCTCTGAGGTGACGCATCTTATGGACAGGTTGGATTCCATGAAAACATCACTGGGCCCCACATCTATGCAGTACCACCATAAGCTTATGGTGGTACCAGTACCACTGAAGCGCATCCCATAAAAGAGGTGCCAAGTATTTGATTGTCATGATCATCCAGTATGGGGGATATTTGTTGCATGGATCATCCACACTGGTTGGATAACTGAGCCATGTTTCCCAGTTGCACAAAGTGAAAAACCCAAGCATGTTATAATAGAAGGGGAGTTATATGATACTCAGGTAGTGTATGATGCTTCAATACACATGCACTCATAAATTGTACAAGTGGCATGCGTTAACTCAAATTAAAGAGATTGAATTTGCAAACCCCTGTAGGTAAGTCAAGCTCAAAATCAGATTGGATGAACAACCCTATCCTCAGATTTGGGGATACTTGTTTGTTGAAATATGGCCATTGGATTTTTATTTTTTTTCTTTAACTGTCTAATAGATTCATGGTGAAAGCTATGGTGTAAGTTTGACGCCAGCAGCCAACATGATGCAACCCTCTATCCAGTGTGGGGACGGCAATGAGAGGACAAAACTCCCATAGGCACAATGTAATAGCATATTGCATAGGTTAATTACAATCAAGTTCTATCTAATAGCCTATTACATGGGTTGTTACAATCAACAGGTGATCGTCCTTGCCCATAGAACTGAGAAGGATGTTGCCCATATTATTCAAGCTAGGTGGAAGAACGGAGATGTGCTTTTGGAGTTTTATGCGATAGGCTTGTACCACTCAAACTAAAAGGGATTTTTTTATAGGATAGCTATAAGGCCAGCCATGCTTTGTGGGACAAAATGTTGGGTACTTATAGAACAACATGTTCATAGGATGAGTGTAGCTGAAATGACGATATTGGGATAGACGACTACAAGATGAGGATGGATAGAATTATAAATGAATGCATTAGAGGGAACTTGAGTAGCAACAATCGGTAATAAGATGAGGGAAAGTATACTTGGAATCTTAGATGGTTTCGTCATGTGCAATGGAGAGAAGAACTACACCGGTTAAGAGCAAGTTGGTACAAGTTGAAAGCTCTAAAAGGGCAAGGGGAAGGTACACAAGGACGTGGATGGAGGTAGTAAGAAAAGACTTGATGACCTATGGTCTAACTGAAGGTTTGGCCCTTAGAGAGGAATGGTAGAATAGGATTCATGTAGACGATCCCAATTAATTAGGATAAGGCTTGGATGATGATGATGAAGAAACTATCCAGTAGATGTCCACCAATCTGAGAGTTATATAACAATTAATTGTAATTTTTGGTTCATGATACATCTAAACTGGGAACCATAATTTGGACAGTTTAATTTGATTTAGTTGCAGGCCATATATGAAGTTTTATATAACTAAACTACATGCAACTAAACTACATGCCATATATGCAATTTCTGAGTACTTTCTATGTATCATCCATCGCGCTTTGCTAGATCATCAAAGTTTTCTCACCATACAAACTCTCTGAGAGAGCAATGTATAATACCACCAAGGGGTTGTTTGGATGTGCAAAAACCTTCATTTCAGATAAACCTGTCCTTGATAATGGAGGCATCCATTGCTTGGATGCCTTAAGTATGGTGGAAAAGGGCTTGCATCGGATGTGGGTTTCTACATAAACTTTATATTTAGGCTTCCATCCTAAAAGCCGAAACATTGATATCCATGGAAGAAGGCATCCACAAAAATTGCTACTTCGCCTGCGTCCCCACCAGATGCAACCCAATATTACATGGCCCAGATTTTAAAAGAGAGCAAGTTCACATTTTAGTCCACTCAGTACATGGCCCGAATCTCGCATACATGTGCCACTTTGGCCTATGTGCCACAATTCACCTATTCAATAAATGCTCCTATGGGTGCACTTTGGAATTGTCAAACATGAACATGACTTCCATAAGCTGTCATCCAAACAGAACATCTCAACATCTAGGAAACTCTACATGTGGGTATCCAATACAAAATATCCATTGAACCCTTTATCCAGGATCTAAAAATCCACAGATATGGACTTTCATTGCAAACCCACTTCCGTGTATCCAAACAACCCTTTTGCCAACAATATTCACAAGTTGGGCTTGTAGTCCAAGTTATGGAGTTCAAGTCTCAGGGAAGGGGATCCCTTATTGTTGTGAGTTCTAGCCAAGTACTCTAATTTATTTATTTTTAAAGGATCCAGTGATGCAAACTGTTGTTCAAGTAGAAATGACAATGCGCTTGGGCTGTAATGTAAAAGTTGATGACCACCAAAATCAGTGCTGCATAATTGTGTTTGACAATGTGGCAATTACATCAGTGCCAAGTGAAAATAGCGTGAACATAAAACCCATGCAATAGTGTCAGAAGAATCTACATGGCAACTTCAAGAGCAAGGCTTACAGGAAAGGATCAACTCATATTCCTCCAGTTATGTACTAGAAAACATAGTAAGATAAACCCAAGCCAAAAGAAACTATACCAAATGGCTATATCAAAACACCCTGCAGAAAACCCATGTTACAACTTATATATACAGGAGGCTTGCTTGGACTTCAGGCTAACCACCTAATTAATCTTCAACCAAAATAGCAATTAATCCAGTTTTTACAAAATAATAAATAAATAAATCCATGCCACGTAGAGCCCATTGGCGGGACCGATCTTCAGGTGGGGCTGATCTAGTTGTGGTTATGATCATGGTCCTCTAATGTCAAAGACGACAATCCACACAATGCATTTGATAATCTTGGTCCATGAGCACCTTGATTGGGAGCCACTGGCAGTTAATGGTGCTCAAGATCTTAGCTTGGACATGAACTACATTAGACTCGGAAAAAACTTATCCTGGAGTCTATCCAAGAGAAGCTAATGCGGGGGCATTTTCACACCAGGCTCGAGTGGGGTAGCCTGTGGGATGTAGGGGCACACTTGGGGTGGGTGGCCCGCGGAACCCATGGATTTGGGGCCCATGTGAGGCGGGTGGCTCGTGTGAGGTGGAACCCATGGATTTGGGGCCCACGAGGAGGGTTCGGTCGAGGACCTAACCCATGGATTTGGGGCTTGGGCTAATGAGATAAAGGGATTAATTTGCCATGCTCTATCAGTTAGAGCTTTTAGAGCAAGTAGTTAATTGTCCTGTATCAAATTGGTATCAGAGTGGGAGGTCTCGTGTTTGAGACTCCTCACCGGGGGTGATTAATGCGGGGACATTTTCACACCGGGCTCAAGTGGGTGGTATGTGGGATGCAGGGGCACACTCGGGATGGGCGGCTCGCGGAACCCATGGATTTGGGGCCCATGTGAGGCGGGTGGCTCGTGTGAGGTGGAACCCATGGATTTGGGGCCCACGAGGAGGGTTCGGCTGAGGACCTAACCCATAGATTTGGGGCCTGGGCTATGAGATAAAGGGATTAATTTGCCATGCTCTATCAGTTCGAGCTTTTAGAGCAAGTGGTTAATTGTCCTGCATCAGAAGCACAATGATGTATGCTTCGCACTAAACGTCACAATAGACGGTTACAAACACACTGGAATTTTATCGCTATACCAACTTGACACAGGAATTTAGCTCTGTAACCAACTAGTGCAACCTCGTTGATGAAAACTGATAGGTTGTATAGTGCAGAAGCGAAGCAGAGTCAATGTGGCACAAAGGGGTCATCAACGGACCCATCTAGGTCAAGCCTCTTTCTAGATCTGGCGCTACAGATGTTGTAGAATAATCATCAAAGATGAAACCAAGCCTGGGATTGGTTCCTAACATACCACTAGCCAAAACAAGTAATCGATCAATCATTGGGCAATGTCGGAAAGTGGCATATCAATCACTTAAAAGGCTAATAAGTGGCTTGATAAGCCATGTGTTTCAATTTCATTATGAAAGTGGCCCATCGAAAATTGGCAAAAATACAAAAAAGGGAAATTTACTGAACAAGCACTCACTTTATCCCTAGCAACTAAATAAAATAAATAAATCCTTTGAATTTCGAGGATCATTTGAGCAATCCCATGCATTTAGTTCTTTTTTCCCTCTAAAGCTAATCAAATCTTTGTTGAGTAGAACTGGGCTATTAGTGAACACTATTGATGAATGGAACTTGGCCATTAGCAGCCTGCTTATATCATATTTTGTTATTAATTGTATGTTAATGTGTGTTATATGTTAAGAGACATCTTAAGGATTCTCTCTTGTAGCCCATGTGTAAACCAAGAAATGGACAAAACAGCCTTGATGATCATTGGATAGCTGTGGTATTATAGTTCTTGAGTAACCAGAATTCCATAACTACTCAAGTGCATATGAGTAACCCAATATTTATTAATGTGGTTTTCATGTGTGATGTGGAACTAACAACGAGTTGGGATGGATTAGTCTCCACCATTGGCACCTTGTAGCTTATTCCCTTCACTGCAGGAGTGTGAATACCATTAGATTATGAGTACTATAATGTACAAGTCTCCTAACCGGGAGGCCCATCATGCTTGCTATAGATTGGATTGATTATCCACCAACTTTGACAAGCAAACACTTAAATGTCCTAGTGGGCTGGACCTTGACACGCCTTTTGAAGTTACCTTGGTGGCCAACATACAGGTGTAATTGGCATACATATTAAGATGTAATTGAAGCCTTGAGTGTGTAAACATGGGACCCACTAGTCTCCCTGGACTTTGTGGTTAGATCTTGTCAATCGGACTGCCCGTCAGGTATTTTATGGATGGCAAGCCCACTTAAACGATTTCAAAAGTCTTCTCGAATGTTTTCGACCATTAAAATTTTTTATTTCAGTAGAAGCCTTTTAGATCTAATGGTTGAAAACATTCGAGAAACCTTTTGAAAATAGTTAAGTCAGCTGGCCAATCATAAAACACTTAAAGGACAGTCTGATCAACAAGATCTAACCACAACTTAAGTCCAGGGAGACTAGTGGATCCAATGTTGGTTCATACAAGGTTTCAACCGCATCCTAATATGTGTGCGCAATCACACCTGTATGTCAACCACCAATGTAACCTCAAAAGGTATGTCAAGGCCCACCACACTATGACCATGAAGTCTTTACCTAATCTCAGGTCAAAGGAATAGTCAAAGTTGGTGTATGATCAAGTCAATCCATAGCGAGCATGATGGGCCTCTTGATCAAGAGATGACGCAATCCTCCAATGCGAATATCACAATAGTCGTAATCTAATGGTATTCTCACTCCTATGTGGTGAAGGGCATAGGCTATAATGTGCCTGATGTTGAAGAATAATGCATCCTAACTCGTCATTAGTTCCACATCACACACGATAGCCACATTAACAAATCCCGGGTTGGCCATACCCACCAAAGCATTTATGGAATTTAGGGTACTCAAGAACCATGATACCATAACCAGTGTTCGAAATATCGATACTATCGGCCGATATTATCGGTATCGCACCACTGCGAGACAATATACCCCCGATAACCACCGGAAGATACCAAAAAATCTAAAATCCCAATATTGGCCGATATATCGTCGATATCGCACGGATCCGGCTTGTGGAGAATTTTTTTTAAAAAAAAAAAAGAAAAAAAAAAAAAAGAAAGAAAGAAAGAAAGAAAGAAATCGGAGCGAACCTGGCTGCAGCGGTGATCGGAGGTGGGCCACTCGACAGGTAAGTAGGATTTTCTTGCCATTTTCTTCAACTTCCCTCTTTCTCGGAGATTCTGGCGAGGAATCAGGCCGGATCAACGAACCGTTACTTCCGGAACGAGATTTGAGAGGACGAGAGCTTGCGTGCGTGAAAGGCTCGGATCGGACTATGTGGATGGCGGTGAAAATGGAGAGGGAAAGTGAAAGAGGGGAGCGACGCGGATGGGGAAATCGGATTGCGTACTGAGTTACTCTGTGCGCCCTTATCGTACTGAGTAAACTCTGTAGGGCCCATTGTGGGGTTTGTTAGTTCATCCACGCCGTCCATCCGTTTTTCCAGATCATTTTAGGGGTTGAGCCCAAAAATAAAGTATATCAAAATCTCAAGTAGACCGTACCAAAGGAAACCGTGGAAGTATTGATTTCCACCGTTGAAATATTTATAAGGCCCCCAATGATGTTTATTTGTCATCGAAACTGTTCATAATATCACAAAGACATGGATGATGGAAAAAACAAATATCATATTGATCTAAAACTTTTGTGGGCCTCAAGAACTTTTCAATGGTTGACTTCAATTCAAACTGTTTCAGGTGGTGTGGTCCACTTGAGCTTTGGATATGATTAATTTTTCGTTTAAAGCCCTGAAACTATATGATAAAACGGATGAACAGATTTGATAAAATGCGTGAATGATAGTGGGCCCCACAGTTTACTCTGTACACAGTTCCCAATCCACGTCCGTGGATGGCTTGTCGTGGTGCGTGGTGCGTTACGCTCTTATCGTACTCACTTGGGCCCACCTTTAATGTATGTGGTCCATCCACGCCGTCCATCCATTTTCCCATCTAATTTAAGGGTTGATCCCAAATTTTATAAAATTCTAAGATCATACCACAGGAAACAGTGGTGATACTGATTTTCACCGTTGAAACCTTTCTCCACTGTTTTCTATGGTGAGGTCCACTCGAGCTCTGGATCTGACCCATTTTTTGGCTCATGCTATAAAATGATCTCTTCAAATGTATGGACGGTGTAGATAGAAAAAATACATCATTGTGGGACCCACGTAACTTGGTGACGTCTCGTGCCCAGTCAGTGACGGGTTCATACGAGATTGCATACGTACTCAATACGCTCTTATCTTACAGAGTAAACTTTGTTGGGCCCACCGTGATTACACGTGGTTTATCCACGCCGTCTATCCGTTTTTAATGATCATTTTAGATGTTGAGCCCAAAATCGAACCATATCCACAACTCAAGTGGACCACATTACAGGAAACAGTGTTGAATGAATGTTGACCATTAAAAGCGTTGTGGGAGCCATAAAAGCTTTGGATCGACCTGATATTTATTTTTTCCCTTCATCTGGGTCTTTAGGAACCAATCAACAGATTGGATGTCAAATAAACAGTACAGTGAGCCTTAGGAGGATTTTAATGGTGGATATCCAATCATTATTGTTTTCCTTTGGTGTGGTCCACCTGCGATTTATATCCCTATGATTTTTTGTATCAATCCCTAAAATGATCCGTAGAAATGGATGAACGGAATGAATGAAACAAATACATTATGGTGGGGCCCACAGAGCACCGACCACTAGCCATGAGGCGAGTGTCAGGGGGACGCGGATTGCGTCCTACCCCCGCTCGGACTCTCACCGTTGAAACTTTTCAAAGGGCCACCATGATGTTTTTTTAACCATCCAACCTATTAATAATATCATGTAGATGTGGATGAAGTGAAAACACAAATATCAGCGCGATCCGAAACTTCTCCAGCTCCCAAGAAGTTTTTAATGGTGGAGGTTAAATCCCCACTTTGTAGTCCACTTAAGCCATGGACCTGCCTCTTTTTTTGTATCATAAATTAAAATGATGTGAGAAAAATTACGAACGGCGTGGATAAAACACTTACATCGCTTTGGGCCCCACATAGGCCTGACCGGACGGATTACCATCTGGGCAGGGGTAGGACGCAATCGGATGCAGATTTCCTGGGAAAGGCTTTCACAGGAAGTTCCTCTGGAAACTTAGGTGGGGCCTACCGTGATATTTGTGAGAAATCCACCCCGTCCATCCGTTTTTTGAGATCATTTTAGGACTTGAGAGAAAATTTGAGAAGGATCCAAGACTCAAGTGGGCCGCAATAAAGGAAAATGTGTACAGGGAAATTCTTGTCGTTGAAACATTCCTGGCGTAGACAGTGATGTTTATATGCCATCTATACCGTTTATAACGTCATTCATACTGGGATGAAATGAAAACAAAAATATTATCCTGATTCAAACCTTCTGTGGCCACACAAATATTTCAACTGTTGGCGTTCAATATTCACATTTTTGGCCCACCTGAGTATCGGATACAGTTCATTTTTGTCCTTATGTCCTAAAATAAACTCACAAAACGGATGAATGGAGTGGATTTCTCACAAACATGATGGTAGGCCCCACTACAACTAGTCGTCTAGTCCCATCACTGATATGTATATTTCTCGAATTTTACTTCTTCAGTTCTTCTTTTGCTTTTTAATGAATTGGTTGTGTTTTCATACATGACTATGATATATTTATAAATATCATGCATTCAATTTAAATATAGTTGCGTTAGTTCAGTTAAACATCGCATAACTTAGGACCCTATACAAAGGAAATTTATTATGTGCATTTTTATTTTTTTTTGAGATGTTATGATTTAAAAGTGTGTATTAAGGGCCTTTTTAACAATCCCCAAAGTTTCATTAAAAAATTCAACCATTTTCCCAATGTTTCCCCATGTTTCCCAAAAAGTGCGATAAACTATGCGATACAAACGATATATCCCGTGCGATAACCGATACGTCTCTGTATCCCAAGGGTGCGATACCGATATTTCGAACACTGACCATAACTCTCCCATGACCATCAAGGCTATTGTTCCTACTTCTTTTCCCCTGGGCCTATGAGAGAATCTTTAAGAAATCCCTACAACCTTCTTTACATTCAACACACATTTTTACATAATTAATAACAAGCGAAGATACAAGCAAGCCACTAATAGCCAAGCTCCATTCACGAATATGAGTCACCAATGACCCAACTGCAAACAACAAACATTTGATTGGCTTTAAGGGACATATATCTAACAATATAATTAACTAAGCACATTGAAAAGTTCCAGAAACATTTCCTTTTTCATATGAGTGTTGCCCTTCATAGTTAGTAGGAGATACCATTCCACATGCTAATGGCTTGCTCTTTTCTTCCATAGGACTAGCTTCAAATTTGTTTAGAGATGGGTAATACCTTTAGAGTTAGTCATTGATCTGTGGCAGCAATAGCCACTTCTATGGGATAAATAGTGGTCAAGATCCCTTAACTCATTACTACCTCTACAAAATTGTAGAATCTAGTGTAAGAGGAATGGAAGTGGAGGACAACATCATCTGGATGCTTCCTCCTAAAAGATCAATTTAGATGTTGCTAATCATTCAATTTCACACTTCTTATGGTAAAACTAAGGTTGTAGATGGGTGTGTCTAGCAGGTGGCAGTCAATAACAATATTACTCTCCTTTTATTGTGACTTTTGATGATAATTACCAATTATTGTGACTTTCGATGATAATTACCAATTATTGTGACTTTAAGACAAGAAAATGATAATGTGTGACATAATAAAAATCATGATAGTTTTTCTTTTTTCTCTTTCTTTTTTTAATAGAAAAATCTTGATAATTTGGAAAAACAGAAGGGTGTTGCACTTTAAGGTTGAAGAACAGAAGAATCACCCAAAGAATAAGCTATCCGCTCATGTAATGTATCCTTATCTCTTTTGCTTTTCAGTAGTTACACTGGATCGAACTCACAACCTCAAGGTTGAAACATGGCACTCTTATCTTCACGTCCCTAGTTTCACCAGAGTCCAGAACTAGAAATAGTGGTCTCCCTCATTCGTTCTAGTCAACCATCTCCTGTCTAAAACCTACCATGTGCAACTTACATTTCCATAAGCATCCATAGAATCAAACAATATGAAGTTTTCCAGCCCTGCACACTTTACGCGTGGCACATGTGCCAATAGTATGAGACATCTAAGGCATTTGTAAGGGGGGGCCCACCATGCAGATGACATGGTGTAAAAGAAATGCCAGCCATGTCAGTCAGGTCCCATGCATGCTTTGAAGATGGAACACCAGCATGTATTTCAAATCATCCATTTTTTCCTTACTGGGGCAGCCCGCACAGAGAGTGGACCATGCTGATTTTTCACTGGGTCATTTGGATTGTGGGACCACCATAAGCACGAGTCAGATGTTCCACACTTGCCAGGTTGCCACATGTGAAGGTTCATTCATATCTGGTGCATGATAGACTAGCAAACCTCTCAACACTTTGTATATAGCGAGATTTATTGCGACTAGAAATGTTAGCCACCATCATCATAGCCTTCTCCCGGCTATTTGGTTCAGCTTGCATAGTCCTTCATCAAATTTGAAGCCTGGAACTATCATCATTGATTGGCAAAAGTTTGATACCGGGACTTGGGATTGGCCGGTATATTTCTACTAGATGGAATTGAACTACACACTGAAATATTTTTCATAATATGGAAATAATTTTATACCTTGGAATATGTTGGTATGGAGAATATTCTTCAACCGCTTCTCTAGACTTTCTAGAGAATCAGAGCATAATTAATCAATTTTAATGTCCACACAATGCCGAACAAACTGGAGCTGAGTTGCCATTCAGTTAAAATTCCTCTAAGCCTCAAAGGTTTCAAGCATGGGTGCCGTGTTGCCAAAACTAGCATTTAACATGTATGTTCATACAGGTAGCCTACCATGTACCCATGCCACATATAGGGTTCACCAGGGTAACTGCTAACCATGGTTTCAAAATATTTATCAAACTAATTGGTTCAAATTATTATTTTTTTCTTTTCTGTATTAAGTATATCCAACAAAGAGCTCAGCTAAGCCCACACGCATGTGCAATAAATCTCACGTACACACCTAATGCAGGGGCATTTTCACACTGGACTCAAGTGGGGTCGCTTGTGGGATGCAAGGGCACACTCGGGGTGGGTGACCCATGTGATTTGGGGCCCACGGGGGAGGTCTCGTGTTCGAGACTCCTCACCAGGGGTGATTAATGCGCATTTCACACCGGGCTCGAGTGGGGTAGCCCGTGGGATGCGGGGACACACTCGAGGTGGGCAGCCCGTGTGATTTGGGGCCCACGAATCGAGTTTGGCCGAGGTCCTAAACCCATGAGATGTGGGGCCTGGGCTATGAGATAAAGGGATTAATTCGCCATACTCTAACAGTTTGAACTTTTAGAGCAAGTGGTTAATTGTCCTGCATCAAATTGGTATCAGAGAGGGAGGTCTCGTGTTCAAGACTCCTCACCGGGGGTGATTAATGTAGGGGCATTTTCACACTGGGCTCGAGTGGGGTCGCTTGTGGGATATAGGGGCACACTCGGGGTGGGTGACCCATGTGATTTGGGGCCCACGGGGGAAGTCTTGTGTTCGAGACTCCTCACCAGGGGTGATTAATACGCATTTTACATCGGGCTCGAGTGGGTTCGCTTGTGGGATGCAGTGGCACAATCGAGGTGGGTGACCCATGTGATTTGGGGCCCACGGGGGAGGTCTCGTATTCGAGACTCCTTACCAGGGGTGATTAATGCGCATTTCACACCAGGCGCGATTGGGGTAGCCCGTGGGATGCGGGGACACACTCGGGGTGGGCGGCCCATGTGATTTGGGGCCCACGAAGGGGGTTCGTCCGAGGTCCTAAACCCATGAGATGTGGGGCTTGGGCTATGAGATAAAGGGATTAATTTGCCATACTCTAACAGTTCGAGCTTTTAGAGCAAGTGGTTAATTGTCCTGCATCAACACCACGCATGTGCCAGCATGGGATGATATGTCCAAGATCCAATCCATCGATTAGAATGGCACCACTATATTGATGCCCTAGCCCAAGAATCCCATTGATCCACTGGTCAAGTGGGCCACAGTTTGCAAAAACTTGGCTGAAGTTTTTTAGCCCATCCACCTGTTTCTGATATTGGGCCCACATGTTGACTAGACCAAATTTATTTTTGGAAAAATGTAGAATGTCATAACAACATGATGGATAGATGGGATCTCGCACCTTTATGCTATGCTGGGAGATTTGTGGCGTGTACATGAGCTTTATTACATGTGTGTGCTCTTAGCAAAGCTCACCAAGAAATAGTGTCCATATGGTATTTGAAACTTTTAACTCCACAGTACATGTTTTTTTTTTTTTTTTTCAAATCGTTGGTTTCTCACATTTAGATGTCTATGCATAGAAAGATTTAGGTGTAAGAAAAATCAACTATGGAAAAACTTTGGCAGCTTTCAAACATGAAACATATTTAAACATAAGGAGAATTATTATGCTATTTTAGTTATTTAGCATACCTTTGAAAGGTGTGAAGTGGGCGACTTGCTGTGGAAGAGGTGTAGATGTTCCGCTGAAGGTGCCTCCGTAAATATAGCTTTTCCTTCACTACCATAGGACTCCACATAACACCAATCAGGAATGTCTGACGTCCCAACCATCAATGCAAGGTTACAAACAGGATTTCTGACAGCAGCAACAGCAAATCTATCTGGTGCCTGCAGTGAACAGAAAACCAAGATGGACACGTTAATGAATCATGTGACTGCTTGGACTCTTGATTTGTAAATGGATATGCTTTGCACCAAATATTAGTTCAGGTAATGTAGTAAAATCCATGATTAAGAAACAACTATAGACGAATAGATGTTTGAGAAAAGGAATTACAGGATCCTAAACCTCAGGGAGATGTAAGGGCATTCAACACATGGTGGGTCCACCAGATCAGTGGTCTATATTATTGAACTATGGGTCCACATGTACAGAATGCTGTCTCAGGAAACTGATCATTAACTGAGGCTCAGGATCCCCATAATCCCTTAAGTGTGTGAAATTGCTCACATAACATACAGATTCACATATAAAAGACGGAGTGTCCATATATCCTATTCCTCAAACAGATCAGACATGAACATGTTAAATAAACAGCACCAGGGTGCACCACAAGTGTGCCATAGTTTCATACGATGAAAGGCAAGGCTACAATGATGAGTGAGCTAGCATCTAGATGCATGTATGGATAGAGACAAAACATAGGAACTCCTGCAACACTACACCTGGCCAATCAAGTGTGTCGTCAGAAAACCACCATGTGAACCTCCAAGAACAGCTACTTTAGATGGGTCTGCAAGTCCCTTTTCAATAACATGGTCCAAAGCTGTGAGTACATCATTGACATCCTGCACATGTTAAGCATCAAACAATAAGGTCTGTGCATAACTAGCGCAATAAGAAATCATTTTAAATTTCATAATGGATTTAATGATCTACTTATAGTGAAAAAATATATTGGAAAAAAAAAAAAAAAAACAATATTGAAGGTTAAAAACCAATCACCTGGCTCCCAACTTTGCCTGGAAGAGATTGCAATGCCTCCTCCCCAAATCCCAATGAACCTCTGAAATAATCAATGTATTAATGAATGCATAAACAAAAAAAACATCAAAAAATAAATAAAGAAGCCATCTGCATTACAAAATAATCAGATAGTGCTTTGGAAAGTTTACATACCATAAAAAATCCGATATGCCTCTTTGCCATTGCCTCAATGGTTGTGCAATGCCTCGTCACTTTCTATGCATCAAGCACTCCAATTTTATAGCCCCATTTGGTGACGGGCAGATTATGAAGCATAGAAAGTGTTGGAAGGACAGAAAGCATGGAAATTTTTAGCCCCATGCTTCCCCACTTCTTCTTCCATTGTTCAGTAGTGTATTCACTCTGGAACCATTTTCTGACAAGTTTTCATGAGATCGGGTCCTTGGCCAATCAATCTGGAGGAATTATCCAGGAATTATCCATTCAGGGCAGAGGGACGTTCCAGAAACAAGGGAGAGTTCTATGGAGCCTGCTTCCGTTCGCTATATGTTGGTTGCAGGAAGAACATAATAACCATATTTTCAAGGACTATCAAAATTTGACAGTGGTGATCAGCAGTGAGATTATTATTAAAAATAAAATTTACAAAAAAAAAAAAAAAAAAAAAAAAAAAAAAAAAAAAAAAAAAAAACTCAGTGATCAAACGGGCAGCAGCATCCAAGGAATTCAGAGGTCAGCCGCCAGTGTAAATTCATGAAGAGTGGCTCCAGTGAGCATCGGAGGGCCACACCCTACCTCAATCTCAAATCGTCTGGACCGCTCCACCGAAAGGATCATGGAAGATTAATTTCATTATGGTATCCAACAGGTCTCAGGTAGCAGCAGGGGTTGTGGGAATATTGAAGGGCATGAACAGGCTGATTTTGCTCAACTTTTCCGGCCTGATACAGCCTTGTCCCCCAGTCCAAGCTACAACCCTTGGATGGAGAGTAGCTCTGCTCTCCTAGCAGATGTTACATTTATCCCGATCATCAGTGAGGGGCAAGTGGCAAAGATTATCCATTGGGCCAGCTGTGGCAATGAGCAATGATATCTTAGAGTCATCTCCAATCTCATCAGGGGTTTCACACTAGATTAAACATGTTGGTCATTCACACTGGGTGAGGCTGCTGTAGAGCACAAATCAATTGTAACCCAACTCAAGCTGAAGAGACTTATTCGATGGTCACTACTAACTGCTTTTGGTCCCAAATCTTTGGGGTTGCTTTTTCCAATAAATGTTGGTTACCATTAACCAGTTTATGGATGAGTGCTATTGGAGTAGTCGGTCTGGCTCTGAGCTTACGTGCCTACAATAACTTTAATGCATTTTAGTTGCTTCTTTAAAAAATAAATAAATAAATGAAAGAAAGAAAAGGTGTTGGAAGGGAAAATAACTCATTGTTGAAAGTTATACCACCCATTATTGAATGATAATTTCTTGCACCAAATGAAACAAGAGTGAAGTGAAAAATGTGACTAAATGATATTAAACAATACATTGACTCGTTTTCCCCTTCAGCGCATAACCCATCAATGTCCAAGAAATGACTGGTTGGTTTTGAAGGAAAATATATGTAATTGTGTGTGTATGTGAGTGATATCCATGTACTCCTGTGGAGCTCTATATGTTTTCTCATGTTAATGTATATATGTGTGCAGTATTTTGGACTAACATCACAACACTTATTGTCCTAAGCTTCACTCTCCTTTGTTCTTTCTCCTCCTTCCGTCTACTTGGTTTCACAACCCTTTAGTTTCTCCACCTTCTACTTGGTACCAGACTAGGTTTTCTGATTTAATTGTAGTCTACAATAGTAGGGCCTACTACTAATGTCATTTATACGACGTTAAATAAAGACAAAAATGAAAAGGTCGTCTTATTCAAAACCCCAATTATGAAATCCCTTAGTTTTGAACTACTGTGGACTTGTTTCATAGCTCTCAACTCTAGCTGTATAAATGACGTTAGCAGGGTACAAATACAATCAGGTGGACATCTAAAGCCAAAAAGCATGTGATTTGGAGGAGGATTATTTTAGAGGATTTATGGTGATTTTTCTGGAATGTTTTATTGGGTTTTAGGAGTGTTGCACTGAAAAAACAAAAAGTTCAGGAAAAGTACCTTTTTGTTTCTTGTGTTGTTTTTCTTGGTGATTTTTGTGGTCACATGGATTAGATGCAGTTAGTCATTACATTCACCAGAAACAATGATCATGAAATTCCATCGAGATTTGAGGGTGTGGTGATGATTTTTGTGAGGAAAAAGTGTCATTACCATGGTTTTGAATATCGGTATCGGGAGACTATCGGTCCGACCAAAAAATGATATGATATGGGCGTCGCGTATCGATATCGGTCCATATCAGTAAAAAAATAATTTAAGTCAAAGAATTAAGGAAAGTATTAGGATAAAAAAAGAAGAGAGAATGATAAGATATTCAAGAATTTATCCTCTCTTTATTTGTATTTTAGACATGCAATGATGGTGTATCAAACCATTCCTTGATGAGAATGTTGCTTGTCAGTTTGACTTGTTGCAGGCCGATATTATCATTATCACACCCCTGCGAGACGAAACCCTCGCAATAACCCCCGGAAGATACCAAAAAACCCAAAATCCAGATATCGGCCGATATATCATCGATATCGCACGATATATTGGCAATATCACGCGAAAAAAAATAAAAAAATTGAATCAGGAAAAAAAAAAAGAGAGAGAGAAATCGGAGAGTACCTGTAGGCTGCAGCGAAGATCGGTGATCGGAGGTGGGCCATTCAACAGGTAAGCACGCTTTCCCTCTTTTTCTCACAATTTTCTTCCATTTCCCTCTTTCTTCGCTGATTGGAGAGCGTCTGTGGGAATTTTTCCAAGATTCCGACGAGAAATCAGGCCGGATTGAGGAAACCTCGCCGCGAATGTTGCTCCGGATTCCGGAACACATGCGTTCGTGAAGGAGAGGGAATGTGAAGGAGAGGGGCGCGGATGGGTGTAAATGGGTGCGCGCGGATGCGTTAAAACGAAATCGGGACGCGTACTGAGTTACTCAGTACACTCTCATTGTACTGAGTAAACTCTATTGGGCCCATTGTGAATTCGTGTGGTTTATCCACACCGTCCATACGTTTTTCCAGATCATTTTAGGGGTTGAGCCCAAAACTGAAGTATATCAAAAGCTCAAGTAGACCATACCCAAACAGTGGAAGTATTGATTCCCACCGTTGAAACATTTCGAAGGCCCCCGGTGATGTTATTTTTTCATTGTCAAACTGTTCATAAGATCACGTAGACATGGATGAATGGAAAAACAAATATCATCTTGATCTAAAACTTCTATGGGTCTCGAGAACTTTTCAACGGTAGACTTCAATTCACACTATTTCAGGTGGTGTGGTCCACTTAAACTTTGGATATGATTAAATTTTGGTTTAAAGGCCTAAAATTATATGATAAAGCTGATGTACGGAGTTGATACAGTGCATGAATGACGGTGGGCCCCACAGAGTTTACTCAGAACGCTGAGTTACTCAATACACAGTCCGCTTCCGTGAAAGTGCAATCGGTGCATGGTGCGTTACTCAGTACGCTCTTATGATACTCAATAAACTCACTTGGGCCCACCTTTAATATATGTGGTCCATCCACGCCGTCCATACGTTTTTACCGATCATTTAAGTTGTTAAGCCCAAAATTAAACCATATCCACAACTCAAGTGGACCACATTACAGGAAACAGTGTTGAATGAGTTGACCATTAAAAACATTTTGGGTGCCATAAAAGCTTTGGATCAACCTGATATTTATTTCTTCCCTTCATCTGGGTATTTAGGACCCAATCAACAGATTGGATGTCAAATAAACAGTACAGTGAGCCTTAGGAAGATTTTAATGGTGGATATCCAATCATTATTTCTTTCCTGTGGTGTGGTCCACCTACGATTTATATCCCTATAATTTTTTGTATCAATCCCTAAAATGATCCGTAAAAATGGATGAACGGAATGGATGAAACAAATACATTATGGTGGGCCCACAGTGCACCAACCACTAGCATTAAAGCAACTGACATTTAATGCTTTGTGCATTTTAATACAACCAAGCTTATTATTTGGTGTGGTCCACTTGAGCGTTGGATCTGCCTCATTTTTGTGCTCATGCCTTAAAATAATCTGAGAAAAGGGATTGACGGCTTGGATGTACAGATACATCACGGTGGGCCCGCCCACAGAACTGCCCGTTCGAAGCTAGGAAGGGGCGGGGGTAGTACGCAATCCGCGTCCAGACGCGGAAGATACTGACAAGTTGCGTAGCCAGACTGGCTATTGAAGTGACACACCAAGTTCTGTGGGGGCCCACCATGATGTATGTGTTGTATCTACACCATCCATACATTTGGCTATATCAAAGGCATGAGACAAAAAATGAGTCAGATCCAAATCTAGAGTGGACCCCACCACAGAAAACAGTGGGGAGAGGGACGCCCACCATTGAAACCTTCCTAAGGTCCACTATGATGTTTATCTGAGATCCAACCTGTTTATAAGTTAAGACAGACATGAAAGAAGGGAAAAAACAAATTTCAGCTTGATCGAAAACTTTTGTGGCCCTTAGAAATTTTTAATGGTGGGCGTCACTCTCTCCACTGTTTTCTGTGGTGGGGTCCATTCGAGCTTTAGATCTGACTAATTCTTTTTCTCATGTCCTAAAATGATTTCTCCAAATGGTTGTGTTTTCATACATGACTATGATATATTTATAAATATCATGCATCCAATTTAAATATATTTGCATTAGTTCAGTTGAACATCGCATAGCTTAGGACCCTATACAAAGGAAACTTATTATGTGCATATTTTTTTTTTTGAGATGTTATGATTTAAAAGTGTGTATTAAGGGCTTTTTTAACAATCCTCAAAGTTTCATTAAAAATTTCAACCATTTCCTCAATGTTTCCCCATGTTTCCCAAAAAGTGCGATAAATTATGTGATACAAACGATATATCCCGTGCGATTACCGATACGTATCTATATCTCAAGGGTGCGATACAGTGCGATACCGATATTTCGAACACTGGTTGTTGCAGGTCAACTAAAGGGGCCCTAATTGAACACAAATCAAGCATGATTTAGTGAATTAGGGCCCATTACATTGAAATACAACAAAAAGAAGATAAAATATAAAAAACAAAGTGAAGGTCTACCATTCTTTCCGATTTTTCCCATAATGGTCCACTTCACTTTGATTTGTTGAATCCTATTCAAATCATTTGTTTTGATCCCAAAATAGGTCTAGATCTAGCTTAAAATGAGTTTTTAAGCTTCCTCCATGGTTTAAATGGAAAAAAGAAGAGAAAACGTTAGTTAAAATTTGGAAGAAAAAAAAAAAAGGTTCAAAAATGGGCTTTTATGCATGTATTGGCCTATATCGGCCGATACGAGTCAGTTTTTTTCGTATTGGACCTATACAGCCCCCTACTGCATATCGTATTGTACCGATATAGATATGATATGACTATATTTGCCAATACGATACTGGTATTTAGATCTATGGTCAGTACAATCCTTGTTTTGGGTCCTTTCGCAAGAATTTTTTTCGGTCTTCATGTTTTGAGGTCGTCAAGCTGTAAAATTAGTTGGGAATTCATGTTGCGGATGGTGAAGTCATCTGGGTGTGTTACTATTATGGTATTAAAAATAATGTTGATAATAATGAGTGTGGATGATGATAATAATGTTGATTCAAGTGAAGATTCTCATAGGGAGGTGACAACGGCGAGGAGAGAGATCCTGTGTACTGCTCATGAAGATGAAGAACACTGATAGATGTTTGGAGTAATGGGGTCAATTCATGACATGGGGAATAGTGGGAGTTGGACTCTGTGGGACCAGGAGTGTTAATGGGGGGAAGGGTGAGAGTGGGAGTCGTGATATGTTCAGTGATTTACAATGTACCTTCAGCTGACGGTAGCCTTCATATGCTCCTTTAGCTGTTGAAAGAGGTATATCTTGCGCCAAGAACTTAGATGATGCGAATGTGGAGCTAGGAGATCTTCATGTGATCCCATTTTATTTAGAAAAGAGAAGAAAAAATGCAGAAAAGGTTGAAACAAATGTGGAAAAAAAACTAGGTTGAGAAGCATGGAAGGGTAGTAGCCAAGCTATTCATAGACAACGACATAGCTCTAAATGTTGCAAGCTCTCTCCATTGGCAAGTGGGAATAAATGCACTAGCAGCAGATGCCCGGTTGCAGTCATGATCGTGATTAGTCATACTTGGCTTTCATTAACATGGTTTTTTCCTCCAGTTATTATGGATATGGGACACCTGCTCCACAGCTAGATGACAATAACATTGAGGTTGAGCAACCACAGGCAACATGGTTTACTTTTAGGTGGTGACATGATTGGGGATTAATGTTTGACCTTTGACATGATTTTGATCACTTATGACTCATGAGTTTACTTTATACTTCATGCAATAACTTCTTATGGACCTATATAGCTAAACTATGTTTATATGTAGTAAAATGGTTATATAAATATAAATATATAATTGTCTCATCATTAGATTCATGCTCATATAATCTTATTTATATTTAATCATTGATATTAGATATTTTGAAAATTAAATTTATGAATTTTGAAGTTAATCTAAGCCTCTCAGGTTAATAAAATCATCATGCAACCCAAGACAACATTCTTGTCAAAGAATGACCCATTATGCCATCATAAACATGTTTAAAACTAGAAAAGAACACATATTTGGAATCCTTTCATTTTTTTGACTTTTTTGCAATATTTTTTTCTTAAAAAAATTGGACCGTTACATCCCCTAATGTATTGGTTTAACGGCTGGCTGTAAAGTTGTTCGTTACCATTATTAAATAACACCCTAATCCATAGCTCAAGTGGTTGACTAAGTGAAAGATACCTCGTTTCAACACTGAGGTCTTGGTATCGATCCCTAGTGGGGGTGGCTAACAGTGAAGTGTGAACTGACAGTGGGTGTACTAACAAGCTAACAAAAAAAAAAAATACCTTGGTTACAATGCACGAAAAATGTTTGATGTAATGCTTGACCCAACTAGACAAAGGATTTCTATAAGCAATCAAGCTTTTCTTTTCCATTCATCATCCCTACCTTCATTATGCCTTTATTATCAGTTGCGGCTATAGTTCACTCACATGTTGTGCAATGTTGCACATGTCTTCACATGCCAATGTGGGTGTAGTCCTCTCTCAATTGTTGTGAGTGTAGTTTAATCACATGTTGTGCAATATGTGCATCTCTTTGAGAGGATTTTGCATATGAACGGGGGTTTGGTGGCTCGACTGTTGTTGCATTTGGTTATGGACTCTATTTGAAGAGAAGATTCAATGGACCACTCAATCTATATTCTACAAACAAGCATCAACTGAAGATCTTGTATCCCACCATGTTGTGTTTAAGAGGGGGTGCAACCCATGTTAATCGTTATCATCTTCTTTGTATATGTTCCACATTGGGAATGATCAATATCCATGCTCCAACTTAAGGGGGAGTGAAAGAAAATATATGTAATTGTGTGAGTGTTATCCATATACTCCTGTGGAGCACTATACATTTTCTCATATTAATGCACGTTGGTCTTTTGGGCTAACACCACAACACTTGTTGCCCTAAACTACCCCTCCTTTCTTCCTCCACTTCATGATATTAAAAAATGGTTACGTAATGGCTATAAAACTATGGGAGTTGTTACACGATATGGGGCTGCAACTCCCATTCTGGAAAAAAAAAAAAAAAAAAAGGCCCATTACAATGCGATACAAGGTCGAAACATTTTCTTTCTTTTAACAAATTTTAATTGTTATAGGGTTGTAATGGTTGTAACAACCTATACCATGAAAGCCATACAACTAGGATTAGAACCATTGTTTCCGTTATTGAATACCTTGCTCCTCCTCCTCCCTTCTCTTCCCTTCAATCTCTTCACTTTCCGATGGTTTTACCTATATACAGAAATATATGGCCTTCTTTTTACTGCTTAAAAAAATTAATAAGAAAAAGAGGGAAACTACAAAAGTTGGAAAGAATTCCCAATACAAATCACAGGCCTCTGCAACCTTGCGAGAGGAGTGTGAACCACAAGTAAATAGCCATTTCTTCACTCACTTTTCTCAAGGCAATAGTCAAAGTATTAGGCACCTCTCTCCTAACTTTGATCTCAAGAATTTCTTAGAACTGTTGGTTCTTCTCCCTACAAATTATATGGATCCTTTGTGAAGAAAGGAACTGAAGACTTTGTGTAGTGGATATTTCTACCTCATCGAACTCGCACATCAATTACAAAATGAAAATAACTACAACTATGAATCCCTCTAGAAATATAACTTAGGTGTTAGAATGTTAAGCCTTCGTTCCCCTAGGACCTTCTGTACACATGTTTCCGGTGTCGACATACTCGGGGTTGGCTGGATTGTCGAGTGCCGATCGCACCCCGAGAATTTGAGTCTAATCAACCCGAGACTCCTGTCACGGTGATCGTGATAGCGTTGCAATCGCAACGCCACGCGGCACGCCCTTAGACGACGCACAGTTAGCAAGGTATCCCGTATCGGTATCGGTTGGCGTAACGGTGCCCACTGATACCGATACGGATACGGGGGTGTATCGGCGATATGGGGGCGTAACGGCCCGTAACGGTGCAAATTTTTATTTTTTTTTTTGCCAAAAAAATATGAATTAAATCCAGAATATTCTAAGCATTCCAAATATGCATTCATTTATAAATTGGAACATGTTTATGGTGGTGTAACGGTCCACTCTTTGGTGAGAAGTTGTATCGGACTATCTGATGAATTTATGAACCAGACAACCTGGTATTGGCTAGCGATATTTTATATTTAATTATTTAACTATATAATATCAATATGAATTAATTAGAATGAATCTAATACCAAAACATCTCATATTTGTAGGTTTGGTGTATTACATACCGTGTGACTTGTGTACATTTTATTTCAACATACAATCTAGGGACTTTTATGTCCAATTATATAATTCATATATTTAACAAATTAATATAATTTTTCCCAATAAATCTTAAGAAAAAATTTGAAATTATATTCAAGTAAATAGTGTTGTTGATTTAGAACTGATTTGGTGGACCATTTGATGCCCCAAATCAATGTTAAATTCATGCAATCTATTGGCACTTATCTCACTAATGGATTTGTGGATATTTATTAAACAATGATAAATGAAAAATATCAAATGATCCTATTTCAGCAAAACAAGTGTTTGCAAATTAACGGTGAAAATCATTTAAATAATTTAATTTTGGAATTGTGACATGGCAACAATAGTGCCATAATTTAATTTATTAATTTTGAGATAATGTATGCCTCATGGACAATTTTTACGGCCATGTACATAGGGCGCACCACGATGTATGTATTGTATATCAATGACATCCATCCGTTTTATCAAATTATTTTAAGGCATGGTCCAAAAATGAGGTAGATCCATATCTAAGGTGGACCACACAGTAGGGATTGAATTCTCACAATTAAAACTTTTATTATTATTATTATTATATATATATTTTTTTTATTTTTAAGCTGCGACTTTTGTTTTCCTTGATCCAAGTCCATGCAACCTTATCAGTAGTTTTGATGGTAAATAAACATTACAGTGGGCCATAATAAGTTTTTAACAGTGGGCATTCAATCCTACTGTGTGGTCCACTTGAGATCTGGATCTACGTCATTTTAGGGACCATGCCTTGAAATGATCAGGAAAAACTGATGGGTAGCATGGATTGGCTGGTGTACCTCACCTATATAGTTGTTGTATTGACGTCAACAAGTTTTGTGGGTATGTTTATAAGGTATGTGTTATATCCAAACCGTGCATCCATTTTGCGAGCTCGTCTTAAGGCTTGAGACGAAAAATAAGACAAATCTAACTATCAAGTGGACCACACTGCAAAAAACAGTGGGGAATTGAACGTCTACCATTGAAACCCTTTTTAGGGTCATAGAAGTTTTGGATCAATATGAAAAAAAAAAAAAAAATCCTCTTCATACAGGTCTTTGTGACCTTGTGAACAGATTGGATTGAAAATAAACGTTACGGTGGGCCCTACAAATTGTTTAACGGTGAAAATCATTATCTCCGCTGCTATTTGTGGTGTGGTCCACCTGATCTTTGGATATGATTCATTTTTTGGATAATGATCTAAAATGATCTCTAAAAATAGATTAACGGTTTAGATATAATAAATACATCACTATGGGGCCCATGTAACTTTGATCTCCTTTGAACCGTTCGTACAGCTCGGAGCTCGAGGAGCGTCAGTGCTCGTCTTCGCACTACACGTACCTAGAGCAGCTATATAGCTATTGTGTGGTACACCAGCCCATCCGCTTCCAGCGTCAGTGCTCGTCTTCGCACGACACGTACCTACAGCAGCGATATAGCTGGTGTGTGGTACACCAGCCAATCCGCTTCCATTCTTTTCCCGACCGAGAGAGAGGGAGAGTGAAATGAGAGGGAAAAAGAAAAAATGAGAGGGAAAGAAAGGGAAATGGAGAGAGAAGAAGAAAACGAAAGGGAAAGAGAGAAAATGAGAGAGGAGGAAAACAAGAGCTGCAGCCGCAGCCCGAGAAGGAGGAGAAGAAGAAGGAGAAAACGAGAGGGGGGGCCGCAGCCCGAGAAGAAGAAAAAGAAGGAAAGAAAAAAAAAAAAAAAAAAAAAAAAAGGTATGTATTTTTTTTTTTTTTTTTTAACCCTATTTCCGTAACAGTCATTACGAGTCCGTAAAGGTCATTATGGCCCGTAACGGCCGTTATGGTCACAAAATCGCATGCTTGCCCGTTTCGACCCCATATCGCGTAACGGCCTAGGCCGTTTCCGTTACGTAACGGCCGATACGGCCGTATCGTAAAGGATACGGGACACCCTGACAATTAGGAAGATGCGAACCTGAGCGCAATTTGAGACATGGCGCGCATCACAATGTGCGAGCACTGTTCCCAAGGGGTACACAAACCGAGAAATTTACCTTTGTTGTAGATCGTACCCTCATGTGCAATAACTATAAGACCCGAGGCCCCGACGTTTGGTTCATACACTGGATAGCCTTTGACTGTAGGTCCATTGGCCCCGAGAATATTTTGACTTGTCAAAATGTTGTTCTGTTCTCGAACCACAGGCCGCATTTCAACCCGAAGTCCGAATTTTAATATACGGAATTAAAATTAAACAATTTGAGAAATGACAATTATGTCCTTATTTTATCTGGCGGTGGGCCATCATCGAGTTTTCAAAATCCGTTAGGTCCGAAAACCTAACCGTTGTGACCGTAGTCGATTTACGGAGTTACTGGCGAAAACAGCATGTCAATAGGACACCCGAATTGTAAGTTATTAATAGATATGCACATGTATATTTTGATAAAATAACTCCAATGACCTCGATGTTTTTAAAATCCTTGGAATACTTTATTTCAAATTACTTAAATAACATTGTTAATTTGTTATATTGTTACCATAAGCTTACACTTCTCAAAAACAGCACAAAACACCTCCCAAACCTTCTTTTTAGACAAAAACTAATTTTAAAACCAATTTCAAGTCAATAAACATAATAACCCTCTTTCAACAACCCATTTCCAGCACTCTCTTTCTTGTTGAGTTTGAAGTTGAGAAGAAGAAGAAGAAGAAAAGGAAATAGAAGCTAAGTTTGAGAGCCAATCCTCTGATTGTTACAAGTGGGTGCATAGATTAGGAGCACGCATATATGTGCGTTAGATTTTCCTTAAAAACCATTGAAAACCCTATTGCTGAATTTTATGGTTTAGTTGGATTTTCCTTGAAAACCCTTGAAAACCTTATTGCTGAATTTTATTGTTTAGTTGGAAATCCCCTTGAAAACCCTATTACTGGATTTTATGATTTAGTTGGATTTTCCTTGAAAACCCTATTGCTGAATTTTATGGTTTAGTTGGATTTTCCTTGAAAACCCTATTGCTGAATTTTATAGTTTAGTTGGAAATTCCCTTGAAAACCCTATTGTTGGATTTTATGATTTAGTTGAATTTTCCTTGAAAACCCTATTGCTAAATTTTATGGTTTAGTTGGAAATCCCTTTGAAAACCCTATTGCTGGATTTTATGATTTAGTTGGATTTTCCTTGAAAATCCTATTGCTGAATTTTATGGTTTAGTTGGAAACCCCTTGAAAACCCTATTGCTAGATTTTATGATTTAGTTGGATTCTCCTTGAAAACCCTATTGCTGGATTCTTTGATTTAGTTGGATTAAGTTATAGCTGATTTAGTTGGAGTAAGTTATTGCTGGATTTTCCTTGAAAACCCTATCCGTGTGCCTCCCCCCCCCCCCCCCCCCCCCCCCCCCCCCCCCGTTTGACAAAATGTTTGAAAGAGCTATCCTTCCTCCTTTTGATGTAGTTAACTCTTGAGAAAAAGTATACTTGTGGCATGAAGTCGTATAGCGGAAATGAATCTCTGATTGGATTTAGATTGGTTAAGTCATGTGCATATCATATGCATGGTTCGTAGTTGTTGTATCATTGTATGTTTGAGAGTGACTAATTCATAACATGGTATGGTGATCATAGTGGGTTGTGTTGCGACACACGATGTGTCTATGATTAGTATGTGAACTGTCTAGATGCAGGATGCATTACATGAGACCCCTATGAGAAACTTAAATTCATGAGGAGACCACATGAGGAAGGTCATCCTATGCTTCCCTTGAAAAACATGATATATTGTGATTGTGTGTGGACTCATGCATACGGTGATTGTAAATGCGATGAAACATACTTTGTTATGACTTGAGTTGGACACCACACCGGAAAATGTGTAATTCAACAGGACATGATTAGAGGGTCCGTGAGTGAAAGTCCCTAAACTCCGATTGGTACCATTGGGAGCAACCAATGCCTAGACCGGGCGGAAGAACAGAGCGCTAAAATGTCAAAATACCAAAGCGGCAACTCCCACCGACGCGTGTCGATTGGTTGAGAGGTTTGACCTGACCTGCTTATGGGCAAGCAAAGATAGGTTGTGTGTGACTAGCTCGTAAATTGTTCGCTATCGTTTTGTCAAGCGCCTTACGACTTCTCGCTGAGGTTCAACACAAGTGGGTTTGACTAGTTCGGCCCAAGAATTATGTAGTCCCACCTCTATAGTGGACCACGGTGGAAAAGCCTGTGTAAGTGGGTAGCAATCATATGCGAGTCCCACCTTTGTTTCAGACCTTGGTGATCCAATTGGGAAATGTGGAAATTTTGGAACATGGAAAGTGGCATCATGCATTGTATCTTTCTTTTATTGTTATCGGCCCATTAGGTCTGTGCATGATATGAGCATGACATGAAACATACATTTTCACTGCACACACGCACTCACTGGGCTTAGTAGCTCAAGGTTTCCTTTCTATTTTTTTTTACAGGTAAGAGTAGGGAGCTGAAGGAGTAGAGATTACAGACTCCAGTTGTCCTTGTTGTCTTGTACATATAGTATATATGTACAGCAGGTATTGTAAATATGACATGGTTTATGTTTTGGTTTTGCCCTGATGTGCTCAGTTGTACACAGTAGTACATGTTGAATATGATGAAATTTTGAGAAATGATATGTGTTTGTCGTCTTTACTTTCAGAAATCCTCCTCGTGGAGCCCTGCTTATGGGACTTAGCATGCGATAGTTGGAAGCCCCAAAATCGGAGTTCTACGGAGGCTGTCAACCAAAATTTGGTGTATAGTAATCACGGATTACTGACACTAGATTTAGGGTCGTGACAATTACCCCCCTTACCCCTACTACATGCCAAAAGACATCACATGCCCCCATAGCCTTTTCCTACTTTCCATGCACCATCATTACAAAGCTCCCCCAAAAGACCATAATGCCCCTACCTTTTTACCAAAATGCCCCTACAATGACCAAAGTACCCATATTCTTTCGCATTCCCCCATGCAAGGACAACCCCAAAGTCAAGCCACCCACCTTTCCCATGCCCCCATGCTAAAACCCTTCCTAAACTACCACTCCTTTTGCATTCTCCCATGCAACACAAACTCCAACACCACATGTGCAAAGACCCTTCTACCCTCCAAATCTTTACAACCACTCTCTCTCATTCTCTCCATTCCAAAAATCCTCCATTGTTGCAAAGAAGAGAAAAGAGAAAGAAAAGAAAAGAAAGAAAAAGAGAGTAAAGGAAGAGAGGAGAGTTAAGAGAGGAGGAGGTTGTTGTTTGGGAAGCAAGGAGGAGACCACCATCTGAATCCCTTGGTTGTCCAAGTCGGTCCCATGGTCCAGCAAACTGGACCTTGTGGATAGCCCCAAGACGACCCCCCTCCCCGGTTAGATGTTGGCCGAATGGCGTTGTCCCGCTGATATAGGACCCACCCGTGATGTGCATGTTATATACTATATATCATGCCATCCATCTATTTTCCAAGTTGAGCATACTTGGACCATGCTGTCCAACGGGGTAAGTGAGTCAAACCACCCCGATGCATGTATTGTATATCATGGGCCCCATAGTGGCGGGTCCCTCCCCCCCCCCCCCTCTCTCTCTCTCCTAGTTTCAGGCTCCAAGTGGCCCACCGTGTTGTATGTATTTCATCCACTCCATTTGAATTATGCAATTCGGACCAATTTTGTTGTCCAGTGCAATGGTCAGCACTGACACCTTTCTGAACGGCCTAAATTTGTGAGGTCCACAAATGTGTACTTGGTCCCAAATTTTGTGTAATGGTAGTAGACTTGATATAGCATGTTCTTACCAAATTTGGGGTCAATCCGATCTGTCTAACCCCTGCATCTAAATTATGCAAATCGGACCAGGTTTGTTGTCCCAATAGCATGTGGCCCACTATGGGCCCCACCTTGATGGATGCATTCTACAACCCATGTTGTCCATCCATTTTCCCAAATCATTCCAGCGCATGAGCCCAATAATGAGATAGATCCAATCTCAACTAGATCGGATAACAGAAAACATTGGTGGTTAACGCCCACCGCTGGGAACTTCCTAGGCCCAACAGTAATGTTTATTGGCCATTAAGCTTGACTGTGGGCCCACTACTAGTGGTGTTGGCCCACTGTGATGTTTGTATTTTATCCATGCTATTCACCTTTGCAGGCCCACCATGATGTTTAGTTGTCACCCAAACCTATCCACAAGTGGGGCCCAACTTTTGGGTCCCACATAATGCATATTTTCCCTTCATTAGGCCATCCTTGAATGATTTTGGGCCTCCCCATTTAGGCCATTGTTCGGGGCATTTGTAGGGCCCACCTTGATGCCCTACTTGGGCCTATTGTGATCGTTTGTGGGCCCCTCTAGTTGCCCTTGTTGGCCACCATTATTTGTATGGATTGGCCTGCTTATTTATGCACCTAGATAAGGTCCCATTAGACCACTCAATGTGTCCATATGGCTTGATATGGTGAGGGCCCATTGACTTGGATGCCCACCCACGTAGAAGCTTGTGGAGGCCCATTAGAGTGGATTCCAAGAGGGCCTCACCTCTTGCTTGTGCTTCCTTATGATATAACCTGTGTATGATGTAGTTTGCTAGTTGCCTATGATAACTTGCTAGGCCGATTAATTTGGCTAGGGTATGGTGCTACACGTATAATATATGCTTAGGTGATTATACACGTATAATACATGCTTAGCTGGTTAGATATTATACACCAGTCATATCTCATCCGCATCATGTGTACTAGCAGATGGTGACTTGATCATGATAGTGTACATCCGGTCATGAGGCCATAGTTAATACACATGATATTGTTATAGCTTGCCTAATCCATGGCAAGCTTGCATTGATAACCCTATGGTTTTAGGGTATTCAGGGGACCCGTATGAGATAAGGCCACCCCGCATGTACGCACGGATCAAATGACTTGGATGATGTGATTCATGCATTCCCGCATTTTGTATGACACGCTTGCATGTACACCCTAGTGACATCGGGATTATAGCCACCACAGATTCATCGTGGTTCGTAGATATGGACACCGGAAATTGGTTGTGATTATAGGGTGCATAGGATGTTCGTGGGTGAAAGTCCCTAAACCCATTGGTATCATTGAATGCCCCAATGTCTGGATCGAGTGGCATGAGCGCCTAAGTGCCGAATACCAGTAGGCACTTAGGATTGGCATAAGCGCCTAAGTGCCGAATACCAGTAGGCACTTAGGATTGGCATGAGCGCCTAAATGTCGAATACCAGTAGGCTGCGTCTCCCACTATGTTGGCATCGGTTGGAAGGAGGTTCGGCCTTACCTGTTTAGAGTGATGTAGGCAAATTTGGTCAAGTCTGACTAGCTTGGAAATTGGTCCGCTACTACCGAGTTAGGTGGGCATTGACATACCACTGTCGAGGTGGGTAGTGAGGTTTTTGCCCTTGCATGGTCTTACACTGAGAGCCTTGCCTGTGTACTAGACCTCGGCGATGTTCTAGATGAGAACCATTCTAAGATGTGGATTAGAGATGAGGATTGGCATGTTTACATCAAATTGTTGCATATGACATTCGGCTTTGTAGGCCTTTGCATATCATGTGTACATAGCCTTGGTATAGCCAATTACATGCATGGACTTGGCATCATGGGCTTCCATCCTTTTTCCACTTACTCTGATATTTTTATACCTGTCATATGCATTGGCATGCACGGGCACACACGCACTCTATTGGGTTTCGTAGGAAGCTCATGCGCACTTGTTTATGTTTCAGGATATGGTAGAGCGCAGCACTAGGTGATGTTGGAGCATGCTCTACTTTTTCTATTATCCTATGTATTTCCCTTTAGTAAGCATTGTACTAAACCGTTATGTATAGATGTTATGTTGCTTGTGGAATTCTTATTAATATGCTCCGTTACAAAAAAAAAAAAAAAAGTTCATCCTAAAATCCTCCTTGTGGGACACTGCTTTCAGAACTTAGCGTATGGGGCTGGGTACCGAAATCATGGTACTACAGAGGCTGTCGGCACCGGATTCGAATCTCGAGAATTATGTGAGCTCGTTCACCGAGTTTGAGGCGTGACATAGAAGATCCAAATTCTGATATTTAAAAAAAGTAATTGAAACTAGGATCCTCAAAAGTGCACTTTCTCATTCTTACATCATCCTAAGTCTCTCTTCCTTTATTTGAAGGCACTTCCATATGACGTAAGGTATAACAATACTTTTCCATTACGAAAGAAACATTTTATACTTAATAGGAATAAACCATACCTTTTTTTTTTCCTTTCTTTCCTTCTTCTTCTTCTTCTCGGGCTGCAGATGCCCCCCCCCCCTCTTGTTTTCTCCTTCTTCTCGGGCTGCGGCTGCGGCCCTGCTACAGCTCTCGTTTTCTCTTTCTTTCCCTCTCGTTTTCTTCCTCTCATTTTCCCTTTCTTTCCCTCTCATTTTCTCTCTCTCTCTCTCTCTCTCTCTCTCTCTCTCTCTCTCTCTCTCTGGAAACAGCCACGCACCTTATTTGTTTAAGTGGTCTGCGGCGCACGCCACTTAGTGCACTTGCACTGTTTTAGTGCATGCGGCCCACCTTGATTTATGTATTGTATTATATATCCATGCCACTCATCAGTTTTTCCTGATCATTTCAAGGTATGGTCCCTAAAATGAAGCAGATCTAGATCTCAAGTGGACCGCATAGTAGGATTGAATGCCCACTGTGCACTTGCATTGTTTTAGTGCATGTGGCCCACCTTGATTTATGTGTTGTATTATATATCTATGCCACCCATTAGTTTTTCCTGATCATTTCAAGGCATGGTCCCTAAAATGAAGCAGATCCAGATCTCAAGTGGACTGCACAATAGGATTGAATGAGTGCGCATTGTTTTAGTGCATGCGGCCCACCTTGATTTATGTGTTGTATTATGTATCCGTGCTACCCATCAATTTTTCCTGATCATTTCAAGGCATGGTCCCTAAAATGATGCAGATCCAGATCTCAAGTGGACCGCACAGTAGCATTGAATGCCCACTGTTAAAAACTTATTATGGCCCACTGTAATGTTTATTTACCATCGAAACTACTAATAAGGTTGCATGGACTTGGATCAAGGAAAACAAAAGTCGCAGCTTAAAAATAATAATAATAATAATAATAAAAGTTTTAATTGTGGGAATTCAATCCCTATTGTGTGGTCCACCAAAGATTTGGATTTGCCTCATTTTTTGGACCATGCCCTAAAATGAGTTGGCAAAAAGGATGGGCAGCATGGATATACAACAAATGCATCAAGAATTCAAGGTGGGTCCTATGTTCAGGGCGTCATTCACTAACGGTCCACCTAAGGTTTAAATCTGCCTTTTTTTTTTTTTTTGGATCATGCTTTAAAGTGAGTTGGCAAAATAGTTTGACGACACGGATATACAAATACATTAAGGTGGACCCCAATTTCAGGGCCTCCCACTAGCGGTCCACCTTAGATATGGATCTACCTCATTTTTGGACTATGCCTTAAAATGATTTGATAAAACAGATGGATGTCATTGATATACAATACATACATCGTGGTGGGCCCTATGTACATGGCCGTAAAAATTGTCCATGAGGCATACATTAACTCAAAATTAATAAATTAAATTATAGCACTATTGTTGCCATGTCACAATTCCAAAATTAAATTATTTAAATGATTTTCACCGTTAATTTGCAAACACTTGTTTTTCTGAAATAGGATCATTTGATATTTTTCATTCATCACTGTTCAATAAATATCCACCAATCCATTAGTGAGATAAGTGTCAATAGATTGCATGAATTTAACGTTGATTTGGGGCATCAAATGGTCCACCAAATCATCTCTAAATCGACAACACTATTTACTTGAATATAATTTCAAATTTTTCTTAAGATTTATTGGAAAAATTATATTAATTTGTTAAATATATGAACTATATAATTGGACATAAAAGTCCATAGATTGTATGTTGAAATAAAATGTACACAAGTCACAAGGTATGTAATACACCAATACCTACAAATATGAGATATTTTGGTATTAGATTCATTCTAATTAATTCATATTGATATTATAAGTTAGATAATTAAATATAAAATATCTATAGCCAATACCAGGTTGTCTGGTTCATAAATTCATCAGACAGTCCGATACAGCTTCTCACAAAAGAGTGGACCATTACACCATAAACATGTTCCAATTTATAAATGAAAGCATATTTGGAATGCTTAGAATATTCCAGATTTAATCCATATTTTTTCATATTTTTTAGGGAAAAAAAAAAATTTTGCACCGTTACGGGCCGTTACACTCCCGTATCACCGATACACCCCCGTATCCGTATCGGTATCGGTGGGCACCGTTACGCCAACCGATACCGATATGGGATACCTTGATTTCATGTCACTTGGAATGGAAGAGTTAATTACTGATATATTAACATGATAAAAAGCGGCATTTCTTGGAGTCTAAGAATTAATTACAGATTGAAAACATGAAAAGAAAATGGCAATTCATCTCACTTGGAGTTGAAGAATTAATAATTGATATTTGCTCAAATTGGGGGGGAAGAGTAAGAGAAAACCAGTAACTCACCTATAATTTACTATAAGCAAGTTGTAACCCAATGATGAGAGAAAAGCAACAGACTTTGAGTAGCTTGACAACGAGACTGAATGTGGTCCGCCATGAAGTATTACAATTAGTGGATGACATGGACCATCGTACTGTTCTTTGGTAGGAGAGTGAGAATGAGATACGAAGATAGCTTCGAATGGTTTTCTAGCACCTACAATGAAATATCAATGCAACAAAATGTCCTTAGAAGGTTACCACTATTGTCTCAAGCATCAGACTAGTTAACATTGTTTATAATCTAGGTCCATACAAAAGAAAATTGAAAATTGTGCTATAATCCGATCAAAATTCACATTGACAATCATGCCAGCTTTATTTTAAAGGATCTAGTATCCTTGTCTGTACCGAACAAGCATATCTTGTGAAAATTCTTTAAAACAGTTTTTGGCAGAGAAGCGACACTTTAACTTCCATCCTTGTCAGGCATACATGACCACCAAAAAAAAAACATAAGGTTCATTCATTTAATAACATATGTTCATTCATTTAATAACACCATATAATGGTGACTTTGGATTCTACCACATAACAGTTTAATTTAACATGAAATCTATACATAAACACCAATATATCACCTTCTGTAAGGTTTTGAGAAGCATCTCTGACTGGAATCTTCATTATGCTACATTCAAGTGATGAGAGCAAAGATATGACCTGTGACAGATAACAACAGGCAAGAGTTAGGGTTGGCGAACTGTGCCAATACGAAATAAGAAAAGCAGAGAGTTGTCACTTATATCTGATTTAGTTACAAATTACACTTATCACCATGCATGTGGCATGTATGTATGAGACCCAGAACATGCATCAGCTGGCCCTAACTTGGACTGGGCATTCCTCAAATAATCACACCAACTGGATGACCCTAGTCACCGATTGAAAGATTTTTCAATATTTCAAATGGACCATCAGAAAAGAAATAGCCCAATCAGCTCTTAACATTCAACTGAAAGAAGGCTTCCAAATGGCAGATAGGATCATCTAGCCACTCTGATTTCTGCAGTGTCTTCAGACACATGAACGGTTTGGTTATTGTACATATGTGCCACATGTAAACTAGTACCATGCTCAATAACTAACTTTGAAATATATGTTTTAGACTTAGACTGCAAGGCCCTAAGCTATTTACAGTTTCCGTGTATAGAAACAGAAAAACCAAAGGATCCAAAAACTGGTACCATCAACCTTTTCAGGGTAACTTGATAAAGGGCTTGAGACATCTATCCAATTCCATGCAGTACTTGCAACCATCTGATCCTTCGGAGTAAGAGGATATCCGTACTTGATTTGAGGAGGATCTATGGGACTGCTAGAGACTTAAAATAGAAGAAAGACAGAAGTAAAAGTCAGATTTAATATTTCAACATTTCATTAGTGATAATTTATTAAGATCCACAATTCAGTTACCGGCAAGAATGTTGTCCCTGTCTACTGCAAGAACGTTCCATGAATAAGTTGAGATGGGGGTGATTCGTGATACCTTTCCACTGTGTAGAAATATGCCGTCAGTTTCAACTATATAAATAGGATGTACAAGGTTATGTTCATCAGGACATTAGGCAGCACTAGTTACCTCAGCACATCAATTGCAAGTACTACTTGAAGGCTGCCCCAGATGGAAGAGACAATAACTGTATGTCCATCAGATAGCCATGGTTGATTGTGGAAGCTCGAACAGTAAAGCCCAGGGAAGCAACCGTCCTCAGGGCACATCACTACAGGGACCTACAAGATGTTGCAGAGAATAAATATGCCTTTATATGCAAGCTCATTAAAGGAAGTATGCTGAAATTTCCTAACTTCCATTAATCATTTTCTAAAGCAATAATATAAATAAATAAATAAATAAATAAATAAGTAAACATCTTTCTCATGTATAAGGTGAGACATTGATTCACCATAATAAAAGATACTAGATCAATCAGTATAAGGCAACTCAAGAACAGTCATCTTCCCAACGTTACAATAAATTCATCCCTGAACAATACCCAGATGACATTTGAGGCCATATTAAATAGATTATTGTTTTAGCTGATAATGTGCAAGACTTAACAAAAATTAATATATGTTTTCCACTGACCATGAGGTTTATTCTTGTCCTATTTTTGAGAAACTATGCATGTTTTGGAATACGTGTTTCAAGACTAGAGTTTCATAGGATTCAACCAAAAGGATAGAATTAAAAAATTCCAATTGTCGTAGTTACGAAATTTTTCAAAAAAAGATGTCAGAATTAAAAACAAGAAAAACTTTTATCTTTACAACACATCAGTGATTATATAAACTTAGATACTTCTGAAGCACATAACAAGCATTTGACTTAGACTTCTTTTGTAACTTACAAATAGCATTCAAAAGCTGCCCTCGTAGAAAGTCCACTGTTGTAAATAGCTTATGCTAGGCAACATATAGCTTACGCTACAGTGTAGCCTAGAATTTAAGGCTGCATAGCTCATGAAAATAGCTCAAGCGAGTACTGTATGCTACACAGTGCATAGCACAAGCTACAAGCTACACGCTACAAGTTACAGTGTCTACTACATGCTATTTTTCACTAAAACAGTAAACTCAATTAATGGTTTCAACGATTTGTTACATTTTGCTATTTTCACTAGAAATTAGTTAATGTTTTGGTTAGAGTAGATTAGGGTAATCTAACTAGATTAGGATATTTCCTTTTTTGTTGAGATGTGTTTGTTAAGATCTCTATAGATCTTTGATATATATCTCTCTCCTGATGTAGGATGATGGAAACTACCCTAGGATGTAGGATGAGAGATCAATTTACACATTAATTTCAGCAATCAACATGTAAAATCAAACATAGCCACATAATAGATTCGAAAATTCAGATTTATAACACGAAGGTCGTAGATTATTACATACGCGGTGCACAAAAATATAAAATAATTCAAGAATGGCCCACCTAGAAGTAGGGACTTGCAATCTAGCGTGGGTAGTGCAACAACCACGTGGATAAACGATGATGCAATCAAAATTCTGATTTAGGGCAAGTTTCAAAAAAAAATAGTTCAGATTTTCATTAGGGTTTTCGATTCATGGATGGAGATTTAGGATTGGGGTTTTTATGAGATTCTAAGGATCTAGGGATTAGGGAGGTTTGAAGGGAAATCAAAGAAGGAAAACCCCAAACGGGGGCCCACACGTGGCTACCTGTATGGACGCACGTGTGGGTCAGCACATGGCTAGGTAAAGGGGAAGAAAGAGAGGGAGGATTGAGTAAGGTATTGATGGGTTGAGAAGGTTATAATGGAAGGGGAATAAAGAAGACAAGAGAAGAAGAATAATATCTTTTGAAGAAGAGAAAGATGAATGATGCACCTTGGGGTATTCACTACCAAACAAGCCTCTACCCTTCCACAATTCAATTGGAATGGAGGGTTTCTCACAAACCCTAAAACACAATGAGGATTATTTAAACTATGCAACTCACTTAAGTGAAAAGCCCCATCATCCAAAATAAGAAAACTAAAACACTTATTATCAATCTTAACCATCAAATAAATCTTAAAAATAACAAAAAAACATAGAGGAAACAATATTAGAGTCTAGGGGGCCTAGATTTGGTGGCCCGATGGCCTTATCGACAAGATCCAACGGTTGGATTGACACGAAATAAAGATCTTATAACTAAAATGATATCATAAGCAGCCCACATGTATCATCCCAAAGTGGGGTCTTCCTAATGCACATCCAATACATGTAGGGTCTTTGACATGGTCCGGCGGGCCCCATCTGGAACTCGTCTCCCATCTACAAAGAAAGTTGCACTGATGTGAGTGGTCATCTCCGTCTCTAGTACACCCGAGTAGGTCCTCTGATGTCCCCATCATCTCCTCTTCTATACATTCCTATTATTCTAAGTGAAATAAACAAGTTACAGTTTCCAGAATGTAGTCTCTCATGGACAAACTTGGTATCAGAGTAACGGTTTTTAAAACCTTAATCTCTTTCCTTGATATTAGAGCTAGGGTTTTCAAAACCCTAATAGAGCCTATCTCTCTTCTTTCTTCCACCGTATTTCCTTCTAGCGGCCGATCTCAGCGGCAACCCGCCACATTCCGACATTCACAGCGGCAACCCACTGGACATTATTGCTTCCACAACCAGATCCTAGTGCGTTCCAGTGGTTCCCTGACAGTCACCCCTCCACAATTTAGCGGTCCTCCAATTGCATCTTAAAGATGTCCAACTACATTATGGCATCAGTGGTTCTACTTCATCATTTTCGACCCACCATTGGTGTGCCCTCATCTCCACTGCTCACCATGACATCCTCGTCTGTGCGCCCCACACAGAGAGGTCTACACCACCATCCCAATGCCCAACAACCATTGTTGCTGGATTTCATCACCATCGTCTCTTTTCCGCACAAGGTCAGATTTTCTCTGTTTTAACCAGCCACCACAATCAAATCCAATGTATGCTCATCATGACATCCTCGTCTGCGCGCCCCACACAGAGAGGTAGGCTACTTAGGGACGAATGATGACACGACGAATGCACTAGGCCCATGCGCCCTCATATCTATACCACCATCCCAATGCCCAGCAACCATTGTTGTTGGATTTCATCGCCATTGTCTATGTTCTGCACGAGGTCGGATTTTCTCTGTTTCAACCACCCACCATGATCAAATCCAATGAATGCTTGCACCACAACCACCGTCTGTGCACAACTTGTTGCCCCTTTTCTCCGTCATCCCTAATCTTGATGTTCGTTAGAATCTAACCATCACGAGATCCCGTGTCATCTTCGTGTTGTCGTCGTTCCCCAGCTACCACTGTCGTGGGGTTGCAGCTTCTTCTTCGATCGTGGCAATGTTTGCTAATCTCCTATCTCTGTAAGCATCAGCAAATCAACTGCTTGCAACTCATCACCACCACCATTGATTATGGTCATCCATCAACACCGCCCGATACATTACCATTGTCAACGAATGCATTATCGTCTGTCTCTGGCAATCTTGCAAATCGAAACCCTCTTTATTCCCAAAAATCTATCTCGAAATCTGTGAGATCGGGCTTCACCCCATGCCAACTACACCACCAGAGCCTTCTGCACCCTACTGATCTGTCATCAATCATGGCATGTTTGCCAGCCCCGCCCATCTGTCATTACTTACCACCAAGATCAGCCCCAAAAACACCTATCATTGCCATACAAGATGAGCAATACATTTGGCGATGAGGGTGGCTATCGAATTAGGATCATAAACCATCAAATTTGAAGTTTTTTTTATTATTATTTTAGGATTGACCAAATCTGAAGATGGTGGTGGATTTACAGCAAATCTTCCTTTCCTTTTGTGTTGGTTGTATTTGGTGCTCTACAAGTGCACCAAATTAGTTGCACCTTCCGAGTTTGCATCTCTAGTGTTTCACATGGACCGAATTTTAATCCTTGGAATTCTTTGGCCTCCTTCGTACACCTTCGAAGATGTATCTTCTCCATATTTGACAAGATGTATTTTTTCTTTTTCTATCGGACATTTGGATCGGACTTGTTATTACGTCAATCGTTTGAACCAGACTTGTATTGTGCCAAGCTTTTGGACCGGACTTTCTTATTGTGCGGACTGTTTGGACGGAACTTGTTTTTTTCTTCTTTGCTATCGAAACATCTAGAGCCACTAGAAGGGGAATAGTTAAACTCCTAGCCACCGGAAGTGTGCATCCACCAAAAGAGTAATAGTTGAAATCCTAACCACTGGACATGCGACTAGATCATTCACTAGACTTTGGAAGTGTCAATGGTTCACATCTCAAAAGTCATCAAAAGTGTCTACTCGCCTCATGCTATTCATCGTTTCGTCACCACATTGCCATTGAGTTTTTCTTTTACTTTTGAATAAATGTTCACTATACCTTTTAAACTCACGTTACTCCTTTTAGAGCACTTTTGAGTTTGAGGGTAGTTGTTAGATTAGATAAAGGTGTTAAGATCTCTATAGATCTTTCACAAATCTCTCTTCTAAGCATTCCTATTATTATAAGTGAAATAAACAAGTTACAATTTCCACCATGTAGTCTCTTGTGGTGTAATTATTTTCAATGATTTTAGTGAAATAATATAAGCAAAATATTAAATTAGTTCAGTTGCTATTTTTATCTTTATATTTACTCTTCGCCCTATTTTTCCTATTATTTTAATTAAAATCCAAGAGTAGTGGGTTGGCTTACGCTACATGCAAAGTAGCTTAGGCCTCACACTTCATAGGGGTGAATCCTACACTATACATTATTCGTTATTTAAAACACTAATGTAAACCATCTATACCACTATATGTAGAGTCTAAAGTCTTAACTCCTGCACTAAATGGTTCAAAATTCTAGTTTAACCATCTAAGGTACACCAGGGGGTAGAATAAGAAAGGCAACAATTACATAGAAAGTATTTATTGCAGCAGTTCCTAATCCAAGGTTGACAATTGCTAATCCTTGGTAGGTATTGAGTATAAATGATGAGTAATGCAGGAGCATTTTCACACCGGGCTCGAGTGGGGTCGCTTGTGGGATGCAGGGGCACACTCGGGGTGGGTGCGGCCTACGGAGGAGGTATCGTGTTCGAGACTCCTCACCGGGGGTGATTAATGCGCATTTCACACCAGGCCCAAGTGGGGTAGCCCGTGAGATGCGGGGACACACTCGGGGTGGGCGGCCCATGTGATTTGGGGCCCACGAAGGGGGTTCGGCCGAGGTCCTAAAAACCCATGAGATGTGGGGCCTGGGCTATGAGATAAAGGGATTAATTCGCCATACTCTAACAGTTCGAGCTTTTAGAGCAAGTGGTTAATTGTCCTGCATCAAATTGGTATCAGAGCAGGAGGTCTCGTGTTCGAGACTCCTCACTGGGGGTGATTAATGTAGGAGCATTTTCACACCGGGCTCGAGTGGGGTCGCTTGTGGGATGCAGGGGCACACTCGGGGTGGGTGCGGCCTACGGATGAGGTATCGTGTTCGAGACTCCTCACCGGGGGTGATTAATGCGCATTTCACACCAGGCCCAAGTGGGGTAGCCCGTGAGATGCGGGGACACACTCGGGGTGGGCGGCCCATGTGATTTGGGGCCCACGAAGGGGGTTTGGCCGAGGTCCTAAAAACCCATGAGATGTGGGGCCTGGGCTATGAGATAAAGGGATTAATTCGCCATACTCTAACAGTTCGAGCTTTTAGAGCAAGTGGTTAATTGTCCTGCATCAATGAGCTTCTTTTATTTTGAAGAGAAAATCATATTATGCTAATAAGTAAGAAAATTACAAAGTCATGCCCATATGAGTATGAGTCTACCTTTCAAAAATGACATGAGTCTAACATAAGTTACACACTGAGCATATAATACAAGTGATCAAAGAAGTTAATTAAATCCCAAATTATCTTGCTGATTGATTAAGTAATTTGTTTTCTAATAAGAATGAAACTTTTAGCAAACCAACATCCCCCAATACTAGAAAACAATCACCAAAGTTGGGAAAAACTCCCATTAAGTCGTCTATGTAATGTTAGTCTTCCTCAATCCAAGTTCTTATATGAAAGAACAAGAAACCGAAGAAAAAATAAAAAAAGAGGAAGAAGAAGAAAAGAAAACGAAATCACTAGAAACAGCCTACAATCAGATAGCTTTTTCTTTCCTATTGTTATCTTAAATTCACCATGCAAACAACAGTATATCCAAGCCATCATACGTGCTCTTATTTGAACATGCATGAGAAAACCTATGTATTTAGCATATGAGCAAAGAATAGAAAATACCATAAGAAATGCAAAAGCTAATGGCATGCATCAATTAAATAAATTATGACAAATGAATGCATGTATTACCAAATTACACATAATCACATCAGAGGGTTATTTTATCATACTAAACGTTACAGCTAACAGAAAGATGAGCTTACCACATCAACAATATTCATAGATGGACATGGTTTTCCATCAGCAGGCCAATCTATTCTGTGAAGTGATTCTGTAGACCAATGTGCACCACTATCCACAGAACTTTTTGCAGATAAAAACAGGAGGGTCTTTCCATCAGGACTGCAAACACATAATCATTCTAGCCAAATCAGCAATCTGAGAATGAATTATGCTAATGCTTTCAACAATAGGGAATTTGTTCAATGGGTTGAAGTGAACATATTCCTCTGGTTATAATATGCAGATGAGGATGTGAAACACTCGGGTCTATAAATAAGATAAAGCACCTTTGATGCGAGACATGAAATTCAGATATGATGTGCAAGATTTCAGGCTTAAGATCACGTTAGTTCATAAACGATTACACAAATTCCACATCCCACACAAAAGTCCAAATATTCAATTAAGGGGAATCTATGTGGGTCCAGGCCTACACAAGTTAGGGCTGGATCAATAAAAATTATGAACCAAACAATACTGAAAGAGAAATAGAAATCATCCATACATGCATGACAATCAATCCATAACACAAGGAATTCACCAATTTCAAATCAAGGAACCCTAGGGTGAGAAAAGAGATAGAAATAGGGGATTTAGGGCAATCTAGGGTTAGGGTTTATAAAATTAGGGATGAAAAGAGGAAAACAAGAAAAAATCCTGACCCAGAAATAGCTCCCGCATGTATGCGGTGCCCTGGGACTGACGCACGTGCGCAGATGGGCTGGCCGCACGTGCGATGAAGGCCCGCCTTCCCAAATCGGCTTCTTGGCCCTGGTCGGCCAGGCTGGGGCTGCAAAACCTCCAAATCTCACGTCGATCCGGGCTGTGGTCTAGGCATGGTGCTCCGTAGAAGTTTCAGTCCTCTTGCAAGGCCAGATTCTAAAAACTGGTTGTTAAGGGATGAACAACTGCAAAACAAACGAATTGGGAGGAAAGATGGTTGTGGGAAGGATGAAATAAGATAGAGGGGCGGATGAGGATAAACGTGGCTTCGCACTACGGTAGTTAACCCTTTGAAAATGGAGGGCTTCGCACCCACTTTAATTTTTCCACAACTCAGAAACTCAGAGAGTAGAAAAACCACGCAGGAATTTTTATTCAACTTCAATCAATCAAAAGAACTACAAGGGGTGCCTATTTATAGGGAAAATCCTATATCCCTAAACTCGCGCCATGTGCGGAACCTATTACTTGGCGATGAAGTAAACTAAAATAAAAACCAAACAAAGAAATCTAAAGCATTCATGATGTTCTAAATAATAACAATAAGCAAAACCTAAAATATGAAATCAATCCGACTAGTGGGCCACAATCACGAGATCCCATGATGAGCTTTTCTTGACTATCGGGCCCACTCTTTGAATCAAAACTCCGTCTTCTAACTAGGAGGCCCTCCTTGGACATCGTCATCGAGCCAGATCGACAGTGGGGCCCTCCTTCGTACGTACGTGCGCAGGGGGGCGGCGTGCGTGCGGTGTGCGCGTGATGTCCCCTACGAAGATTTCTCCACTGGCGAAATAAAACTCCTGAACCGCTCTAGGATGTCAGAATCAAGTCTCTGAAGCTCCTCATCAGTGAGCCACGTGCTGTCTGAAGCTGGGCGTGACTTCCATTTAACCAGGTACTTCTGAAACCCGCCGTCCGACGTTGAAACTATCTGATGGTCCAGGATATCTTCTATTTCCTCTCTCAGTGTGGGAAAGGTAGGTATGGGAGGTAGAGGCTGAGAAAATGAGTCGAGACAGATAGGTATGGGACAGAAGCTGGGAAAATGGGTCGGGAATGGTAGGTATGGGAGGTAGAAGCTGGGAAGATGGGTCGGGAGGGGGCCATGGATCAAGGGAAAGATCTGGAGAATCAGGATGGTTAGGCGAAAGGCTGGACAATGCATCACTGGCCCCTTGAAATGCAACTAGATCCTCCACATTGAATGTGTAACTAATTCCCATGGAGGGTGGAAGATTTGCCACATACGCATTGAGACCGTTTCGTTTTATAATTTTGAAGGGTCCAGCGCTACGCGTGTGTAACTTACGAACGGCCCCGGAGGATACCGCTCAGGCCTGATGCGGACCATCACAGAGTCCCTTACATTGAATTCCTTGTAACATTTATGTTGGTCTGCAGAAAATTTGTAATGTTCATTACTAGTAGTGATCTTCTGCCTGATTTCTTGATGTCATGAATGAACGTGATGCACAAAAGACTCTGCAGGCAGCCTATGGGACAGTGATATAAAGATAAGATCAATGGGTTTCTCAGGTTTATAACTAGTAACGACTTCATAAGGATTGAGACCTGTGGACCTATCGACAGAACTATTAAACGCAAACTCGATTGTAGGTATTACGGTGTCCCATGTTCTGGTGTGCTCTATATCCCTCCTAGGGGGAGACTCATCCGGTAGATCATCAGGACAGACATCACGAAACTCATCCACTACCGGAATGGCCTCAGTGGGAAACTCTACACTAGCCTCTGGTGCACTCTCTCTACTGATAGGGACATCATGCGCACACGCATTGATGATAGGCATAATGAAACATTGATGATAAATTCATAACTTTTTACATTTTTGATGTGCACTACGCATCTTGTTGCAGAGAAGTTTTTTTCTGCCTTTGGAAATTTCACAAAAAGCTTTAAATAATTGATAACAACAGCATTTGCTTAAGATTCAAAATCATCCAAGAAAATTATTTGTCAACATGAATAAAAGTTGAATACATGCAACCAAAGAAATGTAGTAGAAACTCAAGCATGAACAGCGATATGGAAGTACCTGAACTGTGGAAAGAAAGCGCTAGATATGCCTTGAGTGAGATTCACTGCTGTTGCTAAATCTTCAGTAACATTACTGCTGGAAAAGAATAAGAAATCCAGAGGTCAAAGCTGGAACCTATATCTTGAAGGGTCTGTTTGGATGCTGGCCAACTCAAGTAGAATTGCATAGGATAGCCCTCTCCATTTTGCTCAAGCAGGAGATGAGTCGAAGTGCCGTAAGGAGGATGCCCTTTTAACAATTTATCCACCATTGCATGGGATATTTTGGATAAACTAAACATCTAGCACCTTCCCAATTCACATCCTTTCGGATATAACAAATCTAAAAGATTTGGGATTCTCTTCCAATCCAAACAGGCCCCAAATTAATAATAATATATGGGTAACAAAAAGTAACAAAACTCACCATTCAACCTAAAAAGATAAGTTAAAAACCCACATGAGTTGAGGTTCATCAACTTACGATTCATGAAAAGGAGCCCTGATTGCATACAAGGCACATGGCCTGTTGTAGCAGTATTTGATACCAAGCTTTCTTGAAACTTGATGGGGGCCATTATCTGATGTCCATCCAACAAAAACCAAATGCTTATAGGAGCTTTTGGAAGACGCAGGTGCCCATACAACTTGTCCAACACTTATGGATTTATCAACTTCTACAGCTCGTACATCTCCGCTGTGCAAACACAATTTCAAATACAGCTGACACTTCTTGCAGTTAACAGCATAAGACTTCCCACCATAATAGATACATATAATACAAAAGAATAAGAAAAGGCCAACCTATCAATATTGACAACAAATAGAGCAGGCTGCCTTTTCCCTGAGTAGGTCTCCCCCCAATTCTCCTCCCAATCACCTTGACCTTTCCAGACACCACAGTCCTTATCAGCAGAAGCCCCTTTCTTGTAGCCCAAACCATCAAATGCAGGCTTAGGTGGAGATGGCTCTTCAGCAACATAAGCAATGAGTGTTTCATCATAGTTCCAAGAGATCCCCTCAAACCTAAAACAACAGTTGTGCAATTTATTAATTTCAAGAAGCTATTCCTAAGCCCCATGCACCTCTACACACACACACACACACACACACACACACACACACACACCCTGTTAGATGCGACAGCACATGCCAACCTTACATGGGGACATCTGAGAATGCAACTGGCGGCATAACGCGTGAATGACCTGGCCCAAAAGTCAGACTGATTGACTCAACAGGTGGACACACAATACAGAGACAATGGATAGTTTACCAGAAATCGCCAAAGGTCCACAGTCAACAAACACATGTGGGCCACCTGATGAATTGATCGTCATTCTTTCAGGTAGTTCATCACACAGTGGGGTCCACTTGATTTGTGACCCTGATCGCACATGCAATGTGTAAATGCCCATGTTAAGAACAACATGCGGGCTTAATATAATCGTCAGAAGAAGTGCTACTAGCCTCATCATCATCATCTAAGGCTTATACCAATTAATTGGGGTTGGCTGAGAAGTGCTACTAGCCTAAACAACACAAATAAGAGATCTCGAAATCCACAAACAGTGCTGCATATGTAGTAGTTCACTTGGAAAGCATTAAATATAGTCAGCCATGTAACAGGTTACCATCCATCTGTAAATATTTGGCCATGAACAGATTGCGGCACATATATCTCCTTTAGCAACTGAGATGGGCCCCATATTTCAAGCTGTGTTGGGGATCCATTTTCGCCATTCCTAACAACAAAGAGCTTTAAACCCGAAGGTGATGGAACAATTGCAGATGCACCTGTCATCTCGACAGGAAATGGAGACCACTCAAAGCTCACAGAATGATTGCTTCCCTTCGAAATATGGGAGGATAGAATGTACTTCCTCTTTTTGTTTCCTATGAGATTAGTCTGGCTAATAGAAAACATTGCCCGAGAACTATTTCCTGCAAGAGAAGATTCTACAGAATATGAGACCCAAACTAGTCTGAAAGATTAATCAAATCAAAGCAATAGATGTCAATAGAAGTGTTGATTCCAACACGATAGGAAACAGGAAAGGGGATAGATTGTAATGGCAGTGATCAATTGCTACAATACAAAATTAGAGTTTGACAAGGTCTAAAAGGCCATACCATTATCAGACTTAAAAATCCATGCCTTGTCGATGTTAGAAAAGTTGGTAAACTCTTGAAGTAATTTAGACTGGGAAGCATATTCTTCCTCAGTTGTTGCATCAATCCCCTTTGGCATTTGCTTTGGAGAGACAGATGCAGGAACTTCCATAGCTGAAAAGGTTGACAATTTCAGACTATCTCTGAAGCATTGAGCAAAATAAATCAGTTAATAAGTGCTGCATTGCATGTTTTCTCACTACATTTCTTCTAGTGCAGCTAGACATATTATCAACAATCAACGACAGTGGGGATTTGTAATAGTGCGTGAAAGAAAAATGTATGCAACAAATCGGCAATGCAAGTTAAAAGTAAGACTAAGGTGGATAAATGACACCAACTGTATGCAGTACTGATTGTTATTTGTTCCACTGTGCATTTGGAATGGGACAGCAAACAAGAACAACAATAGATAGGATATAGTTTTTGATGCAGGACACATGATTTAATGCTAACATACAATATGGAGATTATGAAAGAGTCCATAAAGTAATTCAATTAACAAAATACGTTAATCCACCAAGTAATTAAGAGTAAATAATAGGAAATAAAATCTGATTTAACCTAAATCACATGCCCGCATGATAAGAAATCACATAAATCAATTAAAACTAGGATCGATGGAAGGATAGAACTTCCAATTTAGCAGAGGCACATTACACACTCAAGGGATAGATTTGTAGGTATTATGATTAGGGTTAGGAAGGAGAAAATCTGAAATTTGAAGAATTAGGAATCATGGGAATTGAGAATTTTGGAATTAGGGTTTTTTTAGAAATTGGGGAAAATCTAGGAAAGTTAGGGATTCTAGGTTTAGGGTTAGGGTTTCAAGGATGAAAGAAAGAAGTTTTGATATAATGATGGTATGAAACCAAAAGGGGCAGGTGCGATTCACACGTGTAGCATGGGAGGATGGGTTTAGGTTGATTAGGGTTTGGATTGCGGATGGGTATGGGAAAATAGGGTTTGGGAGAAGACGAAAATCTGGGATGGAGAGAATGAAGAACCTGAAGAAAAATACCTGGATAGGAAAGAAAAGAGAAGATGGTGTGGGGATAAATGGAGACCTCGCACCTCCGTTGATAAAGATTAGCCTCGCACCAATCTTCCTTCCAAATCGCATGGAAGTATCTTCAAATCGCATGAATATGGGAAAAGAAAGCACGAGCTTCTCTTCTTTTTTTATCACAAAATCCAATGAGGTAGGGGTCACACGCCCTCCTCTTTTTATAGATCCAAGAAGTTTCAAATATTACAAAAATCCCCCTGTCTTGTGAACTTTAACAAAAATAACCCTAGTCTAAATAAAATCAACTAAAACACTCATAATGTGTCCAAATATAAAATAATCAAAAACTAAATCCTAAAATATGATAAAGTCTAAAACTGATGTGGATGATCAACGATCAAGGCCCGATCATGTGATCCATGCGATCCATGCGATCCAATGGCTTGATCGTCGCGTCCCTCCGATCCAACGGTCTAGATCACTCGATAAAGCAGCCCATGTGCATTTTCCTAGTGTAGGGTCTTCCAGATGCCCGCACATGCACTCAGGGTCTTCAGCACGATCACGGGTACTCACCTAGCCACAGGAAAATCGACACGGCCCGCCTCCTCCTCTGATACATACGTAAGGGTGTACGTGACGTGATGTCCTCGTCAGTTTTCCACATTTTTTGCCCCAAATCAATATACTTTATGTCATCTAAGCCTTATCCCAATTCCCAACTGAGTGGGGTTGGCTACATGAATTCTGCTCCGCCATTCCATTCTATCAAGGGGCATACCCTCAGTTAACCCATAGATCACCAGATCTTTTATTACTACCTCCACCCACATCCTTTTAGGCCTTCCCCTTGCCCTTTTAGAGCTTCAAGTTGAACCAAGTCACCCATATCCGGTGCAGTTCTTGGTCTCCATTACACACGGCCAAACCATCTAAGTCTACTTGCCTCATCTTATTACCTATTGATGATATTCGTAAGTTTCCCTCAAATGCATTCACTTCTAATTCTATCCTTCTCATCCTGCCACTCATCCATCTCGACATCATCATTTTAGCTACAATCATCCTATGAACATGTTCCTTGACTGCCCAACATTTTGTTCCATAAAGCATATGTCCGATCTTATATTGAAAAAGGAGGTATGGATGATGAGCCAACACCTAGCCAGAAACAATTTTACAGAATTACTGAACAAGGAGAATACAAGACATTGATATGATGGAATATACAACTAACACACCCTGGCATCAGGATCAGCACCGGTAGCAAGTAGCCTCCTCACGATAGGCACATTATTTCTCCATATAGCAATGTGAAGAGGAGTGAGGCCAAACGCATTCCTCGAATTAATATTCCCGCTGTTCTTCTTCAGCAGCAACAACGCAGCATCTAAATCAGTTAACGAACCTTCTCGTGCAATGAACCACAAGTCTTTCTGCGAGCTGCTGGAGTTTAGTTTGCGTGCTGCTGTCTGCTTTAGAGACCCTGGGCCCAATCCCAAACCCTCCATAAATATTGAAACTACAACTATACCAGAACTTTTCGGATTTGCTTTACCAGAGAATATCAAGAGCCAGACCAAACCCATATGCTATTAGCCGAAGGCAATGGACAATGCAAGTAGCTCTGGCTCTTGGGAAATTTAGCCAAGACTAATCCATGTTAAATACTTACAGTAGGAAGTACTTGTTAGGTATCAGCACACAAAGAACCCGTGTTAGTCTAGTTGTTGAAATACTTATGCAAGACCACCATCGTCATCTGCCTCTGTGCTGTAAAACCGAGCCAACTGCAGGAGCCATTGGCAAACCCCCATCACAACTCATGGATGAGATTGCCAAACTGGAAACCCCTCAACATCAAGAAATCCCAAGGTGCAAATGAAGCTACAGCTTTCATGACCCCCCCTTTGTTTAATAGGTGCCTTGCATCCGTAACTTCTTCTGTCAGCACACAATTAATTCAGAAGAGTAAAGAAAAGCTAAAGCCATTTATGGAAAGGGAGAAAAAATATTACATAATCTCCCCTTCAGTTTATTTAATATGTGGTTATCACATAAACTCCAAAGACACATCTTCACTTCATTCACACAACTCTAATTCAATGAGAAGCATTCTTATCAGTATGCTCTCATGATTTTTTCCCATTTCTTTTTCTTTTCTTTTCTTTACTTTTATTTTCTTTTCTTTCCTTTTCTTTCCTTCTCTTTCCTTTTCTTTCCTTCTCTTCTTCTTCTTTTTTTTTTTTTTTTTTTTTTTTTTTTTTGAAAGTTACTTTGCTCTCATGAATTACGGACTCAAGATATCGAAAATTGTCTTTTGGGGTATTCCTTGGTCAAAAATCTTAACTAATTCCTCGTTTCCACTCCTATTGTTAATTTATCCAGAAAAATTATCCAGATACCCCGCCTTCCTAGGGACATCTGAAGGTACAGAAATGATTGAATAAAATGCTTTTGGTAGCTTCCTTTGGGGCTGCTTCCTTGATAGCCAAAAGAGGCAATCATTTGCTGGATTTCCATGCTCTCAAGGACCAAATACTTACATCACTGCCAATTGGAAAAATCTCCATGTTAAAGAATAGCAAATATTTTGGCTAAAAATTTAGCAATCTCTAATTTTGAATGTTCTTCCATAATGGCATGGCATAACATGTAGAATTTTTAATAAGATTGTCTGAAATCACCTGCAATGTAAAGTCTTTTGTAGTTGAACCAAATTCATTTGTGTGTGATAGTGAAATAATTCACACGGGGACCATGACAACACTATGGTAACCATTTCTTGATTTCTGATAACCTTGTCCTTCCACCAGCATCTGTGAGACACCAGATGTGTACATGCTACATATACAACACAAGACTCATAGAATCATGTCCCATCTATGTTACCCGATTACGGATGCAAGCATTATGGAAAGGATTGGATAGAGTAGATCCTCTAAATCCAAATTCTCAATATACATATACAGGTATGAGATGGATGGGTTAGAAGACATAACTATAACTATGTTAATGTATACCCCTGACAATATCAAAGGTTGGTTGAGGGTGACATAGACAATGATGGAATCAATCGGGGAATGCATGGTAGCATAGAGGTATGCTTTCAGAATGAAGAAGGATCACCTGTTGTGGAATCTGTCTTGTGGCAGTTTTTGTACATATCGAAGAAGCACGATAACAAGATATCTCATAATGAAGAGGAAAGGTTTGAAGAAGTTAATGGGAGAATTAGACACATTGTCTCACAACCACTGGTTTGCAAAGAATTTGCAATGCTCAACAAAGTTGACCTAGTGAAGGATTGGATGGAAGATCGCTCAAGCATGAGACCGAAGAGGTGTCCAATGGTGTCCACCTACAAATGGAATGCTAATGTTGAATTTGATGGAAGGTCATTGATAAATCCAAGCCCAGATGGTGTTGACAGTAGAGAACTGATCACTTACAGGCAACTAACCATACCACAACTTGAAGTATTGTGCTATCTTTCCTGTCAACATGCCACCTGTTTGCGAAATCAATACCATGGGAATGACATACTCTACCATGATTATCACCTTTCTCAGAAATCAGGCTGATCTTCTCACTAGGTGGGCCAAGCTTGTATGTTGAGTCAAACCATTGGTTGTCCGTTGACTCCAACAGTGTTGGCCCACCTGATTAGCGAACGTATCTTATTTCTGTGCCAAGTAATCTTTATGGTGGGACCTACTGCTTAGTGTTACTGATGTCCAACACGAGGGATGTTACTGGGAAAGATGGTTTGGTGCCACAAATTGTGGTAACTTGCCTGTAGGTGATCAGTTCTTGACACAAGGAAGAGCATGTAAGAATATCACCATCTTCACCAACTAATCAAAACCTTGAATCCACAAGGGTAGTTCTTGAGTTCACAAGAAATAAGAGAGAAAATTCAGATAATTTTATTGAATAATGTGTATATGATTTCTCGATTACACCACTAATAAAGAAAACTCAAGCCCTAATTTGAAATTACCCAAAATAGTAAAAATCCCTCTCCAAAGCCTAACTTGCCAAAAATAGAAATGTCTAAATAAACCTTACCAGAGCACTCCCGGCATTATTACAAGCAACTCCTAGAAAATACGGAAATCCTAACCGAGTCGTGTAGAGTTACCAAAGAGTATGAAAGTGAGACTAAAACTGATTTGACGTTGTATGCCCACATGGCAAGTGATGTCACACCTAAGGTTATTATGGAGATGCCACCAGAGGTTACACCTGAGGGTAGTGTAGCTGAGGTAAGCCCGGTATTGGAGGAGTCCAATGTTGTTATACTAGAGGGCATACCAGAATGTAGGCCAAAACCATGTCCTAAACGAGTGAGCATACACAAGGACACTCTAAAGGAAACCCTAGGTCTTAGGACAATGTGATGACAATAATAGTACTAACCTAGAGATCACGCTAGACACTAACCAAAAAAATTCAGCAAGTTGCTATCATCAAATCTTATGTTGAAAATTCAGCAGGATAGTAATCCGAGGGTGCCAAACTAAAAATTCAACACAGGTGTAATTCGAAAATTACAAGCTGAAAATTCAGCAATATGATAACCTGAAATTACTATGCTAAAATTTCAACAATGGTATAAGTGGGGACGCGAACTGAAAATTCAGCAATATGATCCTATATGCAATCCATACTCTACTAACCCTAGATGTGACTATAATCAAGATGCAACACAAAAATCCTATGCTAAACCTATGGTCTCTGATACCAAATTTGATGCAGGACCGATGCATGAACTAAGTACCATGTGAGATCAAATAACCGAATTAAGATATTTAACAAAAAAAAAACACAAGCATCGCTATATTCATCACAAACATCATGAAAATCAAAAGAAAATCATGCATAATCCTAACCTAAGCTACCAACATCGTAACACCAGATCATTAAATAAAAAAATAAAAATAAAAAAACTAGGATCTAATGGATGTAGGGACATCCAATTATCATAGGGTATAGTCTATTTCAAAATTGGAAACCTAATACAACCTAGGGTGAAAATTAGGGTTTGCGTAATTTTGGGAAAGTAGGAAAATTAGGAATTTTAGGTTTAGGGTTAAGGTTTCGGGGATGGAAGAAAGGGATTTTGATATAATGATGGTGGGAAACCAAAAGGAGTAGGCGGGATTCACACGTGTGGCCGTACAGTCACACGTGTAGCGTGGGAGGATGGGTTTAGGTCGGTTAAGGTTTGGATTGTGGATGGGTATGGAAAAGTTGGGTTTGAGAGAAGATGAAGATTTGGGATGAGAGAATTAAGAATCTGTAAAAAATACCTGGATGGGGAAGAAAAGAGAAGATTGTGTGGGAATAGATGGAGACATTGCACCTCCCTTGATGAAGATTAGCCTCGCACCAATCTTCCTTCTAAATCGCATGGAAGTATCTTCAAATCGCATGAAGATGTGAGAATAAAGCAGGAGCTTTTCTCTTTTTTTTAATCACAAAATCCAATGAAGGTTGGATCTCCACCCCCTTGTGCTTTTATTATTAAAAATTCAACATAATTACAACTATGTCACAGTTGCCACTCACTTAAGTGAAGAGGCCCATCGTCCAAAATTTAAAAACTAAAACATTTATTATCAATCTCAACCATCAAATAAATCCTAAAAATAAAAATAAAAAAACATAACGAAAGCAAGATCAGAGTCCAAGGGGCCCAGATCTAAAAGATCTGGTGGCCCGATGGCATGATCGACAAGATCCAACGGTCGGATCGACACGAAATAGCAATTCTATGACTAAAACGATCTCCTAAGCAGCCCACACGCATCATCCCAAGGTGAAGTCTTCCTGATGCACGTCCAATGCATGTGGGGTCTTCAAAATGGCTCGGCGGGCCCCATCTGGAACTCGTCTCCCATCCACAAAGAAAGTTGCGCTGATGTGGGTGGTCGTCTCCATCTCTGGTACATCCGAGTAGGTCCTCTAATGTCCCCATCAAATAAGGAAATAAGATGAAAATCGAAATTTCTAAAAATAGTTTTAAAAAAATTTCTAAAATCACAATTTTGAACTGGAGGGGTGCGTTTTCTTGCGAAACGGATGAATTCGGCTGGCGTAGCAGCCCAATTGACCCGAGAAGCATCATTACATAAAAATTGATAGGTCATAGCATTTTGTGACGATGCCCGGATAAAAAGTTACGATTGTTTTACGGTCAACACTTCGAACGGCAATTTCTCCCTATCCGAAATGAATTTCTTCGAATTAGACGTGCCTGGGGGCTAGTTACATCACGCCCTACATAGGATTGTGCCCGGTTCTGAAGGATTATTCCGTTTCTGTTCAGGCTTCTTTTGGTCCAGCAATGCTAAGAATGCATCTATTGCCCACTCTACATCAGTTCTCCTTGGAGGGATCATTCCAGTCAATGGGGGAGTGAACTTATGGTGTTCTTGAGACCTATTGGAAAGTTTGGTGCTTTAGAAGGGTCTCAAGGAACAGCTTCAGTGGATCCCTAGATGTGGGGCCCACCATGATGTGTCTCATATCCACACCGCCCATCTATTTCGCCTGATCATTTTAGCGCATGAGCCCAAAAATGCAGCAGATCCAAATTTCGGGTGAACCACACTACAGGAAACAGTGGTGATTGACCATTAAAAACTTCTCGAGGGCCACAAAAGTTTTGGATCAAGCAAATATTTGTGTGGTCCTTCCATCCAAGTCTTGTGACCTTATCAAGAGGTTGTATGGAAAATAAACATTTTGGTGGCCCCCAAGAAGTTTTTAATGGTGAGAGTCCAATCACCATTGTTTCATGCGGTGTGATCCACTTGAGATTTGGATCTAGTGCATTTATGGGCTCATACCCTAAATTGATCTAGCAAAATGGATGGATGGTGTGGATATAAGGGACTCGGATTCGGTAGTGACCCCTCCAATGCTAGTCAGTACCAGTCAAAGTTTTGTGGGCCCCACCATGATGTCTGTGTTTTATCCACTCCGTCCATCCATTTTGCAGGATCTTTTTACGGCATGAACCCAATAAAATGAGGCAAAACCAAAGTTCAAGTGAATCACACCACCAGAAACAGTGGGGATTGAACGCCCACGGTTGAAAACTTATAGTGAGCCACAAAAGTTTTTGGATCAAGCTGATTTTTGTATTTTCCCTTCATCCAGGCTTATGTGAATTTACGAATAGGTTGGACAGCAAATAAACATCACAGTGGGCCCTAAGAAGATTTCAACGACGAGCGTCATTATCCCCACTGCTTCTTGTGGTGTGGCCCACTTGAGCTTTGGATCTGCCTCATTTTTTGGCTCATGCCCTAAAATGAGATGGTAAAATGAATGGATGGCGTGGATAAAATACATACATCACGGTGGGGTCCACAGAGCTTTTCTAGTACCGAGCTCAGTACCGGAGGGGTCACTAGCAAATCTGAGTGGGGATATAAGACACATACATCACAGTGGGCCACACAGTCAGGAATCCGGGGATCCACTGAAGCCACATCCTCAAGGAGCTAAGTTGCAGTTCAGCAAGCACTACGATAAACAGTGATTCGTTGAAAGTGACAAAGTGGGCGAACTGCTGGCATCTATAGGCCGGGAGGTTAGCTAACTAGACCAGGGAGATTAGGGAGTTATGTGAACATCAAAGATATACCTTCTCTGATATTAGACAGGAGGAAATTATTCAATGTGCCAGGCAGGCCAATGGGCTTTTCAACACAGTTCGAGCCCGGCCCAATTAATAAATGTGTCTGAATTTTGGGCCCAGGCCTGCAGTCTACCCTCATATGCCAGCCCAAGCCCACCCAAAAGCCCAATGGGCCAGCCTGACCCTTAGATTGCCCCAAACATGATCATCTTTCAACAGAAAAAGAAAAAGAAAAATTAAAAAAGGTCCATCCATACATTTCCTTTCCCCAGAAACATTTCCCTCACAGTCAAGAACACACCATCTACACTCACCACTCACCACTGCAATTCAATCCCAACCGTACATTTCCCAAGCAAAAAACAAAAGCAATTTTCCAAAATAAAAACTACCCAGAACCCCATTTCAAATGCGAAAAAGGTCTTTCCAGCTTCTAATCCAAAAACCCATTACAGATTTCAACATCCCACCCTTTAATTCAAAACCCAAGAAAGACCCATCATGCATTTTCATTTCATTTGTCTTTTTTTTCTTTTCTTTTCTTTTTTTTTTACTGGAAACAAGCAATCATCTAATCATATTCATTCCTAACATAAAATCGATCGATCGAGAGAGAGAGAGAATTACTGACGTGGAGGGAGAGCAGGCGTTTACAGGACGGGAGCGGAGAGAAGGATTCGACGGAGGAAATCGACGGTGGGGACAGCGTCCGTACAAGTGTGAAATAGCTATCCACACCCTCGTCGCCATGCCCAAAGTCTTCGGGAGGTTTAATGGGGAGCGGATTCGGTCAGGTCGGGTAACCCAAAGTTCGGTCAGGCTGTGATCGTACGGCCCACATTTATACATTTGTTGTAGATCCACACCGTCTATCCGTTCTGAAAGCTCATTTTAGGGTACGAGACTAAGAAATAATGAATATTCAAGTCTCAAATGGACCACATCACAGGAAACAGTGGCGATTGAATTTTGACCGTTAAAAACTTCCTAGGGTCCACCGTAATGTTTATTTGATATCCAACCTGTTGATAAGGTCACAAAAATCTGGATGAAGATCACACACAAATACTAACTTGATATAAAACTTTTGTGGCCCACAAGGAGTTTTTAATGGTCAATCACCACTTTCTCCTGTGGTGTGATCCACCTGAAATTTTTATTTATTTCATTTTTGAAATTAAGTCCTAAAATAATCTGAAAAAACGGATTAACGGTGTGGATATTCAAAAACTTCATCAGGGTGAGCCCCACGCTCACGGTCTAACCGAATTCTGTGTTAACCCGACCTGACCGAAGCCCCTCCCGGTTTAATGATAGAGGATTTATTCCCTAGAAGATAATAAAAGCTATATTCTTGCACTCAGATATTATACATCTAACATACACGTGTCCTAATCTAAACCGTTCAAACAGTGGGATTCTCTATAGATGGAATATATTATACGGATTAGATGATCTGGACTACGATTAAATAAACAGTTGTTTGCTGAATGCAGACCATGGACTGATTTTATTCGCGACCGTCTATTAGACGTCCACAAATCAGCGAATCTCGATCAACCACTGTGTGAAATTTTGGGGTTATTACGCACATAATCCAAAGACCACTTTTCAGACGGTTTGATTTGAGCTACATTTCTTCCGCCCGTACAGGCTATGTGTGGATCAGATTCTACTAGAGTGTGAAAATTCTTCAATAACTATCTTCATCGTACCGTACAACACGTGACAAGCGTGCTACAAATTGCAATCGAAGCCGTTCATCATACAATTTTTTTTATCAGATATAACAGATTGAAAATTTATTGAATAATCATAACCATCCACTTAATAGATATTTTGTCGTGAATTTGAACGATTGACTATTTTCCATTTCAACAGTTCGTTTGGGGGCCATCGAACAGGTGGTTAGGATCTCCTGTTCATACCAATTTTAAGTCTCCACAGTGGTAATTGACCGTTAAAAACTTCTTGAGCCACAAAAGTTTTGGATCAACTGATGTTTGTGGTCCTTTCATCTATGTCATCAACAGGTTGGATGTCAAATAAGCATTCCCGTGGCCCCCAAGAAATTTTTAATGTTGGGTATTCGATCACCACTGTTTCCTGTGTTGTGGTCCACCTACGATTTGGATCTACTTCATTTTTGGCAATATCCCCTAGAATGGGCTTTCAAAACGGATGGACCGCGTGGATGTAAGGCACATAGGGTCCACAGGTTTGCAAGTTAGGTAGGTGGCAGGTTTGCGATCGGTGTTCGTCTGTGTACGTTGGACCGGAATCATCGGCAACCGCTTGTCTTTGGAAAAGCATGCAACAGTCGAGCTATGTGTGTTTTCCACCCCTTCAATCGGTTTCGATACCTCAGGACCTGAACCAAAAATTAGGCCGCTCCCAAACTTAGGTGGGCCACATCATAGCAAACAGTGGCAGGGGAAACCGCACCATAGAAACTTTCCTGGTCGACCATGTTGTTTATATACCATGAGGTCACGAGGAAAATCAGCCCATCCGTAGGCCGTATGGGCTTCGCTAACTGAAATTAGAGGCTTCAGGCATTATTTAAAATTTTCTCCGAGGGTATGTCCCACCTTAGTTTTTGGATCTATATGAATTTAGAGGCTTTAGACATGATTTATTTATTTTTCTCCATGGTATGGGTCATCTTAGTTTTTGGATCTATACTAAATGTTATGCATAGAGAACATCAAGTGGGGCTTGAAATGCCAAATTGCAGGGGCTCCTCATAGTAGCTGTGGCGGAAGCTTGATATTAGTTGCCGACATGAACTCTATCCGATCCTAGAGCCTGACACTAAACTCAACTAGATTGGGTCAACAACTCGGGCAACCTATTAAAAGAAAGTAATATATATATATATATATATATATATATATATATATATATATATATATATATATATATATATAACACTAAGATATATAAATCGAGCTGGGGTCAAGCTTTGAGCCGAGTTTAGGCAAGCCGGGCTCGGCTTGAAATTTTTTCAAACTCAATTAAATAGCTCGGCTCAATCTGAACCTAACTTTTCAAGCTGAGCTGAGTCGAGCTTATCCGAGTCGAGTCAAGCGAGTTAAACAAACAATAGCTTGGCTCGTGTCTAGCTTCATCTAGTGCTAATGGAAAAGCACTATGGACATGTATTCAGGTGATCGATTCGAAAGAATAACAACTCCAAGTGCAGGGCTACAATGTAGTTTTAACTCGGTGAAATTAAGATCGAATCCTCGAGAACTTATATTTATGCGTTCACAAAAAACTTTAGAATTAGAACTTAAAAGTAGAATTAACTATGAAACTTGAATTAGAAGAAGCAATGATGAAAATCTAAGTAGAGAGAAAATCAATAAAATAAAACACTAGATCACCAAGGATCCACTTCTAGCCATCCTTAATGCATAATTCACTTGATTCAATTATATAACACAATTAAAATCGAATTCCTACCTATCCAGTCGGATAATAGAACGATTAATTCAAAATTCACAACCCAACACATATTTGAACTTCAATTGATTCACTTCCCACATAAAGTACCAAGTTATTGATTGTAAGGAATTCAAAGTATCTATCGTACCCGTAGTTTACAATAAATCCATGAATTTTACAGATCAATCCTTTGCAAAATAGATAAGCCAACAATCTTAGCCTTCCTAAGCATCCAAAGTGCCCCAAGTCGACAATGGATCAAAGTAAACTAAAACTAAAATCAATGAATTGTTCAATATTTAAACCATGAAACTTGAATCAAAGTAAACTGGAACATTAAAAATAACTACATGCTTCACCTCTTAGCTATAGCTAAGAGATTTAGCCAACCATTGTCATATTTGAACTAAATTCCAACAAAAACATGAAAAAAAAAAAAAAAAAAAAAAACAACTTAGAACTAAAAGATTAAAGAAGAAGAATGGCTTCGTAAAAACTCCACAACTTGCTGCTCTCTCTCACAAACCCTAATTCGTATCTAGAACAACCTAAATCACCCCTTTAAATAAGAAAATTCGGCAACGACTTCATATAGATTTCAAATTTTCGTATTTTTATTACGCTTTGATGGCACCGATGATGGCCTTCGGTTGTACCGAAGTTGAGGCGAATTAATTTTCGACTACAGCTAATGTCACGCTACAAGACCCGACCCAAGTTCATGTGTGTGCATGTGTGTGTAGGTGTGCATTTCGTTCCTCTAGGTCTCGCGGTCCTACCGGTCGAATCTCGGCGACCTGCAACCTTCAATTAGTGTTTGTGATCATCCTCAAGTCCGGTCACGTAGACTTGACCTGGATCGACCCAAATTTAGTGCCATAGCGATCGCATCGTCGACGAAGTTCCATCCCTGCGTCTCGTGCGGCAATCCTAGTTGTAGACCATGAGTTGTGGGTCGCGCTCATTATAGGCCGTTGATGTGTGATTTGGTGGGACCCACCCTAACATTTGCACATTTTTCCATGATTGATGACATCATCCTATGCATAGCTTTTTAAAAAGGCTACTCTATACCCTACCCTATAGCCTCCCTAGACTAGGCATGGGTTGCTTCTCCCATGACTATGATTGCTTTTATCTTCTCTAGACCATCATTGCTAGCCTCTTTTACAAAAACTAATCATTTCTCTTGGTTACATCTCCCTAGCAATCTCATTTTCTCCTTCTCTTCTCCTTGCTAGAGCCCAAACCATCCCCACCTTCTCCCTTTCTCTAGCCCTCCTTCTCTTTAATGCCCTCTAATCTAACCATTCTCAACTCATCTCCACCATAGAAAGCTTTTCCTTGGAGTTAGAGGATCATTGTGGTGTAGTGTAACGCCCCAGATTTTTGCCAACCTGGAGTTAGATGTCCTTAGGCAAGGGGTTGATCCTAACCCCTTATGAACCTCTCAAACCTCAAATCCTTTAGAAATTAGACAAGTTTAATTAAGTGTTAAACTAGATTAGCTGTGAAATCCGCTCGAATCACTTTAAATACGATCTACAAGACCCAAAACTTGTAGAATCATCGACGTTAGGTAACTCTGAAATCTAGGATCAATCTCATTACCCAGTTGCTCTTGGGAGTACATTGAAACTCCGTATCGGATCTGGACCGCGCGTCGAAAGTCCGATTTCCGCAAAACTAAACGAATATGACCGCCTTGCTGGGCTTGACAACCATCTCGGAAATCAAGTCCAGATAGTGTCCCGGGGCTATTCGTTTGAGCCCGGAGCGAAGAGTGTGAGAATATGTGGTTTTCTTTAGAAATTAAATCTCATTTAAGTAATCTGAGACTTGTCGCTTGCGGGCCTGATATAAGCAATCAGACCGTTAGAATCTGACCCAAATACACCCTCAGATCAGGAAAAATTTCATACACATGGCAGTGTACTTGTAACCCTGATCGAATTCTGGTGACCGTTGAACTGAAACTGGTCCGCCACGTGTGATCTGGGAACCCGACTGGAATGAAAACTTAACTCAACCTACATTCATAGTCAGGGAGCTTAAGTCCGACCTTTGGCTCAAGGGGAGCTTTGGAAGTGCTCCGTTAAGACGGAACAGCCTCCCTTTGGACATAACCTAAGTATACCTTGGCCCTAGGCCTATTTCTGGCAATTTTAGGCCTATATAAGGACCTTAAACCCTCTCTCATTCACTCAATACGAATTTGAGAAAACCCTAGGAGAGAGAAGAGAGTAAAGAGAGAGAAAGTGTGAGAGAAGTGGGAGGAGATTCCTGTTGCTCTATCCTGCTATTCTACGTGTCGATCCATCTCTACCGTATCGCTTTTTCGGGTAAGAAATCCTAACCTTAATCAGTTCTAGAGATTCAACTAGTGTAAGTGATGAAATAGCTAACCTATTTCATGCCATAGGTTGTCGTTCTACCGTTGATAAAGACTTGGTGTTTAAACTGAGTCCGTTATTCACTTCTAAGGTATAAGGTGCGGACTTTAAACGTATAGGTTATGATTTTCAAGGCTTTCAATGTCGGTTAATGATTTATTCTTGACATGAACACTATTTCACATGCATACAGTGATGTCCATTTCGTTTTTCAGTTATACGTTAACTAGGTTGAAGATACTGTATTCCTCGTATTTGTAGAAAATACCGTATTCATATAAAATTTGAAAGTGTGTTTGCCATGATTAATTGTCGTGTGTATATACTAGTTATGTGTATAACAACTCCTTGGCGAAAGGATTTGCCCAAATACATGTTACGGCCAACATACGTCATGTAGGCTATAGTGTGTAGTCTAAGTGTTTATTGAAATGACTGAATGAATATGAGATTATGATTAGTGTCTGCTGTGTCTATGGAATGCAATTATACAACTGTTGTGTATGTGATAACTCCTTGTTCGGAGGATCTAAGTATAGGTTATAATTAACATATGTTATGTATGTCGATACATGCAGTCTAAGTGTTTGTAAAAATGTATGAATGAGTAAGTAGTTAGTAAATTATAATTTACATGGGTGTTGAGATAGGATTCCCAACAACCTTAATATGTGTATGATTTTCTCCATGTACCGTATATTATAGTGTCTGTTTATCTATGTAATGCATATGTATAAATCCATGTTTAAGTTGTATTCCATGAAATGCAAAATCAAGGCCGTGAAGGGTGATGGGGGAGTGGTGTAACGATTTCGTGCAACAGCCCTAGCCGCCCTAAAACGGACAATATCGGACCATTGATTGTATGATTTGAAATCTTGATCCATTACTGCTTTAACTATTTTCTAGGATATTTTGTTGTACTTGAATGTGATTGGGGCTATTGTATAGTCCAGGCAATCGGTAACAGATCCTAGATTGGTGGATGATGTTGTTTCGCCACACAGGATGTTTTCGACGAATTCGAGTCGTACTTCGGTTGTCGACAGTGGTTAAGCCACACGAAGTGCTTACGCACTTCATGTCGATCAACTCAACGTGCGCTCGTACTAGTCGAGCTCGTCAAGTAACCCGATTTGCCTATTGAATGTTCACCATGCATGAACACTATTGTTTGAACCTAAGGTACCAAACTCACTAGTGGACACCCCGTTAACCTTGGTACCTCGATCCATTAAGACTCATGAGCCTGGCATGGTGGTATGGGACACCGTGGTCGAGCTGTCGGCCTACGCTGGGGCGACGAGCCTCCCCGTAGTGACCAGTGAGCAACCAAAGCTCGTGAGCCGAATACGGTGGTATGGGACACTGTATTCGAGCTGTCGGCCTACCTGATTTGGTACGACGAGCCCTTTGTAGTGACCTCGTAACTCACTTACCTGCTAGAGGTGACGAGCCTTTCCGTAGTAATCAGAGTTACCTAGGCTGTACTAGATTGACGACGACTCTGAGCGACCTACTAACACTGCGCATGAGATCGGTGCGACACGGGACTTGGTACAGGACGATTCGTATGAGATTGACTAGAATAGAATATGAATGGAGACGAGCCTAGTTGCTGCGCCGAACGATGACATCGTTTGGTAATAGAGGAGGCTGTAGGTCGTCTGCGATGGCAAAGACTCACGTATTGGTTCATATGCGTGTACTGGTACTAGTAGCGTTTGGTTCTTTAGCGGTCATTGAGTAACATTTCGTCATGCAGTTGATGCTGGTGTCGATGCATGTATGCGTTAATGTGGGCAAGCAGTCAGAGTAGGGATGCTCGGCACATTTGCATGTACCATCTGCTGCATTAACAACAGAGTACTTAGGAGATGTGACTGGCGATCTATACATTATACCATTCTTCATCTTTAGATTTGATAACTGCTTATCATTACTGCTTGATTGATTGATAACATGCTAACCTGCTTTATTGTTCCCTGAGTTGATCACTCACTCCCACGTTACGGACGGTGTTGTACACACAACCAGACTCTGTCTTAATTTCAGATGATGGCGATGCTTGCGAGGTGGAGCCGGACTTTAAGGATGACGAGGAGGCATTCTCCGACATGCAGTTTTCAGGCGGGTTCATGTGAGTCGTGTCCTGATCGACGGAGATTTCTGGGATGTTGACTAGATAACATTACACCTTTTATATGTTTTGAAATTGTTCATGTAATTATTTAACCTAGTAACATATCACACTCTGGAGACTTACCACAGTTTATATATTTTATATATCTCTCACAGTCTTCCGCTTGCAATTTCACTTGTCTCTGGAGTATGATATGTTGTTTTGGTATAATCCCATTCATGTTTCAATGCACTCATCATAAGCATCATTATCTATGTTGCATGAGTGATGCGTTGGAACTCGGGAGCTGAGTTTTGCTCGACCCCCGATTTTCAGGGCGTTACAAGATGGTATCAAAGCATGATTTGGATTAAACTGGACCTGGGTTATGGTCACACGACGCACACTGATGTACTATGACTTAGGAGGGAGCAACGGAATGTAGAAACAGATTTAGGATTTTCCACATTCGTCGAACGGCGAAATTGACCGAAATCGACCATTTTGTTTGGGTTCGTACCCATCTGTGATCGCATGAGTCGACCCCGGATCACCCCTAGACCGTCAAGTGATGGGTTGAGATCACGATTGACCCCATCCCAACCTTCAACAGTCAATAAATGTAAGTATATATCAAAAACTTCCCGAAATGACCCGAAACGGCTCAAATCGGAGTTGGGGGCCTAACCAGGCAAATACAGAGGGACCCAGGGTGGCCCCCACACATTTTTGGACCAAGGGGGGCAGGAGGACCTCGTCCAAATGACGAGCCCTCGCCAGCACCTCCAGAGGTCGGCGAGGCCTCGCCGCCCAACGGGCCTGGCCGGGGCGGGCCGGCTCGGGCCGACACCTTTGGGGTGTTGTGGGGCCCACTGATCCAGGGTGGATCGATTAAAAACCCCCCAAACACGTCCCTCCTTCACAAACCACCACTCCAAGCTCTCCTTTTCTCCAATACTTTCTAATTTCTTGCTCAAACCTCCTCTCCATTCACCTATTTCGTCATTTTCTGTCAAAACACACATACCTCCACCATTTTCAGCATACCCACCCTCCAACATTTCCATTCTCTCTCGTTTGAACTCTTAAACCCCCCATTTGGGTCTCAAATTTGTGTAAACCCACTAACCCACATGTATGTGTCGCATAACCTTCACACCCTCCAAATGTTAGGACATTTAGGGCCGTTCGGCCAACTACATTCGGTGTGATTAAGGTGGATGGACTTGTTGGGTGGAATTGTACAAGTAACAATAAATGTATGTGTAAGGTATTGTCCCTAGATTGAGTGTATCCCATGGTTTCCAACACCATGTTCGGAATGTATGCAATGAAAAGTATATCCCGGGATTTCCTTTCAAATTACACTTGGAAATTCCTCATCATGGGATTTGGAAATCCCATCTCACACTTTCCAACACAAGGCTAATTTTCCAATTTTTATCCCATCCCACCGTCCTACCAAACATGCCACTCCCAATCCCAAGGTGGGATTAGCAATGCAATCCATTTAATACGACTTCATACCACTGGCTAAACAGTCCCTTAGAGTTTTGGACCTAGAGTTGGTACTCCTAGATTTTGCAAACAAATCTGGCAGTATAGGAAATCCAACAAATTAATAATGTGAACCCTATGACCTTCTTAGCTGGTATGGGCATATGTGAAATGCTCGAGCACAGTTAAATGTAAGTTCGGGCAACTCAATTTCAATCAGACAACTTTTGACCATAAGTGATAAAACAATTTTCTGTATTAGAAATGGTACGAAATCATCTAGCGTATGAGCGTAGACATTGGATTACGACTATTAAATTACCGCTACTCCTAAAATTAAGACTAGGCTACTGGTTACACTAAGGAATGTAAGAGACCGATTATGCTAAGATAATTGAATGATAGACTTAGTCGTCTTGATTAGGCTGGAGTGAAAGCTAATTCTTTCGTTGAATCCCTTTAATACTTATAGGCTTTTTTAGTAACTCTTAGGAAGCTTGTTTTTATTAGAAACTATTCACGCATAGAGAAACTTATATATCCCTCGGATTGAAAACTAACATAACCCTTAGAATTGCCTTCTCAATGACTTATTACAATCGGGAACACAGAGTAGAGAAACTATATATAAGCGAAATGTTCATTGTTTGAATCGATTTCTCAATCCTAGTAGTTACCAATGAACTCACTACTCTGATTAAGCAGAAGATCGGGATTAACTAGGATCAAGAAATGATACGACAAACTTTCTGTCGTAGCTAGGCAGAAGGTCCATGTATCCGACTCAGACCCACTACACAACTTTTCTTCCGTGTTGACCGAACCACTTACAACCAAAAGTTTGTTACTTCGCTTTTGAGAAGTGTTAAGAACATATAGCCAATAGGGATACTCTTCTTAGGCCTAAGATATTTCTCAAATGGGCAACAGATAGTTAGGAATTAGGTCTCGAATCACAGACCATTCTGGCATGCATAGTGTGCATATGAACTTAGAAGGATAGTCTATCCGTTAACCTATGTGTCCAGATTCTATGTACTAAGAGAGTATAAATTCAGTATTAAACTAGACATGATTAAAGAGGATAAGTCAGGACCTTAATAAAAGTTCCTCCTTGGGTAGAAAGGTTATGAATGCGGTCGAGTTAGGGCGCAACGGAAGCTTGGTGGGCTGATAGCCCACTGGCCCAGGATCGAATGGAATTAGACTATACGTAAAGATAGGTTGTTAAATAGGTTTTGAACCTTTCTTAGAATGTCGATAATAAGGTTACTAGAAGGAAAATAATTAGGGTTTAAGCATTAAACCAATTCGCATTACAGAAAGGGCCTAAGTATGTGTACGAGTGTAACTACTACCATGGACATGAATTAAGATGAGGACTCTCCTAGACCAAGACCCAACGGGCAACCTTATGATTAGGAAATTTGAACCTTTCATTGATGAATATTCCCTACGTTTTTAGAATGATCAGACTACGGAGTTACTGGAATATACAACTGCGAAGCATTCACGGCTTGACCCAATTCTCAATCCTGGGCAACTACCAATGGACTCACTGCTTTAACCGAGCAGAAGACCAGGATCTACCAGGACTAAGAAGGGATATGATGAGCCTTCTACCCTAGTCAAGTAGATGATCGATGTACCGGGATCAAGCCTATTACAACTGTCTCTCCGTGTTGGTTGACTATTGAAAACAAATATCTTACTCTAAATAGATGGGAATCACCGTCAAGACTCCAAATAGATGAAGAAATAACTTGTAGCAAACCGTTAGGGTATAAGCACGAGATAGATACATAAGTTTTTAAGGGGGGTAGATTAAAATGAACCAGAATTACATAGACAGTATATGCTATACCACGCATATAAACTTGAAATTAATAAAACCTAGGCAAAAGAAATAATACAATCTTTACTTCTTACCCTTAGCCAATTTCGAGGACGAAATTATTTTTAAGGGGGGTAGATTGTAACGCCCCAGATTTTTGCCAACCTGGAGTTAGATGTCCTTAGGCAAGGGGTTAATCCTAACCCCTTATGAACCTCTCAAACCTCAAATCTTTTAGAAATTAGACAAGTTTAACTAAGTGTTAAACTACATTAGCTGTGAAATCTGCTTGAATCACTTTAAATACGATCTGTAAGACCCAAAACTTGTAAAATCATCGACGCTAGGTTACTCTGAAATCTAGGATCAATCTCATTACCCAATTGCTCTCGGGAGTACATTGAAAATCCGTATCTGATCTGGACCGCGTGTCGAAAGTCCAATTTCCGCAAAACTAAACGAATATGACCGCCTTTCTGGGCTTGACAACCATCTCGGAAATCAAGTTCAGATAGTGTCCCGGGGCTATTCGTTTGAGCCCGGAGCGAAGAGTGTGAGAAAATGTGGTTTTCTTTAGAAATTAAATCTCATTTAAGTAATCTGAGACTTGTCGCTTCGGGCCTAATATAAGCAATCAGACCGTCAGAATCTGACCCAAATACACCCTCAGATCAGGAGAAATTTCATACACATGGCAATGTACTTGTAACCCTGATCGAATTCCGGTGACCGTTGAACTGAAACTGGTCCGCCACGTGTGATCTGGGAACCCGACTGGAATGAAAACTTAACTCGACCTACATCCATAGTCAGGGAGCTTAAGTCCGACCTTTGGCTCAAGGGGGAGCTTCGAAAGTACTCCGTTGAGACGGAACAACCTCCTTTTAGACATAACCTAAGTATACCTTGGCCCTGGGCCTATTTTTGGCAATTCTAGGCCCATATAAGGACCTTAAACCCTCTCTCATTCACTCCATACGAATTTGAGAAAACCCTAGGAGAGTGAAGAGAGTAAAGAGAGAGAAAGTGTGAGAGAATTGGGAGGAGATTCCTGTTGCTCTATCCTGCTATTCTACGTGCCGATCCATCTCTACCGTATCGCTTTTCCGGTGATTCTGATTCCTTTTTCGGCTAAGAAATCCTAACCCTAATCAGTTCTAGAGATTCAACTAGTGTAAGTGATGAAATAGCTAACCTATTTCATGCCATAGGTTGCCGTTCTACCGTTGATAAAGACTTGGTGTTTAAACTGAGTCCGTTACTCGCTTATAAGGCATAAGGTACAAACTTTAAATGTATAGGTTATGGTTTTCAAGGCTTTCAATGTGGGTTAATGATTTATTCTTGACATGGACGCTATTTCACATGCATACAGTGATGCCCGTTTCATTTTTCAGTTATACGTTAACTAGGTTGAAGATACTGTATTCCTCGTATTTGTAGAAAATACCGTATTCGTATAAAATTTGAAAGTGTGTTTTTCATGATTAATTGCCGTGTGTATATACTAGTTATGCGTATAACAACTCCTTGGCGAAAGGATTTGCCCAAATACATGTTACGGCTAACATACGTCATGTAGGCTATAGTGTGTAGTCTAAGTGTTTGTTGAAATGACTGAATGAATATGAGATTATGATTAGTGTTTGTCGTGTCTATGGAATGCAACTACACAACTGTTGTGTATGTGACAACTCCTTGTTCGAAGGATCTATCCAAGTATAGGTTATAATTAACATATGTTATGTATGTCGATACATGCAGTCTAAGTGTTTGTAAAAATGTATGAATGAGTAAGTAGTTAGTAAATTGTAATTTACATGGGTGTTGAGATAGGATTCCCAACAACCTTAATTATGTGTATGATTTTCTCCATGTACCGTATATTATAGTGTCTGTTTATCTATATAATGCATATGTATAAATCCATGTTTAAGTTGTATTCCATGAAATGAAAAACCAAAGCCGTGAAGGGTGATGGGGGAGTGGTGTAACGATTCTGTGCAACAGCCCTGACAGCCCTAAAACGGACAATATCGGACCTTTGATTGTATGATTTGAAATCTTGATCTATTACTGCTTTAACTATCTTCTAGGATATTTTGTTGTACTTGAATGTGATTGGGGCTATTGTATAGTCCAGGCAATCGGTAACAGATTATAAATTGGTGGATGATGTTGTTTTGCCACACAGGATGTGTTTGACGAATCTGAGTCGTACTTCGATTGTCGACAGTGGTTAGGCCACACGGAGTGCTTACGTACTTCATGTTGATCAACTCACCGTGCGCTCGCTCATCAAGCAACCCAATTTGCCTATTGTATGTTCATCATGTATGGACGCTATTGTTTGAACCTAAGGTACCAAACTCACCAGTGGACACCCTGTTAACCTTGGTACCTCGATCCGCTAAGACTCATGAGCCGGGCATGGTGGTATGGGACACCATGGTCGAGCTGTCGTCCTACGCTGGGGCGACGAGCCTCCCCGTAGTGACCAGTGAGCAACCAAAGCTCGTGAACCGAATACGGTGGTATGAGACACTGTATTCGAGTTGTCGGCCTACACTGATTTGGTGACGAACCCTTTGTAGTGACCTCGAGCATACTCTGAACCTGCGTAGAGGCGACGAGCCTTTCCGTAGTAATCAGAATATACACTAGGCCTGTACTGATTTGGCGACGAGCCCTATGCAGCGACCTAGAACCGCAACATCGTATGAGATTGACTAACTGACGACCCTAGAAAGGATCATTTTTTGGAAAATGATATAAGGGAGGTACCTTAGTTTTTCAACCTTACTGTATGAAAAGGACTAATAAGAACTTGGTAATCATATACATGCACTGCATTACGCGTGAGTTGGCGTAGCAGGTCAATCACTGAGGCAGTATTGTTCATGCGCGAACGTGAGATGAAGTCGTTGAGGGAGCATAGGCGAGGGCATGCATCATACATTTATACCATTCTTGCATTAACAAGAATACTTAGGGATGTGTGATTTACTGCTTTATCATTACTGCTTGATTGAATTGATAACATGCTAACCTTTGCTTTATTGTTCCACTGAGTTGATCACTCACTCCCACATTATGGGACGATGTTGTACACACCAACCAGACCCTGTCTTAGTTTCAGATGATGGCGATGCTTGCGATGCGCAGCCAGACTTTGAGGATGACGAGGAGGCATTCTCCGACATGCAGTTTTCAGGCGGGTTCATGTGAGCGTGTCCTGATCGACGGGCATTTCTGGGATGTTGACTAGATGACATTACACCTTTTGTATGTTTTGAAATTGTTCATGTAATTATTAACCTGGTAACATTATCACACTCTGGAGACTTACCACAGTTTATATATTTTATATATCTATCACAGTCTTCCGCTTACAATATCACTTGTCTCTGGAGTATGATATACTGTTTTGATATAATCTCATTCATGTTTCAATGCACTCATCATAATCATCATTATCTATGTTGCATGAGTGATGCGTTGGAACTCGGGAGCGGAGTTTTGCTCGACCCCCGATTTTCAGGGCGTTACATGTAGGATTGAAGATAGATCTTAAGGTGGGTGTTCCTTAGATAGAAATTTCTGATTTCTTTGATTCCATAGATGTTCTTTCCATTTCTTTCATTTTAAAGCTTGTGGGGTCTATCAAATGATAGTGGTGGCCCCCATGTCTTCATGGATGAAGCTTATATCCCATCCTTTGTGCCTGTATGATCCATGCAAGGGATCATTCCCCATGGACCCCTATATGGTTTTCTTTCTCTGATCTAGGATCCTTGGGTCATCTAGACCCTTGATCCTTGGTGGAGATGACATCTCCACCATAGATCTTGAGTAGGACGAGTTATGCTCATGTGGAACCATGTAAATTATGATACAGTGGATGATTGTGATTGTGTGATGAAGGGAAGGGCCTTAATGTGGCGGAACTCCTTCCCTTGTGGCCGGATTCTTTTATTTTCCTTGTTTATATCTCTGAAATCAAGATGCGTGTGTCCCACCTTGCAGCCTGGAACCATCCAGACCGTTCAAAGAGGGTGGACATCCTTGATAGTCCACCCTTGGATGATGGGGCCTTAAATGTACCCAAAAGGGGTACATGTAAATGGTATTTATTGATGGAAATGGTCTGGATATTTGTGGGGCCCACTGGGGTGGTCCATACCATAATTTCCATGGACTAATTTCCTTTTTTTATAGTGATTATAATTATTTTATTTCAGTATTATGTTGCTATCCAGAAACTATCTGGATAAATTTTTGGGCTGTCTTGAGCTCAGTTTTTGGTATGATTAGTGGGGTGTTTGGTCCCATTTAATGTATGCCTCTTGAAGGTGGGGACCCCAACTAGATGTCCCCATAAATTTCAGCCCTATCTGACCTCGATTGAGGCCCCAAATGTGTGGCCCAAGTGAGGCGGACAGTCTGGATTTTCTGGACTGTTTCCAGCAACATATCAGTGTGGAATTTCTTAAATATAAAATAATTTTCCCACTGGTGGGCCACATCTATGGACCCCACTTTGTAGTACACATATGAGGGGACACAAAAACTATTTTTTTCCCAATTTTTAGAGGCCATTAATCCACACCATTGGAAGCTCAGATTAGGGCCAGTCAAAAATCTGCACTAAACAGATTTTATGAACAGTCTATTTTCTTTAAATTAATTAAAATACTTCTGTTAATGCAAAAATCATGAAGTTTATAGAGAGGTAGCCCACCCATGGTAGGACCCACCTGCCAATATTTGGGGCCAACGGACCCCTGTGCATACCGTGAAAAGGGCTGGACCGGCCCACCAGGCTGGGACGTCCAGCCCTGGCTGAGCCGTCCACCCTCTTTGTGGGCCCACCTTGATGTATTTGTTATCCCCACCATCCATCTATTTGTAGTCCATGTGGGTCATGACTATCTCCTTCAGTGGCATCCATTTTCGGGACCCATTTGGTTGTGTTTTTGGGCTAATTACCCAGGCCCATAGGACCCTTCACCTTGGGACGCCCAGGCCCATTGGACTGTTGCTGGACCTCCAATCCAGCAACATGGTCCACCTGTTTTATGTGTGTAATCCAATCCTCCCATCTGGTGGGACCCACAGAGATATGTGTGGGCCACCAGGGAACACATACTTAATTTATATTAATTATTGCTGGGCCTCAGCAGGCCCAAAATATAGGCAGGCTGGAAATTCAGTAATGAGCCCAAAATGGCTGTCCCTAGTAACCTATTATGGGGCAGCATGACCCACCAGATTATGGGTGGATTATGCATATAACATTGTCATTTTCTGAGGTGTCTTTAGGCTTCATTTATGTATGCTTGGAGGCCCACCTCCATTGGATCTTATTTTGGATATATGTTCATAGTTTTGATTTGCATTGGTAGGCCCATTTATCTTGGAATCTTCTAGTTAGGTCCCTTGACCTTTGGGCCTGTATCTCACCATTTATTGTGATGGGTTTGTGGGTCATAATGTGCAAGTAGTTGGGCCCTTGGCTGCCCACCAAAATAACCTTGTACCTGAGCCAAGTTGTGAGGCCTAACTCACTTGGATAAAGCATAGAAATTGCCCACCTGATTGGATTACCGGGCTGCCCACTAGGCCCACCACAATACCTGGATTGTGACCTTCATGGTTGGGCCCAAACCTTGCTTGAGGGCCCACCATATTGCCTATGTGTTGGGCTTGATGTATAGCCCATTAGGCTATGGATTGCCTTAGGCCATAGACCTTGCTTCACATTCGAGTAGTAGTGGGCTACCTTTTAGGACCCAGTTGAGGTTGGATGTCCTCCTTAGTGACCCTAAGGTAGGCTCATGGGTTGCTATGGATGGTTTAAGGCTCACCATAGGCCCTCTTTAGGACCGTTTATTCCCTTAGGCATATTTATTGTCCTCCTTAGCTTTGTGGGCTACCCCAAAGTATTGGGCCCCCACTAGAGGTTTGTTCCTAAGATTTAATTGTTTAAGTACCTAGACTTGATTCCCTCCTTGGGAAGGAGGAGTATGTTCTAAGTCATCATCGCCATATGACACAGCCTCATGACCCATATGCATCATTGAGTGATTGGATTTCATTTGTGTGTGTGGTCATTAAGTTGACATGATAGAGGGATGGAGTTTCCTCTCTTGTGCACATTGTGTGCTTGGAGCTAGTGCATGATTGGTATGCGTGACTCATGCATCTGGCATCGCATCTCATGGATATTGTTGTCCTTGCTTCATCAGGGCCCTGCCTCCATAGGAGTGTTCGTAAATGGTCGTATGTGGACACCGAAAATGTTACTTGAGTATGTAGGGTGCATAGGATTCCTATGAGTGAAATTTCCAAAACTTTCATGGTACCAAGGATCTGCCCAAACGCCTTGACCAAGTTGAAACTATGAGCGCATGAGAGCCTTACACCATTAGGCCGCGACTCCCACAGTCATGTAGTCGGTTGGGATGGGATGTGGCCTTATCCGCCTATGAGGGAGGGCATTGCTAGGCTGAGTTTGACCAGCTCGTGAATGAGTCCGCTACTGTCGAGTCTCGCTGGTGATTGGCTATCCACGGGCGGATAGTGAGGTCTCCTATGCTCATTTGACTGTGCGGGTCTATAAAGCGGCAGTCATTCTACAGTGTACTAGACCCCGGTAGATTCCTTATGATAGAACTGTACTGACTTGTGGATTAGATATGAGGACTAGCATTACTTCACATTGCATTTGCATCAGCTATATAAGCCTTTTATGCATCGCCTTGGTATGACGCCCAGTACTCATTGCATTGTATTCATGACAAGCCTTGGTAAGGCTAGTGATATCGACATTGATCATGTTTCCCTTCCTGTATCTCCTATTATTCTTCTACGCACCATTGTCACACACTTTCACCACCCTCTAAGCTTCTATAAGCTTATGCACGATTGATGCGTGTAGGAGATCCTAAGTCGGCGTCATAGCGGAAGAGCTTGGATAAAAGTTGAGCCGAGGACCCCAATGTTGCAGATCTTCTTCCTTCTTCTGCCATTAGATGTATCTCCTTTTAGCCATGTACTTGAAAAGTTCAAATTTATAGTGGATTTTGTAATGTGCCCCTTTGTTATTTTCAAGATTTACTTGTTGTGATCTTGGGTATGCCCGCATTGGAATGAATATATGGTTATGAAAATCCTCCTTGTAGGATCCCAGGATCGGAATCTGCCTTAGGAGCCGAGAATGGTGTACTACAGAGGCTATTGCGATCAGAACCGGCTATCGGGTTCCTTGTGAGTCCAGTTACCGAGTCTGGGGCGTGACACACGTCCCAACAGTCGGGTACCCGAATCCCTAGTTTGTGAGTTTTATTATATTGATATTTATTACAATCCACATAATTCTATCAAATTTAATAAATTTCAAAGTCATCTAAAAGAAAAATACTGCTAAAATAATATAATATTTATTAAATTCAACTCTCTTAATAGTTTTTTTTAAAAAAAATTGATTTCAAACTACCTAATTTGATGGGAAAAAAAAACTAATAGTACAGGCCCGCCTGTACGTAGTATTCTAGTTCTGCACATGTGTATTTTTTTTAGTAATAGGGTGAGTATAATAGCCCAGTAGGATAATTTCTTACCCAAATTTTAAAATGTTCAGATTATATGAAATTTTATAAACAAGAAAAAATATATATAATACGGATAATAAAATAACATGAATTTAATCACTAAAATCGTAAATATGCTATACATGTGATACTTTTTATGAATTCTCATAAGCAATATCTGTCATCTCTTACGACATCGTATTCGAGTGGATAGCCATGTTGTATTAACACCCACGCACTGGTACCTCATGATGAGGGACCCATTTATACATTAGTTGGTCAGACTACTACACCAGTTGTATATCTGACGTATGTCTGTGCACACAATTGTAATCATACGCCGTACACAAAGGAGACTCCAAAGGATCTAGTGGGTTTTAGGGTCTTTCACCCAAGGGACACAATCGCCCTACTTGCTGTTTTTAGGGTCTTCCACCCGAGGGACACAATCGCCCTACCTGTTTACATTACATCCAACATATCAATCTCGATACTCAATCAATGTTAAATATGCATGTAAGATAAATCATTGTTTCACAATAAAAAATATCAACATAAACATAAAGATATCATGGATTTATTGTCATGCTTTTGCTAATAATATTTATAATTTATAATAAGAATCAATAATCACTTGATTAAGTTCTCGAAATATCAACAATATAAATTTTTATATCTAATTAATAATTCTTAATATAATTTCGTCGAAACTTTAATAATTAAATTTCTTAAATATAATATTTTTAATTTATTATTATTAAATTTAGAAATTTCTAAAAATTGATAATGTATAAAAAAAATTATTTTAAATTCTAACTTTATTTAAATCATATATTTTTTATTCATTAAATCCTAAAATTTAAATTTCAGTTAAATTATAATCTAAACTTAATAAATAAAATTTTCGATTGTTCTAATATTAAACAAAATTTAACAAATTCATATGAACCAAGTATTTTTACAATTAAGGAATTAATTCAGATTATAATTTAACTTTTGGTGAAATTGATTTAAATCATTCAAATTATAATCCAATGAATTTATTAAATAAATTCTAAATCTGATGAATTCGACTGGTTAATAAGAAAATTTATTTAAATTATTAATTTCTAAAAGTTTATAATTAAAATTAGATATTTTCAATTTAAAATTAAAATCAAATTATACTTTCAATAATTTATTAATTGAGTTATGTTATATTCTAAGCTAAATAAGATTTTTTTTTATATATAATTTGAATATTAAATTAAGATTTTACTATGAACTAAATCGATTTAACTCAACAATTATTTCAAGGTATATTTCAAAATTTCATCAATTAAGCTAATTAATTAAATAAATTTTAAATTAAAAAAATCAGTCACATCAACAATTAATTTAAGTAATAATATTATTAAAATTTGGAATAAGTTGACATAAATAATAAGCTGAAAATTTTAAACTTTAAGTTGAGATCACCTATCTAACAAAAACTTCAAGAAGCTTTTTTTTTTTTTTTTGCTTTTCTATTATTATTATTTTTTTCTTTTTCACATTGTACTCAATCTACACCTACGACCCTATTTATAATAAATGGGTCCCACCTTACACACATGTAAGGCACATAGGGTCCACAAATTTGCAAGGTAGGTTGGTGGTAGGTTTGTGGTTGGTGTTTGTGTGTGTACGTTGGACCAGAATCATCTACAACACCTTATTTTTGGAAGAGCATATATGCAATAGTCGAGATATGTGGGGCCACCATGATATGTGTTTTCCAACCCTTCCATTTGTTTCGATACCTCAGGACCTCAACAAAAAATAAGGCCGCTCCCAAACTTAGGTGGGCCATATCATAGCCAATAAACGGAGGGAAAACTGCACCATAGAAACTTTCTTGGGTCGATGCGAGACCCGACCAGAGTTCGCATGTGTGCAAGTGTGTGTGTGAGTATGCATTTCATTTCTAATGGTCTCGCGGTCCTACCGGTTGAATTCCGGTGACCCGCGACCTTTGATTAGTGTTTGCGGTCATCCTCAAGTCCTGTCACGTAGACCCGACCTGAATCGACCCAAATTTAATGCTATAGCGACCACATCGTCATCGCGGTTCCAACGCCGCGTCTCGTACAGCAATCCGAGTTGTAGATCAAAAGATGTAGGCCGCGCTCTTTTTGGACCATTGATTGCATTTTGATGGGACCCACCTGGCTTGCACAATTTTTCATGTACAATTTTTCATGCAATCCATGACATCATCACCTAGAAAACCTAGCCCCTAAAGCTAGTCTAAGCTCTAGCTCCTAGACCCCTAGCACATTGGTTTCTCCTCCCAAACTCATTATGAGCTTCTCTTGCCAAGGTAAGCATGCCTTCTCTTTCCTAGGAAACTCAGCATTTCCCTCTTGCTACATTTCTCTCCCTTCTCTCTTTTCTTTTCATTTTCTCTCATTCTCCTTGCTAGAACACCCAAAAACGTCCCACCTTGGTAGAAATTTCAGCACATTCTCCTTCATCTCCCTCCTCATCTAACCCTCTACTTTCAATCTTAACCCTATATCCATGATCCTTGGAGCCTAAGGAGTCCAGTGCTACAAGAATCTTGAAGATCCATTAAGGTGGGTGCACTTAGCTTAAGATTTTTCTGATTTTCTTGTGGTAGATTCTCCTTCATCTCATCCTTAGGAACTTGTGGGGCCCATTAAGTGATGATGGAGGTACCCCATGTCTCCATGATTGAGGCCAATGGTCCATTTCTTTGCATGCAAGTTCCATGGATGGGGCCATTCTCCATGGACCCCATCATGACATTTTTCCTTTGATGCATGTCCTTTAGGCGTCATCTAGACCTTAGATTTAGGTGGGAAAGACATTCCCACCATTTGATTGATTCCTAACTCCATGCATGTGCTAGATCTAGATTGTATATGATCTAATGGATGACATGAATGTGTTGTGATGAAGGGAGGGCCTCAATAGTAGCAGATATACTCTCTTATGGCCGGACCTTCATTTTTCCCTTATTCTATCTTTCATTTCTGATATGTGTGGCCCACTTGGGGGCCCTGGAATATCCAGACCGTCCAAGCAAGGTGGACGCCCATGGCCGTCCATTCCTTGGACGTTGGCACCCTAATTGCTTCATATGGGATACATGCAATGGGTTTTATGAAGGAAAAATTGGTTTGGATGTTTGTGGGGCCCACTGAGGTGGACCACAACACTGATTTCATGGGGTGATTCTCTTATTTTGGTTCCCATGCCCAGTTCATTTCATATATATGTTGCTGTCCAGAAAATTTCTGGACAGTTGCTGGATGGTTTTTGGGTTAGGATTATGGACTGATAAGAGGGATGTTTCACCCCCATTGATAGATGATTCTTGGAGGTGTGGACCCCACCTTGATGTGTGTGTTGAATCCCACCTCCATCCGCCCTTGATTGATCACCCAAAAAGGTGGGCCAAGAAGGTTGGTCAGTCTAGATTTTTTGAACTGTCCAGCCACTCTGCATGTTGTAAAAACATAAATATCAGCTTGTTTCTGAAATGGTGGGCCACCTTTGTGGACCCCACCTTGTTGTATACTTGTACATGGATGTTGGCCCTATAGTTTTCTAAATTTTGGCAACCTGGGCCCACTCTAATGGGGTGCACAAGTCAGGGGCAACAACATTGTTTCAGCAGAAATTATTTCTAGACCTTGCTGTCCATAAATTGCATGAGTTAAATAAAATATTTTTACTATCCCAAAAATTCTAAAATTTTGCAGAGAGGTGTCACACCCATAGTAGGACATACCTACAAAATTTCAGGGCCAATGGACCCCATTTGGGCATCCAAAAGGGTGGGCCAACATAGTGGACTGCCAGAAATATTTGCTGTGCAGTCCAACAGCATAGTCCCATAAAAACAAAATTTTAAAAATATTTTCTCAGAAGGTGGGCTATCTTTATGGGTCCCACCTTGTTGTAGGCTTGATGAGGGACATTGGGTCCAAATTTCAGGAATTTTGGAGGCCCAGAACCCACCCATTTGGATGGCCCAAATTCAGGACAGTTATATTTCCAGCAATATTTCACCCTAAACAGATTGTAATTCTGAAATTTATTAAAATACTTTTGAGTATCCAAAAATTATGAAAATTTACATGGAGGTGGCCCACCCATGGTGGGACTCACCTACAAATTTTGGGTTCAATGGACCCCTGTGTACACCGTGGCAAGGGCCAGACTGGCCCACCACGTTGGGACGTCCAGGATGATTAGAAATTTTTGGCAGACTGTTTTCCGTAAATAAATTAAAATACTTCTGAGTGTCCAAAAATCGTGAAATTTTATGAGGGTGTGGCCCACCCATGGAAGTATCACCCTTCAAAATTTCAGAGCCATCGGGCCCTTGTACTGCCCACGGTGTGGCCTCTAGTGGCCCACCAGGCAGGTGCGCCTAGGCTGGGGCATCCGGCTTGCTTTGTGGGCCCACCTAAATGCGTTGTATATTCCATCATCCATTCATGTGGGGTCCTTAGCGGACTTGTTGATCTTTCCTTTTGGTGGTTTCTAATTAGAGCCCATTTGGATGAGATTTTGGGCTAAATATCCGGGCCCATAGGGCTGCCTACACATGAGGCATCCCTGTCTTGGGCCGCTGCTGGGCCTGCACTCCAACGGCACGACCCACTTGATATATGAGTTGTATGTCCCCCTCTCATCTGGTGCGACCCACTGTTATGTATGTGGGCCATCAAAAATTTCATATACTATAAAATAATTTTTGTTGTTGGATTCCAACCAACCCAGAAAATGGGTGGGCTGGAATTTGGTAATGAGCCCAATAATTGTTGCCTATAAATGTCTGTTTTGGGGCAGTATGGCCCACTAGATTTGAAGAGGATTTAGATAAGTCATCTTACCATTCTTTTATAGTATTATTGAGTGTAATTAGGGATCATATGAGGCCCACCCAAGTTGAGTTTTAATGGAATGTTGCATGTGATTGAAAGACTAGTTCCTTAGGCCTTGTGGACTAAATCCTTTTAGATAGGCCCATTGATCTTGGGCCTATACACTTCTATCTATTGTGATGGATTTAAGGGCTATAATATGTAAGTAGTTGGGCCCTTGACTGCCCACTAAGTTGACCCTGTACTTGGGCCAAAAAGTGGGGCCCAACTCACTTGTGTAAAATATGAAATTTGCCCATGAGGATGAACTACTGGGCTGCCCATGAAGCCCACAACAATATATGAATTTATGACCCTTATGGTTGGGCCCAAACCTTACTTGAGGGCCCACTATATGGCCTATGAGTTGGGCTTGGTGTAAGGCCCATTAGGCCATGCATTGCTTGGGCCAACGTCGAGACCGAGTGGATGTACGAGCGCATGAGGGCCAAATACCAGGAGGCCGCGTCTCGTACTGTGTCGTGGTCGGTTGGAAAGGGGTGTGACCTTACCTGCCTGAGTGAGGGGGCAATTTCTAGGTTGAGTTTGACCAGCTTGAGGAATCGGTCCGCTATCGACGAGTCGGGCCCGATATTGGCAGGCGGATAGTGAGGTCTCTTTCGCTCTTCCAGTTGTGCGTCCGAATAAGGACGACAAGCTGGCGTAGAGTGTACTAGACCCCGGTGATTATCCAGACTGATAACTGTATTGACATGAGGATTGACATGCTTGAGCTGCATTATGCATCGCATGGCCTTGATATGACCGATATCATTTATATTCTGTACCGCATAGCCTTGGTACGGCTGGCTGCATTTATATACTCATTGGCACGATTCCGCATTACTCTGACCTTGCATTTTGAGCACGCTCATATTGTGCACACACTTACACCACCCTCTAAGCTTTCCATAAGTTTATGCACGATTGATGCCTGCAGGTGACGCCAGGACGCAGCCGTAGTCTCGCCGCAGTTAGAGCGTGTAGTCAAGCTTTTGGAGTTTCTGTTCATTTTCAGTATCTTGTATTTCCTTTTATACACCTTGTACTCAAAGTTTTTGATCATAGTGGATTTTGTGATGGTGTTCTTGTGGTTATTGTTCGTGGGTTATGCTTGTGGTTATGCTCATTACGAATCAAATTGATTATTAGAAATCCTCCTTGTAGCATCCCAGGATCGGAACTTGGCGTATGGGCGCTGGGAGCCGAGAATGGGGTTCTGTGGAGGCTGTCGGCGCCGGATTCGGCGATCGGGAATTTTGTGAGCCCGGTCTCCGAGTTCGGGGCGTGACATGGAGGCCCTACATGGTTCCTAGGTAGGGCTAATGGCCTAGATCTTGCATAACTTAGCCATGGTGGGCCATTCTCCATGGACCCACCTTGAGGCTTCTTCTTCTTCCCATTTCCTGTACATCAAGGGCCATATGGGCCTTGCATGCATGTGGGGAGAGGAATCCCCACCATCCAACACTTTATTTTCCATGTAAATTGCCATGTATGAAGTTTATAAGGATAGTAATGGTATGGATGGTGTGTGGGTGGTCCATTAGTGGCGGGACCACCCACCTATGGTCGGATCTCACTCTTTCTCCTTCTCATTTCTCTGTAATCTCCTTTCATGTATACTGATGAGGTGAGGTCCACCAATGAAGGTCAACAACCTCCCAAGCCTCAAGTAGGGTGGACGTCCAAGCTCACTTAAATGGACGTCCAGGCCCAACCATGCATGCGTGGTTTGGGTGATCTCCAAACTTCTCTTTTTATGGAGGTTTGAATGAAACCAAGGGCCTGAAATTTTGCTGGCATGTCAAGGTGGACCCCACAAGTTAAATTAGGGCCATGAGCCCTTTGATTTTTATGCATGGGCCAAAATATGGACAACATATGTTGCTGTCCAGATTTCAGCCCAGTTAGAGTAGGTGTTTTGGGTTAATGATTAGACCCATTTCCAGATTTTTTTTCCCTAAATTTATTTGGGGGATTTGTAGTGTGTGGACCCCACTTTGATGTGGGATGGGGCCCACACCCTACTTCCCATGATTGAGGCCCATGGGTTGGGCCAAAGATGGCTAACTGTCCAGAATTTTCTGGACAGTTCAGCAATGTAGTATAGCAGAAATCATCTTGTTCACCTAAATTTCTGGAAGAAATGGGCCACTCCAGTGGACCTCACTTTCTGTCCATATATGGGAGTACCAAACCCACCTATTTTCCCAGTGATTCGAGAGACCTATGCCCACCCCATGAGGTGTCAATCATGGGGACAACAACATTGTGCAGTAGCAGAGTTTTTTTGGAAAACATTGCTGTCCAAAATTTGTATCAATTAAATAAAATACTTCTACCACTTCAAAAATTCTAAAATTTTGTAGGGGGATGGCCCATCTATATTAGGACACCCTTACAAAATTCTAGGGCCAATGGACCCCATTTGGGCATCCAAAAGGGTGGGCCAACATAGTGGACTGACAGAATTTTTTGTTGTGCAGTCTAGTAGTATAGTTCCATAAAAAATAAAATTTTAAAAATATTTTCTCAGAAGGTGGGCCATCTTTCTGGGTCCCACCTTATTGTAGGCTTGATGAGGAACCTTGGGTCCAAATTTCAGGAATTTTAGAGGCGCAGAACCCACCCATTTGGATGGCCCAAATTCAGGACAGTTATTTCCAGCAACATTTCACCTTGGACAGATTGAAATTCCAAAATTTATTAAAATACTTTTGATTATCCAAAGATTATGAAAATTTACAGGGAGATGGTCCACCCATGGTAGGACCCACCTACAAATTTTTGGGGCCAATGGACCCCTATGCACACCATGGCAAGGGCCGGACTGGCCTACCACGTTAGGACGTCCAGGTCAGTCTGATTTTCTGGACAGACTGTTTTCTTTAAATTAATTTAAATACTTCTAGTTATTCAAAAATCGTGAAATTTTGTGGAGATGTGGCCCACCCATGGAAGGACCACCCTGCAAATTTTCAGGGCCATCGGGCCCTTGTACCAACCGTGGTGCGGCCTGCAATTTGGATCAGTTTTGGGCCAAATACCCAGGCCCGTATGACTACCCACCATGGGACGCCCCTACCTTGGGCTGCTGGCCTGCATTCCAACGGCATGACCCACTTGAATATATGTGTTGTAATTTCCCCTCTCATCCGGTGGGGCACACAGTGATATGTGTGGGCCATTAAGGAAATAAATATACTATAAATAAATTTTATTGAATTTCCAGCAAGCCCAGATAATGGGTGAGCTGAAATTTCAGCATTTGGCCCAAGGTTGCTACCCACAAATGTATGTTTTGGGGCAGCATGACCCACCATATTTGAAGACATTATTACACGTATCTTGCCCTATTTTGATTGGATTTTTGGGCTTAATTAGTACACTCTTAAGACCCACCTTAAATGAGTTTTATTAGAACAATATTCATAGTTGGTAGTTGGGTTTCCTAGGCCCAATGTCTTGAAACTTCCTTGATAGACCCCTGACCTTTGGGCCCATATTTAATACACTATTGTGATGAGTTTTATGGGCCAAAATACTCAGGTAGTTGGGTCCTTGCACCCATTCCAGGGGTATTTGGGCTTTCGTCTTGACTAGTCATCTATAAAATAAAGTTCTTGATATGTTATACAGCTATACCTAGACGGACATACTTATTTAACTGTCTAAATCAGTCACCCATTCAAGGTTGGATAGATTGTAATGCCTTCATTTTTCAATTTAAATGCTACGCCGAAATTCCGGTAGCATCTCCCTTTATCTTTCCAGAATATATTAATCTTGTATTTGATTTCCATGTCAATCATCAACATAAAGTGTGGACATTTGACAAGACTATAACTCATCCACTTGGGGAAACCTAAGGGTTTAAAGGCTTGTTGCATATGTTAAATGCAATCAAGATTACCTGCGAAAGTGGTGTAGTTAGAATTTTTGTTTTCATTTTAATTTTGTTACTAGAATTAGTTTTTATTCTTATTTTTATTTTTCTTCGCTTATAATGTTTGTTTGTTTTTTTTTTTTTTTTTTTTGGGGGGGGGGGGGGGGGGGGGGGGGGGGGGGGGGGTAGGGGGGTATGTCGAGACTCAAATATTGCATAATTTCCCCCATTTATATCTTGATTTTATGAGCATGAATCAACTTAATGTTCTATTCTACTCATGTTTGTGTTGCAAGGTAAATTTAAGAGCTTGGATTGAAAAGGGTGCTAAAAGTATGAATTTGATACTCAAGAATCACCAAGGCAAGGGATGGATCTTAAAAGACCAAGATTGAAGAATTCACATGCCAAAGATCCAAGAAAACCAAGTGAGGAATGAAGAGAATCAAAGATTTGAAGTGAAGAAAATGAATCCTGAAATCGTCCTGAAAAAGCGTATTCTGAAACTCTGAAGTCTATTTTGGAAAACCGCACAGAGTGAAGTCTATTTTAGCAAACTGCGTAAATTTGAGGTGGTTTGTAGAGTTTTCCAACTTGGTGCGAAAGTTGGAGTTCCCCACTTATAAATAGGGCTTCCCAGGGCATTCTTAGGCATCATTCAAAGCATTCAAGAAGGATTTTTAGAGAGTTTTCAATTTTATTAAAGTTTTATAAATTATTTTTTTCTTTTAGATATTTTCTATTTGCATTTATTTATTTCTTGTTGTTTTTTTTTGTTTTGCAATTTAATTATGTTTTTCTAAGTTCCCTCTAGCCTAAGCTAGCCCCATCTACACGTACAAATGCTTCCCAGGATTTAAATCCTCGTGGCCCGGACAACCCTTTTGCGGATGGACAATTCAACTATTTCAGACTTTATTGGACTAGCAACTACATCCAAACGGACCCTATGCCAGATGAGAACAATATAGTTAACAAAAAAAAGAGAAGAAAAGGTATGTTTTGGTGATGGATTAAAAGAATGTATGATCATTTGGCCTCTTACGACCAAGTCACCAAAAACATGTTGATTTATACATAATGATGCTATTAATTACCTGTATGTCCCCTTGAAACTGCTGCATGAAGAGAAGTCGACCTCCCATCCACATCGGACGACAGTAACAACGACGACTTGCTCAAGAGATGTTTCACGACATTGATGCGTCCATGACCACACGCCAAGAGAAGCGTGCTTTCGCCATTGGTTTAATGTTTTCATAGTTATGATGATTGATTGTTTTAATGATGAGAAGAATGATGAATGCATGTTATCATTTGTTTAGGTTTAGTTTTTTATCCTTATGTGAGATCCATATGTTTCTATCATATGAGATCCACATTGATGGATAGGCTTACCTTGAATCAATCAGATTTCCTAGATATGAGAGGTTCTCAACCTGTTACATTCCTTTGATATTCATTATCTTATAAATATGAATTCTCAAAATCACTGGCACTTGAGAATATATATCAATGGTGCAAATCCATGATTTTCTGATATTTTATATCATTTATTTAAAATGTTTAAATTGTTTTATTTTCCGATTTAGCCAGCCATAGTGCTTGGATCCTAGTTGTGTTATTCAGGTCATTATGATTTTAGAACATTAATCTACGTGTGGAACTTTGAAGCTTGAGTATTGTTTTAATTCAGTTGAATTATATCTATTTAAAACTCCCAAAATCAAATCATCAGTTTAGTTTTTATTACTTAGTTTGTTTTGCATTTGATTTTCTCATTCTCGCAATTCATCTCCTTGTGGGATCGACCATGTATTCATGAGATGTTACTTATGAACCTCTGCACTTGGAGGCAATCACTAAGGTGTATCAGTGACATTGAGCCCAGATCATGAGCCTGTTCTTTTTGAGTTTTGATTACATCTTGTATTTCCCTTCCCAACATTGTTCTCAAAGATTATATTAGTGGATACGTGGTGATGATGTTTTTGTGATTTGGGTACACTTGTGGTTATGCTCCTTAAATAAATAAAAAAACTCCTTAAATAAATAAAATAATAGTAAATAAAAAAATCACCCTGAAAATCCTCCTTGTAAGATCCGAAGATCGAAACCTAGCATTTGGGAGCTGGGAGTCGAGAATGGGGTACTACGGAGGCTGTCGGCACTAGATTCGGCGGCCGAAAATTTTATGAGTCTAGTTCCCGAATTTGGGGCGTGACACTTACACTTATTTGATTATTCTACCATCATTTTATGTTCTTACTCGACAAACAAGTGTCCATGAATCATGATTACGATTGTGCAAAGAACCTGGCTTTTGAAGGCTAACTTAGTAAGAGTGTTGCACAAACTGGTCTGTTTAATACGAGTTAATATTTGCAACATGTACCATATCTATGTATACGCCTATCAACCATCAAAAGCAGCTGAGTATCAAATAACTTCTCTTTCTCATCATTCTTTCTCATGACTCTCTCTCTCTCTCTCTCTCTCTGGCTGGTTAGTTGAACGGCTGGAATCAATGCAGTATGTGTCTGATCTTAAGGTTTTGGTCCTGCCCTGCCTGTCTTACATTATAAAACCTTAATAATAAAAAAATAATAATAATAATAAATATCTCTCTAGCTGATTTTTCTCTCCCTCTCGCCAGGTGTTGCACATGCCATTCCCCTAGTGCAAGAGAACTTTGATACTCTGGTAGAATGTGATGGATGATACACAGGTAATTACAAATACTTAGAAATTGCAAATGTGGCATACAACTAACTCAAATTTATCTAAATTATGGGTCCCAATTAAAATGCATCATGGATAAAAATTACACTTACTTGATTATGTGAGTATAAGGTTGGTGTACAGTAATTGGAAAGTTAAAAATGAAATATATTCAAAGGGTCCTATTTCAACAAATAGGAGTCAGAATTGCTCAACCAACCTCATTTTGGGACTATGACTTAGCAATTTTGTCTGTTTAATTTAAGTATGCCACTGAGAGCCTGCACATCAAGTGTCATACCATGCCGGAGTGTCAATTAGCTCCACTACATTTATGACTTAGCCGGTGCGACAATAGCCTTCTTCCAATCCAATTGAGGCCGAGTTGACGGCTCAAAACTCGGTCGAATATGTCGTTAACCGAAGCTGGTGGATCGACGAGAGTATGCCTAGCCAGGAGTGTGGTTAGTGCCACCTCCCCTGCCTGAATGCCTTTGCAGGATGCTTATTCGCCCACTCCTTCACAGAGCGATGACTAACTGCCGGGGATTCATTCCGTAGAGACTTCCATGGTAACGCTTGGCTCGATTCCTACCATGGACGGGGATACATTTCATCCATATCGCTGGCCTCACAGCAGAGTGCTTAGCAAAGTCCTCATCTGTTCTTCCAGAGGAACAATAGTTTTCGAATTCGACCACCCACAATCCAATTCCACTAGGTTCAGCCAAACCATTTCGATCCAAAAACAGCTCAGATAATATAGCATTTTCCCTTTTGGCCCATGATGCTCAAATACTGCATGCCCATGTTGGTGGCAGAACTGTAATTTCAAGCTTTTCAAGGCGTGTGTGGATGCTCCATTTAACTAATATGCAATTCATCAGAATCCAGCGAGTGGGCTGGCAGGCGGAGGTGGGCGTCGTTTGGCATTTCAATTCATGACAGCAATCAAAACCTTAAAACCATGTTTGTTTCTGTGCTTTTCAAGTTGGACTCAAAGAGATGGTAATCGCAATTTCGGTGGTGCTAGTTCCTCTGGCGCGGGGCTAGCCTGCTCCACTTTGGTCCCTTGCTCTTTGTTGAATTGAATGGTTGCAATTGAGTTGGATTGAATGTTCGGCCTTAAGAAAACATTGTCTCCTCATAATTCACCAGAAATCTCCACAAGAACAGAACCCACCCTGAAAATGATGGAATCTGCTGCTATCCCTCACCACAATTTCACGTTCGAACAATTTTGATACGAGCTTGGTAAATTGATGGCAATCACTGCAAACACGGAGGTTCTTGGTGATACGAATGGGAGTTCCTTTAATGGTGGCAATCAAACCAAATGCGATAGCAAGTCTCTCACTATGCCCATACAACATCTTTCGCTTTTCCTCTTCTCCTACGTCATGCAAAACATGTTTAGTCTCAGCAACATAGCCACCTTCCTTTTCCAATCTATCCGTTATCCGACTCAATTCTGAATAAATTGCCACCGTCCATGAGTGAGATCTGTCCCTTGCAATGAATGAGTGCACCTTATTTCCCACCTCAATCCAACTACATGCAGGACTCTTCTTCAATCCCTTTGACTTCATTCTCATCCTCACCTCTTCGACGTCTTTCCATCTGTGTGCGGCAGCAAAAACATTTGATACAAGCACATAATTTCCAGGATTTTCAGGTTCTAATTCGAGAAGCTTACGTGCTGCAACTTGTCCTAGTTCATTATTGGAGTGCACCCGACAAGCCCCAAGGAGGGCACACCATACTGCAGCTGTTGGTTCAATCGTCATCCCCTTTACAAACTCATATGCTTCATCCAAACGATCAGAACGACCAAGAAGATCGACCACACAAGCGTAGTGCTCCGGCCATGGCTCTAAAAGATACTCATTTCTCATGACCTCTAAATATCTTTTCCCTTCATTGATCAATCCTGAATGACTGCAAGCATAGAGAAGCGCCAAGAAGGTAACATGATCAGGTATCAAACTGGTTTTCTGCATTCGTCTATATAAATCGATGGCTTCCATGCCACGACCATGCATCCCAAAGGCACTGATCATACTAGTCCATAAAACCAAATCATTACATCTAATCGTATCAAAAATTTTATAAGAATCATCTACAGTTCCACACCTTGCATACGTATCCACAAGAGAACTGCCCATAGATCCGTCCATGAAGAATCCCTTTCTAACAAGGAATCCATGAATTTCTCTTCCTTTCCGCAGCGCAGATAATCTGGCAGCAGCTGACAGTACACTCACTAGGGCCACCATATCAGGTTCAACACTGGCCTCTATCATATCACGGAACAAATCAAGGGCCTCATTTGCAAGTCCATTTCGAACAAAACTCGATATCATGCTTGTCCAAGACACAACATCTTTATTCTTTATCATTTCAAATAATCGAAAAGCATACTCAACCTCACCACATCCTCCGTATATATCCACAATAGCATTCTCTAGAACAAGATCAAACAACCCATTCCTAATAATATAACTGTGAATTTGCTTTGTGTAAGAAATGCACTTCAAACCACTGCAAGCAAGTAGTATGCTACCAATCATCATGGGGTCCACTTTCATCCCCTCCATCTCCACTTCTCTAAACAAATCCAACGCCTCCAAATAACAATGATTCTGTGCATAACCAGCTATAATTGTAGTCCAAGATATGAAATCTTTGCTGGGCATTTTATGGAAAACACGATTCGCATAGTTTACATAGCAACATTTAGTATACATGTCCACGAGTGTGTTTCTGACCTGCAAATCCGAATCAAACCCACATTTTATTGCATAAGCGTGTAACTCCATTCCCTTCAACAGGTTCCCTAACCGACCCAATGCAGAAGCAATGCTTATGACTGAGACCTGATCGGGTTTTTGATACACTCGCTGCATTTCATAGAAAAATCCAAGAGCTTCATCACAAAATCCGTTTTGAACGTAGCCTGAAAGCATCGAATTCCATGAAATGCTGTCTTTCTCATCCAGTGCATGAAACACGCGAGAAGCATCATGCATTCGACCACAACTTGCATACATAACAATCAACGCATTGGATTCAAAAACACTAAGTTCACGTCCAGATTTCAAAAGGGTGGCATGGATCTCCATACCAGATTTTGAAAATGCCAGTTCCGTGCAAACTTGAAGAACACCCACAACGGTATATGAGTTCATGGCAATCCCAACACCCTGCATTTCTCTAAACAGCCTCAAGGCCTCCAAAAACTGCCCATTCTGTGAGTGCGCAGATATGATAGAATTCCATGACACGATGTCCCACCTCTCAGGCATCATGTCAAATAGCATCCTTGCCTGATCAAAGTCATCGCACTTTGCATACATGGTCACCAGAGAGTTGACCACAAAAACAAATGAAACAAACCCGCATTTGATTGCTAGGCCGTGAATCTCAGTCCCACAACCAAGATCTTTCGCCCCGCCACAGGCTTTCAGTACTGAAGTCAAAGTGCAAGCATCGAAGGGAATTCCCGACACCCGCATCACATGATACAATTCAATCGCTTCAGAAGCTCCCCCATATGAAGCATATGCACCAATTAGTGCATTCCATGCAAACACAGTTCTGTGGGGCATTTCATTAAACAGTTGGTGGGCATCAGAAAGGGACCCACATTTGCCATACATGAAGACGAGCTTCGTGCACAAGAAGACGCGATCGAGGGCGGGATTGGATTTGAGGATATGGGCATGGATTTGCTGGCCCTGGGCTAATGCCTTTTGTGCAGCACAAAGCTCAAGGACAGAGGAGTAAGCTTCTTCCACTACTTTAAAAGGGAGTTGAAGAGGTTTTTGATGATGGGTGGTGTTGAAGGAGAGGAAGGCTTGCTTGAGGGTTGAATACTTGCATGTTTGTTGGAGAGAGGGAATTTGGTTTGTGGGATTTGGAGGGAATTTGGTGATTTGAAGAGGTGGGGTTTGGATGGTGGGGTTGACTATGGTTGATGGTGAGAATGAACGGACGTGATGATGGTAGTGATGGGCTGCTTGGGCCATCATCGTTGCCTTACGACGGGAAAGATGAAAAGGGTGAGAACCAAGAGAATCTCTGACGCTTAAAGTGAGCGAACGCGTAAGAGTGGATGAAAATTATCCACACCCTCTTCGCCATGCCCAAAGTCTTTGGGAGGTTTAATGGGGAGCGGATTCGGTCAGGTCGGGTAACACAAAGTTCGGTCAGGCTGTGATTGTAGGGCCAACATTTATATATGTGTTGTATATCCACACCGTCTATCCGTTCTGAGAGCTCATTTTAATGTATGAAACGAAAAAATATAGAACATTAAAATCTCGAGTGGACCACACCACAGGAAACAGTGGCGATTGAACGCTAACAGTGAAAAGCTTCCTAGGGCCCACCGTAATGTTTATTTGACATCCAACCTGTTGATAAGGTCAAAATAATTCTGGATGAAGATTAAACACAAATACTAACTTGATATAAAAATTTTGTGGCCCACAAGGAGTTTTTAATGGTCAATCACCACTTTCTCCTGTGGTGTGATCCACCTAAGTTTTTTATTTGTTTTATTTTTTACATGAAGTCCTAAAATAATATGAAAAAACAGATTAACGGTGTGGATATACAAAACAGTCATCAGGGTGGGCCCCACGCTCACGGTCTGACCGAAATCGGTGTTAACCCGACCTGACCGAATCCCCTCCCGGTTTAATGATAGAGGATTTATTCCCTAGCAGATAATAAAAGTTATATTCTTGCACTCATACTTTATACATCTGACATACACGAGTCCGAATCTAAACCGTCCATACAGTGGGATTCTCTATAGATGGAATATAAGCTAAACATTACACGGATTAGATGATCTAGACTACGACTAAATAAACATTTGTTTGCTGAATGCAGACCATGGACTGATTTTCTTCGCGACCGTCTATTAGATGTCCACAAATCAGCAATTCTCCATCAACCATTATGTGAGATTTTGGGGTCATTACGCACATAAACCAGGGACCACTTTTCGGACGGTTTGATTTGAGCTACATATCTTCCGCGCATATAATGGCTGTGTGGATCAGATTCTACTAGAGTATGAAAATTCTTCAATAATTATGATAACCGTACCGTACAACACGTGGCAAGCGTGTTGCAAATTGCAATCGAAGCCGTTCATCATACAATTTTTTTATCAGATATAACAAATTTTAAAAATTATTGAATAATCCTAACCATCCAATTAATAGATATTTTCTCGTGAATTTGAACGATTGACTATTTTCCATTTTAACAGTTCCTCTGGGGGCCATAGAAAAGGTGGTTAGGATCTCCTCTTCATACCATTTTTAAATCCCCACAGTGATAATTGACCATAAAAAACTTCTTGTGAGCCACTAAAGTTTTGGATTAAGCTGATGTTTGTGGTCCCTTCGTCTATGTCATCAACAGACAACAGGTTGGATGGCGAATAAGCATTCCTGTGGCCCCCAGAAGTTTTTAATGGTGGGTTTTCAATCACCACTGTTTCCTGTGGTGTGGTCCACCTAAGATTTTGATCTGCTTCATTTTTGGCTGCATCCCCTAGAATGGGCTTTCAAAACAGACGGACAGCGTGGATGTAAGGAACATTAGGTTCACAAATTTGCAAGGTAGGCAGGTGGCAGGTTTGTGGTTGGTGTTTGTGTGTACAAGTTGGACCGGAATCATCTGCAACACAAGGAAGAGCATACATCCAACATGTTTAAATCTAGTTAGCCCCTTCTAGACCCTGGACCTGCTATGGATAAGGAAGACCCTGTCTAGAACATGGACCCTTAGATGCCTAAGTCAGGAAAGGAGTTTGGGTTTAGTCGAGTATTAAGGGTTTAGAGCTAAATATAGTGCGTAATGTTCACCATTAGAAGTATCTCTATTTATAGTTTAGGAGAGGCGGTGGCATAGAAGAGATCTTCCTATTTAATAGGTGCGTATTGTAGAGGGATTCAGATCCTAGACTAGTAGGAGGATCTTTCGAGATCCTTCGTGAAGATCTCGAGAGATTCAAAGCGTGTCACAGATATCCTTCAAGATCTTTGGAGAAGACCTTGGTCGGATCTCCATGTTCCCACCTGACCGAATCCCCTCCCGGTTTAATGATAGAGGATTTATTCCCTGGAAGATTATAAAAGTTATATTCTTGCACTCATACATTATACATCTAACATACACGTGTCTGAATCTAAACTGGCCAAACAGTGGGATTCTCTATAAATGAAATATAAGCTTAAACATTATACGGATTAGATGATCTGGACAACGATTAAATAAACATTTGTTTGTTAAATCAGCAATTCTCGATCAACCATTAGGTGAGATTTTGGGGTCATTACGCACATAAACCAGGGACCACTTTTCGGACGGTTTGATTTGAGCTACATATCTTCCGTGCATATAAGGGCTATGTGTGGATCAGATTCTACTAGAGTATGAAAATTCTTCAATAATTATGATCATCTTACCATACAACATGTGGTAAGCGTGTTGCAAATTGCAATCGAAGCCGTTCATCATACAATTTTTGATAAGATATAACAGATTTTAAAAATTATTGAATAATCCTAACCATCCAATTAATAGATATTTTCCGTGAATTTGAATGATTGACTATTTTCCATTGTAACAGTTCATTTGGAGGCCATCGAACAGGTGGTTAGGTTCTTTGTTCATACCATTTTTAAGTCCTGGTAATTGACCATCAAAAACTTCATGTGAGCCACAAAAGTTTTGGATCAACCTTATGTTTGTGGTCCCTTCATCTATGTTATCAATAGGTTGGATGGAAAATAAGCATTCCTGTGGCCCCAAGAAGTTTTTAATTATAAACCACTCAATCAAGTCTTAAAAAGTATCCAATGTCGAATTCCAAATAAAAAAGACTTACTAAACAAACTTCATAATGCCAAAATATTTTCCAAATTTGACCTAAAATTTGGATTATGGCATATTCAAATTCACCCTAAAGATAGATACAAGGCGACCTTCACTGTTCCCTTTGGTCATTTCGAATGGAATGTAGTGCCCTTTGGTCTAAAATATGCTCCTTCAAAATTCTAAAAAATAATGAATATAATCTTTCACCCTTTCAAAAATTTCATTATTACTTATATAGATGATATACTCATCTATTCTCAAAATATCCAATAACATTGGAAGCATTTAGAAAATTTTAAATCAACTATTGGAAGAAATGGTCTTGTCCTTTTTCAAAGAAAGATCAAACTCTTTCAATCAGAAATTCAATTTCTAGGTTTCAAAATCTACCAAAATACTATCCAACCAATCCAAAGAGTAATAAACTTTGCGGAAAAATTTCCTGACAAAATTATTGATAAAAAACAACTCCAAAGATTTCTAAGATGTTTAAATTACATCTCTAATTTTTACCAAGATTTAGCCAAAGATCGATCAACTTTACAAAATCTTTTGAGCAAAAAACCAAAATCATCTTGGTCAGAACATCATGCCAAAGTAGTTCAAAACATAAAAGCCAAAGTTAAAAGTCTTTCTTGTCTCAACCTTTCCAATCCTGATTTTTTTAAAATAATCCAAACAGACGCCTCTGAAATTGGATACGGAGGTATTCTTTTACAAAATAAAAATAAAAATAAATAAAACCAAAAGGACAAGAACAACTTGTTCGTTTTTCTTTTGGAACTTGGAACTAAACACAACAAAATTATTCTACAATAAAAAAGAAATTTTGTCCATGGTTTCTTGCATCCTCAAATTCCAAAGGGATGTTTTAAACCAAAAATTCATTTTGCACGTAAATTACAAAGCAGCTAAAGAAGTTTTGAAAAAAGATGTCAAAAATCTTGCATCCAAACAAATTTTTGCTATATGGCAAGCCCTCTTAGCCATATTTGAATTCAACATTGAGTTTATCCCCGACAAATCAAACTCTCTACCTGATTACCTTTCTCATGAATTCTTACAGGGAAAGCCTATAAATGGCACCAAAAGCCAACTCTTAAAAGACCAAAACAAAAGCAAAAGAAAAAAAATGAAAATTGAAATTTCCAGCACCTTCTTACCTCTCCTTCCTTCTTTTCAAGAACCTCACTAAAACCTTGAGAAAAAACATTCAAATACTCAGCCAAATGTTGAAGAATACCAACTCAAAGAAAAACATAGGATTTTAACCCTAAATTCCGAACTTGCTAAATTGCCAGAAGATACATTGATTCCAAAACCCTTCTTGCCCCAAAATCATTTTCATCCCAAACAGCCAAATTTATCCAGAAGATGCTATGAAGCTATCCTGGTTCAAACGAACAGTGCGAATTTTGAACACTGCACTAAAGAAAATCAAACTGAATACTCATTTTCCAAAATGAAGATACTGCACACATCATCAGACAAAATGAATGGGGAAAAATCCTTTCTTAATACCGAAATATCCAAAGTCCAAATGGGCAGTCCCATTCTTTCACTTACTGGGACCACATGGTTGCGTGAAAATACGCACTCCTTTTCCAAAATTCAGATAAGGGCCATTCTTGGTTCTTAAACTTTTCAAGATTGTACACCAAAGACATCCCGCCTTGGTTCTACTCTCAATGGTGGACTTTGTTTGGGGCACACTCTGCAATTCTTCCAGAGGTCCTCCTTACACACTTTGCTAAAATGGAGAAATTACAGAATCCTGAATTTCCTGCTCATTCTGTGATGATATACTTTGCCAAACATAGACTTCCATGGATCTTAAAATGGAAGTACGAACTTCACCCCTCCAAATACCAAAACACCAAAGTACTTTTCCAAACAACCTACATTAAATAGTGGAATAAATTTGATTGCGAAATAGTCCTCAAAGCGACTAAACAATCAATTCTACAAAAAACGCAGCCAAAAACCTTCAAAGAAGCTATTTCTACTTCAAAGCCTGATGAAGCAACAACATTGAAGAAAGAATTAGTCGAAATCAAATTCGCCTTCATCGCCCTTCAAGATCAAGTATCTAGCCGACATGGATCTATTTATCTTGAATCCAAAGAATCTTCCACAACCCCTCCAGAAGAAGATGATGCAGATATTTTTTTTCTAAAGACAAGCCAGAAGCCTCTCTTTTTAAAGCTCAGTCATGAAGCCATTGAAGCACTGACTACGCCAAAAGCTAAATAGCCACCTACAAAAAGGAAAAAACTCGATCATCAGAAAAATCCAAAAGAGTTACTGTAGCAAGAAGTGCCAAAATTAATGTAACACTTTTTACTGTAGCATATAGTAAAACTATACAATAAAACTATGTAGTTGCCAAAACTGGGTACTATTCGCCCACAGATTTTACCCACAGTTTTTGTACAGTGTTTGTTTGTAAAATCTCTATATAAAAAGATGCTGTCTTTGTTTTAGGGACAGAGTTCGAGAGCGAACTTGCAATTAGTCCTAAGTGAGAGCTTGGTTAACAAGCTAGAGTGTTTGTTTGTAATATGCTTCTTTTCTCCCTTTCTGCTACAACTTCGACTGTTCTTTCGATCCTGTTCTTGGATCATTAACTTCTTTGTGGAGATCTTGCAGGAAGACTTGAGTTTCTGGTTTGGTTTTGAGACGTTAATAAATATTTTGCATTGAAGTTATGGCTATGGGTTTTTGGAAAAGAAAAGTTTTCTCCTTTTCCTTGGATGGTTCTTGACTTAAGGCATTTTCAAGAGCCTGTGCCAAGTATTTGGCCTTTTCTTCGCGATTCTGAACTTGATTTATGAGTTCAAGAATGAGTTGTTCTTTGGCAGTAATAACCATGATGGAAGGTTTGGACGAAGAGGATGAAGAATCATCAGGTTCGTCACCTGAAGAGGAAAATGAGCATTTGCAATTTTGTTGTTCTTTGGAAGAATCTTGATCGGCAGTTATTTCTCTAACTTTTCATTTTGGATTAAAATTATAACATCGATTTACGAAATGACCTGGAAGGCCACATTTATAACATTTGGCAGAATTTTGTGTAGATCTTTTGTTCTTATAACGAGGTTTTGGTTTTGAAAAAGTTTTTTGAGTTTTGCATATTGGCCTGTGTTTTTCATAGTTTGGAGGATTTTTAAATTTAACATGTTTTCTTTTGGATGGGGATATAATTGGATCATATCCAAATTGATAACAAAAATTTTCTAATTCTTTTCTGCCATTTAGTTGTTCCCTTTTTAAATGATTTTGGAGTTTCGTTTCGTGTCAAATTCTTAATCCTACTTGGCAAATTAGTTGAATTAATTCACCAAAGGTGTAACGATTGTAATTTAGGATGCCAAAGTTTAAATATTTCATTTTAAATTTTACCTTTTCGACAAACATTGGGGGGAGACCTAAGATAAATTTTTATTTCCATATAACGTCATTATAAGAGGTAATCTTGTAGAGTTTGTATAAGAAAACATCTTTATACCAACGAAAGTCTGTTAGAGTCCGACACCTTAGGTTCATTAATTATTCTTTATTTTTCTCAGACATATCATCGATTGGTCCGACGAAATGCTGAATGATATTGACAAGAAGATCAGCAACTTGTTCACCTATTTCTCTTCCATGATCATCAAGCATTGGAATTCCTTTGGCGTCAAGTTTGATAGCATTGAATATTTCATCCCGCTGATATTTAGAAAGATAATCTGTCCACCATCCAAATAGTTGGCCTGTAAAACCTTGGGTTATGGCCATAACTATATTGAGAATTGTATGTTGATTAGAGCTGGGCATCGAGTCGAGTCGGACCGAGTTAGGGTTGACTCGACTCAATCTGGTTTTGAAATAGGCCTGACCCGAACTCGATCTGACTCGATACCGAGTCCAGCATGCCTGACTCGATTCGAGTTCAGTCTAGTCTGGACTGATCCAGATCGAGTTCGATCTGGTCAGAAGTACCGAGTTGGGTCGAGTTGGCACCGAGTCGGATTGAGAGATGAGGGAGGGAGGGAATGGAAAGGAGGAGGAGGAGGAGGAGGAGGAGGAGGGTGATGGTGGTGGGTGGTTGCCAGGCTTTGAAGAGGAAGAGGAGGAGGTGGTTGCTGGGCTTAGAAGAGGAAGAGGAGGAGGATGAGGGAGGGAGAGACATATGTTGGGATTGGGTCAGGGTAGGGTTAGAGAGTCGGGTTTCAGATCGTGTCAAGTCTAACCGGATCGAGTTTTGGGTCGAGTCGGATTGAGTTACTGGGTAACTCGAACTCGACTCGATTTGAGTTCGGATTGGACGAAGCTTACTCAGTTCGGATCGACTCACCCATTCGGTTCGGGTCAAGTTGGATTGGACCGAGTCGGACTAGTCAAGTTAGTCAGATCAGGTCATCCTGTGCCCACCTTTAATGGTGATAAACAATACAAGCATTTTGGTAAATTAGCATTTGGTTACAGATTTGAAGTATTTGGTATTCTATCATACCGTCTGTTGAGTGTCATATACTGCATATTTCCCCTGTTTATATCTTGGTTTTATGAACATGATAATGCTTAATTGGTATATTTTATACATGTTTGTATTGCGACGTGAGTTCAAGAGCTTGGATTGAAAAGAATGTTTAAAACATGGATTTGATGCTCAAGTATCACCAAGGCAAAGGATTGATCTTAGGAGACCAAGATTGAAGATCTTAAGTCCCCAAGATTCAAGAAAACCAAGTAAAGAAGGAAGAATGTCGATAGATCAAAGTGCAGAAATCCAGAAATATGAAGTGTTACTATCGATGACATCAAACACCATTCGATGGCATTGAAGTGTTTGATGGAATCGAGACCTAATCGATTACATTGGAACTTACGCAAAAATCAAGTTTGGTTGTGTAACATCCCGGATTTTTGCCAACCTGGGATTAGACATCCTTAGGCATTGGGTCGATCTTAACACCTGATTAACTTTTCAAACGCTCAATTCAAAGCCTCAAATCCCGTCTTAAACCATTTTCTTCACAAATCCCACCCTTCACTACCTTGTGCTTTCAATTTTTCAAAGCACTTTCGCCCTAGACACTAACTTAAACTAGCTAAGTAGTAAAACTTGGATCACTTTATATGCAAACTACAAAGGCCTAAGTACCATCTCAACCAGAAAACAATTAGGATGAAATCCTTTAGAAATTTAACAAAGTTAACTAAGTGCAAAACTCGATTAGCCATGAAATCCGTTGGGATCGCTTTAAATACGATCTGCAAGACCCAAAACTTGCAAAATCAGTGACTCTAGGTTACCCTAAAGTTTAGAACCAAACTCATTTCCCGGCTGCTCTTGGGAATGAAATGAAACTTCGTATTAGGTCTAGGCCGCACCTCGGAAGTCCGATTAACACGAAGCTAAGGAACTAGGACCGCCTCACTGGGCTTGACAATCATCTCAAAAATCAGGTCCAGCCGATGTCCCACGGCCATTCGTTTCGATCCGGAGCGAGGGAGTGTGAAAAACACTATTCCCTTTGAAATTAAAATATCTGGAATAGTGATCTGGCACCATTCGCTTGCGCATCAGTATTAAGCAACCAGACCGTCAGAATCAGAACAAATTACACCCTTTGATCAGGAAAAATTTCAGGAACATTTACATGTACTTGGAATTTCGGATCGTGGCCCACTGACCGTTGAACTGAAAGTGGTCTGCCACGTGCGATCTGGGAATCCGATCGAGTCGAAAATGTAATCCCTCATAGATCCATGTGTGGTGAGCTTAAGTCTGACGTTTGGCTCAAGGAGGGCCACCAGAACCTCTCTTTTGAGCTGGAAAAGTGACGAAATACCTATATTAGCAGTAACCTTTGAACAAGAGTCTATTTCGGTGAGTTTTGAGACTATATAAGGACCTTAAACCCTCTCTCATGGCAGCCATACGAATTTGGAATTGAGAGAGGGAAAAGAGAGAGAAAGTGAGGGAGAAGTGGGAGAATCTCCCTGCCGTCGTTCCCTGCCACCACACGGGCTGCACCATCCCTTTCTTGACGCTTTTCCGGCGTTTTCGGCGTCGTTTCTAGGTAAGAAACCCTAACCCTAATCTGTTTTGGGGTTTAGACTGTTGTAGGTTGTGAAATAGCTAACCTATTTCGTTCTCTAGGTTGCCAAACTGCCGAATACGGAAGCTTAGCGAACCTATCAACTCCGTTACGATTCTACGACAAAAGGTGCGGACTTTAGGTGTATAGGTTAGAGTTTTCAACGTTTTCAATGTCAGATAATGATAGATTCATGATCTACATGCAATTGCACATGTACAAAGTGCTTTTCGTTTCCTGTTTCGATTAACGTTGTAGAATATGGAATTTCACATACTCTAGGTATACGTAGAAATACCGTATATGTATTTTTTTTGGAGAAATGTTTGACATGTTTATTTAATGTATGATTATACTATATATGGATAAAATACTAGTTTGGCGAAAGGAATCGCCGTAATACATGTTCACTTGTAAATGCTACGCATGTTGAAATTGTGTATTCTAGAAATACCGTATATGTGTAAGTTTTGGAAATGTAATTGTCATGATTAATTGTTGTATGATTATAGTATACATGGATAAAATACTCGTTTGGCTAAAGGATAACCCTAATACATGTTTTACTAACATACACCATGTATGTTGTAATAGTGTATTCTAAGTGTTTGTGGAAATGGCTGAATGAGTATAGAATTCTCATTCGTGCTCGCCATGACTAATTGTCATGGATTCATGATTGATGTATTGGCGATACCCCCCTTTGACGAAAGGATTTGCCCTAAGTCACGCCACGGCCAATATACACTATATATGCTAAAATGTGTGGCCCAAGTGTTTGTGGAAATGACTGAATGAATATGGAACTTGGATTCATGCTTGCCATGACTATCTGTCGTGGGTGTACGCGTGTTATGATTGGGGCAACTCCCTAGTAAAAGGATTTGGCCTAATGCCTATGTGATCGACATATGTCGTGTATGTTGATGTATTTTGTTTAAGTGTTTCTTGAAATGTCTGAATGAGTAGTAGTTAGCAATTGTAAAGTATAAGGGTGTTGAGATATGATTCTCACCTCTTTTAACTATGTGTATGATCTCCTTTGATAGTTGTGTGATTAGGAATTGAACATGTACAAACTCATGCTTGTGTTGTGATTCATAACATGCTCAACTGCTTTATGATTTTAACTATGTAATGCATATGTTTAAATTTATATTTACGTTGTATGATCCGTCATGGGTGATGGGGGAGCGGATCAACGAGTGCGTGCAACATCCCTGGCAGCCCTAAACGGATAATACCAGACCTTGATTGTATGAGTTGGATCTTGATCCATTACTGCTTTATCTATCTGCAATTGATTGTGTTTGGGGCTATGATTATGGCCCAGGCAATCGGTAATGGATTGAATTCGTGGCTGAGATTCATTTGCCACGTGGGATGTGTTCGACGAACTCGAGTCGTGCGTTGCCTGTCGGCAGTGGCTAGGCCACACGAAGTTGTTTATGCACTTCATGTCGTGCAGCTCAACGGGCGATCGTGCTAGTCGAGCTCGTCAAGTAACCCGATCTGTCTTATGCATGTTCACCCTGTTTGGACGCTACTGCTTGAACCTAGGGTCCCAAACTTACCAGTGAAACCCCCTTTTAACCATGGTACCTCGATCCGTTAAGACGCATGAGCCGGGCATGGTGGTATGGGACACCGTGGTCGAGCTGTCGGCCTACGCTGGGACCATATGCCTCCCCGTAGTGACCATTGCGCAACCAACTCGTGAGCCGAATATGGTGGTATGGGACACTGTATTCGAGCTGTCGATACTTACGGCGAGAGCCGAGTGCGGTGAGACCTGTACTCGTGCTGACGGGCGACGAGTCCTCCGTAGTATCTTCGAGTATACTCCAAGGGTCTGTGATTGGCGACAAGTCTTTCACAGCAACTAGAGTATGAGTGGAGCCGAGTACGGTGAGACCTGCACTCGAGCTGACGGCTAGTGATTGAGCTGAGTACGGTGAGACCTGTACTCGAGCTGATGGCTAGTGATTGAGCCGAGTACGGTGAGACCTGTACTCGAGCTGACGGTCAGCAATTGAGCCACATACGGTGAGATCTGTATCCGTGCTGACGGGTGACGAGCCCTTTGTGATGCCTTCGCTACGCTTCTCAAACCATAATATCGTATGAGATTAACTAGGATTGACGACCCTAGAATGGATCATGTTTGGGAATGATACAAGGGAGGTACCTTAGTTTCCCAATACTGCTGTTTGAAATGGACTAATAAAAACTTGGTAATCATGAGCATCATCGCACCGCATGTGCTTTGTAGATGTGGCGCACTGAGGGAGTAAGCATTCGCGAACGTAAGATGATGTCGCTTGAGGGTGGTTTGGCAAGGGCATACAGCATCATGTCATTTTATTCTTGCATTTAATAAGAGTAGTTAGAATTGTTTGATTTGTACTGCTTTATCATTACTGCTTGATTGAATTGAAAACATGTTAACCTATGCTTTACTGTTCCACTGAGTTGATCACTCACTCCCACGTTACGGGACGGTGTTGTACACACCAACCAGATTTGTTGAGTTTCAGGTGATGGCGATGTTTCTGAAGCAGAGCCGGACTACTTCTATGATGTTGAGGAGGAGTTCTCCTACACGTAATCTCTGACAGGTCTATGAAGACCTGTATTGTATTGACGGGGCTACGGTACTTGGGATAGGAGATATTACACTTCCTCACATTTGGTATATTTTAGAACTGTATTTGAAATTATTTAACCTGGTAATGTTATCACACTCTGGAGACTCTCATAGTTTATATATTTTATCTATCTATCACAGTCTTCCGCTTGCAAATTTAACTGTCTCTGGAGTATGATATGCTGCTTTGGCTTAATCTCACTCATGTTCAATGCACGAATACAGTTAACATTCAAACATCATTCATTTTGTTGCATAAGTGATGTTCTGGAACTCGGGAGTGGAGTTTATGCTCGACCCCCGATTTTCAGGGCGTTACAAGATGGTATCAAAGCATGATTTTGATTAAACCGGACCTAGGTTATGGTCACACTACGCACTCTGACGCACTCTGACTTAGGAGGGAGCGACGGGATGTAGAAACAGTCATAGGTATCCCGATTTCGCCAATTGGCGAAGTTCATTGGAAACGAATGCCGAAATCGAGTATGTATTCAACCATGGTCGCACGGGTCGGCCTTAAAACATTTTTAGGTTGTCTAGTGAAGGGTCTAGATCATAATCCACCTCATCCCAATAAGAGAATCAGTAAAATGTGCGATAAACGTGATGAGGATAACTACTCCGAATCCTTGGAGCTTCTCTGGACTCCTCCCAGAGACTTCTCGAATCTACAAGAGGAGAAAGCAGAAAATAGAATAAATTCTAATAAATTCGAAACTGACTAATGAATGACAAAAAAAATGAGTTCACAGCCCTTTAAATAGGGATACCAAGTAATGAGAATGAAATCAGAAACAAACTACAACTAAAACTCCTAGAATTCGCGGCTTACTATAGGGTCGTGATGTCTACTAAGTGCGCTAGGCTTTCAGCCAAAAAAAATAGTAAGTGTCCTATTTGACTTCACCAAACCATTCTCCTAATTATTTTAAGCTCTTTACACGATGAGCGCAACTCCTAAAGCCCAACCGATGAAGAGTAAATAAACTAAAACTACCATTTTTAGCAAAACAAAATTGAAACGGGAAAATGACCGTCAATCGGAGGGTTTTCTCGCAATTTCGGGCTGCGCAACCCAGCATAGCTGGGTTGGTTGGCTTCATTAGCTCGTTCTACCCCAAATTCATATATTTTACGTCAGATAACTCATTCCAGATTGCAAGATATGTCCAATTTGTCCCGAATTACCCGAAATGGAGCGAATCGGAGTCGGGGGCCTCCCCACTTAAAACCGATGGGACCCAGGGTCGAACCAGGGTGCACTTAGCACCTTGGGACCACAGAGAACAGGTCCCCACCGCGGTGGCGCGGTTCCGGCCAAGTCCGGCCGCGGCGGCGCCGCGGCTCGGGCGGCGGACCGCGGTCCGATGGACTTTCTGAGGTGGGTCCAAGGCTGAGGTTGGTCGGCCCGACCTCCCCTACCCCTTGGTGGGTGCGGTTTGGCCTGGGGTTTGGGATTTTTAGGTCTAGAACCCCCCTCTCTCTCACATCTTTCCTTCCAAACGCCCTACCCTTCTATTTTCGATTTTTTCCTCAAATCTCTCCTCCAATCTTTCAATCCACCATATTCGGTCATGATTCACGCACTTCCATTGATCACAGCAGCCCCAGCCACCTACTCTACCCCTTCCTTTCACGTGTGAGCACTTACATGTCTCATTTGGAGCTCAAATTCGGGTAAGCTCTCAACCCATCCCATCTATTCATTCTCCTCTTTCAATCCCTGTCGGTTGGGGCTTTTATAATCTTTGTTGAGGCTCAAACTCGTGGAGGGACAAACCTCCATCCCTTACTCTCTCTCTCCCCTTCACTTTTCATTGAATTTCCATGGCCCTATGCGATTTGGTTACGGCCACTTTTGCGCTTTCCAACACATGGCTCATTTTCCAAAGCATATACCAATAATTTTAATCCCCACCCACCCTCCTACCAACCATGTCACTCCCAATCCTGAGGTAGGATTAGTAATACAATCCCGTTTAGTACGGCTTAAGACCACTGGCCAACTAGTGTTGAAGTGATAAAGTCCCTTGATATACATTAACCTACCGCACTCTGATAGCTTAAGTTTTCTGAGTAAATGGTTGTTTGACAAATAGACCCTCGGAGTTTTGGACCTAGAGCAGTGCTTCAACAGACCTGACAGTATAGGAAATCCAACCAATTAAGAACGTGAACTCTAGAACCCCCCTTGTGGTTGGTTTGAGCATGTGTGACATGCTCGGGCGTAGTTAAATTCAACTTTAGGCAACTCAATTCCAATTAGACAACTTTGACCCTAAGTGATAAAACCCTTCCTTGTATTAAAAATGAAGTGAAATCATCTAACGTATAAGCATCGACTTTGGACTCACCTATGGATTCCCGCTACTCCTCAATTAAGATTAGGCTACTGGTTAGGCTAAGGAGAGTACAAGACTAATTAATTATGCTAAGCCAATTGAATAATAGACTTAGTTATTCGGCTTAACCGACTCAGACCCACTACACAATTTTCTTTCCGTGTTGGCCCGACCATTTACAATTAAGAGTTTATGATTTTGTCCTTGAAAAGTGTTAGGAGTATATCGCTGATAGAGACTTTGTCTTTTAGGCCTAAGGAATTGCCCAAATGGGCAACAGACAGTTGGGGATTAGGTCCCAAATCGCATGCCATGTTGGCATCCATATTGTGTTTATGAACGTAAAAAGATAGCCTGCCTATTAAGCTAGACATAATTAAATAGGATAAGTCTGGACCGCGACAAAACTCCTTGGTAGAATTAGGCATCTTGCTTCAAACTCACACCCATCCGTGATAGCTCTTTTCTATAATCCTAGGTACCAAGACTGATGTAGTGGGAGACCGCATTTTATTTCATGTCAAGGATAAGACTTAAATTACACCTTGTTCCGTCATACGGATCAGGACATAGCTCTTGAGCCTTGAGGGTGAAAATAAAATTTTAAGGGGGGTAGAACATTATGAGCCCAATCTAGTTAGGTCACCTAATACGCCTCTTTGATCTGGGTGGCGCAGCGGAAACGCGGTGGACCCTACCCCACTGGCCCAGGATCGAAATGGTGCTCGTTGAATACGAACATTATAGAAGCCCTAACCTGCCCTACTATGAGAAACCGTTTTAGGATGATCTAGTAAGATTTGATTCACTATTTCCTTGGACATAGATAATAATGAGGACTCTCTTAGACTAAGACCTAAAGGGCAACCTTAGAATAAACAATTTGAGCCTTTCAATGATGGACATTCCCTACTCTTAGAGAGTGATCAGACTACGGAGTTACTGAAATATACAACTGCGAAGTTTTCGCGGCTTGACCCAATTCCCAATCCTGGGTGACTACCGATGGACTCTCTGCTGACGAGCGGACGACCAGGATCTACCAGGATTCGGAAGGGATACGATGAGCTTCCTACCCTGGCCCGGTAGATGATCGATGTATCGGGATTGAGCCCACTATTACCGTCTCTCCGTGTTGGTCAAACAATGAAAATAGTTATCTTACTCTAAATTGTTGGAAATTGTCGTCGAGACTCCAAATAGGTAAAGAAATAAATGGTAGCAAACCATCAGGGTATGAGAAATGGATAAAGAATTAAGTTTTAAGGGGGGTAGACTAAAATGAACCAGCTGGTATATACCCTACCACGCGTGGAAACTTGGAATCAATAAGTCTTAGGCGAATGAAATAATAGAAATCTTTCCTTATTACCCTTAGCCAATTTCGGGGACGAAATTTTGTTTTAAGGGGGGTAGATTGTAACATCCTGGATTTTTGCCAACCTGGGATTAGACATCCTTAGGCATTGGGTCGATCTTAACACCTGATTAACTTTTCAAACGCTCAATTCAAAGCCTCAAATCCCGTCTTAAACCATTTTCTTCACAAATCTCACCCTTCACTACCTTGTGCTTTCAATTTTTCAAAGCACTTTCGCCCTAGACACTAACTTAAACTAGCTAAGTAGTAAAACTTGGATCACTTTATATGCAAACTACAAAGGCCTAAGTACCATTTCAACCAGAAAATAATTAGGATTAAATCCTTTAGAAATTTAACAAAGTTAACTAAGTGCAAAACTCGATTAGCCATGAAATCCGTTGGGATCGCTTTAAATACGATCTGCAAGACCCAAAACTTGCAAAATCAGTGACTCTAGGTTACCCTAAAGTTTAGAACCAAACTCATTTCTCGGCTGCTCTCGGGAATGAAATGAAACTTCGTATTAGGTCTAGGCCGCACCTCGGAAGTCCGATTAACACGAAGCTAAGGAACTAGGACCGCCTCACTGGGCTTGACAATCATCTCGAAAATCAGGTCCAGCCGATGTCTCACGGCCATTCGTTTCGATCCGGAGCGAGGGAGTGTGAAAAACACTATTCCCTTTGAAATTAAAATATCTGGAATAGTGATCTGGCACCATTCGCTTGCGCATCAGTATTAAGCAACCAGACCGTCAGAATCAGACCAAATTACACCCTCGGATCAGGAAAAATTTCAGGAACATTTACATGTACTTGGAATTTCGGATCGTGGCCCACTGACCGTTGAACTGAAAGTGGTCCGCCACGTGCAATCTAGGAATCCGATCGAGTCGAAAACGTAATCCCTCATAGATCCATGTGTGGTGAGCTTAAGTCTGACGTTTGGCTCAAGGAGGGCCACCAGAACCTCTCTTTTGAGCTGGAAAAGTGACGAATCACCTATATTAGCAGTAACCTTTGAACAGGAGTCTATTTCGGTGAGTTTTGAGACTATATAAGGACCTTAAACCCTCTCTTATGGCAGCCATACGAATTTGGAATTGAGAGAGGGAAAAGAGAGAGAAAGTGAGGGAGAAGTGGGAGAATCTCCCTGCCGTCGTTCCCTGCCACCACACGGGCTGCACCATCCTTTTCTTGACGCTTTTCCGGCGTTTTCGGCGTCGTTTCTAGGTAAGAAACCCTAACCCTAATCTGTTTTGGGGTTTAGACTGTTGTAGGTTGTGAAATAGCTAACCTATTTCGTTCTCTAGGTTGCCAAACTGCCGAATACGGAAGCTTAACGAACCTATCAACTCCGTTACGATTCTACGACAAAAGGTGCGGACTTTAGGTGTATAGGTTAGGGTTTTCAACATTTTCAATGTCAGATAATGATAGATTCATGATCTGCATGCAATTGCACATGTACAAAGTGCTTTCCGTTTCCTGTTTCGATTAACGTTGTAGAATATGGAATTTCACATACTCTAGGTATACGTAGAAATACCGTATACGTATTTTTTTTGGAGAAATGTTTGACATATTTATTTAATGTATGATTATACTATATATGGATAAAATACTAGTTTGGCGAAAGGAATCGCCGTAATACATGTTCACTTGTAAATGCTACGTATGTTGAAATTGTGTATTCTAGAAATACCGTATATGTGTAAGTTTTGGAAATGTAATTGTCATGATTAATTGTTGTATGATTATGGTATACATGGATAAAATACTCGTTTGGCTAAAGGATAACCCTAATACATGTTTTACTAACATACACCATGTATGTTGTAATAGTGTATTCTAAGTGTTTGTGGAAATGGCTAAATGAGTATAGAATTCTCATTTGTGCTCGCCATGACTAATTGTCATGGATTCATGATTGATGTATTGGCGATACCCTGCTTTGACGAAAGGATTTGCCCTAAGTCACGCCACGGCCAATATACACTATATATGCTAAAATGTGTGGCCCAAGTGTTTGTGGAAATGACTGAATGAATATGGAACTTGGATTCATGCTTGCCATGACTATCCGTCGTGGGTGTACGCGTGTTATGATTGGGGCAACTCCCTAGTAAAAGGATTTGGCCTAATGCCTATGTGATCGACATATGTCGTGTATGTTGATGTATGTTTGTTTAAGTGTTTCTTGAAATGTCTGAATGAGTAGTAGTTAGCAAATTGTAAAGTATAAGGGTGTTGAGATATGATTTTCAACCTCTTTTAACTATGTGTATGATCTCCTTTGATAGTTGTGTGATTAGGAATTGAACATGTACAAACTCATGCTTGTGTTGTGATTCATAACATGCTCAACTGCTTTATGATTTTAACTATGTAATGCATATGTTTAAATTTATATTTACATTGTATGATCCATCATGGGTGATGGGGGAGCGGAGCAACGAGTGCGTGCAACAGCCCTGGCAGCCCTAAACGGATAATACCAGACCTTGATTGTATGAGTTGGATCTTGATCCATTACTGCTTTATCTATCTGCAATTGATTGTGTTTGGGGCTATGATTATGGCCCAGACAATCGGTAATGGGATTGAATTCGTGGCTGAGATTCATTTGCCACGTGGGATGTGTTCGACGAACTCGAGTCGTGCGTTGCCTGTCGGCAGTGGCTAGGCCACACGAAGTTGTTTATGCACTTCATGTCGTGCAGCTCAACGGGCGATCGTGCTAGTCGAGCTCGTCAAGTAACCCGATCTGTCTTATGCATGTTCACCCTGTTTGGACGCTACTGCTTGAACCTAGGGTCCCAAACTTACCAGTGAAACCCCCTTTTAACCATGGTACCTCGATCCGCTAAGACGCATGAGCCGGGCATGGTTGTATGGGACACCGTGGTCGAGCTGTCGGCCTACGCTGGGGCCATGTGCCTCCCCGTAGTGACCATTGCGCAACCAACTCGTGAGCCGACTATGGTGGTATGGGACACTGTATTCGAGCTGTCGATACTTACGGCGAGAGCTGAGTACGGTGAGACCTGTACTCGTGCTGACGGGCGACGAGTCCTCCGTAGTATCTTCGAGTATACTCCAAGGGTCGGTGATTGGCGACGAGTCTTTCACAACAACTAGAGTATGAGTGGAGCAGAGTACAGTGAGACCTGTACTCGAGCTGACGGCTAGTGATTGAGCCGAGGACGGTGAGACCTGTACTCGAGCTGACGGTCAGCAATTGAGCCGCATACGGTGAGATCTGTATCCGTGCTGACGGGTGACGAGCCCTTTGTGATGCCTTCGCTACGCTTCTCAAACCATAATATCGTATGAGATTAACTAGGATTGACGACCCTAGAATGGATCATGTTTAGGAATGATACAAGGGAGGTACCTTAGTTTCCCAATACTGCTGTTTGAAATGGACTAATAAAAACTTGGTAATTATGAGCATCATCGCACCGCATGTGCTTTGTAGATGTGGCGCACTGAGGGAGTAAGCATTCGCGAACGTAAGATGATGTCGCTTGAGGGTGGTTTGGCAAGGGCATACAGCATCATGTCATTTCATTCTTGCATTTAATAAGAGTAGTTAGAATTGTTTGATTTGTACTGCTTTATCATTACTGCTTGATTGAATTGATAACATGTTAACCTATGCTTTACTGTTCCACTGAGTTGATCACTCACTCCCACGTTACGGGACGGTGTTGTACACACCAACCAGATTTGTTGAGTTTCAGGTGATGGCGATGTTTCTGAAGCAGAGCCGGACTACTTCTATGATGTTGAGGAGGAGTTCTCCTACACGTAATCTCTGACAGGTCTATGAAGACCTGGTATTGTATTGACGGGGCTACGGTACTTGGGATAGGAGATATTACACTTCCTCACATTTGGTATATTTTAGAACTGTATTTGAAATTATTTAACCTGGTAATGTTATCACACTCTGGAGACTCTTCATAGTTTATATATTTTATCTATCTATCACAGTCTTCCGCTTGCAAATTTAACTGTCTCTGGAGTATGATATGCTGCTTTGGCTTAATCTCACTCATGTTCAATGCACGAATACAGTTAACATTCAAACATCATTCATTTTGTTGCATAAGTGATGTTCTGGAACTCGGGAGTGGAGTTTATGCTCGACCCCCGATTTTCAGGGCGTTACAGGTTGCTAGACAAATTGGATGCATTTTTTGATTACATTGAAGCCTTATTCGATTGCTTAAAGCCCTGCTCGATGCCATCGAAGGCAGTTCGATGACATCGAGATTTTTGAAGAATTCTGAAGCAGCTCGCTGGAGCATTCTGGACACTTTCCGATGGCTCGAGGACATGTTCGATGACATCGAAGGGACGTTCGATGGAATTAACAACTTATGCAACGTAAAATGGTGTGACTTTCAAATCCTATTCAAACTGGAATTCTTCCTTCGATGACATCGAAGTCTGATCGATGGCGTCGAAAGCGTTACGCAGAGTGCGCAAATTTGAGGCGGTTCTCAAAGTCGGCCGGACAAAGGCTATAAATTTGGGTTCTCCAAGGAGTTCTAAGGATGAATTAGGTTAAACGAGTAGAGCCAAAGGGTGGAGCAGCCTCTCAAGAGTTTTTCTTCTTCCCTAGTTTATTTTTCATGTTTTGTTTAAGAGATTTGGTTTCAATCATGTCTATGGTGAACTAAACCTCTTAGTTAGGGCTAAGAGGTGAAGCGTGTTGAGATGATTATCTTGCTTTAATTCTCATTTATATTAGTTTGATTTGAGAAATATTTTCACTTTCTTTTTTATGATTTATTGTGACTTCAATTACAATAAATTCTATGGAGGCTTTTGATATCTTCTTAATATATTTAAAGTTGTGGAGATTGGTAAATCCTATAGTTCACCATTGTCCCCTGGGCATGGTAGGATGATAGAAGCCCTTCCAATCAATGCAATGGATCTTCATGTGTGAACAATCTCAATGAAAGTTCAGATTGTGCTTGAATAGTTTATCTTCTACTGGATATGTAACGTCTCGGAAAAATCTGTACAAAGACCTGAGTACCACTTCAAGCAAAAAATCACTAAGGACCGAATTCTTTAGAAATTAGACGAAAATTAATTAAGTGCTAAACTGAATTAATCGGTAGATTAGCTTGAACCGCTTTCTATACGATCTATAAGACCCAAAACTAGTAGAATCATTAACGTTACATTACCTAAAAACGTATGATCAATCTCAAAACCCTGTTGCTTTCGGGAGCACCTTGAAACTTTGTATCGGGCCTGGACCGCGCGTCAAAAATCTGATTATCGCGAAACTATACGATTATGACCGCCTCACTGGTCTTGACAACCATCTCGGAAATCAAGTCCAAATAATATCCAGAAAAGCACAACTTGAGCCCAGAGCGAAGTGTGTGAGAAATGCAAATATCTTTAGAAAATGAACTCAGATTTAAGTGATTTGGGCCATTCGCTTGCAAGCCAAATTTAAGGTTTCAGACCGTCAGATTCTGACCCAACTACACCCTCGGATCGGAAAAAATTTCCAACACATGTCAGTGTACTCATGGCCCTGATCGAGTGATGATGACCGTTGAACTGAAACTGGTCCTCCACGGTCGATCCGTAAATTCGATCGGACCGAAAACTTAACCTGACATAGATCCATTGTCAGGGAACTTTCTCTAGACTGTATGCAGAAAACGGGACTCCAGATGGGCTCCGTTGGACCGAAACAGCCACTCTTTGGCTATAACCTAAGTATACCATGGCCCTAGGGCCATTTACACCAGTTTTGGGCCTATATAAGGACCTAAACCCACCCCTCTCTCATTCCATATGAATTCTCTAAACCCTAAGAGAGAGAAGAGAGAAAAGAGAAGGAAGGAGTGAGGAGGAGTGAGAGAGAGTGAGAGATAGTTGCTGGGATTCGATCCCACTGCTCCGCGTGCCGAATTATCCTACCTGTGTCGCTATACCGGCGATTTTGACTCCGTTCTTGGCTAAGAAATCCTAACCCTAACCTGTTTTAGGTATCCAAATAGAGTAAAGGGTGAAATAACTAACCTATTTCATGCTATAGGTTGCCGTTGTGCCGTAGACGAAGACTTAGTGTTCAAACTGAGTTTGATTCTAGTTTACCAGCTAAAGGTGCGGATTATAAACGTTTAGGTTATGGTTTTCAAGGCTTTCAATGTCAATAATGATTTATGACTGACTTGATTGCTGTCACATGTGCCTAATCTTGGCATTTTCTGTATTTATATATATATATAAACTATGTTGATTTTAATGCATTCCATGTGTTTGTTGAATTTTTTGAATGAGTATGAAATTATGATTTATGCTTGCCATGTTTAATGACTGAGAATACATGATTGTTGTACGCATGGTGAATCCTTTATGAAGGGATTTGCTATAATACCTGTTATAACTATTTTATTACATGTATGTGATATGTGTAGCTTAAGTGTTTGATAAAATGCCTGAATGAGAAAATGCTTGTTGAAATGTATTTAATTAGGGTGTTGAGATATGATTCACACTCACTGTATCTATAGTTACAGTTTCCTTCATGTAACCTACCTTACTACTACGTGCTTTATGGATGAATGCCTGCGTATCTTAACATGCACTCTATGTGTTCGTTAAAATGCTTATATGAGATCTATATTTAGATTGGTTGTCACATGCTGTCTTTGACTATCACATATGAATGCTATGGTTTGGAGTGTGATTGGAGCTACGATGTAGTCCAGGCAATCGGTAATGGTTTACGATTGGTGGCCGAACTGTTTTAGCCACACAAGACACGTTCGGTGAATCCGAGTCGTACGCTGTTTGTCGACAGTGGTTAGGCCACGCGAAGTGTTTACTAGCTCCATGTCGATTAATTTAACGTACGCTCGTACCAGTTGAGCTTGTCAAACAACCCGATTGGCCTAATGTATGTTCACCATCTTTGGACGCTACTGCTTGAATTTAAGGTACCAACTTACCAGTGAAAAGCCCGTTTAACCTTGGTACCTCGATCTGCTAAGACTCATGAGCCAGGCATGGTGGTATGGGACACCGTGTCGAGCTGTCGGCCTACGCTGGGGTGACGAGCCTCCTCGTAGTGTCCAGTGAGTAAACCAAACTCGTGAGCAGAATACGGTGGTATGGGACACTGTATTCGAGCTGTCGGCCTACGATCAGGTGACGAGCCTCTCGTAGTGACCTCGAGTATACATAGGGACTATGTTAAGGTGATGAGCCTTTCCGTAGTGACCTTGAGTATAAAACAGGCCTGCGCTGAGGTGACAAGCCTCTCTATAACGACTTGAAACTGCCATCGTATGTGATTAACTAGGATTGATGACCCTAGATGGATCATTATTTGGGTCAATGATATAAAGGGAGGTACTTTAGCTTCCCAAACCTGCCGTATGAATAAGTCTAATTAAGAACTTGGCTAATCACGCTCATGCACTACATTGCATGTGCTTTGGCAAGGAAGCACACATTTACCGGGAGTGTTGCATGCACGATCGTGAGATAATGTCGCTGAGGGAGTGCATGCGAGGGCATACATCATTGTCGCATACCATTCTTGTATTAACAAGAGTACTTAGGACATGATTGTTGTACTGCTTATCATTGTTGCTTGACTGAATTGATAACATGTTAACCTTTGCCTTATAGCTCCATTGAGTTGATCACTCACTCCCACTCTGGGACGGTGTTTTAAAACACCAACCAGACTCTGTTGTAGTTTCAAGTGATGTCGAGGCCTACGAGGCAGAGCTTGACTTCTATTACGATGAGGAGTTCTCCTATTAGAAACTCTCTGGCGGGTTTATGTAGACCTGGAGTTGCGTCACCGGGGTTACAGGGTTATGGATTAGCAGACATTACACTTTATCATTTTGTAATTTTGGAAATTATACATGTAATTTATTTAACCTGGCGACATGTTGATACTCTGGGGACTTACCACTTATATGCTTTATCACAGTCTTCTGTTTGCGTAATTTAATTATCCCTGGAGTATGATATGCTGATTTAGTGTAATCCCATTTATGTTTAATGTGCTAATACAAACAACATTTAATCATCATTATCTATGTTACATAAGTGATGTGTTGGAACTTGGGAGTTGGGCTCCTGCTTAACCCCCGATTTTCAGGGCGTTACAAGTTGGTATCAAAGCATGATTTGGATTAAACTAGGCTTGGGTTATGGACACATGACGCACATTGACGTACTTTGACTTAGGAGGGGGCACTGAAACGTACAAACAGTCGTAAGATTCCCAGTTTCGCCGACAGGTGGAACTGACCGTTGAAATGGGACCCGTAGGCATCTGCAATCATGCGAGATGGCCCCGATCATTTTTCAGACCGTCAATCAATGGGATTAGATGATGGTCCAGTGCATTCCATACTTAAATAACCCGAAAAGTGTGAATACGCGTGAGATAGGACCCGAAACGTCGTCAAACAGATATTGAGGCCCAAACCACATGAAACAGTGGGACCCGAGGTGGGCACCGCACACATATGGCCCCCTTGGAGGGGGGTGGCTACCGTCCAAGCGCAGTGGCACCGTGCCCAGTCCAGCGGACAGCGGCAGGGCCGTGCCGACCGGGGCACACCCTAGTCCGGTTCGTCCGGGCCTGTCGGGCCGCTTCGGGCCGACCCTTGTACACACCTGTGGGGCCCATGAAATCGTGTGGGGACCCCTATTTCTTCCCCATTTGCTTCCTTTTCTTCATTTCCACCCCTCCAAGCTTTCCAAATCCCTCAAAATTCCATTTTTCTCTCTCAAACCTCCCCTCCATTCTCATATCTTCTCCATCTTCTTCACTACATACCCATCTCCAATATTTCCTCAAAGAACCCATCTTCCACAACCACCTATCTCCCTTAATCCCTCTCATTTGAGCACACCAAGCTACCTTTGTGACTCATACTCTTCCAAATCCACCAACCCATTCCATCTCTCAAGCTTCCTTGACTTCCATGGCTCTCTTTGAGCTTGTGGCTGCAATCTTCTCTCTTTCCACACTTCTTTCCCATGAGGGAAAGAAGAGGGCTTTCACGGATGAAGCCGGGCCTAGTTGCCCAACCCGTCTAAGGAAGAAGGTGGGCTCCGAAGCTAGCACAACTGTCGCCATAGAGCGAAGGTCGAAGTGGGATCTCGATCCCCAGATTCCACTCGAAAGAGTTTTACCGGCGGGCATCGGACACAGTCGGTTTCGTGGCCGTAGAGTGGTGTTTGAAGCTCATGTACACGAAAGGCTATTTGGGCTGTATCCAGTGATGGACGTCCTGTTGGACGTCGGGTGGGGTCTCATATTCGAGGGCAAGTCTCACGCATGTGAAAACACTGTTTAAGCCTTCTATGCCCACATTCCGAATCCACTACTAGAGCCCCTACAATTCACCATTCCCATGGGAAGGCAGGAAGCAACAGTTAATGTAGATTTGATGCCTCGGATTATGAGGATTCCACGAGGTGAGGTGCATGCTAGCGAGAAGAATCTCAAGAGTATGCGAGAAAGAGATCGCCGCATGCAGTTCCTTTGCGGCCGACTAGCTCACTGGAAGCGAGGCAGATGTCTCCCATCGACGGAATTGACACACGATTTCTGCCTGCTCCACCACATATTCACATATAACGTGTATCCTAGGTGGGGCAACCGTACCGAATGCACTCGTCTGATGGTGGACTTTCTGTATAGAGCTGGACAGGGAGACAAGTTGTGTCTGCCTACGTTCGCCCTGTTGCAGATAATCCAGATTGTACGCTCTATTAGGAGTGATGTCTCACTTCCATTTGGCCTACTTATATGCAAGATCGATCGAGAGTTCGCCCACAAACTTAACATGGATGACCTTGCGCCATCCACTTCATTAATGACACTACACTCAACAACATAAGGATTGGTCCTCGACAACGTCAAGCCTGACTCAACGAGTATGGAGATGAGACAGAAAGTGAAGAGGAAGAAAGTAATGAGATACAGGAAGAAAATGAGTCAGAAGATGGAGGTGAGGAAGGAGAGAGTGACGAAGAAGAAGAGGAGGCCCAAGACACTGATGAGGGCTCTCCTCCTGCTACAAAGGAGCGTGATAGTGATCGGGCTGCCATAAAAGCCTGCTTGGCTCAGATCGAGAAGGGCTAAGTCGCCCTAAGGCAGGAGGTCAAAGAGACCCTAGCCAAGTTAGAAGAGAATCAGGCCTTCGTGAAGTGAAAATTTAGTAAGGTGTCTCACACCTTGAAGGCTATCCTATGTTGTTTGCAGGACAAGGGAGCCCCTCCATCTCCAGATTCGGACGACTAGTCACCCGTGTAGTTGTCTTTGAGTTTTCTATGTTTTCTTGCTTTCTATGTTTTAGCCTTAGTAGGCTTAATAACATGGTGGAATTGTTAGTATGTTTAGTGTTTAAACCTTGCTTAAATTAGCTCACATGCATCTTCTGTCATGATCCATGTAATACTACATCTCATGTATTGTGACAATTTTGGTAAATGAAATGTATGAAGTTTCTTTTGGTTTGGAATGTAAATGATTGTATGGATGAGTGTTGTTCTCATGTTAAATATTACATGGGTTGCACCTTATGTTGTATATAGGGAATGCTACCTAAGGTCACACAGACTACGACACGTCTTACACTTGGCGACTCGATTGTCGAGGCACCTCCCATAAGCGATAGCCATACGGACCCTAGTTTGGGACAAACTCACGAGACTATGCCGGATTTACAGTCGGCCACTGGCCCACTAATGGGCCAACTCCTTCTACACCATCGGTTCCCCATCTGAACCGTGCGTCTACCTCGACGCCTCACATGCCTCAGTCGGCTCCTTCTCCTGATAGGTTGGAGCAGATGATGCTCTTGATGCAGCAGCAACAACAGTTTTTTACCACAATTGTAAGGGCCCTTGCCTAGAGTATGAGCGCGGTTCCACCTGCACTGTCTGTGCACCCTGCTGGAAACGTGGGTGCTAGTGGCTTGTTTGAGCAATTCCAGCGCTTCTGACCTCCTACATTTGTGGGTACTCACAGACTCGAGGAGGCCGAGTATTGGCTTGACCGCATCTCTAAGATGCTGAAGCTGCTGCACTGCACTGAGGTAGAGCAGATTGAGTTGGTCACCTACATATTTGAAAATGAGGTCAGTCTCTAGTGGGACAGCGTCCTTAGGACGGTTGCTCCTGGTTACATATGGATGCGGGAGGCCTTTGAGACGCACTTCCACCGGAAGTATTTCCCTCTCACCTATCGTAATGAGAAGGAGGGAGAGTTTCTTCACCTCCGCCAGGGAGGAATGACAGTGGCGGAATATGAGAAGAGGCTCACGGAGCTGGCCAGATATGCTCCCCTGATATTAGCAGACCAGTTGATGCGAATGCGGTGATTTTCTGAGGGTCTGCAACCTAAGATACGCTCGAAGATGTGTTACGCTAGCATACTCAATTATGCTGAGCTAGTGGACATGTCTCTGCGAGCTGAGCAGTACAGGGATAGGCTATCCCATACACGTGTACCCATGACTCCTAGGCCACGAGCAGATTCTCCTCCTCGGCTTACGGCTCCACCAACATAGCTGAGGTGACCTGACATGTAGTGCACTTACTGTAAGAGGTCGGGTCATGCTGACACGTATTGCTTTACCAGGATGAGAGACAATAGCTTTATGCCTCCTTAGAGGATCAGCCATCAGATGTCACTAGCTGTCTCAGCTCCACCTCTACGTTCTGTACTACCTGCAGAGCCTTCGTACAGGCTACCTGCACCTCGATTTAGGCCGCCTTAACGGCCTATGGTACCGCAGCCAAATCATCCTCTACAGGCTCGTCTGCACTCGCTTGTAGCTGAGGCATCCGAGATAGCAGTTACAACACCGATGACTTTCGAAGTCACGGTACACATTCAAGGTACACCAGTCTTCTTATTGGTGGACACCGAGTCCACTATCTCTATATTATCATGTGCAATAGTCAAGCGATTGGGGTTGGAAACTAGTCCTATGGTTGGGTTGAGACTCCTTACCGCCACAAGGACCTTCTCAGATACTACCAAGATGTGTAAGGGTTGTTCGATAGACTTAGGGAGCAGAATAGTACTCGTCGACCTAATCATTACCCCATTATGTCATTACGATGTGATCCTCAGTATGGATTGACTCACCAAGATGAGGGCAGATATCGATTGTGATGCTAGGGTGGTGATAGCCCATGGACCTGAGGGCACGACCTTTACATTCCCAGTGTAGGTTAGTTGGTACTACCACATTAGTTGTTATGTTACACTACTAGAGAATGTTAATGGTCTGACACTTGGGAACACGCTAGTAGTTCAGGATTTTGCGGACGTGTTCAGGAAGACACCCGGATTACCTCCTCGGCGCGAGATTGACTTTACCATTGATCTAGTGCCTGGTGCGACTCCCATTTCACTACCGACTTATCGTATGCCTCCATGTGAGATGGAGGAACTGAGGAAACAGATAGATGATTTGTTGGACGCATACTTCATACGACCGAGTGTGTCTCCTTGGGGAGCACCTGTGTTGTTTGTGAAGAAGAAGGATGGATCACTGTGATTGTGTATTGATTATCGTAGGTTGAACCAAGTGACAGTGAAGAACAAGTATCCTTTGCCCAGAATAGATGATCTGTTCGACCAGTTGAAGGGAGCACAATATTTCTCAAAGATTGACTTACAGTCAAGGTATCACCAGCTATGCGTCAGGGATGAGAACGTGCAGAAGACAGCTTTTAGGACCAGTTTTGGACAGTACGAGTTCCTTGTGATATCATTTGGACTCACGAATGCACCGACCATGTTCATGGATCTGATGAACCGGGTGTTTCGGCCGTATCTATTCTGATTCGTCATCGTATTTACAGATGACATCTTGATATACTCTAAGAGTCGGGAAGATCACGAGGAGCACCTGCGAGCAGTCTTTGATACGCTCAGGAAGAACCAGTTGCGTAGTATAAGAAGTGCGACTTCTGGAAGGAAGAAGTCAAGTTCCTGGGACATGTGGTGTGTAAGCAAGGGATAACTATGGACCTTGCTAAGGTGACCGGAGTTCAGGACTGGGAGCAGCCCGGTTCGGTTACTAAAGTGAGGAGTTTTCTTGGCCTGGCAGGTTACTACCGTCGATTCATTAAAGACTTTTCCAAGATAGCCAGACCATTGTCTCAGCTGACCCGGAAGGATCTTAAGTTTGCTTGGAATGAGAAGGCAGAAGCAGCTTTTCGGGAATTGAAGGACAAGTTGACGTCCGCCCTTGTGCTAGTATTGCCAGAGCAAAGGGTTAAGTATACGATATACACCGTCGCGTCTCGTGTTGGTTTGGGTTGTGTTTTGATGCAGAAGGATAGGGTGATTGCCTATGCATCGCTACAGTTGAGGAAACACGAGGAAAACTACCCTATGCACGACCTGGCGTTAGCGGCCGTCATCTTTGCATTGAAGCTCTGGAGACATTACCTTTATGGAGAGGAGTTCGAGATCTTTTGCGACCACAAGAGCCTTAGATACATATTCACGCAGAGGGATTGAATATGAGGCAGCGATGGTGGATGGAAACCTTGAAGGACTTCGAGTTTAAGGTCTCCTACTATCCTGACAAGGCTAATCTTGTGGCAGACGCGTTGAGCCGCAAGAAGACAATAGCATTTGCAGCTCCGCTGATGATAGCAGAGTCAGATATGGTAGAGTTTGTGTGAGACTTTGAGCAGAAACTTACGGTAGAGGAGCCGTTCGAGAGCATCGCACATATTCGTATTCAATCACTTATCGATGACCGAATCATTGCGGCTCAGAAGGAAGATGAAGGGTTGGCAGAGCTGAGAAAGCGAGTTAGTGACGATGAAGACTCAGAATGGAGAGTGAGTACAGATGGGGGTTTACGTTATCGTGGCCGCCTATGCGTCTCAAACCTTCATGACTTGAGGAGGGAAGTTCTCGAAGCTGCGCATAATTCAAAGATGACGATGCATCCTGGTGTACGAAGATGTATCGAGACATGAAGAGGTCGTACTGGTGGGACAACATGAAGACCCACATAGCAAATTATGTGTCTCGTTGTCTCATGTGCCAGCAGGTCAAGGTCAAGCATCGCCGACCTCCTGGACTGCTTCAGCTCATGCCCATAGTGGAATGGAAGTGGGATTTCATCTCTATGGACTTCATCTCAGGGCTATCGAAGATGAGGAAGGGGCATGACTCCATTTGGGTGATCGTGGACCGATTGATGAAATTGGCTCATTTTCTCTCGATTAGAGTCTCGAACTTTGCAGATGAATTGGTCAGGCTGTACATCAAGGAGATAGTACGTTTGCATGGAGTTCATATGGAGATCGTTTCGGATCGAGACACGCGGTTCACATCAATCTTCTAGACTCGTATCCAGGAAGCAATGGGTGTGAAACTGAAGTTCAGTACCGCGTTCCACCTACAAATGGATGGGCAGACGGAACGGGTGAATCAGGTGTTGGAAGATATGCTGCGAGCTTGTGTGCATGATTTCAAGGACAGTTGGGATGACTGTCTTCCTTATGCTGAGTTCGCCTATAACAACAGCTTTCAGGCGAGTATTGGTATGGCTCCCTACGAGGATTTGTATGGGCGCTCCTGTCGAGTGCCGCATTGCTGGGCACAGGTTGGCGAGAAGAGTTTGATTGACCCAGAGTTAGTACAGGCGACCTCAGAGAAGATCGACATTATCAGGTTTCGACTTCTTGTAGCATAGAGCAGACAGAAGAGCTACGCCTATATGAGGTGGCGACCGGTAGAGTTTGAGGTTGGGGACCATATGTTTCTTAAGGTTTTCCCAATGAAGGGGGTCCTCCGGTTTGGAAAGAAAAGGAAACTCACGCCGAGATTCATTGACCTACTCCAAATACTAAATCAAGTGGGTGTGGTGGCGTACCGCCTCGCTTTGCCCACACCACTCACCGACGTGCACAACGTATTTCATGTATTGATGCTGAAGAAATACGTTCCTAATCCTTCCCACATTATCAAGTGGGAGTAGGTGCAATTGAGTGAAGATGCTACTTATGTACTGCAACCGACGCACATCCTATATAAAAAGGAGCAGGTGCTGCGCAGTAAGGTAATTCCACTTATGAAGGTGCTGTGGACACATCACACTGAGGACGAAGCTACTTGGGAAACAGAAGACGAGGTTCACAAGAACTACCCTTAGATTCTCGAGGAGTACGAAAAGGTACTAATTTCGAGGATGAGAATTTTCTTTATGGGGGGTAGATTGTAACGTCTCAGAAAAATCTGTACAAAGACCCGAGTAACACCTCAGGCAAAAATCACTAAGGACCGAGTTCTTTAGAAATTAAACAAAAATTAATTAAGTGGTAAACTGAATTAATCGGTAGAATAGCTTCAACCGCTTTCTATACGATCTGTAAGACCCAAAACCAGTAGAATCATTAACGCTACATTACCTAAAAACGTAGGATCAATCTCAAAACCCTGTTGCTTTCGGGAGTACCTTGAAACTTCGTATCGGGCCTGGACCGCGAGTCAAAAATTTGATTACCGCGAAACTATACGATTATGACCGCCTCACTGGGCTTGACAACTATCTCGAAAATCAAGTCCAAATACTATCCAGAAACGCACAACTTGAGCCCGGAGCGAAGTGTGTGAGAAACGGGAATATATTTAGAAAACAAACTCATATTTAAGTGATTTGGGCCATTCGCTTGCAAGCCAAATTTAAGGTTTCAGACCGTCAGATTCTGACCCAACTACACCCTCGGATCGGGAAAAATTTCAAACACATGTCAGTGTACTCGTGGCCCTGATCGGGTAACAATGACGCTTGAACTGAAACTGGTCCTCCATGGTCGATCCGTAAATCCAATCAGACCAAAAACTTAACCTGACATAGATCCATTATCAGGGAACTTTCTCTGAACCGTATGAAGAAAACGTGCCTCCAGATGGGCTCCGTTGGAATGAAACAACCGCTCTTTGGCTATAACCTAAGTATTCCATGGCCCTAGGGCCATTTACACCAGTTTTGGGCCTATATAAGGACCTAAACCCACCCCTCTCTTATTCCATACGAATTCTCTAAACCCTAGGAGAGAAGAGAGAAAAGAAAAGGAAGGAGTGAGGAGAAGTGAGAGAGAGTGAGAGATAGTTGTTAGGATTCGATCCCATTGCTCCACGTGCCGAATCATCCTACCCGTGTCGCTATACCGGTGATTTCGATTCCGTTCTTAGGTAAGAAATCCTAAGCCTAACCTATTTTAGGTATCCAAATAGAGTAAAAGGTGAAATAGCTAACATATTTCATGCTATAGGTTACCGTTGTGCCGTTGACGAGGACTTAGTGTTCAAATTGATTTCGATTCTAGTTTATCGGTGAAAGGTGCGGACTATAAATGTTTAGGTTATGGTTTTCAAGGCTTTCAATGTCAGTAATGATTTATGACTGACTTGATTGCTGTCACATGTGCCTAATCTTGGCATTTTCTGTATATTACATATATATATATATATATATATATATATATATATATATATATATATATATATATATATAAACTATGTTGATTTTAATGCATTCCATGTGTTTGTTGAAATGTTTGAATGAGTATGGAATTATGATTTATGCTTGCCATGTTTAATGACTGAGAATACATGATTGTTGTACGCATGGTGAATCCTTTATGAATGGATTTTCTATAATGCCTATTATAACTATTTTATTACATGTATGTGATATGTGTAGTTTAAGTGTTTGATAAAATGCCTGAATGAGAAAATGCTCATTGAAATGTATTTAATTAGGGTGCTGAGATATGATTCACACTCACCGTATCTACAGTTACAGTTTCCTTCATGTAACCTACCTTACTACTACGTGCTTTATGGATGAATGCCTACATATCTTAACATGCACTCTATGTGTTCGTTAAAATGCTTATATGAGATCTATATTTAGATTGGTTGTCACATGCTGTCTTTGACTATCACATGTGAATACTATGGTTTAGAGTGTGATTGGGGCTACAATGTAGTCCAGGCAATCGGTAATGGTTTACGATTGCTGGCCGAACTGTTTTAGCCATACAAGACACGTTCGGTGAATCCGAGTTGTACGCTGTTTGTCGACAGTGGTTAGGCCACGCAGAGTACTTACGCACTCCATGTCGATTAATTCAACGTACGCTCGTACTAGTAGAGCTTGTCAAGCAACTCGATTGGCCTAATGTATGTTCACCATGTATGGACGCTACTACTTGAATCTAAGGTTTCAACTTGCCAGTGAAAAGCTCGTTTAACCTTGGTATCTCGATCCGCTAAGACTCATGAGCTGGGCATGGTGGTATGGGATACCGTGGTCGAGCTGTCGGCCTACGCTGGGGTGACGAGCCTCCCCATAGTATCCAGTGAGCAAACCAAACTCGTGAGCTGAATACGGTGGTATGGGACACTGTATTCGAGCTGTCAGCCTACGATCAGGTGACGAGCCTCTCATAGTGACCTCAAGTATACATAGGGACTACGTTAAGATGACGAGCCTTTCCGTAGTGACTTTGAGTATAAAACAGGCCTGTGCTGAGGTGACAAGCCTCTCCATAGCAACCTGGAACTGCCTTTGTATGTGATTAATTAGAATTGATGACCCTAGATGGATCATTGTTTGGGTCAATGATATAAAAGGAGGAACTGTAGCTTCCCAAACCTGCCGTATGAATAAGTCTAATTAAGAACTTGGCTAATCACACTCATGCACCGCATTGCATGTGCTTGGACGAGGAAGCGCACGTTTACCGGGAGTGTTGCATGCGCGATCGTGAGATGATGTCGCTGAGGGAGTACAGGCTAGGGCATACATCATTGTCACATACCATTCTTGCATTAACAAGACTACTTAGGACATGATTGTTGTACTGCTTTATCATTACTGCTTGACTAAATTGATAACATGTTAACCTTTGCCTTATAGCTCCACTGAGTTGATCACTCACTCCCACTCTGGGACATTGTTTTAAAACATCAACCAGACTCTGTTATAGTTTCAGGTGATGTCAAGGCCTAAGTGGCAGAGCCTGACTTTTACGACGATGAGGAGGAGTTCTCCTATTTGCAACTCTCTGACGGGTCTATGTAGACCTGGAGTTGCATCACCGGGGCTACAGGGTTATGGATTAGCAGACATTACACTTTATCATTTTGTAATTTTGGGAATTATACATGTAATTTATTTAATCTGGCGACATGTTGATACTCTGGGGACTTACCGCTTATATGCTCTATATACTTGTCACAGTCTTCCACTTGCGTAATTTAATTGTCCCTGAAGTATGATACACTAATTTAGTGTAATCCCATTCATGTTTAATGTGTTAATATAGACAACATTTAATCATAATTATCTATGTTGCATACGTGATGTGTTGGAACTCGGGAGTTGGGCTCCTGCTCGACCCCCGATTTTCAGGGCGTTACGAAATAAGATAGGACTGCAATTCCAGTTGTGTTTCTTAAATCAAGTAAGGTAGCATCTTGATAGCTACAAGTGAATCCTTGACATCCTAGTAACCACCTTTTAATTGATAGTTTAAGTCAACATTATTCACAATTACTCCAACTATTCCAGAATTTAGATTAGTTTCTGATTCAAATTCTACTTCTAGTTATTTTCAGAATATGTACAAGTTTATTTCCACTGGATTCGACATCGGTCTCACCGAGTTATTACTACTTTGCGACCCTGTACTTGGGGTTGTGAAAACTGTCAATGTTCCATTCATAATGATGATTTCCATCAAAATGAAGGCGAGAAAAAGTTTGTTGTTCTTCAATTTGAAGATCAACAGGAGTTGGTATTCTATAATAATGTTTGGTTGGTTTGAGAACACTATGGATTTGAGGTTGTCATATTTCAAGAAATTGATTTTTAGCTATATCTGTAAGGCCCGTATCCTAGCCTGTACCGTTCCTTAGACTTCCGCGATCCTCTCCATCGAATTCCGGTAACCCATGACCTATAATCGGCATTTGCGCGCGACCCTAAGTCGCATCTCATATATTTGAGTCGACTCGACCTGAGACTTGTACCCTAGCGATTGCACTGTCGTCGCGGTTCCAACGCCGTGACTTGCGGGCTGATGCGATACCCATGTCAGGAGTTGTAGGCCCGCACATATTTCGAGGAAAACACCGCGCGTTAAGAATCTCAAGAGAATCTATACCAAACATCACATCAATCAATCTAGTACAAGTCAAGTATACATCCCATCACACCCATCTCACTCTCACCCAAAAGTCAACACAACCCATGCCTCTCATGTCACTCTCTTACACAACCCGTACCACCCATCACTCCATGCCATCTCCCTTACAACAAACCCATCCTCTCTCTCATCTTCTCTACCCATCCCAAGCAACCCAAAGGGAGGAATCGTCCAAGCATTCTAAGGGAGAAGGAGATCCAAGTGTGTGGCCCACTTCCTACCCCAAGATCTCATCATCCAACCCTTTAACCTTCATCATCCTCCATCAAAGAGGAAGCTTAGGAGCTTGGGAGATCAATGAGCCAAGAAGAAGTGAAATCGGTGGGTGTTTTTAAGATTAGATTTCAATTTTTGTGATGGACCAAGTGGGGCCTACCGATTGATGGTATGGATCCTATTCTGGACCCATCTTGATGTATGTATTGTAATCTTAGGAGGGCTCATAGTGGCGGAGCCCTCCATCACACGATTCTCTCTCTCTCTCTCTCTCTCTCTCTCTCTCTTTCCCTGTTGCAGCCCACCTCGATGAAGGGATTAGATCCACGCCGTCCATCAGTGGCAACCACCTCGCTGTCCACCTTGCTGCCTGATTGGGCGGGCCCTGTTTGAAGGGAAAACACAAATATCGGCTTGATTAACTAGCCGTGTGGACCGCCCACATATGGGCCTCACCATGATGTATTGTATCAATGCCGTCCATCCAATTTTCTTTTCAAATCATTTTGGGGCAGGCGGGCCACCTTCTACTGGACAGCCAACAGCAGGCCTTGCTATTGAAGGCAAAACACGGATATCAGCCTGTTTCAATGGGTGGTCCACGCTGGTGTGGACCCCACCTTAATTTATGTACCTTATATCTACACCGTCCATGCAGTTTTCCTGATCATTTCAGGTCCTTAGAGCTGGACAGATCCAGCAAATCAGGACCATCTAGCAGCAGTAGAACCATCCAAATTGCTGACCGTCTGGATGGCAGGGAAACACAAATATCAGCTTCTTGTGAAGCTGGTGGGCCACACCCACCTGATGTATATGTTTTAACCGCTTGTGTGGGACCCACATGTTGTATGGGTTATACCCACACCATTCGTACATAGGACGTGGACCCACTGATGAACGAGTGGATCCACACTGTCCATCCAGGCTCCCATGCCACGGGCTGGGAGATGTAGCAGATCCAAATCTCAGGTGGAGCTCACGGTCCACACGCGGGACCCCCTGATATGGGTGTTTTATCCACTGTCCGCACGTGTGGACCAGATATATGGGTTTCATCCCCACTGTCCAGCTGTTAGACGGTGGGAACCCACCTTGAATGTATATTTCATCCACGCCGTCTGCCCATTCTCTGGATGTGGACCCACCCCACACTTGTTGTACGTGTGAGGGTGGGGCCCACCTTGAGGTATGTGTTGTTTTCACACCGTCAAGCTTGTTGGACGGTGGGACTCCACTTGATGCATGTGGTTAGCAACCACGCTGTCCATCCGTGGCCCACCATGATGTACTTGTGATATCCACACCGTCCACTGCCTAGACGTGTGATCCCACCATGATTTATATTTTACATTTTATATCCACACCGTCCAAATATCTAGACGGTGGAAATCCACCATGATGCATGTGTTTCACCAACGCCGTCCATCTGATGGGGCCAACCATGATGTATGGGTCTTATCCTCATCGTCCAACTTGCTAGACGGTGAGACCCACCTTTATGTATGTATCTCATCTACGCCATCCATCTTTGGGGACCACCAGCTAGCCCTGTGGCTCCCACTAGATATATAGCTGATGTAATGACGTCAGCAAGTTTTGTGCGTCCGATCATGAGGTACGTGTTATATCCCGACCGTCCATCTGTATGGATATTAGCAAGTTCCGTGGCCTGAACATGAGGTATGTGTTATGTCCAAGCCGTCCATCTTAGTGGCCCACGTGACATATGGGTTTTATCTGCATCATCTAAACTTGTGGACCCCACCTTATATGTGTGTTTCATCTCCATCGTCCAGCATGGGACGGTGGGGTACACCTGTTATATGTATTGAATCTAGGCCATCCATCAAATGGGCCGCCCTGCAGGCCCATTGTGATGTGTATTAGGCCCATGTGATGTGGCCCATTGTCATGTATTTGAGGCCCAAGTATGAGGCCCATTGTGATTTATTTGAGGCCATGAGTGAGGCCCATTGTGATGTATTTGAGGCCCAAGTATGAGACCCAATGTGATCTATATGAGGCCCATGAGTGAGGCCCAATGCAATGTATATAAAGCCCTTGTGTGAGGCCCAAGGTGATGTATATGAGGCTTATTGTGATGTGTGATTCCGCCAGGATGTATGTAATGATGTTTATGATGGATGTTCCTAGTTGATATGAATGGGCCATGCCTTGGGAGCAATGATGGTTTAATGTCCACGTTGTAAGAGCAATAATGGTTAAATGTCCACATTGTAACTCTCCCTAGGGCTCGTTGTTAGGCCCATTCTCATCTCCCCTTAATGGGTTAACCCAAACCGTTGGGCCCCCATTGATGATTATATTACCCATATTTCCCTTGATGAGGCTATCCCAATCTGTTGGGCCCCCATTTGATAATGATGCTTTCCACCATATCCTGTAGGACCACCCAATCCTTAGAGCCCATCTTGTGTTCGTACCGAGCCTTCCATAGGGAATGTGGCCCACCTAGATGCATGTGTTTGTCCAAGCTTAGTAACCCAAACCTGAGGCCCACTTAGATGATGAGTAGGACCGTTTGTAGAGTTACACAGTCTTGGATGTGTAGATCCTACCAAGGGCCGCCTTGTATTCGTATCAGGCCCTCTTAGGAAAGCCCAGTTGTCTTGATAAAGGGAACGAGGAAGCCCACTTGTTGTATACCCACTTGACTCATCCCATGAGACATATCTTATCATTGTATCCAGTTGCTAGGATAGTGTCACGTATATATCGTCCACACCGTCTGTTTACTTCTTTGGGACAAGTGTGAGGCCTATCCTTGATGCTAGTACACCATCACCTCTTGCCGTATATGGGAGAATACGTGGTACCCGATTTAGTATATCCACTGTGTAGAGCCTATCTCGGTGTATGGGTTAGACCTGCTGTCCTTCTAGTGGACCCTGTCTTGGGATATATGATATATTAGTGCTTTGGGAGGCTAATCTAACATTTAGCTCTTACTCTTTGTATGTGATATGCCGGTGATGGTCGATTGTGGATTCTTGTTGTCTAGCCTACCAGATGATCATGAAATGGCGGTGAAAACTGCACTAGTTGAAGAAGGAATATGCCAATATGTCCTAGAGGGGGGTGAATAGGATTTTTAAAAGTTTTTGTGGTTTGTTTCAAATCCTATTACACTAATCCTAATAACAGACACACATTAGGATTACTCAAAAATAACTCTACTGACTTCCAAGCCTAGTAAAGGATCCAATCACAAACTGTTTTAAGAAGTAAACAATATGTAACCTAGTTTATGATGGATATGACTGTGTAGGTGTGTGAGATGTGATCAGATATTAAGATATGGAAATATTAAAGTAAATCACACAATTAGAAGAATAACAATCTCAAACACAGTCATTTTTATACTGGTTTGACGATAAGTCTACTCCACTCCGGGTAACCACACTCAACCCTTGAGTGTATTGGATTTCACTAAGGAGGTTTCACAGCGGTTCACCTCTAACCTAAGGTTTTAAATCAGGTTCACCTTCAACCTTTACAACCTTCACTGAGGCTGACTGTTTATGCTCTCACGAGCAAGGGTCAACACAACACACCTACTTTTAGGCACACTGGCCAAGGATCTTCCACAAGACCCTACTGGAGGTTTCTACACGGTTGACCTCAAACCAGGGGTTTCACACGGTTTACCTCAAACCCAAGATTTTACACGGTTCACCTCAAACTCAGAGTTTTACTGGTTCACTCATAACCAAATGTTTATGCTCTCCACAGAGCAAGGGTCCACACAACGCACCCACCATGTACACTCCTGCCGGAGGCCTCCTACGAGGACTTCAAAGGGTGAGAACTACTTAAGACCCAATCCTACAAAGGAATGATCACAAGTGTCCTCTTGGACTCTAGATACTTACAAATAAGTTGATGAGTCCTGTTTAGCACAATGCCGAAGATCTCCTACTCCTTATTGATGAAGAGTCTTCTGCTCCCTTGATCCGCGACACAAGATAATATACCCATACTTGGCTTCGGGTTGGGTCAAGGTCAAGATGGAATCCTATTCTCAAAATATTTTCCTATTAGGAAGATAAAGCGACTCCAATCTTATGCATTCAAGGCATCCCAGCTTAATGATTTGCCATTAAGGTAGTAGCTGGAGGATCCTTAAATGCGGAAATTCATTCCCCAATCCACTCTATTGAATATCAATGATGAGGGTGGATTGGAGGATGAACTCCCTTGAGAGAAAGGGCTTTGGATATAAGATATAAGTTGAAACACACAAAAGCACTCTCTTCTTTCTCTCACAGCAACAAAAGACAAGTCCTCTATATATAGGCAAAAAGTTCCAACGGATATAAACGGTCACATTTATGACAGAGTTCGATATCATCAAGCAGGTTCGATATCATCGAGCGTATACTCTTGATAGCATCGATGGTCTGCTCGATGACTCGAACTCAATGTCATACGCTTTTGAAACTTTTGCCAATTGGTTGATGAATCGAAACTATTGTCGATGTCATCGGATTTCGAACTCCGATTCCATCAATGACAGGTTTGATCCATCGACACTTGAAAAATGAGAGAGACTTGACTTTGAAATATTTCAGGATTTCATGAATGATCGGGGAACCATCGAGATCATCGAAATTTGAATGTCAATGATATCGAGATCAGAGTCGAGGCATCGATAAATCCAGCGGATTTTCTTTAAGTTTGCTGGACGGTTTATGACCTTGTTCGATGCAATCGACCTGGTGCCGATATCATCGATATTTGAATATCGATTCTATCGAAGGGCCCCCGATCATAGTTAAAAACAACCTGAAATATCTGCTATAAGATATGCACGTCCACGATCGATATCATCGATGGACTTTCGATATTATCGATATTTGATTTCAGATCAAATCGGAAGAGCGTAGATATATCAAAGGATTTTGAGATTTTCATTAAAAAATAGGGGTGCTGAAAATCTTCCTGTCGATCTTATCGAGCCACTTTCGATGTGCTCGAGATTTGTATATCGATGATATCGTTAAGAGAATCGATATATCAATAAATCAGTCCAGATGAGTATTTAGTTGCTGGACACTTTTAGTTTTTATATCGATGATATCGATAGGTGCATCGATAGATCGATAAATCCATCCAGATGAATATTTAGTTGTTGGACACTTTTGATCCTCATATCGATAATATCGTTAAGGTATCGAAGACATCGACAGAGCAGGTCGATCATATCGAGGGTGTTTCGATAAAATCGACAAGGCAAGAAAAACTTAGAGATTTTTCTATTTTGAAAAAAAGTTTTCTCACCTTAAAACCCTATGATTTCTAACTTATTTTTAAGGGTTTTATTCACCTGGTGTTTTGGGTTATGAGATGTGACGCTTTAGGTTTACCTGTGGTGAACTTGCACACATCCGGTTGAGGCAGATGCTTGAATTGATCTTCCTATCAGGCTCTTTAAATAATCTGACTCAACACTAATGTAACTTGACAAACCAGGGCACTTTTAGATCATGCCTATGTACTTTATTACATTATGATACATGCCCATACGCATCATATGTATGCTTGTTATGCGGAGTGATTGATCATAGCATATGTCATTGGGTTGGTTTACTATGGGACTCCTTGTGAAACGGAGTTGCCCTACATGAGTGCGCGGTACGCGCAGGTTTAATGCATGACTGGATGGTATGACTCATGCATCTCTCATTTTGTGATATAACCACCATACGCCCTAGCGACATCAGGGCCGTAGCCTCCACAGGCATATCGTGGATGACCAGATGGGACATCGAAAATCTTTTTCTACATGGGGTGCTATAGATGTCCCCGGGTGAAATTTCCTAAACCCTCTTGGTACTAGAGGATGCTCCAACGTCTAGACCGAGTGGAAACACATGAGCGGATGAGGGTCGTATACCATTAGGCCGCGTCTCCCACTGTGTCATGGTCGGTTGGAAGGGGGTGTGGCCTTACCCTCTCGAGGGAGTAGGCAATGTTAGGCTGAGTTTGACCAACTCATAAATGGGTCCGCTATCGACGAGTCAAGCCGATATTGGTAGGAGGATAGTGAGGTCTCTTCCACTTACCCGGTCGTGCACTTGATGGGGCGGCAGGTGGCGTAAAGTGTACTAGACCCCGGTGATGATCCCAGAGAAGTACGGTACTGTTATGTGGACTTACTGAGCAGGAGTTGCATACTCAGTATTTTACTCATTCATTCATTCATTCACTATCCACTCGGGCTAGTGGTGCGCAACTAATTTGTTATGTGTACCCTCGCAATGGCCATGATTTCGATTGGGTACGCGACTAACCTGAGATCAGGAGTTTACTACATTGTGTCCAGCTATCCAAATAAGGTATGGGCCAGTTTGGGTAGAAGTCCCTTGTGATGGACCCCATAGCTTGCGATACTACGTACTATCATCCCGACTTCACGCTCTAGCTTGGTCATTTCATTCGCACCACATATTGCATTGCATCCTCAGCACATAGCATTTAGTTTACCATGCTTCTGTATTGCGTATCCTGAATAAGGTTAATGGTATTATGGACTCGCCAGGATTTGCGTATTGCATTACATCCGTGGCATATGGCATTTGGGTTACTATGTTTCTGCATTTATATGGCCTAGATGAGATTGATGGTAATCGTGGTTCGTCAGGAATTGTATATTGCATTGCATCCTCGACATCAGATATTTGGCTCTCTATGACTCCACATTTGCATAGTCGATCTGCATTGCATACTCTATGACTTCTTGATTTGCCAGTATTTCCTCTTACTCTGATATTTATGTGCTTGGCACTTATCTTGTGCACACACTTACACCACCCTCTAAGCTTTTTATAAGCTTATGCTCGACCGTTGCCTGCAGGTGACGCTAGGTCGCAGGAGCATTGAGGCAGGAGCTTGTGGCAGATCACTTTGGAGATTTTGTTGTTTATGTATTTTCCTCTTAGCATTGTATTCGAATGTTTATATTATTGGATATGTGGTGTTAATGTTGTCGTTTGTGACTTGGTTATGCTTGTGTTATGCTCCTTTACAAAAAAAATTCATACTAAAAATTCTCCTTGTAGGATCTCAAGATTAGAATCTAGCGTATGGGCGCTGGAAGCCAAGAATGGGGTACTACGGAGGCTGTCAGCGTTGGATTTGACAATCGGGAATTCTGTGAGCCCGGTTTTCGAGTTTGGGGCGTGACAATATTATATCTGATTCTTCCGATTTAGTAGATTCATCTCTAGAAGAAGCGTCAGATGTGTTTGATTGGTTTATTTGGAGTTTTTAAATTTGATTTGAAATTTCATCTTGTCCTTCTGTAGTATTATTAGTAAGGACATTTACAGAAGGATTTTTTACCTTTTGTAATTCTTTAGCTAGTTCAGCAATAAAATCTGAACGAACTGAATTTAGGTTCGGAAAAGCTGTTTTGGCAAAAAGAAAGTGAAAACTTTTCTTTGAGGCATTGGTGTTGAAGACGAAAAGGTATAAGGTAGTAGGCTTTGTTGAGAAAGCATTTGCTATCTTATGGTGTGAAGAAAGGTATTAGTGTAATTGTTTTGTTCAACTATTGGGGCTAGATCTTTTGGTGTAATTGGTTGATCTGCACTCATTTTTTCAACAACTTTGATTGGAGAGGCAGTTGTACCTGATATTTTAATTGATTGGAAAGGGGGAAAAGTTTGACTTATTTGATCTCTTGCTTGAGATTCCCATTTTCGTGTGAGATCTAGGAGCAATATAACTTCTTTTGGAATATGAGTTTGTCCTTCACAGAAGTCTTTAAACCATGTGGAAAAAAGGAATGGTAATCTTTATTTGGTTCATCTGGAGATACCATTTGTTTTTAAGATCTCTTTTAGTTGCTTCAGGGATATTATTGAAATACCATTTGGTTAATGGATGTGTTTGGAAATCCTTCTTTAGAAATTTTGTATTTATGGTAAAGGAGTCTGGTTGATTTTGGCAAGTAGCCGAGATCAAATCAATCTGAGGAAAGTCACTTTCTGAAGGGTTATAGTCATCTTCTTGTCTTTGATATCTTGAACTAAAGATATGCGTGGAAACTACTTTTGGAGGATTTAGCAAAAATTGAGAAAAACTTAGATCAGATTGTTTGAGAAAAACTTAGATCAGATTGTTCATTTTTGGCAAATATTATATCTACAGATTCGTCTTTATTAGTTTTTATAATTTCAGGTTTTGTTTTTTCATCTGGCGTCTTCTCTTAAGCATCCTCAAGATACCAATCTGAAAGATTGACATTGTCCCATTTTGTTCTTTTTGGAGTTACAGCATTATGAGTGAGATTTGTCATTAATAAGGTAGTTAAACATTTAATTTGGCCATCGTATGTTGTTCTGGGTGTTAAAGTTTTCATTAATTTGTAATATACATTATATATATATATATATATATATATATAACTAAGGTATATAAATCGAGCTGGGGTCAAGCTTCGAGCCAAGTTCAGTCAAGCTCGACTTGAAAATTTTTCAAAATCAATTAAATAGGTCGGGTCGATTTGAACCCAACTTTCAAGCCGAGCTGATTCGAGCTTATCTGAGTCGAGTCAAGCGAGTTAAATAAGATATAGCTCGGTTCGTGTCTAGCTTCATCTAATGCTAATGGAAAAGGACCATGGACATGTATCCAGGTGATCAATCCAAAAGGATGAGAATCCCAAGTGTAGGGTTGCATTGTAGTTTCTGCGTTCTCAAAATACTTTAAAACTAGAACTCGAAAGTAGAATTAGCTGTGAAACTTGAATTAGAAGAAGCAATGACGAAAATCTATGTAGAGAGAAAATCAATAAAATAAAATACTAGATTACTAAGGATCCACTTCTAGTCATTCTCAATGCCTAATTTACTTGATTCAATTAAATAACACGACTGAAATTGAAGTCCTACCTATCTAGCCAGATAATAGAATGGTTAATTCAAAAATCACTACCCAATACAGATTTGAACTTCAATTGATTCACTTTTCATATGAAGCACCAAGTTATTTATTGTAAGGAATTCAAAGTATCTATCATGTCCATCGTCTATGATAACTCCATGAATTTTACAGATCAATCTTTTGTAAAATAAATAAGCCAACAATCTTAGCCTTCCTAAGCATCCAAAGTGCCCAAAGTCGACAATGGATGAAAGTAAACTAAAACTAAAGTTTTATACAAACTAAAATCAATGAATTTTGTATTATTCAAACTATCAAACTTGAATCAAAATAAACTAGAACATTAAAAATAACTACAAGCTTCACCTCTTAACCCTAGCTAAGAGATTTATCCAACCATTGTCATAGTTGACCTAAACTTTAACAAAAACATGAAAAAAAAAATAAACAACTTATAACTAAAAGATTGAAGAAGAAGAAGAACGACTTCGTTGAAGCTTCATGATCCCTTTCTCTCTCTCACAAACCCTAATTCATATCTAGAACAACCTAAATCACCCATTTAAATAAGAAAATTCCGCACCAACTTTGCATCGACTTCAAATTTTCATACTTTTATTATGATTCGATCACATTGATAATGGACTTCGATCACACCGAAGTCGAGGCAAATTAACTTTCGTTTGCAGCCGAATTTCTTCAAAACATGTATGAAGTCTCTATCTCCTTTCGGTTGTAACAAACCTAACTTTGGTGGTACCGAACATCACTTTGGTCACTCCTAACAGTCGAGCCAAATTTACTCTGAAAATTATTATTTCTTACTTGACTATTTTTGTTACTTTCGGTTAGACTGAACATACCTTTGGTGAGACCGAATAGTCTGTTAATTCTGTTATTAGACTGTGTGATTTTTCAGACTTTTGTCCATCTTTAGCAGTTAGTTTTCTTGGATTTTTTGCACTTGAATTATTCAATATTATCTTGCAAGTATCCAATCATCCACTTAATCATTCTTTGAGCTTTAAACCATCGCTTTTAACGTCATTTTCATCTATTCTCTCCAGATTACCTCTGTAACATCCCGAAAAAATCCGTACAAAGACCCGAGTACCACCTCAAGCAGAAATCACTCAAGACCAAATCCTTTAGAAATTAGACAAAATTAACTAAGTGTTAATCTAGATTAGTTGTGAAATTCGCTTGAACCACTTTAAATACGAACCGCAAGACCCAAAACTTGTAGAATCATTAACGCTATATTACCCTAGAATCTAGGATCAATCTCATTACCCTGTTGCTCTCGGGAGCACGTTGAAACTTCGTATCGGACCTGGACCATGCGTCGAAAGTCCGATTACCACGAAACTAAACGATTATGACCGCCTTACTGGGCTTGACAACCATCTCGGAAATCAAGGCCTGACTGCGTCTAGAAATGCCCAACTTGATACCAGAATAAAGTGTGTGAGAAACGCGAATACCTTTAGAAATTGAACTCATATTTAAAAAAACTGAGACGTGTCACTTGCGGGCCAAATATAAGGATTCAGACCGTCAGAATCTAACCCAAATACATCCTCGGATCAGGAAAAATTTCCCACACATGTCAGTGCACTTGTGGCCCTGATCGAGTACTGGTGACCGTTGAACTGAAACTGGTTCACCACGGTCGATCTGTAAATCCGATCGGATTGAAGACTTAACTCGACCTAGATCCAATGCCAGGGAGCTTAAGTCTGACTGCATGCAGAAGGGGGGCTTCCAGAAGTGCTCCGTTGAGCCGAAATAGATGGGTTTCGACTATAACCTAAGTTTACCATGGCCCTGGGGCCATTCCAGTCAGTTTTGGGCCTATATAAGGGCTTAAAACCTCTCTCTCTCATTCCATGTGAATTTGGAAAACCTAGGAGAGAGAAGAGAGCAAAGAGAGAAGGAGAGAGAGAAAGTGGGAGAGAGTTCTTGGGATTCGATCCCATCGCTCCACGGGCTTAACTACCGCGTCTGCATCGCTATTCCAGCGATTCCGACACTGTTCGTAGGTAAGAAAACTGAACCCTAATCTGTTTTAGGGTTTCCAATAGTGTAAGTGATGAAATAGCTCACCTATTTCATATTACAGGTGACCATTGTGCCGTAAACGAAGGCTTAGTGTCTAAACTGAGTTCGTTACGAGTCTACCGGCGAAAGGTGCAAACTATATACGTTTAGGTTATGGTTTTCAAGACTTTCAATGTCGGTTAATGATTTATTATTGACATGGGTGTCATTTCACATGCAAAACGTGATGTTTGTTTCGCTTTACGAATACGTATGAACTATGTCAAGTATAGCGTATTCTATGTATTTGTTAAAATACTTGAATACGTATGGTTTTTGGATTCATGGTTGCCATGATTATTCGTTGTGAATATATGGCCGTTATGCGTGTGACAACTCCTGGGTGAAAGGATTTGTCCTAATTCCTATTATTGCCAACATACGTTACATATGTTATAGTGTGTAGTCTAAGTGTTTGTGAAAATGTCTGAATGAATATAGAATTTTAATCTGTGCTTGCCATAATTATTAACTATGGATATATGTTGGTTATGTATGTAGCAACTCCTTTGTAAAAGGGCTTGCCAGGATCTACGTTATAACTAATCTAATATATGTATGTTGAAATGTGTAGCCTAAGTGTTTGATGAAATACCTGAATGAGAAAATGCTTGTTTAAATGTCTGTAATGAGGGTGTTGAGATGAGATTCTCAATTCCCTTATCTATGGTTACAGTTTCCTTTATGTGATCTATTTTACTACTTTGCGATTTATGGATGAAATGCCTATGTGTGGTTACATGTGTAACATGTACATGTTGAAATGCTTATATTTAGATTTGGTTGTCACATGCTGTCATTGATTTTCACTTATGAATGCTATCGTTGAAGTGTGATTGGGACTACTACGTAGTCCAGGCAATCGGTAACAATTCCTGGTTAAGTGGTTGAACTAGTCTCGCCACATTGGACACGTTTGATGAAACCGAGGCGTACGGTGATCGTCGACAGTGGTACCTTGTCGGATAATTCATCATACGCTCGTACCAATTGAACTTGTCTAATAAACCGATTGGCCTATTGTGTGTTTACCATGTCTGGACGCTCTTGCTTGAATCTAAGGTACCAGCTTACCAGTGAAAAACCCATGTAACCATGGTACCTCGATTTGCTAAGACTTATGAGCCGAACATGGTGGTATGGGACACCGTGGTCGAGCTGTCGGCTTACACTGGGGCGACGAGCCTCCCGTAGTGTCCAGTGAGAAACCCAAACTCGTGAGCCGAATACGGTAGTATGGGACACTGTATTCGAACTGTCGGCCTGCACTGATCAGGTGACAAGCCCTTTGTAGTGACCTCGAGTATGAAATAGGCCTATCCCAGTGTAGCCTAACTGTGGTCCCCAGTCGGGTTGGCGACGAGCCTTCAAAAATAGACTACCAGTTGGTAGAGCGTTGGTGGTAGTGACCTGAACTTGCCTATCGTATGTGATTAACTAGGATTGACGACCCTAGATGGATCATTGTTTGGGTTAATGATATAAAGGGCGGTACCTTAGCTTCCCAATCCCGCTGTATAAAAAGGACTAATAAGAACTTGGTAATCATGTTCATGCACCACACTGCATGTGCCGTTTGGCGTTGAGTAGAGAGCACTGAGGAAGTGACTGACATGCGCGACCATTAGATGAAGATCGCAGAGGGAGTGCAGGCGAGGGCATGTATCATTTATACATACCATTCCTGCATTAATCAGAGTACTTAGGGATGTTTGATTTTATTATTTTATCATTACTACTTGACTGAATTGATAACATGTTAACCTTTGCTTTATGGTTCCACTGAGTTGATCACTCACTCCCACGTTACGGGACGGTGTTGTACACACTACCCGACCCTGTCTCAGTTGCAGGTGGAGGCGATGCCTACGAGGCGGAGCCGGACTATGAGGATGACGAGGAGGCATTCTCTTTCATGCAGTTTTCAGGCGGGTTCATGTGAGCCGTGGCCTGATTGATAGAGACTCTGGGATGTTGATTAGATGCCCTTACACTTGCTATTTTATCTTTTTGAATCACACATGTATATTCATTTTTGGTCCATTTTGGGAAGTATACATGTATCTATTTAACCTAGTAACATATTCACACTTTGGAGACTTACAACAGTTTATATACTTTATATATCTATCACGGTTCTTCCGCTTGTGTAATTTAACTGTCTTTGGAGTATGATATGCTATTTTGGTGTAATCCCACTCATGTTTAATGCACTAATGTGGACAACATTTAATCATCATTATCTATGTTGCATAAGTGATGCGTTGGAACTCGGGAATGGAGCTTATGCTCGACCCCCGATTTTCAGGGCGTTACAACCTCGCATAGCAAAATTCACGTAATTAGCTCAATTTAGCACATTTATGTGTATAAAACCAATGCATTATTGAGGGTAAGTATGCAATATTTCATACTCAACACACCCCCAACCAACACTTTGCTAGTCCCGTGCAAAATATGCAAAAACTAAATCCCATATCCCTAACTCCAAACATCTTTCAAAAGAACATCATTTTGTGTATCCAAGACGTGTTTAGAATTCAGAGACATAAGGATAAGATGTTATCAGTCGAAAACCTAATATGACTGTAAACGATTAAACCAAGTTCTCATTTATCAATCAACTAATAGAATGTAATCAAACATTAAGTTCTTAGTGTGCTTAGTGAATTCCAACTCATCATCACTAAAAGTTAGCCTTTCAATCATAAAGGTTAATTGTGATGATCACCCAGAAGCAGTTAGATCAACACAGGTCACTGATTCTGAACCCATCCCCCTTTTCACTTATTTTTCCAACTTCTTTATTTTTCATCGATGTCTTTCACATGATAGCCTTTATTTTTTCTTTTCTTTTCTTTTCTTTCTTTTCTCTCTCTCTCTCTCTCTCTCTCTCTCTCTCTCTCTCTCTCTCTCTCTCTCTCTCTTTTATTTTAAGCACATGCGATAGGTAGCCCTTTTCAATTCTACTATTTTTAGCCAGCCATTTTCTTTTCCTTATATCAAGGTAGACAGGGATCTCTAAGCTTGGTTCCTAACACTTTTGAGTAATAATAAAGCAAAATATTACGGGTTCAAGTTTGGCCTCAATAACTGAGTTGGATGTGAACTGTGAGTTAGACTCAATTGATGTTTAAAACTTCTTATCAATCAATTCATTAAAGGAGTTTGTTCAAAAATCTACTAATCAACTTGTAACAACCCCAAACTTTGATGATTAATACACACAAATATGCTTCAAAAGGAAAGTAGTGAAAGAGTAGAAAATTGTAGAATGGATATTCTCACTCCCCGTAATAATAGGAGTGGGGAATTCCGAGGATAAAATTCTCTTTAAGGGGGGTAGATTGTAACACCCCGTACTTTTCAGTACTCGGGTGTTACCTTGTAACCAAACCTAGTATAAATACAAACCTAGCTTATTTGAACATTTCTTCATCATAGCCTAAATTGACCGTTAAGAGTAATCTCCATCCAAAGATTACACTATCTGATTGTTAATTTAGGAGGTCCACCGTAGATCTTCATCTTAGTGGTACAAAGTCTTGTGAGCCACTCAAATAGCGAATTTTAAGGTTACCAGATCGTTATCCTTGAATAGGAGAAGATCAAAATGATCAAACAGAAATTAAGTGGTAGGTTGAGACTTATCTAATAAAGGTTAATAATGTAGGTTATTCATATCGTCACATCCAACTGTTAATCCAAAATAAAATAAAATAAGTGTAATAAATAAATTAGTTTGAAAAAGCCTATAATACAACTCCTAATGATAGAACCATCATATTTGAATATAAATATTCAATGATTAAAAATATAGTAATAATAATAATAATAACATTATTAAGAATATTGTAACAAAAATATTTAAAATTTTAAATGCATATTAGACCATCTTATCAGTAATCCAACCATTGATTTCCAACTAAGGGACCCTTGGGACCATTTTGACCGTTGACGTTCAATCTTAGAATGATCTAATCATCAGATCGATGGAAATCGTCAGTTAGACTCACAAAAATGGAAAGTATGGTCCACCTGAGTTCTTAATTTAGCCCACCTTCGGTCCAAGACCTTAAAATAACTGGCCAAGATGAATAGACTGTGCAAATCTCACCGAGATCACGTGGTCCCCACCTGTTAATCCATGCGCATACACAAACCCGTGTACACCTACCAAACACGGAGTCAAGTAATCGGGTCAAACAGAGTTTGACCGATAAATCTCAAAAGGAGGAATTTTTCCCTCCTTTCTCAAATTCAAACGGACAACGTCCGTGTATGATGATCATGGCCCACCTTTCGCAACTGTATAAGTGATCTAAACCGTTCATCTCGTAAAGGACGTAAAACAGACCAAACCCCACCAAAATCTCAAGTTGATACATCTGTACGTGCACACCATTTCGGGCACAGAATTGAGTGCGTGCGAGTGATTTTCCCAAAACGAAAATTCCGTTGCACTGTCAGGCTGGCTACACATATGCGGAATATCCTCCCATCCTAACCCTCCATCTCGACAAATCTCAGCCATCCATTCTTTAGGGCTTCCATCTCTTTACAAGAGCCGCCGCACCCAAATAACCCATCCAACATCGAGATATAAGGGACGTCCCTCCATTTAGTGGGTCCCACAATGCTCTGTGGATCAATCTAGACCCTCCACGCGACCTAGAGTGGAGGATTATCCCTCCATCAATATTCCACCATGATCATGGCCGTCATCTTCTCCATTGGCTGGGAGAACCCATCATCCTTTAATGGGCCCGGTTCGTCGATCTGAACCGTCCATATGATGGACCATGGTGCCGGAAGATTACTCATGACCTCTGATCTCAGCTATGAAAACCATTTTTAAAGATATCAACAACCATTCCTCCTAGTTAATCTTGATTAGTAGGTGCATCTGTAACTAATCGGACAATTAGTAGTCGACCCTTTTAGGCTTTCTCAAGGCTATAAATAACCTCTTTCCTTTTAGGACAACGAATTCAAAAAGGGGAGAAAAGAGAAATAAAGAGAGAGGAATAAAGATAGGGCGTCGTTTGGCAGTCGCATTAGGTGGAGCTAACTCGGAGCGAGCTCGGATCCACTCCCTTTCAATAGAAGAAGAGAATTAGAAAGAAAAGAAAAGAAGAGGAAAAAGAGAAGGGAAGAAGCAAAGAAGAAGAAGGAAGACAGAAAAGGAGAAGAGAGGTCATGTGTTGCAGGGTCGCTACCGAGCCAGCGACTCGATCTGTGATCGTTTCTAACCCAGACTCACTCCAAAGTTCTGGATAAGGGAAGAAGAAAGGAAAATGAAGATGAAGAAGAAAGCAAGAGAGATGGGTGTCGGATTGCCATTGGGCTTGATTCAGCGGAATCGAGTCGAACATGCTCGACTCACCGAGTCTGAGCTAGCTGAGTTTCAACTTGAAACCAGTTGATTCGGGCAGGAGCAGACTCTCTGTAGTCCAGAGAGAGTGAGAGAGAGAGAGAGAAGAAGAAAAGAAGAGAAAGAAGGATGGTGTGGAGGGGCGAGTCACGGTCCAGGTGACTCAGTTCGAACCGAGAATGCCGCTGAGTCGACTCGGTTGTTCTACCCGAGTCTAGGCCATTTGATTCATGTCTAGATCTAGACAATTCAGAGGAAGGAAGAAAGAAAGAGAGAAGAAGATGACAGGAAAAAAAAAGAGAAGAAAAGAAAGAAAATAAAAAGAAATAGAGAGGGAAAGTGAGTCAAGCTGAGTTAACTCAATGAGTCGACCCACTCATTTCAGGCTTGAGCTAGATTAGTTGCGGGTTGAGTTTGGTTGGGTTAGCAGCATTGCTTCAGGGATTGGAATTGATTTTAAGAGCCATTCACACCTTCTAAACCTCATTTGATTTGAAGAGTGTCCTCACTCTAAGGTGAGGATCACCCTTCAAGCTTTTCCACATCTTGATAATTAGCCTTGCTCACTTGTCTTCGTTCATTTACTTTATTAATTGCTTAATGTAGTTCATCGCTCTTACTGATTTTGATTCCTTATGATGATGGATATATTAGATTTAAATTTAATATTCGAATATGCCGTAAGATCTAATTATCTCTATTTCGATTTGAAATGAATGCTTTAGTTATGCATGTGTTATATCAATATTATATATGATTTGTCATTCATGATCACTTGATGGAATGATTGGAGGTCCTAGAACTAGTGGCCATTTTGTCTAATAAATTATTGAAACATTTGATGTGGGTTTTTCATCTTAGAGAACGTTTGTTGTCTAAGTGACTGTTGGGATAATCCATTTTCATTACATCCTTGGGATGGGTTGGTTGCCCTATGCGGCTTGATTTGATATTTGCCCTATGTGGCTTTAAGGAACCATCTTCATATAACCTTGCGATGATAAGTCCCACTTGTAGAACTATGATTGGCCACTAGTTGAGTAGGTTACCTTTAAACATCATATTTGTTAGCCTCATGAGCCAGGGATGGTGGAATGAGATACTATGCCTGAGCTGTCGGCCTATGCTGGGTGACAAACTGTAACAGCCCAGATTTTTCCCAACCTGGAATTAGACGTCCTTAGGCGATGGGACAATCCTAACTCCTGTTTAACTTCACAAACACTCAACTCAAGGGTCTTAAGTCTCTTTTCAAACCATTTTCTTCACAAATCTCACCTTTCATTACCTCGTTCCTTAAATCCTTCTTAGTACTTTCACATTAGACACTACCTTAAAGTTTAGGTGATGAAGAACAATACTTAAACTAAACATTTCAACAAAGGTCTAAGTACCACCTCAGACTGATATCACTCAGGACTAAATCCTTTAAAAATTAGGCGAGATTTAACTAGTGTTAAACTAGAGTGCCTGTGAAATTAGCACCAATCACTTTAAATACCGTCTGCAAGACCCAAAACTTGTAGAATCATTGACGCTAGGTTACCCTAAAATCTAGGATCAATCTCATTACCCGTCTGTTCTCGGGAGCATCTCGAAACTCTGTATCAGATCTGGACCGTACGTCGGAAGTCCGATTAACACGAAGTTAAGGAATTAGGACCGCCTTGCTGGGCTTGACAACCATCTCGGAAATCAAATCCAGATAGTGTCCCAGCGCTATTCGCTTGAGCTCGGAGTGAAGAGTGTGAGAAATGTGAAATTAATTTAAAATAAAATATCTTGAATAGTAATCTGGCACGTGTTGCTTGCGAATCAGTTTTAAGCAACCAGACCGTCAGAATCAGACCAAATTAGACTCTCGGATCAGGAGAAATTTCATACACATTTACATGTACTTGGAATCTCCGATCGAGATCCGCTGACCGTTGAACTGAAACTGGTCCACCACACGTGATCTGAAAATTCCACTGAAACGAAAACTTAATAGAACGTAGATCCGGTGTTGGTGAGCTTAAGTCCAACCTTTGGCTCAAGGAGGCCCGCCAGAAGTCCTCCGTTGAGCTGAAACTGACCCGCTTTGGTTATAACCTAAGTATACTTTGACCTGGAGTCTATTTCGGTTAGTTTTTAGGCTATATAAGGAACTTAAACCCTCTCTTATGGCAGTCATACGAATTTGAGAGAAAACCCTAGAGAGAGAAGAGAGAAATGAGAGAAAGTGTGGGAGCAGTGAGAGAATCTCCCTGCCACTCTTCCCTGCTGCTATATGTGTTTAACCGCCTCGTTCTAATCGCTTTCCCGGCGATTCCGGCTCCGTTTCTAGGTAAGAAACCCTAACCATAGACTGATTTGGGGTTTTGATTGTTGTAGGTTATAAAATAGCTAACCTATTCCGTTCTATAGGTCGCCAAACTGCCGAATACGAAGGCTTAGCAAACCTAGCTGATTTGTTACGATTCTACGACAAAAGGTGCGGACTTTAGGTGTATAGGTTACGGTTTTCAACGCTTTCAATGTCAGATAATGATAGATTCATGATCTGCATGCAATTGCACATGTACAAAGTGCCGTCTGTTTTCCGTTTCGATTAAAGATGAAAAATATGGAATTCTACATACTCTAGGTATTTGTAGAAAGTACCGTATACGTATAAGTTTTGAAAATATGTTTGACATGATTATTTGTTGTATGAATATATTATACATGGATAAAATACTTGTTTGGCGAAAGGACTCGCCCTAATACATGTTTTGCTAATATACACTATGGATGTTGAAATAGTGTATTCTAGAAAATACCGTATACGTATACATTTTGGAGATGTGTGTGCCATGATTATTTGTTGTATGAATATATTATATATGGATAAAATACTTGTTTGGCGAAAGGATTCGCCTTAATACATGATTTGCTAACATACACTATGTATGTTAAAATAGTGTATTCTAAGTGTTTGTGAAAATGACCGAATGAGTATAGAATTCTCATTCGTGCCCGCCATGACTAATTGTCATGGATTTATGATTGTTGTATTGGCGATCCCCCTTTGACGAAAGGATTTGCCCTAAATCACGCCACGGCCAAAATACGCTATATATGTTGAAATGTGTAGCCCAAGTGTTTGTGAAAATGTTCAAATGAATATGGAACTTGGATTCCTACTTTCCATGACTATCCGTCATGGGTGTATGCGTGTTACGATTGGGGTAACTCCCTAGTGAAAGGATTTGGCCAAATGCCTATGTGTGATCAACATATGTCGTGTATGTTGATGTATGTCTTTTAAAGTGTTTGTTGAAATGTCTGAATGAGTAGTAAGCAAATTGTAATGTATATGGGAGTTGAGATATGATTCTCAACTTCTTTTAACTATGTGTATGTTTTCCTTGGATAGTTGTGTGATTAGGAATTGAATATGTACAAACTCATGCTTGTGTTGTGCTTCATAACATGCTCAACTGCTTTTATGATTTTATCTATGTAATGCATATGTTTAAATTCATGTTTACGTTGTATGATCCGTCATGGGTGATGGGGGAGTGGAGCAACGATTCCGTGCAATAGCCCGGGCAGCCCTAAACGGATAATACCAGACCTTGATTGTATGAGTTGAATCTTGATCCACTACTGCTTTATCTATCTGCAATTGATTGTGTTTGGGGCTATGATTATAGTCAAGACAATCGGTACCAGAATTGAATTCGTGGCTGTGATTCATTTTCCACGTGAGATGTGTTCGACGAACTCGAGTCGTACTTCGGTTGACGATAGTGGTTGGCCACGCGAAGTGCTTATGCACTTCATGCCGTTCAACTTGTTATACGCTCGAGCTAGCCGAGCTCGTCAAGTAACCTGATCTGTTTAATGTATGTTCACCATGTTTGGTCACCACTGCTTGAACCTAGGGTACCAAACTTACCAGTGAAATCCCTTTTAACCATGGTACCTCGATCCGTTAAGACTCATGAGCCGGGCATGGTGGTATGGGATACCGTGGTCGAGCTGTCGGCCTACGCTGGGGCCACGTGCCTCCCCATAGTGACCAGTGATCAACCAGACTCGTGAGCCGATTATGGTGGTATGGGACACTATATTCGTGCTATCGGCCTACATTGATAAGGTGATGGGGGAGTGGTGCAACGATTCCGTGTAACAGCCCTGACAGCCCTTTGTAGTGACCTTGAGCATACTCTGAATTGCGGTGAGGCGACGAGTTTTGTGGCAGTGTATAGAGTATGAAACTAGGCCTGTATTTGTATAGTGATGAATCGTTAAAAAGGTGATGGGGGAGTGGTGCAACGATTCCGTGTAATAGCCTGACAGCCTTTGCAGCGACCTAGAAAACACACCATCGTCTGAGATTAACTAGGACTAATGACCCTAGAATGGATCATGTTTGGGAATGATACAAGGGAGGTACCTTAGTTTCCCAATCCTGGTGTTTGAAATGAACTAATAACAACTCGGTAATCATTCTCATCATGCATTGCATGTGCCTAGAAGATGTGGAGCACTGAGGGATGAAAGCATGCTGCGAACGAAGAGGGTGTCGCATGAGGGAGTATGTCAGTGAGGGCATCCATCATGACTGCATTCATACTTGCATTAATAAGAGTAGTTAGGAGTGTTTGATTGTACTGCTTTATCATTACCGCTTGACTGAGTTGATAACATGTTAACCTATGCTTTATTGTTCCACTGAGTTGATCACTCCCACATTACGGGACGGTATTTTTAAACACCAACCAGACCCTGTTGTAGCTGCAGGTGTTGGCGATGCTTGTGAGGCGGAGCCAGACCTCTGCGACGATGAGGACACTTTCTTGCATATGTTATTTTCTGGCGGCTTTATGTGAGTCGTGCCTTGATCGACGGGGTTACAGGGATGTTGACTAGATGACACTACACCTTTGGTATATTTTGAAATTATACTTGTAATTCTTTAACCTGGTAACATTATCACACTCTAGAGACTCACCATAGTTTATATATGTTATCTATCTATCATAGTCTTCTGCTTGCAATTTAACTGTCTCTGGAGTATGATATTCTGTTTTGGCTTAATCTCGCTCATGTTCAATGCACTAATACAGACAATATTCAATCATCATTATCTATGTTGCATAAGTGATGTTCTGGAAACTCGAGAGTTGAGTTATGCTCGACCCTCAATTTTTCGGGATGTTACACAAACCCCCCATAGTGACCTTTGAGCTTTCCTAAATTGATTGTTTGAAATTGGAATAATAATGGTTAGGCTAATCACGCATTTTCATGGCATGCGGTCTTTTTCAGGTGTCTAGTTCTCCTTGGACATACCTTGAGTACTTTTCCGGGTGGCTAGATCTCCTTCGGCGATCTATATATTATGGTCTTTTCTGGGTGGTTAGTTCTCTTTGGGCATACTTTTCTGGATGACTAGTCCTCCTTTGGCGATCTATATATTATTATCGTCTTTTCCAGGTGGTTAGTTCTCCTTGGGCATACCTTTGTGTACTTTTTCGGGTGACTAGTCCTCCTTGGGCGATCTATATATCATAATATTTTCCGGGTGGCTAGTTCTCCTTGGGTGACTTTTTACCAGTTAGATGTGCATCCCCAGGTCTATGAGCATGTGCATGCATTCATGCATTTAAACAAGATCATCTTTGTGAAATTTATTTAATGAATATGTATCTAATGAACCTTATCTAATTTCCATGATAATCATTGTGTAATATTTGTTATACACTGCCCTTGTTAACTATGCTTAATTACCTTAATGATACAATAAATCTTGAGGGGTGTACCTCATTGCGATAGCCATTGACGCTATTGAATCGTATTCAGTATACAGGAGACACAGATGATGCACATATTGGTGTTCATGTGGATTAGGAGGAGCCAGAGGACCTTACGACTCTCTTTCCTGACTCCAGTTCATTTTAATTTGTATTATCATGTCTTGTAATAAGTTAAGACATTGGTTTACATAAGTTTTTGGGTAACCGCTTGAAATATTAGTTATGTATATTTGTACTCCCTCTTATACTTGATTTGCTTCTGTCCCGCTAGTTTATCAACTCTGATAAAAAGAAAAAAATTGTACATGGAATTTGGGATATTTAAAGGTTAACGCTCGGGTTTTTGGAAGATGAGTAGTGTACTTGGGTTTCGGGAACCGCAGTGTTACACAACTAGACTCTAGGCTTTCAAAAATCAAATTACCTTGTATCTCCCCATCTCATACTTAAATATATTCAGGTACACAAAAGGTCAGTCTTCAAAAAGAGTTTGAAATCTATTGATTAATTTTTTTTAAAAAAATCTTGCTAAAAAACTACAAAAATCCTGATAATTTCACTGAATCTCACCCCCCAGCGTAAAATCTACATTATCCTTAATGTAAAAAGATATGCAATGCATCATGACATGAGACAACAAAAATAAAACGAAAAGTGAGTAAGAGAGAGTACCTAAGAAGGAACAAAGTAATTGCACGAATTCTTCATCTACTAAGAGGGGTGTTCCAGGTTGCCAAACCGGCAAAAACAAACTAACAAAAGAAAACCTATACTACTCTAACCTAACTTAGGAAAGCAATAAATGAGGAGAGGGACCTCCATCAGACTAGAAGGTCAGTCTTGGTAAACATGATCTTTCAGAGGAATGGACATGTCCTCTGAATCAAAGTTTTCAGTAAATGGCTTAAGAATTTGACTGTTCATTTTAAAAAGGTTGCCATTCGCTGAATTTTTTTATTTCAACAACCTCATGGGGATAAACCGTTTTGACTACAAAGGGGCCGATCCAACGAGATCTCAATTTTTTGAGAAAAAGACGAAGTCTCAAATTATATAGAAGAACTTTCTGATGTGGTTCAAAACTTTTTTGCAGGATGTTCTTATCATGGAACACCTTCATCCCATCCTTGTATATCTGAGAGTTCTCGTAAGCCTCATTCTGAATTTCTTTAAGTTCATTCAATTGGAATTTGTGCGGTGAGATAATTTTATCAAAATTAAAATTGAAAGTCTTTATAGTCTAATACGTCTTATGCTCCAAATCCACAGGCAAGTGGTAAGCCTTCCCATAGACAAGTTTGTAGGGCAACATACCAATAGAGGTTTTATTAGCCGTATGGTATGCCCAAAGCACATTGGTTTGTCGAAGTAACCAATTATTGTTGTCCGGGTTCACTATTTTCTTCTAGATTTGTTTAATCTCCCTATTTAATATTTTTGTTTGGCCACTCTCCAAATGATTGGGGAAATGGTCTAATGAAATTGATGCCCCAACAATCAAATACTTCGACAATCAAAATGGGATTTAGCGGCATCATATTCCGACTGGATATTCCTCCCAATTTATGATATCGCTCACATGCTTTACAAAATCCATTGGTATTCTTAAGCATAGTGGGGCAGCAAAAGTCGCATTGCTGAATTTTTTTCAGTGGTCTTTTCAGTCGAAAAGTGCCCACAACACACATATGTGTGACAAAAGGAGATGACACTATGTTGCTCATGATCGGGAATACATCTCCTTATAATTTGATCCGGGCAATATTTAAAAAGATAAGGATCATCCCAAAAGAACTTGCATATCTTGGTGAAAAATGTCTTCTTATCTTGTGTACTCTAATGAGTAGGAATGTTACCTGTAGCAAGATAGTTAGCAATGTTAGTGTACCAAGATAATTGAGATACTTTAAAGAGTTGTTCATCAGGAAATATGCCATTAATTGGTGTCGTCTTCGTGGAATCAGATAGAACAAGTCGTGAGAGATGGTTAGCTGCTACATTTTCTACTCCTTTCTTGTCTCGGATTTCTAAATCAAACTCTTAGAGTAGAAGGATCCATCTCAAAAAATGGGGCTTAGCATCCTTCTTTAAAAAAATATACTTTAGCGCTACATGGTCAGTGAAAATGATTATCTTGGACCTAATCAAGTAGGACCTAAACTTATTCAAAATGAACACTACGGCTAAGAGATCCTTTTTTGTAATGGAGTAGTTCACTTGGATAGGGTTTAGAGTTCTACTCGTGCAGTAAATAACATAGGGCTTCTTCTCTTTTCTGTGGCCTAGCACTGCCCCAATCACATAATTGCTTGCATCGCACATGATTTCAAAAGGGATACTTGAATCAGGTGGTTACATGATGAGAGCACTGGTTAACATGCCTTTGAGATTGATGAAAGCTTTTTGACATTCCTCAATCCACTCAAAAGGGGTTTCCTTTTGAAGAATGTTACATAAAGGATGAGAGATGAGGCTAAAGTTCTTTATGAACCTTTGGTAAAAACTAGCATATCCTAAGAAGGATCGCACGTCGCATATGCTCTTGGGTGGTGGCCGCTTAGGGATGAAGTCAATTTCGACTTTATCTACCTCAATTCTATTGGACAATATGATGTGTCCAATGACTGTTCCCTTTTGAACCATAAAGTGACATTTTTCCCAATTCAGCACAGGGTTTTTTTCTTCACATCTTTTCAGCACCAATTTTAAGTGATCAAGGCACTCACTAAAAGCACAACAAAAGACGAAGAAGTCATTCATCAAGACTTCTTAAAATTGCCCCACCGTGTCAGAAAAAATACTCAACATGCATCACTAAAATGTGTGTGTGGGTGTGTGGGGGGGGGGGGGGGGGGGGGGGGGGGGGGGGGCATTACACAATTTGAATTACATCCTTTAATAGGCGAAACTTTTAAAGGGACATGTAATTAATGTAGTCTTTTCTTAGTCTTCAAGGGCTATCTCTATCTGGTTGTAGCCCAAAAACCCATCTAGGAAATAAGATTGACCTACTAATCTTTCTAAAATTTGTTCAACGAAGGGCAAAGGAAAGTGGTCATTCCTTGTAACGGTATTCACCTTTTGGTAGTCAATGCACATTCTCTGACTAGTGGTAACTCTAGTTGGCATGAGTTCATTGTTCGCTTGGCTATGATGGTAATTTTGGACTTCTTGGGTACCACTTGAGTTGGACTCACCCATTGCCTATCGGACATAAGGTAGATAATACCCACATCCAATAACTTTAACACCTTAGCCTTAATCATGTCTTTCATGTTTGGATTTAGACGACATTGTGGTTGTCTAGATGTTTTCACATTATCTTCGAGGTGAATGTGGTGAATACAAATTAAGGGGTTGATTCTCTTAAGATCTATAATAGTCTATCCAAGAGCTCTCTTATGCTCTTTGAGAGTAGAAATCAACTTACTATCTTGCTCCCTGTTCAAGTGGAAAGAAATCACCACTGGATATGTCTCATCTTAAACCAAATATGCATATTTCAGTTCAACGGGCAAAGGTTTTAGGTAAAGCTTCGGTGCCTTGACACTAGACGGTAGAGGCTTTAAGTCAGTTAAAGGTAACGGTTCAAATCGAGGCCTCCACCAGTTAGTTTCAAGTACCGGCATCACATCAAGCAAGGCATCCATCTCCTAAATCATATCGTCATCAAGATTGGTGGAGTGGGCCAAGCACGCCTCTAAAGTATCAGAGTACAAAGTCAGAAGAGACTTGTCTTTCACGAATGAATTAATCAAATTAATTTCGAGGACTTCATCACCATCCTCTTGTTGCTTGCACATATTAAACACATTTAGCTCAAGTGTCATATTCCCAAAGGATAACTCCATGATCCTATTCCTACAGTTGATTATGGTATGTAATGTGGCTAGGAACGGGTGGCCAAGGATGACAAGAATTTGAGTGCTAACATCAACTAGCTACATGTCCAAAACAATCAAGCTCACTGGGTAGTAAAACTTATTGACTTGGACAAGCATGTCTTCTATCATCCCTCTCAGTCTACAAATCGAACGATCGGCTAATTAGAGTGTGGTCTTGGTGGGTTTTAATTCACCTAGACCAAGTTGTTAGTAGACCAAAAAAGAAATTAGATTTACACTTGCCCCTAAATTAAGTAAAGCATGCTCAATCCGATGATTCCTAATCACACATGAGAAGGTTGGGCTACCGGGGTCTTTATATTTTTGGGGCACATCCTGTTTAATGATGACACTCACTTTCTCTGTAAAAAATATCTTCTTTTGAACATTGTGTCATTTTTTGACTTACAAAGGTCCTTGAGGAATTTGGCATATGTTATGTCATCCAACAAAGGAACGTTGATTTTCACCTATTTAAGAACCTCTAAGATATCCTAAGTATTGGGTAGAGGTTTGGGTGAGATCAACCGTTGTGGGAATGGAGCCACAGACTTATACTCTGGTTATAGTTCCTTCTCATGTGAGGTGTTGCTAGCACATCATCACTCTTAGATTCTTCCGAGTCCTTAATTAGGCTTATTAGCCCTCGTCGGGATGTTTTTATAAATTATTTTTTCACTTCTAAGAGTGGTGATAAACTTGGCTTGCTCCATATGTTGAGTAGAAGAGCTAGGGTCACTTATCTCACATTAAAGTTTTGGGTTAGAGGTCCGTTCTCCTTAAATTTGAATGGAGGATGCAAACATCCCTAATGATGTTCTGATATCTTGGAATGTTTGCATGGCATTCTGATTAAATTGCTCTTGATCATTCATGAACCTTTGAACTAGATCATCTTGAGTCTTTTTCAATATTAAAAACGGGATAAGGATCGAAGGAAGAAGCCCTTGAGGATTCTTATCAGTGTTAGTTGTTGGTTCATTCCTCCAATTGAGATTTGGGTGGTTTTGCTAACTAGAATTGTACACGTGTTTAAAATCGGAGCACTGAAAGGCCGTTGATAATTGTTCGTGACGTTGGATTGCTCATGTAACAACTCTGGGAACGCAGGAATTATGGGACACTCCTGCATTAAGTGCACGTTACTTGTGCAAATACCACAAACCGTTTCAATGATCTCATTTGGTTTGATTGTTTTTACTTTCTTCAATTCCATGGCTTCGACCTTTCTTGTGAGACTGGCTATCATAACATTAACATCATCTTCTTCCCTTAAGATGTAAATTCCTCATTTTTCCTTAGACCGACTTGACTTAGGATTGGTGGACTTACTTAAAGTATCACGGAATTACACGTTTTCAGATAACATATCAAAGTAGTCCCACGCATCATCGGGGTACTTGTTCATAAACTCCCCATTGCACATCATCTCTACAAATTGGCACATAAGTGAATTCAGTCCATCATAGAAAAAGCTTATTACCTGTCAGATTTCGTAGCCACAATGTGGACAGGCGTTTAGAAGTTCTTTAAACCTCTTCCAACATTGGCAGAAGCTTTCTTCCTGTTTTTGTGAAAAAAATCATTATGTCTCTTCTGAGGGTGTTAGTCTTATGAATTAGGAAGAACTTTTTAAAGAGCTCCCAGGTCATCTCAGACCATGTCCCAATTAATCTTGGCCTTAAGGAGTGGAGCCATGACTTGGCCTTCTCCTTCAAAGAAAAGGGAACAATTTCAGTCTCAAGTTATCATCAGACACATTATTTAAATGTAGGGTGGCTACAATATCATCAAACCCTTTGAGACGTAGATACAAACTTTCCGAGTCTAATCCATGGAATTTTAGAAGCAATTGGATTATTCTTGGTTTAAAATCCATGTTTCCTATATTATTTGGAAAAATAATGAAGGGGTGCTCGTTCTAGCCGGTTATAAATAGTAACGTAAAATTCTCACTACTGGACCATTATGCACATCATTCTCATCTTGTTGTGTTTATTCTTCAACTCACCGATTGAGTTGGTTCCCAGCCATGTTCTTGGCCAATTTAGAGGATCTTAGGTGTTTTCTAACACGACGATGGATAAACAATCCTTCAATTAGTCCTCCCTCACTTAGAAGACGAAGAGTGTGATCATGGACCCACTTTGGCATGAACCACTCAAACCTAAGTCTAAACCCACTTCTACTTTTAGAAAAATTAAAATTTCTACAGCGAAAGAAAAATTTAGAAACAATCTAAAGCAAGAGGGTTGGAAGGATAGTATCCGATTGAGGATTCTAGATTAGATTCTGTAAAATAGAAAAATAAACAAAAATGATGTTAATATCTGAAAATTTTACGAAAACCCTAACCTAAAAATGCAGCAAAAACTAATCCCTATCCTAAACAAACTCTAAGCCAAAAGTATTTCATAAAAACGCAAACGAAGTCCCCAACAGTGGCGTTAAAACTTGATTGATCCAAAAGGATGACAACCCCAAGTATAGGGTTAAGATGTAGTTTTAACTTGGTGAGACCGAGATCGAATCCTCAGGGACTTATATTTGTGTGTCCTAAAAATACTTTATAACTAGAATTAACTATGAAACTTGAATTAAAAGAAACAATGATGAAAATCTAAGTAATGTAGAGAGAAAATCAATAAAATAAAACACTAGAGCGCCAAACATCCACTTTTTTCCATTCTTAATACCTAATTCACTTGATTCAATTAGATAGCACAACTGGAATCGAAGTCCTATCCTATCCAGCCAGATAATAGAGTGGTTAATTCAAAATTCACAACCCAATACAGATTTGAACTTCAATTAATTCGCTTCCACATGAAGCACCAAGTTATTGATCGCAGGGAATTCAAACTATTTATCGTGCCCGTGGTTTATAATAAATCCATGAATTTTACAGATCAATCCCTTACAAAATAGATAAGCCAACAATCTTAGCCTTCCTAGGCATCTAAAGTGCCCGAAGTCAACAATGGATCAAAGTAAATTCAAACTAAAATTTTATTCAAACTAAAATCAATGAATTTTTCAACATTTAAACCAACAAACTTGAATTAAAGTAAATTAGAGCATTAAAAATAACTACAAGCTTCACCTCTTAGCCCTAGCTAAGAGATTTAGCCAACCATTGTCATAGTTGAACTAAACTCAAACAAAAACATGAAAAAAAATAACTTATAATCAAAAGATTGAATAAGAAGAACAACTCCATAGAATCTCCGCAACCCCTCTCTCTCTCCCTCCCTCTCTCTCTCTCTCTCTCTCCCTCTCTCTCTCTCTCTTTGAAACCCTAATTCGTATCTAAAACAACCTAATTCACCCCTTTAAATAAGAAAATTCCACATGGACTTTCCACTAATCACTTCAATTTTTCGCACTTTTGTTACTCTTCGGTCGTACCGATGATGGCCTTCAGTCGTACCGAAGTCGAGCCAAATTAACTTTCGGCTGCAACCAAATTTCTTTAAAACATTTCTGAAGCCTGTCTCCTTTCAGATGTGCTGAACCTACCTTCAGTGGTATCGAACGTCACTTCGGTCACACCTAATGGTCGAGTCGAATTTACTCTAAAAATCATTGTTTCTTTTTAAACTGGTTTTTTCACTTTCGGTCGGACCGAACATACCTTCGATCGAACCGAACAATTTGTTAATTATGTTATTAGACTGTGTGATTTTTCAGACTTTTCTCCATCTTTAACTCTCAGTTTTGTTGGATCTTTGGCACTTGAATTCTTCAATATTGTCTTACAAGTATCCAATCCTCCACTTGATCATTCTTTGAGCTTTAAATCATTACTTTAAATGTCATTTTCATCTTAGCTCTCTAGATCACCTTGCATAACAAAACACATGTAATTTGCTCAATTTAGCACATCTATGCAAATAAAACCAATGTACAATTGAGGGTAAGTATGTAATAGTTCATACTCAACACCAGGCATATAACCTACATTGAAAATGGTAAAATTGGCATTTCATGTAGAGAAATTTTCACTCTTTCACTATGGATTCCACTTGTATGATGGTCCATACCCCCATAGGTGGGTTCCAAGGAAGAAATTGAAAAATGCCCCTTTTTTATCAGAGAAAAGAGATTACACTTCTCTGTCGCATTTGTATAATAAACTTCTTCTATAATACAGTGCATGATGCCCACCTTGATGTTAACCCACATCTAATCTGTCCATCAGGTGCACCCTTCTAACTTCACCTTGTATCCCAAAAATCAACCTGATCCAAAACAAAGGTTGATCACTCCACAAGGGACATTTGACATGAGGACATCCCACCAATAATACCTTATAAATTTTATGTGGCCCCCACCATTTTTCGGATATAGCATCATGTTGGGGTGTGAATTGGGTACTAACCCCACCAGGACCTACCTAGGGATGGACAATTCTATCAGGGATCTATGGGCCCCACCATGATGTTTATGTTTTATCCACGACATCCATCCATTTTGACAAATCATTTTAGTGCGTGAGCCCCAAAAGGAAGCAAATTAAATACTCAAGTGTGCACACCACAAGAAACGGTGGGGATTAAATTCCTATTATTGAGTTTAGACAACCTGAATGGGAAAATAGGAAAGTCCTCCCTGAAGTCAGGAATCAAGGGGTACTTGGGGGCATCTTTTGCCCATAAATCAACCTATGAGGAACAACATCCGGTTGGTCCGGAACCACCTCTGATGGTAGGGCAACAATTTTTAGACCGCAATCAAGTTTTACAGTTGGTCTAGGAGGTGGCAAGCTAGGCTCTTAGTTGAGCAACAACTCCAATGTATCATAACCCTTATCCTAATTGGATCGACCGACAATATCCATTGTCGAGGAATTATCAACCTGATTTTACATTATTTACAGGCGATAATGGTCAATCGACCATGGAACATGTAGGTCATTTTACTATATGGTGTGGGGAATTGGCCAATTAAGATTATTAAAAATTACAATTGTTTGGCCATTCACTAACCAAAGTAGCTTTTACTTGGTATTCTAGTTTAATACCAAATTCTATCTAAACCTTACAAGAAATGGAAGAAAAATTCTATGCCCTGTTCTTCTCTAAGGATGGGGAGATTTCCATGGCCGATCTTGCACGTTTCCAGCAATTGCTAAGAGAATCAGTTAAGAATTATATTGCTCGACTTAAAAGAGCAAAAAGTTGTTATAAAGTAGTCATGATCGAAGTCGAATTTATTCAACTAGCCCAAGATGGTGTAGAGTTCAAACTCCATAAGAAGTATGAGGCTCTGCTTTAGGAAGGGACATGACAAGAATTCGTTAGCGGGAACATACTATTATGATCCTAAATATAGTGTAGCAGTGGCCGAGGTAGTGGCTTAACAACCATTTGTTTGTTCAGCATTGGTTAAAATTGAAGCAACCACACCGTCCACTCAAAAAGTTTAAAGGACGTATACCTTTGATATTACTCGGGCTGATGAAATCTTTGATATTACGTTGGTCGATAAATTTATTAAAGTCCCTATCAATCATAAGATACCTACAACTGAAGAATTAAGGAAGTTTAGTTATTGTGTAACATCCCGAAAAATTGAGGGTCGAGTAGTAACTCAACACTCGAGTTTCCAGAACATCACTTATGCAACATAGATAATGATGATTGAATGTTGTCTGTATTAGTGCATTGAACATGAGTGAGATTAAGCCAAAACAGAATATCATACTCCCGAGACAGTGAATTAGCAAGCGGAAGACTGTAATAGATATATAAAATATATATAAACTGTGGTGAGTCTCTAGAGTGTGATAACATTACCAGGTTAACAAAATTCAAGTACGTTTCTAAAATATACCAAATGTGTAAGTGTAATGTCTTCTATTCCAAGTACCATAGCTCCGTCAATACAATACCAGGTCTTCATAGACCTGTCCGAGAGCTACATGTAGGAGAGCTCCACCTCAACATCATAGTAGTCCGGCTCTGCTTCATAAACATCGCCATCACCTGAAACTCAACAAATCTGGTTGGTGTGTACAACACCGTCCCGTAACGTGGGAGTGAGTAGCTAACTCAGTAGAACAATAAAGCATAGGTTAACATGTTATCGACTCAGTCAAGCAGTAATGATAAAGCAGTACAATCAAACACTCCTAACTACTCTTATTAATGCAAGTATGAATGCAGTCATGATGTATGCCCTCACCGCACCCTCCCTCGTGCGACACCATCTCACGTTCGCGGCATGCTTTCATCCCTTAGTGCTCCACATCTTCCAGGCACATGCAATGCATGATGAGCATGATTACCGAGTATTTATTAGTCCATTTTAAACAGCAGGATTGGGAAACTAAGGTACCTCCCTTGTATTATTCCCAAACATGATCCATTCTAGGGTCGTCAGTCCTAGTTAATCTCAGACGATGGTGTGTTTTCTAGGTCACTGCAAAGGCTGTTAGGGCTGTTACGCACAAAGGTTACACCGCTCCCCCATCACCTCTTTAACGATTCATCACTATACAGAAATAGGCCTAGTTCATACTCCATACACCGCGGCAAAACTCTAAGGCTCACCGCGATTCCAGAGTATGCTCGAGGTCACTATAAAGGGCTGCCAGGGCTGTTGCTCGCATTCGTTGCACCACTTCCCCATCACCTTATCAATGTAGGCCGACAGCACGAATATAGTGTCCCATACCACCATAATCGGCTCACGAGTTTAGTTGCTCACTGGTCACTACGGGGAGGCACGTGGCCCCAGCGTAGGCAAACAGCTCGACCACGGTGTCCCATACTACCATGCCCGGCTGAAGAGTCTTAGCGGATCGAGGTACCATGGTTAAAAGGGATTCCACTGGTAAGTTTGGTACCCTAGGTTCAAGCAGAGGCGTCCAAACATAGTGAACATACATAAGACAGATCAGGTTACTTGACGAGCTCGGCTAGCTCGAGCGCACATCAAGTTAAACGATATGAAGCGCATGAGCACTTCGTGTGGCCAACCACTATCGCCAACCGAAGTATGACTTGAGTTCCTCGAACACATCTCACGTGGAAAATGAATCACAGCCACGAATTCAACTCTGGTACTGATTGTCTGGACTATAATCATAGCCCCAAACACAATCAATTGCAGATAGATAAAGCAGTAGTGGATCAAGATTCAACTCATACAATCAAGGTCTGGTATTATCTGTTTAGGGCTGCTAGGGCTGTTGCACGCATTCGTTGCTCCACTCCCCCATCACCCATGACGGATCATACAACGTAAACATGAATTTAACATATGCATTACATAGATAAAATCATAAAAGCAGTTGAGCATGTTATGAAGCACAACACAAGCATGAGTTTGTACATATTCAATTCCTAATCACACAGCTATCCAAGGGAATCATACACATATTTAAAGGAGTTGAGAATCATATCTCAACACCCTTAAACATTACAATTTACTAACTACTACTCATTCAGACATTTTAACAAACACTTTAAAATACATGTATCAACATACATGGCATATGTTGATCACATAGGTATAAGGCCAAATCCTTTCCCTAGGGAGTTACCCCAATCATAACACGCATACACCCACGACGGATAGTCATGGCAAGCAGGAATCCAAGTTCCATATTCATTCGGTCATTTCCACAAACACTTGGGCCACACATTTTAGCATATAAAGTGTGTATTGGCCGTGGCGTGATTTAGGGCAAATCCTTTCGTCAAAGGGGTATCGCCAATACAAAAATCAATTATCCATGACAATTAGTCATGGCGAGCACGAATGAGAATTCTATACTCATTCAGTCATTCTCACAAACACTTAGAATACACTATTACAACATACATGGTGTATGTTAGCAAAACATGTATTAGGGCTATCCTTTAGCCAAGTGAATATTTTATCCATGTATAATATATTCATACAGCAAATAATCATGACAAATGCATCTCTAAAATTTATACGTATACGGTATTTTCTAGAATACACAATTTCAACATACATAGTGTATATAAGCAAAACATGTATTAGGGCGAATCCTTTCGCCAAACAGGTAATTTATCCACATCTAATATATTTATACGACAAATAATCATGTCATACACATTTCCAAAATTTGTACGTATACGGTACTTTCTTCAAATACCTAGAGTATGTAGAATTCAATATTTTTCATCTTTAATCGAAACGGAAAACAGATAGCACTTTGTACATGTGCAATTGCATGTAGATCATGAATCTATCATTATCTGACATTGAAAGCATTGAAAACCATAACCTATACACCTAAAGTCCGCACCTTTTGTTGTAGAATCGTAACGAATCCAATAGGTTTGCTAAGCTTTCGTATACAGCAGTTTGGTAACCTATAGAACAAAATCGGTTAGCTATTTCATAACATACAACTATCAAAACCCCAAATCAGATTAGGGTTAGGGTTTCTTACCTAGAAATGATGCCGGAATCGCCGAAAAAGCGATGAGAATGGAGCGGTGGAACTTGTATAGCGGCAGGGAAGAGTAGCATGGAGATTCTCCCACTGCTCCTACACTTTCTCTCTCTTTTCTCTCTTCTCTCTCTAGGGTTTCCCTCAAATTCATATGGCTGCCATGAGAGAGGGTTTAAGGTACTTATATAGCCTAAAAACTAACCGAAATAGACTCCAGGTCAAAATATACTTAGGTTATAACCAAAGCGGGACTTTTCCAGCTCAACGGAGGACTTCTTGCGGGCCTCCATGAGCCAAAGGTCGGACTTAAGCTCACCAACACCGGATCTACGTGGAGTTAAGTTTTTATTTTGGTCGGGATTCCAGATCACGCGTGGCAGACCAGTTTCAGTTCAATGGTCAGCGGATCTCGATCGGAGATTCCGAGTACATGTAAATGTGTATGAAATTTCTCCTGATCTGAGGGTGTAATTTGGTCTGATTCTGACGGTTTGGTTGCTTAAAACTGATCCGCAAGCGAGAGGTGCCAGATTACTATTCAAGATATTTTATTTTGAATTAATTTCACATTTCTCACACTCTTCACTCCGAGCTCAAGCGAATAGCGCTGGAACACTATCTGGATTTGATTTCCGAGATGGTTGTCAAGCCCAGCAAGGCGGTCCTAATTTCTTAACTTCGTGTTAATCAGACTTCCGACGTGCGGTCCAGATCCGATACGGAGTTTCGAGATGCTCCCAAGAGCAGCCGAGTAATGAGATTGATCCTAAGTTTTAGGGTAACCTAGCGTCAATGATTCTACAAGTTTTGGGTCTTGCAGATCGTATTTAAAGTGATTGGTGCTAATTTCACAGGCACTCTAATTTAACACTAGCTAAATCTCGCCTAATTTCTAAAGGATTTAGTCTTGTAAGATTTCTGTCTGAGGTGGTACTTAGGCCTTTGTAGTTTGTATATAAAGTGATCCAAGTTATATTACTTACCTAGTTTAAGATAGCGTCTAGGGTGAAAGTACTTTGAAAAATTGAAAGAACAAGGTGGTGAAAGGTGGGATTTGTGAAGGAAATGGGTTAAGGAGCGATTACATCCTTTGGGACTGAGTTTTGACACATTGATAAGGTGTTAGAATCGACCCACTGCCTAAGGACGTCTAATCCCAGGTTGGGAAAAATCCGGGCTGTTACAATCTACCCCCCTTAAAACAAAATTTCATCCCCGAAATTGGCTAAGGGTAATAAGGGAAGATTTCTATTATTTCATTTGCCTAAGACTTATTGATTCCAAGTTTCTACGCGTGGTAGGGCATATACTAGATGGTTCATTTTAGTCTACTCCCCTTAAAATTTTATTTTCACCCTCAAGGCTCAAGAGCTATGTCCTGATCCGTATGTCGGAACACGGTGTAATTTATAACCTATCCTTGACATGAAATGGGAAATACGTTGGTCTGCCTTTCATCGACGATGTGTACTATGGCATTGATACCCATGGGTATCGAAAGGAGCTAAAAATGATGGGTAATGTGGTTGATTTCAGGGGCAGGTGTGAGTTTGAGGCAAGACGCCTAAGTTTACCAAAGGAGGACTATCATCACTGTCCCGACCTACCTTATTTACTCATGTCAAGCCTAACAGGCAGGCTATCTTTCTACGTTCATATGCACAATATGTATGCCAACATGGCATGTGATTTGGGACCTAATTCCTAACTATTTGTTGCCCATTTGGGTAATTCCTTGGGCCTAAAAGACAAAGTCGCTATCGGCTATATACTCCTAATACTTTTCAAAGACGAAGTTATAAACTTTTGGTTGCAAGTGGTTCGGCCAACATGGTAGAAAGTTGCGTAGTGGGTCTGAGCCGGATACATAGATCTTCTGCCTCATGAGGACAGAAAATGTATCGTATCAGTTCTTAATCCTAGTTGATCCCGACCTTCTGCTTGATCAGAGCATAGAGTTTATTGGTACTACCAGGATTGAGAATTTGATTCAGACCGCGAATACCTCGCCTATATGTAGTTTCTCTACTCCATGTTCCCGATTGTACTAAGTCCTTAAGAAGGCGATTCTAAGGGGTGTATTAATTTGACCTATCATTAAATCCAAGGGATAAAGAAGTTTCCTCTAGGTATAATCCAGAGTCTATTCTTATACACTAGTTGATTTCAGATCATTTCTAATACAAGAAATTATTTATCGCGTAGGGTCAAACGTTGTCCAAGTGGAATTGAGTTGTACGGACTTAAATTTAACTACTCTCGAGCACTTCACACATGCTCATACCAGCTAAGAGGGTCCTAAGGTTCACATTATTCATTTGTTGGATTTCCTATACAGTCAGGTCTGTCGAAGTCTAGGAGCACCGCTCTAGGTCCAAAACTCCAAGGGTCTATTTGTCAAACAACGATTTACTCTAAAAGCTTAAGCTATCAGAGTGTGGTGGGTTAATGTATATCAAGGGACCTTATCACTTCAACACTATTTGGCCAGTGGTCTTAAGTTGTATTAAATGGGATTGTATTACTACTCCTTCCTCGGGATTGGGAATGACATGTTGGTAGGAGGGTGGGTGGGGTTAAAATTAATTTTATAGGCTTTGGAAAATGAGCCTGGTGTTGGAAAATGTGAGATGGGATTTCCATATCCCACGATGGGGAATTTCTAAGTGTAATTTGAAAGGAAATCTCGGAATTTACTTTTAATTGCGTACATTCTAAACATGGTGTCGGAAAACATGGGATACACCCAATCTAGGGACCATACCTACGCATACATTTATTATTGCTTATACAATTCCATCCACCTTAAACTCACCTAATGGAATTTGGCCGAACGGGCCCTAGCGTCCTCGAATAAAGCCATGAAAAAATGAAGGAAAGGGAGAAAAGGGCTGGGATCTTTGGGTCTCCACGGATTTGAACCTCGAAAGGGTTTGTAGAGGCCCAACAGTCAGGGAATGAAGATGGAAAAAGGGAGAAATGGATGGGTTGAGAGGTATGTACGTTTTTGGGATGAAATGGAGGATGTGGGGGTTGAAACGAAGGAGAAATGGAGACGGAGGAAGGTAAGGACTGCTGTGAATGATGGAGATGGATAGGTTGTGGTCAAAATCAGCAGGGAGAACGATTGGAAAGGCAGTTTTGAAGAGAAACAGCAAGTTCGGAGAGAGAAAACGTCTTGGAGGGGAGGTTTGTGAAGGAGGTAGGGTTTTGAGAGATTTTCAGTGGACGGCCCACACATCAGGGAGGTCCCAAGACCCCCAAACTCGGTCAGCCCGAGCCGCAGGCTCGGCCTAGTAAAAAAATTGGCGAGGCCTCGCCGACCTGGCGAGGGCCTTGCCGAAAAATTTTGGGGTTTTCAAAGGGGGGCCCCATGGACGTGTTCCTCCAGTCCCTTAGGCCCCAAAAAACACTGGCTCCCAACTTGGATCCATCCGGAAGTGCTCCGTTTGGCCCCCGGACCCCGATTCGCTCCATTTCGGGTAGTTTCGGGCAAACCGGACATATCTTGCAATCCGAAATGAGTTAGCTGACGTAAAATATATGAATTTGGGGTAGAACGAGCTAATGAAGCCAACCAACTCTGCTATGCTGTGTTGCGCTGCCCGAAATTGTGAAAAAACCCTCCGATTGACAGTCATTTCCCCGTTTCAATTTCGTTTTATTAAAAATAGTAGTTTTAGCTTGATTACTCTTCCTCCGTTGGGCTTTAGGAGTTGTGCTCATCGCGTAAAGAGCTTACAATAATTAGGAGAACGGTTTGGTGAAGTCAAATAGGACACTTACTATTTTTGGCCGAAAACCTTGTGCACTAGTAGACATTACGACCTTATAGTAAGTCACGAAATCTAGGAGTTTTATTTGTAGTTCGATTTTAATTTCTTTCCCATTAATTGGTATCCCTATTTAAAGGGTTGTGAACTCGTTGTTAGTAATTCATTAATCAATTTCGAATGTATTAGAATTTATTTCTATTTTCTGCTTTCATTCCTCATGGACTCGAGAAGTCTCTATGAGGAGTCTAGTGAAGCTCCAGGGATTTGGAGTAGTTATCCTCATCACGTTTATCCCGTATTCTACCGATTTTCAACGGTTGGGACGAGGTGGATTGTGATCTAGACTCATTAATAGACGGCCTAGGAATGTTTTAAGGTCAACCTGTGCGACCATGGTTGAATACGGACTCGATTTCGGCGTTCGTCTTTAGTGAACTTCGCCGATTGGGGAATCGGGATACCTATGACTGTTTCTATATTTCGTCGTTCCCTCCTAAGTCAGAGTGTGTCAGTGTGCATCGTGTGACCATAACCCAGGTCCGGTTTAATCCAAATCATGCTCTGATACCAACTGTAACATCCCGAAAAATCGAGGGTCGAGTAGTAACTCAACACTCGAGTTTCCAGAACATCACTTATGCAACATAGATAATAATGATTGAATATTGTCTGTATTAGTGCATTGAACATGAGTGAGATTAAGCCAAAACAGAATATCATACTCCAGAGACAGTGAATTAGCAAGCGGAAGACTGTGATAGATATATAAAATATATATAAACTGTGTTGAGTCTCCAGAGTGTGATAACATTACCAGGTTAACAAAATTCAAGTACGTTTCTAAAATATACCAAGATTGTAAGTGTAATGTCTTCTATTCCAAGTACCATAGCCCCGTCAATACAATACCAGGTCTTTATAGACCTGTCCGAGAGCTACATATAGGAGAGCTCCACCTCAACATCATAGTAGTCCGGCTCTGCTTCATAAACATCGCCATCACCTGAAACTCAACAAATCTGGTTGGTGTGTACAACACCGTCCCGTAACGTAGAAGTGAGTAGCTAACTCAGTGGAACAATAAAACATAGGTTAACATGTTATCGACTCAGTCAAGCAGTAATGATAAAGGAGTACAATCAAACACTCCTAACTACTCTTATTAATGCAAGCATGAATGCAGTCATGATGTATGCCCTCACCACACCCTCCCTCGTGCGACACCATCTCATGTTCGCGGCATGCTTTCATCCCTCAGTGTTCCACATCTTCCAGGCACATGCAATGCATGATGAGCATGATTACCGAGTTATTATTAGTCCATTTCAAATAGCAGGATTGGGAAACTAAGGTACCTCCCTTGTATCATTCCCAAACATGATCCATTCTAGGGTCGTCAGTCCTAGTTAATCTCAGACGATGGTGTGTTTTCTAGGTCACTGCAAAGGCTGCCAGGGCTGTTACGCACAAAGGTTACACCACTCCCCTATCACCTCTTTAACGATTCATCACTATACAGAAACAGGCCTAGTTCATACTCCATACACCGCGGCAAAACTCTAAGGCTCACCGCGATTCCAGAGTATGCTCGAGGTCACTACAAAGGGCTGTCAGGGCTGTTGTTTGCATTCGTTGCACCACTCCCCCATCACCTTATCAATGTAGGCCGACAGCACGAATATAGTGTCCCATACCACCATAATCGGCTCACGAGTTTGGTTGCTCACTGGTCACTACGGGGAGGCATGTGGCCCCAGCGTAGGCAGACAGCTCGACCACGGTGTCCCATACCACCATGCCCAGCTCATGAGTCTTAGCGGATCGAGGTACCATGGTTAAAAGGGATTCCACTGGTAAGTTTGGTACCCTAGGTTCAAGCAGAGGCTTCCAAACATGGTGAACATACATAAGACAGATCGGGTTACTTGACGAGCTCGACTAGCTCGAGCGCACATCAAGTTAAACGATATGAAGCGCATGAGCACTTCGTGTGGCCAACCACTATCGCCAACCGAAGTATGACTCGAGTTCGTCGAACACATCTCACGTGGCAAATGAATCACGGCCACGAATTTAACTCTGGTACCGACTGTCTGGACTATAATCATAGCCCCAAACACAATCAATTGCAGATAGATAAAGCAGTAGTGGATCAAGATTCAACTCATACAATCAAGGTCTGGTATTATCCGTTTAGGGCTGCCAGGGCTGTTGCACGCATTCGTTGTTCCACTCCCCCATCACCCATGACGGATCATACAACGTAAACATGAATTTAACATATGCATTACATAGATAAAATCATAAAAGCAGTTGAGTTATGAAGCATAACACAAGCATGAGTTTATACATATTCAATTCCTAATCACACAGCTATCCAAGGGAATCATACACATGGTTAAAGGAGTTGAGAATCATATCTCAACACCCTTAAACATTACAATTTACTAACTACTACTCATTCAGACATTTCAACAAACACTTTAAAATACATGTATCAACATACATGACATATGTTGATCATATAGGTATAAGGCCAAATCCTTTCCCTAGGGAGTTACCCCAATCATAACACGCATACACCCACGACGGATAGTCATGGCAAGCAGGAATCCAAGTTTCATATTCATTCACTCATTTCCACAAACACTTGGGCCACACATTTTAGCATATATAGTGTGTATTGGCCGTGGCGTGATTTAGGGCAAATCCTTTCGTCAAAGGGGTATCGCCAATACAAAAATCAATTATCCCTGACAATTAGTCATGGCGAGCACGAATGAGAATTCTATACTCATTCAGTCATTCTCACAAACACTTAGAATACACTATTACAACATACATGGTGTATGTTAGCAAAACATGTATTAGGGCTATCCTTTAGCCAAGCGAATATTTTATCCATGTATAATATATTCATACAGCAAATAATCATGACAAATACATCTCCAAAATTTATACGTATACGGTATTTTCTAGAATACACAATTTCAACATACATAGTGTATATAAGCAAAACATGTATTAGGGCGAATCCTTTCGCCAAACAGGTAATTTATCCACATCTAATATATTTATACAACAAATAATCATGTCATACACATTTCCAAAATTTGTACGTATACGGTACTTTCTTCAAATACCTAGAGTATGTAGAATTCCATATTTTTCATCTTTAATCGAAACGGAAAACAGATAGCACTTTGTACATGTGCAATTGCATGCAGATCATGAATCTATCATTATCTGACATTGAAAGCGTTGAAAACCATAACCTATACGCCTTAAGTCCTCACCTTTTGTTGTAGAATCGTAACGAATCCAATAGGTTTGCTAAGCTTTCGTATACGGCAGTTTGGTAACCTATAGAACGAAATAGGTTAGCTATTTCATAACCTACAACTATCAAAACCCCAAATCAGATTAAGGTTAGGGTTTCTTACCTAGAAATGATGCCGGAATCGCCGGGAAAGAGATGAGAACGGAGCGGTGGAACTCGTATAGCGGCAGGGAAGAGTGGCAGGGAGATTCTCCCACTGCTCCCACACTTTCTCTCTTTTTTCTCTCTTCTCTCTCTAGGGTTTCCCTCAAATTCATATGGCTGCCATGAGAGAGGGTTTAAGGTCCTTATATAGCCTAAAAACTAACCGAAATAGACTCCAGGTCAAAGTATAGTTATAACCAAAGCGGGACTTTTCCAGCTCAACGAAGGACTTCTGGCGGGCCTCCTTGAGCCAAAGGTCAGACTTAAGCTCACCAACACCGGATCTACGTGGAGTTAAGTTTTTGTTTTGGTCGGGATTCCAGATCACGCGTGGCGGACCAGTTTCAGTTCAACAGTCAGCGGATCTCGATCGAAGATTCCGAGTACATGTAAATGTGTATGAAATTTCTCCTGATCCGAGGGTGTAATTTGGTTTGATTCTGACGGTTTGGTTGCTTAAAACTGATCCGCAAGCGAGAGGTGCCAGATTACTATTCAAGATATTTTATTTTGAATTAATTTCACATTTCTCACACTCTTCGCTCCGAGCTCAAGCGAATAGCGCTGAGACACTATCTGGATTTGATTTCCGAGATGGTTGTCAAGCCCAGCAAGGTGGTCCTAATTCCTTAACTTCGTGTTAATCAGACTTCCGACGTGCGGTCCAGATCCGATACAGAGTTTCGAGATGCTCCCAAGAGCAACCGGGTAATGAGATTGATCCTAGGTTTTAGGGTAACCTAGCGTCAATGATTCTACAAGTTTTGGGTCTTGCAGATCGTATTTAAAGTGATTGGTGCTAATTTCACAGGCACTCTAGTTTAACACTAGCTAAATCTCGCCTAATTTCTAAAGGATTTAGTCTTGTAAGATTTCTGTCTGAGGTGGTACTTAGGCCTTTGTAGTTTGTATATAAAGTGATCCAAGTTATATTACTTAGCTAGTTTAAGATAGTGTCTAGGGTGAAAGTACTTTGAAAAATTGAAAGAACAAGGTGGTGAAAGGTGGGATTTGTGAAGGAAATGGGTTAATGAGCGATTACATCCTTTGGGACTGAGTTTTGACACATTGATAAGGTGTTAAAATCGACCCATTGCCTAAGGACGTCTAATCCCAGGTTGGGAAAAATCCGGGCTGTTACATATTGCAAATGGCATGGAACTTGGTCTTATTCTACTAATAAATGTGTGGTTTTCAGGAATATTATCCAAGACAATATCGACCAAGGATTACTAAAAATTTTTTAAAAGGAGAAAGAGGTAACGTTGATTGATTTCGATCCATTTCCATAAAAAATGGAAATCAATATGGCCACGGTTAATTTTCAGAGGTTGGTTCGACCACGACAAAAGATTGACCTTGGGTCTCAAAAGGACCAGGCTATGGAACAGGCTATTGGCAAAATAACTGGGACGTTTATGTAAATGATCGAGAATACTGAAGCATGTCTGAAGACAACAACTTTAACCTCCCAAAGACCGCATTTGTGTGAGCAATGAACAAGGCCGTTTCAACCATATAGGCAATTTTATCGACTGAATTACCAAACAGAATCATCGGTTGCTCAAAACACGGAAAGGGAACCTTGTCGGCCCCAACACAACGAACGGTTAAAATTCACCCTACTCGTGAAGGAGTTCGAAAAAGACTCAGTCACCCCAAATTTTTGATTGTACCTGAAGGGATGACTCGTATTAAAAAATGACACTGGTAAAGGCAACAACTGACTAAATAGTGTCGATTGGCTGAAAATGATGAGCCTCAAAAGATGGCCATACAATCGAAAATAAGACCAGTAATTCTGTAACCAGAAGGCAAGCAGATAGAGGTGACTATAGCCGAGTTAAATGAAGAAGCTAAGTCAACCAATAATGGTTGTCATGCCCCAAACTCGGAAACTGGGCTCACAAAATTCCCGATCGCCAAATCCGGCGCTGACAGCCTCCGTAGAACCCCATTCTCGGCTCCCGGTGCCCATTTGCCACGTTCCGATCCTGGGATGCTACGAGCCAATATCAGTTTGATTCATAATAAGTATAACCAAAGGCATAACCCACAAACAACAACCAAAAACTCCATCACATTTTCACTATGATAAAAAACTTTACAAGTACAATGAGCATAAAGAGAAATAAAATGATGATAGACAAAAAGCTCCAAAATGATCTGTTATACGCTCCAGCCTCAGCGTTGTTGTTGTCCAACGTCACCTGCACGCAACGGTCGTGCATAAGCTTATAGAAAGTTTAGAGGGTGGTGAAAGTGTATGCGCAAGGTAGTAATGCAATTATAAAATATCAAAGTAATGCAGAACATGCTAGTGAATCCATGAATACCGTTACCCGTACCAAGGCTATGCGATGCAAGGCATGAATGATGTCGGCCATACCAAGGTCATGCGATGTGAGATGCAATTCAAGCATACAAATCCTCATCCATATTCACATATCAATACAGCTCAAATCTGAAATATCACCGGGGTCTAGTACACTCTAAACCAGATTACCACCCCATCGCGCGCAATAAGGTAAGTGGAAGAGACCTCACTATTCGCCTGCCAATATTGGGCTCGGCTCGTCGATAGCAGACCCATTCCTCGAGCTGGTCAGATTCAGCCTAGCTTTGCCCCCTCCTCTCGGGCGGGTAAGGCCGTACCCCCTTTCAACCGACCACGACACAGTGGAAAGCGTAACCGTCTGGTAATCGGCACTCGACGCTCCTGCACCCACTCGGTCTAGACGTTGGAGCAACCTCTTAGTACCATAAGGGTTTAGGGACTTTCACTGAGGGATATCTATAGCACCCCATGTAGAACAAGATTTCCGGTATCCAATCCTGCCAACCACGATGCGCCTGTGGAGGCTACGACCCTGATGTTGCTAGGGCGTACAATACTATGTCACACAATGCAAGATGCATGAATCACGCAATCCAGTCATGCAACAATCTTGCGCGTATCGCGCGCTCATGTAGGGCAACTCTGCCCATCAGGGAGCCCATAAACTATCTGCTCAAAGGCATGTGCTACGATCAATCACTCATCTCATCACAAGCATGCAGATAATGCGTATGAACATTATAATGATGCTATGTTGTCACATACTTATAATCGGTATCGATAACCGGCGTCGCCCTCGGCAATCGGCACCGATAATCAGCATCGATAATCGGCACCGATAATCAGGGTCGATGATCGGCGTCGGCCGTGTTTATGAAGTCATTCGTCTACAGTGAATGGGACCCACTTATTTGGGGTTAACCCATAAAGGGAATGGGCCTAACAAGGCCCATGGGAAGGTCACAATGAGGACATCTAACCATCATTGCCCTTCAATGTGGACGTCAAACCAACATTGCTCCCAAGGAGTGGCCTACATAGGGAATTCATAACTTTGCAACAGCCGCGCACATACATTACATTGGGCCTCGTACATGGGCCTCACATACGTCACATCGGGTCTCGAATACACATCAGGTGGGCCTCGCACCGGGGCCTTAAATATATCTCAATGGGCCTCCTATGTCAAGCGAACCACATCACATATGCCGCATTATGTGGGCCACACCAACGGGCTTCATGTATATCAAATGGGCCACACTAATGGGCCTCATTTGGGCCCAACCTTATGTATATTTGAAATCCGACCTATTCATAAGTTAACATAGAGATAAATGAAGTGAAAACAATATCAGCTTATTTGGAAACCACCACGGCCCTAAAAGTTTGAACGGTGGATGTCACTGTACCCCGTTATTAATGCAAATGGTGGGGTCCACTTGAACTTTGCGTCTCACACATTCACCCCATGTCCTAAAACGATCTCACTGATGGTTGGACGGTTTGGATATCACATACGCACCATGGTGGGCCCCACCGTTCAAATAAGACGGTGTAGATAACGCATATACATAGGGAGTGGGTCCCACCGTCGGATCGATGGCGTGTGTAAAACACATACATCATGCCAGACCTACCTGTGGCTGACGATTCAAAGAGAGAGAGAAAGAGAGAGTCAGAGAGAGAGGGAGAGAGAGAGAGTTAGAGAGAGATAGAGGAGTTTAGAGAGAGAATTTAGAGAGAGAGAGGTAGAGAGAGTGTAGCACGTGGCTGCACCTCTCCTCTTTCCACTTTTTCTTTCTTTTTCTTTTTCTCATCTGACACTAACAGAGGTGGGTCCCACGTAGGGCCCACCCCACCACAGCAAATATCTATAACAGATATATAATATAATATAATATATCATATATATATTATATATATATATATATATATATAATATAATATATATAATATAAATCTAACGTCCAGGCCATGGACGGCCTGGATGGGTGCACGTACTAAGGTGGCCCCACACGTGGGAGGTGGGTCCCACCGTCCAAGGATGGTGGACACCACACGTGGTGGTGTGGCCCACCAAAATGGATGGACGGCGTGGATGGGGTGGGTCCCACGGACCCACCGTCAGTACACTCCACTAACAGTCACCCCGCTGGAGGATCGATGCCAAGACCGTAGTGTTGAAATGAGGTATCTTTCACACAGTCTACCACATGAGCTAGGGCCCACCGTTGAAACGAGGTATCTCCACTCAGTTTGACAGTTGAGCTATGGATCTTGGTGTGGAAGTGGGCCCCACACGGACATGGGCCACTGTCCAGAACGGTGGATGGTTTGGATATATCGCATACGTCATGGTGCGGCCCATTGGAGGGGTGGAGGATGGGAGTGGGTCCTAAGGTACCACCGTCAGTTCACGTCATTGTTAGCCACCCCTGGCAGCCCACCCTGTAATCTACACACATCCAGCATCCCTGGACGCTGGACAGGTTGGCACACGCATCATGGTGGGCCCCACAGGGACGTGGCCCACCTGACTTTTGGATCAAGTTGTTATCTGTGTTTCCCCTGCATCCAGGCCTGTGTGACCGTCCGGTCATGTAGGCCCCAAACAGGGGTCAAGGTGGCCCACCAAAATGGATGGCTTGGGTAAAATGCACAATCATAGATGGGTCATGATCATGGAAGAGAGAGAGAGAGAGAGAGGAAGAGAGGAGAGGGAAGAGAGACATCGGTAAGGATGGAGGTGATGGAGGGGCCCCGCCACTATGGGCCCCTCTATGATACAAAATGTACATCAAGGTGGGTCCCACAACATGTGGCCCTTTAATCACAAAAAAAAATGTAAAAATGTGGGATCAAGATCACCCACGGCCTTCTTCTTGCACCAAAGGCTTCCTTAGCTCCTTAGCTTTGATTCCAACGGAGGAGATGGGGTTTGGATGGTTGAGATGGAAGATGGAAGGGTAGGAAGAGGTGGGCCACACTTGTAGCTTGGAAGAAATGAGGAGAGGCTTGGACGTGTGGTGATTTTTGGATTTGCTTGGAATGAGATTTGAAAATGAAGGAGAGAGAGACTTGTAAAGGGAGAGAGAGATTTGTAAAGGGAGAGAGATGGGTGATGGATGTTTGATGTGGTGGTGATGGGTGTAAGAGACCTTTTTTGACTTTTGTGGTTGCTTGCTGTAAGAAAGGTATGGGCTTTATAAGAACTTTTTGACTTTTGGGACTTGTTTGGGAAAGGGTGAAAGGTGATGTGTACTTGACATGTACTTGACATGTTGTTCACTCTCCAAGTATAGGGTTGTGAAGTAGTAATAAACTCGGTGAGACCGAGGTCGAATCCACAGGGACTGAAACCTGTACGTAATCTGAAAGTAACCAGAATTAGAACTAGACTAAGATAAAATCTAAATCAAATGAATTTGATGGAATAATGATAAAATATTAATCTAAAACTTAGAAAATTCAAAGGTAGGAACTAGGGATTCAAAGGATTCACTTGTAGAGATCAGGGAGATCTACGGTTAATTCATGAACTCAACTGGACTTCGAGTCCCATCTTCATCCAGTTGGAAAATATACCATGAAGATCAAATCTGAACTTCTTTTGATCTAGTTTTCAAGAGATAAGATAGGTGTAAATTAGAGTCGATTCCATCACAAAACCATGCCCATGAGACAAAGCAAACAATAGAATTAAACCAATCCACATCCAATCTAAGTGATGTATGAATGTTAGGAAGAGTTTCGTCATCCAACCATGCCCAGGAGACGCTGGTGAACAACAGGGCTTCCTAACTGCATAATCAGAATAATGAAAAGGAAAATACTCAAGCCATCACAGATCTATTGTAATAGCATTCACAATATACCATTAAAAACTAAAGTCTTCCTTAAAATCAAACCAATCAATAGCAAGTTCAACATGAATCAAAACTGTAGAATCATTCCCATCACGCCACAAGCTTCACCTCTTAGCCCTGACTAAGAGGTTCGCCCAGCATAAATGGGTTGAAGCTCTTAAACAAAACAAAATAAAAATAAAAATAAAACTATCTTTCTCTCTCTCACGTCCACCCCAAGCTGTCGATGATGATTCTTCACTCCTGTGCTCTTTCCTTTTATAGCATACTAGGGCCGTGGAGAGATGTTTCCTTTTCTGTTAAAGTCAGTGGAAAACTAGAACGTGTATACTCATAGTTTATGCACTCCTCTTGCGCTGAGATATTGGTGGGGCCTACTTCAGCTGACGTTTCTGGAAATCCACTCCATCTATTGTCTTATCCTCGAAATTTCAGTTAGGAAAGTATATATATTTTTGATCTTCTGTTGATGAGGCCCGCATAGCTTTTTACTTCACCGTCGGTTGTCTTGTTTAGACGGTTTAAAATCAATCTTCATTAAATTTTGCCATTCTGCCACCTAGGTTTGGGTGAGAGGATCCTTGGATTCTTAATGGACGGTTCAGATTGGACCTTTGGTGTGTGATGGTGGCCCACAAGAGTTGACCGCAACTCCCTCTTGCGAAACAGAGCCTTCGCCACACATCTTCTGTCGTGGTTGTTGGGGCCATGATCGATACATACGGAGAAATCCATTCCGTCCATTCGACTCCTTGTGAAAAACCATTCAGGAATGGATCATTTTGGCTCATATTAATGTGGCCCACAGGATTTCGCTCGCTACCGTCCATCCTACGATTTACAGTAAAGATTGCATGAGTGCATGCATGGGACCAAGAAGAAAGCTAGGCGAGGGTTTTTCCCCACCTCTGGAGGGTATGGACGGTCTTGATCATTGGTGTGATGGACGTCGTGGACCCACAAAGATCACACAGAGACCCCCTGTTCGTCCGTTTGTAGCAACAGAGAAGGAAATTGTTGTTTTTTTAAAGAAGAGACGGTCCAAGGTCGGTTTGACCATACTTAAGGTGCAATACATGTGAGAACACTTGTACACGGTGCCCACATCATGCAAGGTGGGCTCCTCTGTGATGTTTATGAGCAATCCAATCCATCCATTCATTTAATCTCCCCATTTAATACGTTGACTCCAAAGTTGAGGTAGTTCTAGATATCAGGTGAGCCCCAAATCTCTGTTTTATGGGCTGATATGCCCATTGGGTCACTTCCACAGGGATCGAATGGTTGAAATTTGATTTGTACGGTTGATTTATGGTCCTCAGGCCATGTATGAAGTTTCGAGCCTAACAGATGGTGGGAACCCTGTGATCTTGCATTATGGACCAATTTCGGGCCACTTAAGCTTCAGTTTCTCGGTTTTCTTCGATCTCTGGCGTGCAACTCTGTCGATCTCAGTCCCTGGAGTCCGTCCATTGCCTTTGGTGTCATCAGAGCGTTAAATCCATGCTTTAAGCTCCCTTTTTCAGTCCATGCTCATAAATACACTCTGCATCACAAACACGGATAAAGCGGACCATTAAACGATATCATGTCTGTAAATCCAGGCAATAATCAGGGTCTGATATGCAATATTTGACCCTCAACACATGTTGAGATTGATTGATGGATGATTGATGTGACATTTCGTAGAGATTCTCTCAGAATTCGCACGTGCGGTGTTTTCCTTGCACCAAACGCTGGCCCACATCTCCTGGCCAGAGTATCGGATCGGTACGCGAGTTGCGGCATCGGAACCGCGGCGACGGTGCGCTCGCTAAGGTACTAGTCTTAGGTTGAGTCGACTCGGGTTGACGATGTATGAATCAGGGTTGCGCGCAAATACTGGTTAAGGGTCTAAGGTTGCCGGAATTCGACCGCGGAAGTCTGCGAAACGGTACGGTTAAAGATACGGGTCTTACAATGGCCAACGATTGGATAAGGAGAATGTTGAAATTGAGGGATCAATCGAATATCTCAATGATGAATGTTTTCGGTTGATCTTTTGATTGAAGAACTTCTAGAAAAAGATGAATCACTGGAATGAGCTTCCGTTGAATCCAATGAGAAAATGAAAAATTTATCAAGTAATACAGAGGATATAGACGAGCAACTGAATTTATAGACACTTGGGGGGGGGGGGGGGGTGAGGCAATGTCTGAATTTTGTAATACAGTTCGGGTCACTCCCACTTGTTGTATTGGATTCTAACATGATACTCACTTTACCATTAAGTTTCTAGGCTAAACCATCCTAGCCTACTAGGATGGAAGGAGATGTGAATGAGTTTCGCCCTCCCATAATCATACAACATGGTTCCTTTAACTCTGAAGAGGACACTAAAAATGTATTAACCATCACAATTGAACCAGGTTCACCATTTGAAAAGATAGTAATCGAAAGGCCCACTCATAGCATGACTCAACATCTGAAACCGCTATACATTTCTATGCATCTTGAGGATTGCTGTCATGCCCCAGACTCGGTAACCGGACTCACAAGGAACCCAATAGCCGGTTCTAGCCACAACAGCCTCCGTAGAACCCCATTCTCGGCTCCTGAGGCAGGTTCCAATCCTGGGATCCCACATGGAGAATATCCATAATTGCATAATCATTTCCAATACGAGCATACCCAAGATCACAGCAAGTAAATCTCAAAAATAATAAAGGGACACATCACAAAATCCACTATAAATTTAAACTTTTACAAGTACATAACAGAAAAGGAAATACATTAGATAACAAAAGAAGAGGGAAGAAGATCTGCACATGGGGAGGAGGGTCCTCGGCTCAACTCTAATCTCTGCACGCATCAATCGTGCATAAGCTTGTAGAATCTTAGAGGGTGGTGAAAGTGTATGACAATGGTGCATAGAAGAATAACAGGAGATATAGGAAGGGAAACATGATCAATGAGAGTATCACTAGCCTTACCGAGGCTTATCATGAATACGATGTAATGAGTACTGGGTGTCTTACCAAGGCGATGCATAAAGGGGCTTATACAGCCGATGCAAATACAATGCGAAGTGATGCCTATCCTCATGTCTAATCCATGAATCAAGTATATTTCCATCATAAGGAAATCACCGGGGTCTAGTACACTACAAGATGACTGCCGCTCTACAGATCCACACAGTCAAATGAGTGTAGGAGACCTCACTACCTGCCCGTGGACCGCCAATCACCAGCAAGGCTTGACGGTAGCGGACCCATTCACGAGCTGGTCAGACTCAGCCTAGCTATTACCCTCTTTCCCTCAGACAGGTAAGGCTACACCCCAATCCAACTGACTACACGACAATGAGATTCATGGCCTAAAGGTGTAAGGCCCTCGTGCACTCATGTTTCCACCCGGTCACGACGCTGGAGCAGATCCTTGGTACCATGGATTTTTTGAGAATTTCACCCATGGGCATCCTATGCACCCTATATGCTCAGATAACATTTTCGGTATCCAATCATAGCCATCCACGATGAATCTGTGGAGGCTACGACCCTGATGAAGCAAGGGCGATAATGTTCATATGCTATGCAATGCCAGATGCATGAATCACACAATCAATCATGCATCAATTCCAAGCATCCAAAGTGCTCAAGAGGGGATACTACATCCCTCGAGGAAGGTATCATGCAATGCCCAATGACACAATCATAACCATACACACAGTGTCATTCAAGCATACAATGATGCACATGGGCCATGATGATGGTTCTAGACGCACAATACGGCGATATAAAAAAAATAGTACACTCCTCCTATCCAAGAACGAACTAAGACTAGGTACTTAGACAATATCCTAAAGGAATCCAACTTCTAGTGGGGGCCCATTTACCTGGGGTAGCCCACGAGACTAAGCATATAAGTTATGGGTCTAAATAATATAGAAATGAGCCTAGCAGGAGTCTAAGATAAGCATTCAATCACACTTAGATACAACTGGGCCTAAAGGGATCCACAATGGGGATATTTAACCATCATTCTCCAAAAGGCATTAAGAAGCATAAACTACATAGATAGAAGGTCTGCTTATATATATATATATATATATATATATATATATATATATATATATATATATATATATATATATAATATATAATATATATATCCCTCATAAAGGGCCACAAGAAAAAGGGTCTAATGCCACATTCAACAACACGGGCCCCAAGAGGGGAATTAAAGCCCAAGGCCTAAATCCCATTGGCCATAGAATTCCATGCATTAAGTTGGACTTGATGGGCAGCCCGCGTACACAATATACGGCCCAAAAATAAGTTTAAGTTTGGATGAAATTGTAAGTGCTATAGTTTATATCCTTGTCTGTTGTCAAATTTGTGGTGCCAAAATCACTGTTATATAACTTGCATAAGTGATGCTCTCTCAAATATCAACATTCATGAACAAGCAAAGCTCACAACAAGCAAAGCTCACAAGTACAAAGATCAACCTTGACTGCAAGAACTGCTCACAAGACATGACTCAAGAATACAAGACTTCAAGAAGAGTACAAGGGAGTTCGTAAAGAACTCAAGACACTTACAAGATTGAACTACATCAAGATTTCAAGATTGAACTACATCAAGACTTCAAAGCTTAAACTTCAAGGTCACTTGTTCCTAATGTTTCAATGTCCTTACTTCATGGTTGAGGTTTGACTGACCTTAGGTTGACCATAGGAGTAGGTCACTTTGGATACATAAGTCGGATGTTTATTTTACATGAGTTTGGTCTGTTCTTCGACTAGTCCTAGGCCCTCTTCGACTAGTCTTAGCTTTTCTTCGACCTGTCTAAGAAATTCCTCGATCAGTCGTGAGTTTGTTATAAAATTCGGATATTTTCTGTTAGGCTTCGACTAGTCCAGGAATCTGTTCGACCAGTCGAAGGAACAGTGTCGACTGCATCTTCGACCAGTCGAAAGTCTTCGACTCAAAGTCCAGTGATGAAATTCAGGTTCTTCGACCAGTCGAAGGTGACCTACGACCAGTCGAAGGAGACCTTTGACCAGTCGTAAAACGGTTAAAGCTTATCGCGCCCAATTTTTCAAATATCTGTTAATTCTTCGACTAGTCGAAGAGCTCCCTAGACCAGTCGAAGACGCGATCTGCTCACCTATAAATAGAGCACGAATCTCAGAAGAATTCATTGAATTAATTAATCCATTCAAGCCAATCTTCGTCGAACTTCTGAGAGATAATTTTGTGCTCCATCTAAGCTAAGTGTGCTTATTTAATATTCTCTTTCTTTAGCTTTATTTAATTGATTTTGTTTCTGTTATTCCAATCTAATTTGATAAGAGGAATTGTTATTCCCTTTCTTTGGAATCAAAATCAATTAAGGCAAGCCCTATTTGGTTTAATTTAAAATCTATTAGAACTAGAACTATTGTAATTGAGTACTAGACATTGAACTTGGACATTCAATCATCTACTCTGACTTGGTTCTACCGGGCTGCTACAACGAAGGAGATAATCAGGTATTTTACATTTAATTATAAATTCCTTTCTGTTTTGGTTTCTTTCAAGATTTGCCAGAAAAATCTTGTTGTATTGGTTATCTGAGGAGAGCCAGGAAAACTCAGAAGTGGGGTTTTTATTAATTGTGTAAGCCCACAGACAAAGACACAATTGTAAAGGTTTTGGGTGAACCTGTGAAAACTTATTTTGTTAGTGAACGCTAATATCCCCTGTGTGAGGATATTAGGAGTGGAGTAGCATTCTGTGTGGCTGTTGTTTAACAGTTGGTGAACACACAGGCGAACCACTATAATCCCTTGTGTTGTGGTTTAATGATTTATACTTCTAATCTTTAATTATTCATTTGTGGGATGTATGTATGGTGGTGAATGTTGTAATCATTTAATTCAAGCATCGTGGGAATTTTGTAATAGTTTAGAATTTATTTTCTGCTATTCCTTTATCAGCTTAATATTCAATTTCCTTTAAAGTTGTTCCAGCAAGGTTGCCCTGCCATTTTTATGGTGTATGGTTGTCCCTAGAACAATGCATTTGTGATTACAATTTATTTCAGTTCAGTTTGTGCTTATTTCTGTATTCCTCTTTGGTTTAAGATTTTATACAAAGATCTTTCTAGAAATAAGGTTGTCCTACCATAAATCTGGTTTTTTGGTATAAGGTTGTCCTTAGAACAACATTTGTATCAACCTCTCAAGATCTGAATTTTGAGGTTGTTTTACTTTCCTGCATTGTGATTTATTTTGGCTATCATATTCTTTTTAATTCCGCTGTTATAAGTTTTATTTGGCATTGTTCTATTCTGTAACATCCCGAAAAATCGAGGGTCGAGTATTAACTCAACTCTCGAGTTTCCAGAACATCACTTATGCAACATAGATAATGATGATTAAATGTTGTCTGTATTAGTGCATTGAACATGAGTGAGATTAAGCCAAAACAGAAAATCATATTCCGGAGACAGTGAATTAGCAAGCGGAAGACTGTGATAGATATATACACTATATAAAAACTGCAGTGAGTCTCCAGAGTGTGATAACATTACCAGGTTAATAAATTTCAAGTACATTTCTAAAATATACCAAATGTGTAAGTGTAATGTCTTCTATTCCAAGTACCATAGCCCCATCAATACAATACCAGGTCTTCATAGACCTGTCAGAGAGCTACATGTAGGAGAACTCCTCCTCCACATCACAATAGTCCGGCTCTGCTTCATAAGCATCGCCATCACCTGAAACTCAACAAATTTGGTTGGTGTGTACAACACCGTCCCGTAACGTGGGAATGAGTGATCAACTCAGTGGAACAATAAAGCATAGGTTAACATATTATCAATTCAGTCAATCAGTAATGATAAAGCAGTAAAATCAAACATTCCTAACTACTCTTATTAATGCAAGTATGAATGTAGTCATGATGGATGCCCTCACCGACATACTCCCTCATGCGACACCATCTTCGTTCGCGGCAAGCTTTCATCCCTCAGTGCTCCACATCTTCCAGGCACATGCAATGCATGATGAGCATGATTACTGAGTTGTTATTAGTCCATTTCAAACAGCAGGATTGGGAAACTAAGGTACCTCCCTTGTATCATTCCCAAACATGATCCATTCTAGGGTCGTCAGTCCTAGACAATCTTATACGATAGTGTGTTTCTAAGTCACTGCAAGGGCTGTTACACGGAATCGTTGCACCACTCCCCCATCACTTCTTAACGATTCATCACTATACAGATACAGGCCTAGTTTATACTCTGTTACTACGGGAAGGCTCATCGCCTCACCGCAGATTTAGAGTATGCTCAAGGTCACTCCACTGACACCCTACCAACTGGCAGTCTATTTTCGAAGCCCGACCAGTTCGCTTATTGAGAATGCAACCCGGATGCAACCTGACTGGGGACCACAGTCAGGCTGTGCCAGCGTAGGCCGACAGCACGAATATAGTGTCCCTTACCACCATAATCGGCTCACGAGTCTAGTTGCTCACTGGTCACTACGGGGAGGCAGGGCTGCCAGGGCTGTTACACGGAATCGTTACACCACTCCCCCATCACTCATCGCCCCAGCGTAGGCCGACAGCTCGACCACGGTGTCCCATACCACCATGCCCGGCTCATGAGTCTTAGCGGATCGAGGTACCATGGTTAAAAGGGATTCCACTGGTAAGTTTGGTACCCTAGGTTCAAGCAATAGCGTCCAAACATGGTGATCATACATAGGACAGATCGGGTTGCTTGACGGGCTTGGCTAGCTCGAGCGCACAACAAGTTGAACGACATGAAGTGCATAAGCACTTCGCGTGGCTAACCACTATCGCCAACCGAAGTACGACTCGGGTTCGTCGAACACATCTCACATGGTAAATGAATCTCAGCCACGTATTCATTTTCGTTACCGATTGTCTGGACTATAAACATAGCCCCAAACACAATCAATTGCAGATAGATAAAACAGTAATGGATCAAGATTCAAATCATACAATCACGTCTGGTATTATCCGTTTAGGGCTGTCAGGGCTGTTATATGGAATCGTGGCTCCACTCCCCCATCACCCATGACGGATCATACGACGTAAATATGAATTTAAACATATGCATTACATAGATAAAACCATAAAAGCAGTTAAGCATGTTATGGAGCACAACACAAGCATGAGTTTGTACATATTCAATTCCTAATCACACAACTATCCAAGGAAATCATACACATAGTTAAAAGAGTTGAGAATCATATCTTAACACCCTTATACATTACAATCTACTAACTACTACTCATTCAGACATTTCAACAAACACTTTAAAATACATACATCAACATACGCGACATATGTTGAACACATAGGCATTAGGCCAAATCCTTTCACTAGGGAGTTGCCCCAATCATAACACGCGTACACCCACGACGGATAGTCATGGCAAGCAGGAATCCAAGTTCCATATTCATTCAGTCATTTCCACAAACACTTGGGCCACACATCTTAGCATATATAGTGTGTTTTGGTCGTGGCATGATTTAGGGCAAATCCTTTCGTCAAAGGGGTAACGCCAATACACAAATCATAAATCCATGACAATTAGTCATGGCGAGCACGAATGAGAATTCTATACTCATTCAGTCATTTTCACAAACACTTAGAATACACTATTTTAACATACATAGTGTATATTAGCAAAAACATGTATTAGGGCTATCCCTTTGCCAAGCAAGTATTTTATCCATGTATAATATATTCATACAGCAAATAATCATGGCAAATATATCTCCAAAATTTATACGTATACGGTACTTTATAGAATGCACAATTTCAACATACATAGTGTATATAAGCAAAACATGTATAGGGCGAGTCCTTTCGCCAAACAAGTAATTTATCCACATATAATATATTCATACAACAATTAATCATGTCAAACACATTTCCAAAATTTATACGTATATCGTACTTTCTACAAATACCTAGAGTATATAGAATTCCATATTTTTCATCTTTAATCGAAACGAAAAACAAACAGCACTTTGTACATGTGCATTTGCATGCAGATCATGAATCTATCATTATCTGACATTGAAAGCGTTGAAAACCGTAACCTATACACCTAAAGTCCTCACCTTTTGTCGTAGAATCGTAAAGAATATAGTAGGTTTGCTAAGCTTCCGTCTACGGCAGTTTGACAACCTATAGAACGAAATAGGTTAGCTATTTCATAACCTACAACTATCAAAACCCCAAAACAGATTAGGGTTAGGGTTTCTTACCTAGAAACGGAGCCGGAATCGCCGGGAAAGCGATGAAAATGGAGCGGTGGAGCTCGTGGAGCGGCAGGGAAGAGTGGCAGGGAGATTCTCCCACTGCTCCCACACTTTCTCTCTCTTTTCTCTCTTCTCTCTCTAGGGTTTCTCTCAAATTCGTATGACTGCCATGAGAGAGGGTTTGAGGTCCTTACATAGCCTAAAAACTAACCGAAATAGACTCCAGGTCAAAGTATACTTAGGTTATAACCAAAGTGAGCTGGTTTTAGCTCAACGGAGGACTTCTGGCGGACCTCTTTGAGCCAAAGGTCGGACTTAAGCTCACCGACATCGGATCTAGGTGGAGTTAAGTTTTCATTTCGGTCGGGATTCCAGATCACGCGTGGCGGACCAGTTTCAGTTCAACGGTCAGCGGATCTTGATCGGAGATTCCGAGTACATGTAAATGTGTATGAAATTTCTCCTGATCCGAGGGTGTAATTTGGTCTGATTCTGACGGTCTGGTTGCTTAAAACTGATCTGCAAACAACACATGCCAGATTACTATTCAAGATATTTTATTTTAAATTTATTTCACATTTCTCACACTCTTCACTCTGAGCTCAAGCGAATAGCGCTGTGACACTGGCTGGATTTGATTTCTGAGATGGTTGTGAAGCCCAGCAAGGTAGTCCTAAGTCCTTAACCTCGTATTATTCGGACTCTCGATGTGCGGTCTAGATTTGATACGGAGTTCAAGATGCTCCCGAGAGCAGCCGGGTAATGAGATTGATCCTAGATTTTAGGGTAACCTAGCGTCAGTGATTCTACAAGTTTTGGGTCTTGCAGATCGTATTTAAAGTAATTGGTGCTAATTTCACAGGCACTCTAGTTTAACACTAGCTAAATCTCGCCTAATTTCTAAAGGATTTAGTCCTGAGTGATTTCGGTCTGAGGTGGTTTGTAGCAATGTTTAGTTTAAGTATTGTTCTTCATCACCTAAACTTTAAGGTAGTCTAATGTGAAAGTACTTAGAAGGATTTAAGGAACGAGGTAATGAAAGGTGAGATTTGTGAAGAAAATGGTTTGAAAAGGGACTTAAGACCCTTGAGTTGAGTGTTTGAGAAGTTAAACAGGAGTTAGGATTGTCCCATCGCCTAAGGACGTCTAATTCCAGGTTGGAAAAAATTCGGGCTGTTACATATTCACCCCCCCCCCCCCCCCCCCCCCCCCCTCTAGGACATATAGCTAGGCCTTTTCAAGTGGTATCAAAGCCTAATAGCTCTTTTTAATTCTTGGATTTAATTCCTGAGCTAACGATTTAAGCTATTTAAGATGTCAAATTTTGATAGCCTTTCAGTCACTAGGCCCCCACCCTTTGATGGCTCCAACTATGCCTATTGGAAAGCCAGAATGAGGATCTTCCTCAAATCAATGGATGAAAGTGTGTGGCAAGCCACAGTGAATGGAAACCTCCTATCATGGAAGTTACTGGGGTTGACAGTTCAAAATCTATGAAAGTCACACCATATTACCAATGGACCACACTTCAGAAAAGTGAGAGTAGTGCAAATGTTAAAGCACTAAATGCAATCACTTGCGCATATCACCGGATAAGTTCAAAAGAATCATTTCCTATGATACTGTAAAGCAAGCTTGGGATATATTAGAAATGACACACGAGGGTACTACAATTGTCAAAAAATCTAAAGTCCAACTCCTCACAACTAGATTTGAAGAAATTAATATGGAGGAAAATGAAATGCTTATGGACTTTTACACTATATTGAATGACATTGTAAACTCAATGTGGGGTCTTGGCAATAAAATCCCAGAAAGTAAAGTGTGTGCAAAGATATTACGCTTACTTCCTAAACGGTTCAATTCTAAAGTAACCGCGATCCAGGAACTTCATGATACGGATAATATGAGGGTAGAAGAACTAGTTGGTTCTCTACAAACCTACGAGTTAAACTTTAAAGCTTCTAAAGGTAAATCTATCGCACTAAAATCTTCTAAATGTAATTCAGAAGAAAATTCTGATTCAGAAGATGATATGGCTCTTTTAGCTAAGAAATTTTACAAGATTTTCAAAAGCAAGAAAAGGGTTGATTTTCAAAAATCGAATGATAAAAAGAAGTTTAGACTCAAATCTCGAAAATCTTTGAAAGATAGTCAATGTTACAACTGTCAAGAATATGAGCACTTAGCAAATAGATGTCCTAAAAAGGACAAACCCAAGAAGAAGTGTATGTTGGCTACATGGGATGAATCATCTGATTCTAAAGCTTCTTCTGAATCAGAAGATTCTGAAACTGAGTCGGGCAATGAAGTTAAAGCTCTTATGACTCTAGCCAAATTCACATTTTCAGATAATGACTCAACAAGTGAAGAAAATCTGAGTAGTGAATGTGAAAATGAAGATGATCTTCAAGACGCTTACAATGCCCTATATAAGGAAAGTTGTAAAATTGCTGTTAAACTTAAACTTCAAAAAGAAAAGTTTTCTAAACTCAAAGAATGTTTTGAATCACTTGTCTTAGAAAAATCACAAATTTCAGATTGTTTTGAAAAATCAAAATGCGATTTGAAATTCAAAAACTCCCTAATTATTGATTTGAAATCTGAAATTGAGAAACTCAAAACTGAAGTATCTTCTCTTCTGAGTCTAAAGGACACATGGAAATATGCCCAAGGTGATCCAAAGTGAGAAAAACTTTTATCCGGATCAAGAAAATGTGGCGATCTATCCGGGTTGAGCTATGATAAAAATTTATCTCCTAAACAAAAGTATACTCTTCCTATGTTTGTTAAAGGAGAGTCCTCAAACTCAACAGGAAAAAGTACTTATCAAGGTTTTTCTAGAAATTCAAAAACTTTTCAAAAACCTAGAAGCAGCCATGTCAACTTTAATCAGAAACGAAATCCACTAGCTGAAAAGATAGTTGATTTACTCAAGGAGCTCTTAAAATCTAACTCTATAGGTCATTCTTACAACTATAAACAAAAGAAGACCAACTATGTTCCTAAACCCAAAACAGTTATGAAATGGGTTCCTAAAGTTGTCTGCTTGGTTGCTCACACTGCTTTCAAAGCAACAAGTCATTCAAAGTGGTACCTAGACACTGGATGCTCCAGGCATATGAAAGGTGACAAAGCTTTATTCACGGATCTGAAAGATATGACTGATGGTTCAGTCACATTTGGTGATGGTAGCAACTGCAAGATTATAGGCCAAGGTACGGTTCAACTTTTTAATCTTCTTGTGCTTAAAAACATTTTATATGTTGAAGGCTTAAAACATAACTTGCTTAGTATATCTCAAATATGTGATAATAACCATAGTGTTCGGTTTTCTAATCAAAGCTGTGAGATACTAAACAATAAGGGTTTTGTAATATTAACTGGATGTAGAACGTCTGAAAATTGCTATATTATTAGCGAATCCAGTTCATCTAATCAAACATGTTACATGGTCCATACAGACGAGACTGATTTATGGCACAAACGTCTTGGACATGTACATTATCGAAATTTATATAGATTGAGCACACGAGAACTTATAAGAGGTTTACCCAAACTTCAGAAATTAGATAAAATATGTGGTGAGTGCCAGATAGGTAAATAAATAAGGAACTCACACAAAAAGGTGAATTCAAATATCACATCAAGACCACTCGAACTCCTCCACATGGATCTAATAGGACCTACCAGAACGGAAAGTCGTGGTGGGAAAAAGTATATCCTAGTAATAGTTGATGACTTTACCACATTTACATGGGTAGTCTTCTTAAGGGATAAATCTGAAACCCTTGAAGAAGTAAGAAAAGTTCTCAAAAGGATTCAAACTGAAAAATGTTCTCAAATCAGTAAGATTCGTAGTGATCATGGATCTGAATTTGAGAATAGCAGTTTTGAGAAGTTCTGTACTGACCAAGGAATATTACATGAATTCTCAGCTCCCAAAACTCCACAACAAAATGAAATTGTGGAAAGAAAGAGTAGGGTGCTTCAAGAAATGGCTAATGTCATGTTGAATAGCATGAAGCTCTCTAAAAATCTTTGGGCTGAAGCAGTCAACACAGCTTGCTATATTATTAACCGAGTCTACACTAGCAAAGATAATAATAAAACGGCTTACGAATTGTGGTTCAATAAAAAGCCTATTGTCAAATACTTTCGAGTTTTTGGCAACAAGTGCTATATTTTACGAGATCGTGAAAATTTTAGAAAATTCAATATGAAGAGTGATGAAGGGATTTTTCTAGGATATTCCTTAAACAGTCGAGCTTATAGGGTTCTGAACAGAAGAACTGGTGTGATTCAAGAGTCCATTAATGTTGTCATTGATGATCACTTAAACACGCCAATCCCTAATTCAGATAATGATGAAGTTCTAATCATTGATAAACCCGATACTTCATCAAATTAGACTGATTCTGAGTTGAGGACTGTTAAAGATCATCCAACCACACAAATTCTTGGAAACCCTCTCACCGGTGTTCTCACCCATAGACAACTTGAGGATATATGTAATTATGTATGTTTTACATCCCAAATAGAACCATCTAATGTAAAAGAAGCTCTTGTTGATGAGAACTGGATTGTTGCGATGCAAGAAGAACTCAACCAATTCGTAAGAAATGATGTTTGGTATCTCATACCAAGACCTAAAGATAAACACATCATTGGAACAAAATGGATTTTCAAAAATAAGTCTGACGAGTGTGGAAATATAATTAGAAACAAGGCTAGACTAGTGGTACAAGGTTATACACAAATTGAAGGAACTGATTTTGATGAAACTTTTGCACCAGTAGCACGTCTTGAATCTATCAAACTATTTATATCTATTGCATGTTTTAGAAAGATAAAGATCTATCAAATGGATGTGAAAAGTGCTTTTCTAAATGGTGATTTACATGAAGAAGTCTATGTTGAACAGCCAATGGGTTTTGAAGATCCCAAAAATACTGATCATGTGTATCGGCTTAAAAAGGCACTTTATGGATTAAAACAAGCACCTAGGGCATGGTATGAGAAACTAACAAAATTTCTTTTAAGTCATAATTTTTAAATGGGATCTGTTGATAAAACTCTGTTTATTAAAAAACATAATGATCATATCTTAATGGTACAGATTTATGTTGATGATATCATTTATGGATCAACTTGTACTGGCTTGACTACTGAGTTTGCAGATTTGATGAAATCACAGTTCGAAATGAGCATGGTTGGGGAATTGACTTATTTCCTTGGATTGCAAGTAAAGCAACAACTTGAAGGAATATTCATTTCTCAATCTAAGTATGCTTTAAATCTAATCAAGAGATTTGGATTTGAGAATGGCAAGAATTTCGATACTCCTATGAGTACTACCCTAAAACTCTCAAAAGACTCTAATGGTAAAAATGTTGACTCAAAACTCTATCGGAGTATGATTGGTAGTTTGTTATATTTAACTGCTAGTAGACCTGATATTTCTCTAAGTGTTGGTATTTGCGCAAGATATCAATCTGATCCAAAAGAATCTCACTTGATTGCTGTCAAGCGGATTATTAGATATGTCGCAAGTACTGTAAATCTCGGTCTCTGGTATCCTCATGAGACAAGTGTCCAATTAGCTGGATACTCGGATGCTGACTGGGCTGGTAATCTAGATGATAGAAAATCAACCAGTGGTGGTTGCTTTTACATTGAAAATTGTCTAGTTTCCTGGTTTAGTAAGAAACAAAATCTATATCACTTTCAACAGCTGAAGCTGAGTATATTGCAGCTGGTAATGCATGTACACAGCTTGTTTGGATGCAACGAATGCTAAGTGATTATGAAATTAAACAGGATTCTATGTTATTACATTGTGATAATTCCAGTGCGATAAATATTTCAAAAAATACTATTCAGCATTCTCGTACTAAGCACATTGACATTAGATTTCATTATATTCGGGAATTAGTAGAAGAAAAAGTTATATCTCTGGAATATATTCCTACCGAAGATCAATGAGCTGACATTTTCACAAAACCTCTCGATAAAAGCAGGTTCAAAAAGATGAAATTTGATCTTGGCATGTGCATTTTGAAATGATTATTTATGCCTACTTGTATCATAGTGTATATATTTACTAGATTGATTTCCAATTTTTGAATAATTTGCAAGAAATATGAATTTTTGGGCATTCTTCTACTGGTCGAGTATACTCACGACCAGTCGAAGATCTCGGGAATCACTTAAAATTTGGAGATTTTGTTTTCTTCCTCATTCCGTTTTTCCTCTCTAAGGAGCCGAGCTTCGACTTGTCGAACCCATTGTTCATGTTCTTCAAGGTTAGTGTTCCAATTATATTTTTCTTGCAGATTTGTGTCTAGATTGTTTACTTTTCTAGCTTGAACCTTTTTATTTTGGATTTCATTGAGATTTGGGGTTTGGATTTTGAAAAATCTGTTTTGAGTAAACCCACTTCTCAATCCTTTGCAACTTCTTATTTCCTTGATATCTTTGTTACAAATGGCTTCTAGAGGTAGAAAAACTACTTCCCGTGGTCCTTCTTCTTCCTCCAGATCGACCATTATCTCTAAGCGTCATCTTCTTGTTCCCAATGACGATCCATCTTATGTTAGGGACATTAAATTACGTAATGTTATTGTTGAACATCCTGTTGATGTTAATCATATTGCACCTTTTGACATCCTTCCTATGCTTGAAGCTGTAGGTTGGGTTAACTTATTACATTGGGGTGGGCCAGCATACCCGTCCATTGCCCAATCCATGTTTGCATGTATTAGTGCTTTCTCACAGGATAATTTAACTTTTAAAACATCTACTAGAGAAGGGCCTTTTGACATTGATCGTCATTTAATTTCAGCCCTTATGGACATTCCTGTGAATGATGAGGGTATTCCTATCCATAACCTAACTGATAAACCCTCAATTTCTGAAAAATGCATGCTCGCTAGAGATTTGTGCAACATGGATGTTCAATGGACACGAAAAGGGAATGCGCTTCCCGCAAGGTATTTGTTACCCAAGTACAGAATTCTCCCCAAAATCTTTGTGTCTAATCTGTATCCTCGTTCGGGTAATAAAACTGACTTGACCTCGTTTATGGTTCGTGTTATCCATGCTATTTCCAGTGGTACTCAGATTTGTTTACCATCCTTAATCTGTCATTTCATTCTTCAGTTTAGACTCCATCCTGGTCATAGTGACATTCCCTTTGCTTATTTAATGACTGTATTAGCTACACATATGTTAGTCGATATGCCGGTTGATGAGGCACCTATCCATCATCTGATTTTCAACAATACTAATATCAATAAGTTGAAGCTGGAATTACTTCCTGGACAAGGTGGTGGTGGTGGTGGTCAAGAAGAAGCTGGTGATGACATTAAGATGGATGACATTTTTGAGGAACTGGATTCTGACTCAACAAATGATCTAGATTTTGAACCATCTGATGTTGATGCTCGTCTGAGTGCATTAGAGGATAAAGTTGAGAATATAAATGTAAAGATGGAAAACATGTCTGTTGCTCATGATTTACAATTCAAGTACATGCGCAAATATCTTAGGCGATTGAACAAAGGCATGCACCAACTTGATCCCTCTATTCCCGCTCCGTCATCTGGTTCTGGTTCTGATTAGTTTATATGGGATTTCTGGTCTGTAATAACTTTATAACTTAGCACTTGGTTAACTGATTTCGAGTTGGATACTATCTTTGTTTTATGCTGGGTATTTGTTCTATGTGAAACTATGCTGAGTATCTCTATCTCTGGTTTTTGTTATAATCTCATAACTCCTCATATTTACTCTCATATATCCCTTTATTTAGTTCTCATTTATTGTTGTTTCCTTTGTCATATTGTGACAAAAAGGGGGGAGAATGGTTTGTTCTTAACGATGTGATTGTGAGAGGAGTAGCATTGGTTATGTTACTCAGGGGGAGTATGTTTGAACTAGTTGAATGAACTGGTTGAATGTTAATTATTGAATATTGATTTAAGCTATTTGATATTAACTGGTTCATGATTCTTTAACCAGTTGTTTTACTTTATGTTTATCTTGGTTATGTGTTTTGTCACTAATTTGACAAAGGGGGAGATTGTAAGTGTTATAGTTTATATCCCTGTCTGTTGTCAAATTTGTGGTGCCAAAATCACTGTTATATAACTTGCATAAGTGAAGCTCTCTCAAATATCAACATTCATGAACAAGCAAAGCTCACAAGTACAAAGATTAACCTTGACTGTAAGAACTGCTCACAAGACATGACTTAAGAATACAAGACTTCAAGAAGAGTACAAGGCAGTTCGTAAAGAACTCAAGACACTTTCAAGATTGAACTACATCAAGATTTTAAGATTGAACTACATCAAGACTTCAAAGCTTAAACTTTAAGGTCACTTGTTCCTAATGTTTCAATGTCCTTACTTCATGGTTGAGGTTTGACTGACCTTAGGTTGACCTTAGGAGTAGGTCACTTTGGATACATAAGTCGGATGTTTATTTTACATGAGTTTGGTCTGTTCTTCGACTAGTCCCAGGCCTTCTTCGACTAGTCTTAGCTTTTCTTCGACCTGTCTAAGAAATTCCTCGATTAGTCGTGAGTTTGTTACAAAATTCCGATATTTTTTGTTAGGCTTCGACTAGTCCAGGAATCTGTTAGACCAGTAGAAGGAACAGTGTCGACTGCATCTTCGACTAGTCGAAAGTCTTCGACTCAAAGTCCAGCGATGAAATTCAGGTTCTTCGACCAGTCGAAGGAGACCTTTGACCAGTCATAAAATGGTCAAAGCTTATCGTGCCCAATTTTTCAAATATCTGTTAATTCTTCGACTAGTCGAAGAGCTCCCTAGACCTGAAGACGCGATCTGCTCACCTATAAATAGAGCATGAATCTCAGAAGAATTCATTGAATTAATTAATCCATTCAAGCCAATCTTCGTCAAACTTTTGAGAGATAATTTTGTGCTCCATCTAAGCTAAGTGTGCTTATTTAATATTCCCTTTCTTTAGCTTTATTTAATTGATTTTATTTCTGCTATTCCAATCTAATTTGATAAGAGGAATTGTTATTCCCTTTCTTTGGAATCAAAATCAATTAAGGCAAGCCCTATTTGGTTTAATTTAAAATCTATTAGAACTAGAACCATTGTAATTGAGTACTGGACATTGAACTTGGACATTCAATCATCTACTCTGACTTGGTTCTACCGGGCTATTACAACGAAGGAGATAATCAGGTATTTTACATTTAATTGTAAATTCCTTTCTATTTTGATTTCTTTCAAGATTTGCCAGAAAATCTTGTTGTATTGGTTATCTGAGGAGAGCCAGGAAAACTCAGAAGTGGAGTTTTTTTTAATTGTGTAAGCCCACAAACAAAGACACAATTGTAAAGGTTTTGGATGAACCTGTGAAAACTTATTTTGTTAGTGAACGCTAATATCCCATGTGTGAGGATATTAGGAGTGGAGTAGCATTCTGTGTGGATGTTGTTTAACAGTTGGTGAACACACAGGCGAACCACTATAATCCCTTGTGTTGTGGTTGAATGATTTATACTTCTAATCTTTAATTATTCATTTGTGGGATGTATGTATAGTGGTGAATGTTGTAATCATTTAATTCAAGCATTGTGGGAATTTTGTAATAGTTTAGAATTTATTTTCTGCTATTCATTTATCAACTTGATATTCAATTTCCTTTAAAGTTGTTCCAGCAAGGTTGCCCTGCCATTTTTATGGTGTATGGCTGTCCCTAGAACAATACATTTGTGATTACAATTTATTTCAGTTCAGTTTGTGTTTATTTCTGTATTCCTCTTTGGTTTGAGATTTGATACAAAGATCTTTCTAGAAATAAGGTTGTCCTACCATAAACTCTGATTTTTTGGTGTAAGGTTGTCCTTAGAACAGCATTTGTATCAACCTCTCAAGATCTGAATTTTGAGGTTGTTTTACTTTCCTGCATTGTGATTTATTTTGGCTATCATATTCTTTTTAATTCCGCTGTTATAAGTTTTATTGGCATTGTCCTATTCACCCCCCCTCTAGGACATATAGCTAGGCCTTTTCAGAAATGAGCCCCACTACATCAGCCCAACACTAGCAATTTAAGTGGGCAACCAAGGGCCCAATATCATCCTTATCTCAACCCACAAGTCCATCAAAATGGTGGAAGTTGGCCCAATATATGGTTGGGCCAAGCTGGGACGTCCCCGCCCACACTGGGCCCACTGGATGTCCTAAAAATCTGATCTAAAATGGAATCCTCATATGATCACTAAAGGTGACTCAAAAGAATGAAAAAATTAAGCCCAGAGGTTATAAGAAAATATAAGCATGCAACATGTACACAAGTTTTCAATATGGTGGGCCCCATAACCAACTAAAGTTTTAACCATAAAAATGTACATTTAAGGCCCTTTGATAAACTTTTGTCCCGTTTGACTTCCTGGACCTACTAAAGTCCAGAAATTAATCAACTATGTGGAAACAATCTCATGAAGGCCAACAATATTCACAGGGGCCCCACCAGATGGAGAGTGTGTATACATCATGAAAAGATCAAGTGGGCTTACTACTGGATTGTGAGTCCAGTAGCAACCCAAGATAGAGAGTGCTTCCATGATCGGGCGATCTAAGGCTTAAACAGCTTGGACCAACATACGTTGAAGTAGGCTCCACATACATCCATATTGAGCCTCAAATAAACGGCCTAGGGCCTATGGTGGGCCTTTAACCATCCATAAAAAATCCCGTGGGCCTACCTTAGGTTCACCCCGGAGGACATTCAACCTCAACTGGTTCCCAAGAGGTAGTCCGCTACGACACGAGCATGAAATAAGGCCCAAGACCTAAAATAATATCCATGACCTAATGGGTTATACTCAAAGCCCAACACATAGGCAATATGGTGGGCCCTCAAGCAAGGTTTGGGCCCAACCATAAAGATCATAAACTCATACATTGTGGTGGCCCTAATGGGCAGCCCGGTATTCCAACCATATGGGCAAATTCTTATGTTTGAAACAAGTGAGTTGGGCCTCATTTCTTGGCCCAAGTATAGGATTAATTTAGTGGGCAACCAAAGGCCCAACTACTTGAGTATTTTGGCTCATAAAACCCATCACAATAGCATGATAAATATAGGCCCAAAGGTCTAATGGGCCTATCTAAAAGTTCTAGCCCAACTAAGCCTAGAGAATTCAACAATTAGCCATGTTCATGAACCCAATGAAATTCCAATTGTGGCGGGCCTCAAAAGTGCATTTATTAAGCCCAAATTTTTAAGGGACTAAAGGCATAAATGGGGGCCCAATATCTCAGGAAAATTCTGTAAGTGCTATGGTTATTTGCTCCTTTGATTGTCAAATTTTGGAGTGTCAAACCACAGTATGTGTCTTGTGTAGCACATTGATATATATGTACAAGGACAATGCTACAAGTCAAGAACAAAGATTTACTTCAAGAAATGCAAGATCAAGTACATTGTTCACTCCTTTAAGCATCAAAGTTCAATGCATTAAAACGACATCGAAAGACAAGTCAACTGTTCATACTCAAGACTTAAAGTGAAGTTCAACTCAAGTACTATAAATTCAAGTTTCAAAAGATCTCAAATTCAAGCTTCATTATGTGTCGAGATCTCAAGATTCATGAACTTCAAAGATCGTCTATCATCTGAAGAAAAGAAGGTTCAATGTTCATACTTCATGTCCAAGGTATAGAAGACCTTAGATTAACCTTAGGGTAGGCCATTTTGAATACATAATTCAAATTGAATTATTTTATAAGTGTTTGGTCTGTTCTTCGACTAGTCCTGGACTCTGTTCGACTAATCCTAGCACTGGCTCGACCAGTCCAAGAAATTCAACTAGTCTTAAGTTGTTGCAAATTTTCAGAATTTTTTGGTTAAGATACGACCAGCCTGGAAACTACTCGACCGGTTGTGTGAACAGTGCACAAGTCGTTCACGACCAGTCTTGCAGCCACGACTTAAAGTCCAGCAATTGATTCAGCTTTCTCACGACCAGTCGTGGAGACCACATGACCGGTCGTGCAAGGCCTACGACAAGTCGTGGAATGGTTTTATCCGATCGCGCCCAAAATTTCAAAATATTGTTTGTCCTACAACTAGTTGTAATGTCCTTATGACCAGACGTGGACGCAATTTCTTCATTTATAAATAGTACACGATTTTCAGAGTTTGATATCTAATTCAAGTATAATCAAGTCATCACTCTGAGAGATAAGTTTATATTCTTTTTAAGCTATAATGTGCATATTTAATATTCTCTTTTATTAGCTTTTTATATTTGATTTTGTATTCTGCATTCCAATCTGATTTGAAAGAGGGATTGAAGAATTCCCACTTCTTGGAATCAAAATCAAATAGAGCTAGCCCAACTGGATTTAATTTAAAATCAATTTAGAATCTAGAACCATTTCATAAGTGAGTATTAGACATTGAACTTCTATTCGAACTTCTACTCCGATTTAGTTCTTCTGGGCTGCAACAAAAGGAGAAATCCAGGTATTTTACATTATTGTAATTTCCTTTGTTTTGGTTTCTTTTGAGATTAAGCCAGAAAAATCTCATTCTTTTGGTTATCTGAGGAGATCCAGAAAACTCAGAGTGTGGGGTTTTTGAATTGTGTAAGCCCACTTGAAAGACACAATTGTGAGGGTTTTAGGTGAACCTGGAAAAACCTAGTTTCATAGTGAACGCTAATATCCACCGTGTGAGGATATTAGGAGTGGAGTAGTTGTGTGGCTGTTGTTTAACAGTTGGTGTACACACAATCGAACCACTATAATTCTTTGTGTCTTGTGGTTTGAATGTTTGTTTATTCTCTATATCTTTTATCATTCAAGATTGCGGATGTATTTGTGGATGTGAATATTGTAATTTTTTCATTTCAAGCATTGTGGGGAATGTTGTAATAGTTTAGATTTCCTTTCTAGCTATTTCCTTTTTATTCCTCTTCGGTTTGAGTTTTTGATACACAAACTGTTCAGTAAGGTTGTCCTGCCATAAACCCTTGGTTTTTATGGTGCAAGGTTGTCCTTAGAACAACATTTGTATCAATGTCTCAATACTAGAATTTTGAGGTTGCTTTACATTTCTATATTGTGGATTGTTTAAAGTGTTATCTTTCCTTTATTTGTTTTAATTCCGTGTTAGCATTTTAATTTGGCATAGTCCTATTCACCCCCCCCCCCCCTTAGGACATATAGCTCGGCCTTTTCAAGTGGTATGAAAGCCTAATAGCTCGTTTTAATTGTTATTACTTTTTGGATTAATTTTCTGAGCTAATCGATCTGACCTATTTATAAGATGTTAAATTTTGTTAGTCTTTCAGTCACTAGGCCTCCACCATTTGATGGCTCCAATTATGCCTGTTGGAAAGCTAGAATGAGGATTTTCTTAAAATCCATGGATGAGAGTGTGTGGCTAGCCACAGTGACTGAATGGACCCCTCCTACCACTAAAGTAACTGGTATCGATGGATCAAAATATATGAGAGTAACACCTTAATTTTCTTGGACCACTCTTTAGAAAAGTGAGAGTAGTGACGATGCAAAAGCACTAAATGCAATCACTTGTGCACTATCACCGGATGAATTCAAAAGAATTATATCCTGTGATTATGCAAAGCAAGCCTGAGATATTTTAGAAATGACACACGAGGGAACAACAATTGTCAAGAAATCTAAAGTCCAAATCCTCACAACCAAATTTGAGGAGATACGTATGGAGGAAAATGAAATGTTCATGGCCTTCTATACAAGATTAAATGACATTGTGAACTCTATGTAGGGTCTTGGTGATAAAATCTCAGAAAGTAAAGTCTGTGCAAAGATACTACGCTCACTTCCTGAACGGTTCAATTCTAAGGTAACTGCGATCCAGGAACTTCGTGATACGGATAATATGAGGGTAGAAGAATTAGTTGGCTCTTTACAGACTTATGAGTTAACTTTTAAAGCTCCTGAAGGTAAATCTATTGCCCTTAAATCTTCTAAATGTATTTCTCAAGAAAATTCTGATTTAAAAAATTCCGAAGATAATATGACCCTTTTAGCTAAAAAGTTTTACAAAATTTTTTAAGGTAAAAAGAGGGTTGATTTTCAAAAATCTAATGATAAGAAAAAACCTAAATCTAAAACTTGAAAATCTTTAAAAGATAGTCAATGTTACAACTGCCATGAATATAGGCATTTAGCAAACAAGTGTCCTAAAAAGGACAAACCTAAAAAGAAAGGTATGTTGGCTACTTGGGATGAATCTTCTGGCACTAAAGCCTCTTCTGAATCAGAAGATTCTGAAACTGAGTCGGGCAATGAAGTCAAAGCCCTTATGACTCTAGCCAAGTTCACTTTTTCAAATAATGATGATTTAACTAGTGAAGAAAATCTGAATAGTGATCATGAAAACGAAGAGGATCTTCAAGATGCTTACAATGCCCTATACAAGGAAAGTTGTAAAATTGCTGTTAAATTAAAACTTCAGAAAGAAGAGTTTTTGAAACTTAAAGAAAATTTTGATTCCCTTATTTTAAAAAAATCCCACATTTCAGATTGTTTTGAAAAATTGAAATGTGATTTAGATTTCAAAACTTCCCTAATTGAAAATCTAAAATCTGAAAATGAAAAATTTAAACTTGAAGTCTCTTCACTTTTAAGTTTAAATGATACATGGAGGTATGCCCAAGGTGATCCAAAGTTAGAAAACTTGTCTGGATCAAGAAAATATGGCAACCGATCTGGTTTGGGATATGTCAGAAATATTCCTCCTAAACAGAAGAATACTTCTTCTAAGTTTGTGAAAGGAGAGTCTTCAAACTCAAAAGGGAAAAGTTCAAATCAAAATTTTTCTAAAAATGCTAAAACTTTTCAATCCTTAAAAACTAAAAGCAATCATATCAACTATAAGAATCAGAACCGAAATCCTTTAGCTGGAAAAATAGTTGATTTACTTAAGGAGCTTTTAAAATCTAACTCAGTAGGTCATTCTTAAAATAACTACAAATACAATAAGACCAACTATACTCCTAAACCCAAAATAGTTATGAAATGGGTTCCTAAGGTTACTAGTTTGGTTGCCCATACCGCTTTCAATGCTTCAAGCCATTCAAAGTGGTACCTAGACAGTGGATGCTCCAGACATATGACAGGCGACAAGGGTCTGTTCACCAATCTTAAAGATATGACAGATGGTTCAGTCACATTTGGTGATGGTAGCAACTGCAGGATTATTGGCTAAGGTACGGTTCAACTTTCTAACCTCCCTTTATTTGAGAATGTTTTATATGTAGAAGGTTTAAAACATAACTTGTTAAGCATTTCTCAAATATGCGATTAAAACCACAGCGTAAAATTTTCTAACCTAGGGTGTGAAATTTTAAATAAAAACGGTTCTGTAATATTAACCGGTCGCAGAACTTCTGAAAACTGCTACATTGTGAGTGATTCTAGCTCGTCTAATCTATCGTATTACGTAGTCCATACCGATGAGACCGAGTTATGGCATAAACGTCTTGGACATGTACACTACCACAATTTGTATAGATTGAGCAAAAGAGAACTGATAAGCGGTCAACCTAAATTACAGAAAGTAGACAAAATATGTGGCACCTGCCAGATTGGTAAGTAAACTAGGAGTGCTCATAAAAGGTGAACTCCAATGTCACATCAAGACTTCTCGATCTTATAGGACCAACCAGGACGGAGAGTCGAGGTGGCAAAAAATACATACTGGTAATCGTGAATGATTTTACCAGATTCACTTGGGTAACCTTCTTAAGGGATAAGTCAGAAACCCTTAATGAAGTAAAAAGAGTTCTCAAACGGATCCAAACAGAAAAAGGTTCTCAAGTTTGTAAGATCCATAGTGATCATGGATCGGAATTTAAGAATAGCAGTTTTGAGAAATTCTGTTGCGATTAAGGAATATCACATAAATTCTCTGCACCCAAAACACCACAACAAAATGGAATTGTTGAAAGAAAAAATAGAGTGCTTCAAGAAATGGCAAATGTAATGTTGAATAGTATGAAGCTCGCTAAAAATCTTTGGGCTGAAGTAGTAAATATTGTCTGCTATATAATTAACTGCATTTACACTAGTAAGTCAAATAATAAAATGACTTATGAAATGTGGTTTGATAAGAAGTCTACTGTCAAATACTTTCGAGTTTTTGGCAGTAAATGTTATACTTTATGTGACTGTGAAAATTTGGATAAGTTTGACACCAAAAGCGATGAAGGGATCTTTTTAGGATATGCCTTAAACAGTCGAGCATATTGAGTACTGAATAAGAGGACCGGTGTAATTCAAGAATCCATCGATGTGGTCATTGACGATCACTTGAATACACTTACCTCAAATTCAGATAATGATGAAGTTCTTCTAATTCACAAACCGGATACTTCATCAAGTCAAAATAACTCTGAATTGAGAACTGTTAAGATCATCCAAACACTCAAATTCTTGGAAACCCTCTCACTGGTGTGCGCACTCGTAGACAACTAGAAGATGTATGTAATTACGTGTGCTTTACATCTCAGATAGAACCGACTAACGTAAAAGAAGCTCTTACTGACGAAAAATGGATTGTTACGATGCAAGAAGAGCTTAATCAATTTGTTAGAAATGATGTTTGGTACTTAGTTTCTAGACCTAAAGATAAACACATAATTGGAACTAAGTGGATTTTCAAAAATAAGTCTGATGAACTTGGTAAAATAATTAGAAACAAGGCTAGACTGGTTGTAAAAGGGTACACTCAAATTGAAGGCATTAATTATGATGAAACCTTTGCCCAGTAGCTCGTCTTGAATCAATCAGACTATTTATATCCATTGCTTGCTTTAGAAAATTCAAAATTTATCAAATGGATGTAAAGAGTGCTTTTTTAAACGGCGATTTACATGAAGTAGTGTATGTTGAATAACCAATAGGTTTTGAAGACCCTAAAAATACTGATCATGTCTATCGCTTAAAAAATGCTCTCTACGGTTTGAAACAAGCTCCTAGGACATGGTATGAAAAATTGACTAAGTTTCTACTAAGTCATAATTTTCTAATAGGAAGTGTTGATAAGACTCTTTTTGTTAAGAAACATAACGATCATATCTTAATAGTGCAGATTTATGTTGATGATATTATTTATGGATCTACCTGTACTAACATGACTATTGAGTTTGCAGATCTTATGAAATCTAAATTCGAAATGAGCGTGGTTGGGGAATTGAATTATTTCCTAGGGTTGCAAGTAAAACAACAACCTGATGGTATCTTTATTTCTCAAACCAAATATGCTCTGAACTTAGTGAAAAAGTTCGGATTTGAGAATAGGAAAAATTTTGATACTCCTATGAGTACAACATTAAGACACTCAAAGGACTCTACAGGTAAAAGTGTGGATCCTAAATTATATCGTAGTATGATTGGCAGTTTACTTTATTTAACTGCAAGTAGACCTGATATTGTTTTTAGTGTTGGAATTTGTACTAGATATCAGTCTGACCCTAAAGAGTCACATTTAACTGTTGTTAAGAGGATTACGCGATATGTCGCAAGTACAGCAAATTTAGGTCTTTGGTATCCACATGGTACTAGTGTTCAATTGGCTGGTTACACAGATGTTGATTGGGCTGGTAAGATCGATGATAGGAAATCAACCAGTGGTGGTTGTTTCTATATTGAAAACTGTTTAGTTTCTTGGTTTAGCAAGAAGCAAAGTTCCGTATCGCTCTCAACTGCTGAGGCTGAATACATTGCAACTGGAAATGCGTGTACTCAGCTTGTATGGATGAATAAAATGTTAAGCGATTACGGAATTGCACAGGATTCAATGGTTTTATATTGTGATAATTCCAGTGCAATAAACATATCTAAAAATCCAATCCAGCATTCACGAACCAAGCACATTGACATTAGATATCACTACATTCATGAATTAGTGGAAGAAAAGACAATTTCATTAGAATACATTCCGACCGAGACTCAACTTGTTGACATTTTCACTAAACCGCTCGACAAAAGCAGGTTTAATAAATTGAAATTTGATCTTGGTATGTACGATTTGAATTGATTATTTATGCTTGTATGTATCATAGTGTATATATTTTTTATTAAATTTCAAAATTTTGTACAAATTGCATATTTTTGGCTGTGCACGACCAGTCGAGGACGTACTCGACTAGTCGTGTAGCGCGCTGGTGATTTAATTTGGGGGAAAAACCCTTTTCTTCCTCATTTGCTTTTCCTCTCCAATGAGTCTAAGCTCGACCGGTCATACCCAACTTCTTGATTCTTCAAGGTTAGTTCATTATTTCTGTTTTTCTTATAGATTCAAGTGCATATCACTTCATTTTCTTACTTGGAGTGATTTATTTCATGTTTCCTTAAAGTTTTTGGGGTTTTCTTCTCCAATATCTGATTTTGAGAAAACCCACTTTGCATCTTTTACAACCTCTTGATTTCTTGTATTCTTAGTTGCGAATGGATGCTAGAGGCAAAAAGAAGAGTTCTCGTGGTCCTTCAACATCCAGATCGACACATTTAACAAGGCGCCACCTTTGGTCACCCGAAGATGATCCCTCCTATGTGCGGGATTTACGATTGTGCAATGTTATTGTTGAGTGCCCTGTGTATATTGACCATATTGCTCCATTTAAGCTCATTCCACTTCTCCAATATGTAAGATGAGCTAACATTCTACATTGGGGTGGGCCGTGTTGAGGGTCAAATATTTCATATCAGACCCCAATTATTACTCGAATTTACGAGCATGACACTGTTTAACGCCCGATTTTGACTGTTTTTGTAATGCAGGGTGTACTTATGAGGGCAGTCTGAAAAGGTTACTAAATGCATGGAATTAACGATCCGATGATGCCAAGGCATTGGACGGACTCCAGGGGACCAAGATTGATGGATTTATAACGTCAGAGATTCGAGGAAATCAAGCCGTTCACGTCAAACAGGCTTGAAAAACATCCAGAATGCAAGATCACAAGGTTCCCACCATCTGATCGGCTCCGAATTTCATACATGGCCTGAGGACCACAAATGAACCGTACACATCAAGTTTCAGCTCCTGGATCCCTATAGAAGTGGCCCAACGGCTTGATCAGCCCATGAATCGTCAAACCGGGGCCCACCAGATATCTGGATATGCTTAAAAGTTGGGCTCAACTGTTTAAATTGAATGATAAACCGGAAGAACAGAGTGGATTAATCATAAACATCACGGTGGGCCCTGTGTATGAGGCGTGTGCACATTTCATATGCACATACGCCGAGTACCACGCCAGCCTAAGACGGTCAAGGTTGCTGACCGCGACCGCCTCCCACATTCGTCCGCAGCAGAGTCCAAAACGGCAATTGCCATTTTCAGCTAACGGACGCTGTTCAAATTTTTGGAGCTTTGTGGGCCCCACCCATCTCATGTTTCACTGATCTGGACCATCTATTGTGTTCATATGGGGGCCATAACCCTCACCTAGGTGAATGTTTGGCCGCATGCACTCGATCACCAATTTCCACCGTTCAAACTCTGGACGGACGGTGGATTTAAAAAATCTGTGGGCCACCACAATTCTGACCCGAAATTGAGCATTCCCAACCGATTCTTCATCCTCTATCAAATGGACGGGGTGGATTTCTCAATAGATGTCAAGGTGGGACCCACCGAACGTCACAGCGGCAGTTGCCGTTTTGATGGCTGCGTAATGGACGGATTGTGTCCGTTTTGCGGACAATTGTGGGCCCCATCCATTGTCCAAACTGACAATCCAAACCGTCCATCATATAGACCAGCAAAGAAAGTCCCAGGAAACATGATTTTTACAGATAAAGTACAAGGAATATGGGACTTGTGAAGATCCGATTTTTGCTGCATCACAGGTATGTACTTTCCGCTTCCAGCAACCTCTGTGACTGGTTGTGGCCCACATCTGTGATCGGTTTGGGTAATCCAATCCGTTCATCATGCTCAGAGGTTAGGATAAGACCCAACCTAGCTTGTTTTGCATTGAGAAGACATCCACGGTGTACATAAACTGGCCTACAACCAGTCATATTGCAAGGACTTGTGCTCAATTGAGTATCTTCTCTTCGTACGCACGAAGTTCTACACCGACTAAAGCAAGGCAACCTATTTCATCTCATGGACTGGAGACGACCTGGGGTGGCCTATTAAAGAAAGAGAAGAGAGAGAGAGGGGAGTCTCACGGCAGAGAGGAGAGAAAGAGAAGAAGAGAGAGAGAGAGAGAGAGAGAGAGAGAGAGATAATTCTTTTTGTTTTCCTTTGTTTACATGGTTTGCTTGAGATTTTGGAGAGCTAGCCCATTCATGTCGGGCTAAACCTCTTAGCTAGGGCTAAGAGGTGAAGCTTGTGGTGTGATGGGAGGACCTCTACTACTTTGATTCGTGTTTGAACTGATTTTGATGCTAGTTGATTTTATGGAATGCTTTCAGTTTTTAATGATGTGTTGTGACTTAAATTACAATATATCTGCGATGGCTTTGAGTGTGTCCATTCTCTTATTGTGATTGGCTTAGTTCTATTGTTTACTTTGTCCCAGGGCATGGTTTTGTGATGGAAGCGACTCTAATCCTCATACCTGTCTTCTCTTCGAAGGCTAGATCAAAGGAAGTGCAGATCGAGTTTTAGCGATATATCTTCCAACTGGATAAAGCTGGGACTCGAAGTCCAGTTGAGTTCATGAATCGACAGTAGATCTCCCTGATCTCTACAAGTGGATCCTCTGAATCTTTAGTTTCCTCTCCCTGAATTCTTAAGTTTAGATTAATAATTCACCATTATTCCTCAAATTTACACTTGATTTAGATTTCATCTTAGCCTAGTTCTAGATCTGGTTATTTTCAGATAACGTACAGGTTTCAATCCCTGTGGATTCGACCTCGGTCTTACTGAGTTTATTACTACATCACAACCCTATACTTGGGGAGTGAACAAGTTTTTGGCGCCGTTGCCGGGGATTGACGGCTACGTTTTCTAAAGTTAACTCGTTTTAAGATTATTTTAAGATTAGGACTTTTCTAATTTTTAGGGTTATTTTTAGAATTTTCCAATTCCAGGTTTTCCTTTAATTTTTAGAAATTTTCTCTCAAGTAACTTTCTACTTTTAGATAGTTTTCTTTTTTTAGAAACTAACCCAACTTTCTTATTTTGTAGGATTCTGAGATAGGTTTCTAAATTGGTAATTTCTCTTTTCCTTGCTATTTCTAGATTAGGATTCCTTTTTAGCAAGTTTCTAATTCTAACTCTTTTAGAATCTAATTTTGTTTTCTATTTTATTTTTAGAAATTTTCTATTTAAAGACTTTCTGTTTAGAAACTAACTTTCCTATTTTGTAGGCCTTTCAGAAATTTCTAATTCGGTAAGATCTTTCTAAATTCTACTTTCTATTTTTAGAATTTCTGTTACTAACTTACTTTCTAGTTTAAGAACTTTCCTCTTTTGTTTTAGAAATTTTATATTCTCTTAGGAATTTCTCTTTTTCTAATTTAGAAACTTTTCTATTTCTAGGCTTTCATTTATTATAGAAATTTTTCCTTTTTAGAAACTCACATTACTTTCTATTTTAGGATTAAGATTTCTAATTTAGAACTTTCTAACTCTAGGTTTAGAACCTTCCTCTTTTGTTTTTAGAAACTAGGTTAGTGATTTTCCTTTTTAGAGACTCTTTCTAATTTTAGAAACTAACTCATTCTTCCTTTATTTTTAGAAATTTTCTAATTCTAGGTTTAGGAAACTTTCCTTTTCTAGAAACTAACTTTGTTTCCACCTTAGAATTTTCTAACTTTAGAATTTCTATTTTTAGGAACTGATCTCTTTTTGGTTTCTTTTTACAGGTTCTTAATTTAGGGACTCCAATTTGGTAACTTCCTTCCAACTCTCTCTTTCTTTTTAGATTTTTATTTCCCTTCTTAGGATAGGTTTAGAATTTGATTGAGGGCTGTGAGTGCTTCATGCCCAAGTGGGCTCGTGACAACACTCGACATCTCTTGACTGAAGAAGGATTAGTTGAGGGGTTAACTGTCCATCGCAGGACTTGACACCGCTCGAATTCCCCTGAGTTAATTGAGGATATGGCTGGAAATCAACCTCGTCTACCCCAACCTAGGGTAGAAGATGTCCAGGATGAGAATGAGGTGCATCAAGCACCCCCGCCTCGTACCTTACGAGATTACTTACAACCGGCGGGGGTGAGTACGCCCTCATGCATGGTTTTTCAGGAGAATGCAGGACATATGGATATCAAGCCAGGGGGGATCCAACTCCTTCCTAAATTTCATGGGCTTGAGTCAGAGAATCCATATCTACATCTGAAAGAGTTTGATGAGATCATGACTACCCTATACTTTCCTAACGTGTCTGATGACACGGTTAGGTTAAAACTCTTTCCCTTTTCTTTGAAAGAGAAAGCCAAGACGTGGTTACATTCATTACGTCCTCAATCTATTGGCAGATGGAATGACATGACAAGGGAGTTCATTAAAAAGTTTTTTCCATATCATAAGACGAACACCCTTAGGAAGTCGATCATGAACTTCGCCCAAAGGGAAGATGAAACATTCTTCCAATATTGGGAGCGGTTCAAAGATCTTGTCAGTTCATGCCCACAACATGGTTTTGAAACGTGACGCATCACGAATTTTTTCTATGATGGACTGACATCTCCCATGCGCCAATTAGTTGAGACAATGTGTAATGGGGAGTTTATGAATAAAGGTGTCGATGAGGTGTGGAACTACTTTGATAAACTTGCTGAGAACACACAAACATGAGACATCTCCCCTAGACCGAGTACTACGCCTAGGCCGACTCATTCCAAAGAAAAAGGTGGAATGTACCTCCTGAAAGAGGATGATGATATTAACGCCAAGGTAGCCAATCTCACTCGAAAACTCGAGGCCATGGAATTAAAGAAGGATAAGGCCAAGGAAATTGTTTGTAGTATTTGTGGTTGCAACATTCACACTACTGAGAATTGCCCAACTATATTTGCCTTTCAAGAGGTATTGAATGAGCAATCCAATGCTGTAAGCAATTACCAAAGACCTTTTAGTGGGCCCACCTCTAACACATACAATCTTGGCTGGAGAAACCATCCAAACTTCAGTTGGAGGAATGGACAAACTGCTGCACCTCAAGGTTTCCTAAATCAAAATCCAACTCAAGAGAAACCTCAAGAGGATCCGGTTTTGAAACATTTTCAAAAGCAAGAGCTTTTCAATCAGGGTATGCTACAGGCCTTTCAAGACCTTACAAAAGCAATACAAGGACTTAAGGCTGAAAATGCGATTGGGAACAAGGGGAGCTTCCCAGCTCAACCTCTTCCCAATCCTAAATCGCAATATGAAATTAGCTACCCAAGCTCTTCAAATCAGATGGAGCAAGCTAAATCCATCACCACTCTTAGGAGTGGAAAAATCATTGACAAAACCATTCCGGTTAGGGCTGAAAAGTCTAAGGACCCGGAAGTGGATAAAGAAGATGGATCTAGCCATGCCCCACCAGAGTTAGAACCGGAACCTCAAGGAAAGCCGGTTGCTCCATTTCCCCAACGGTTGGTTGCACCAAAGCCTCTCTCTAACTCTCAAGATATCCTAGAGGTGTTGAAACAAGTGAAGGTCAACATTCCTCTACTTGATGCCGTGAAACAAATACCTTCCTATGCCAAATTCTTGAAAGACTTATGTACGACCAAAAGACGGCAAAATATTCAAAAGAAAATCTTCCTGACTGAGAAAGTGAGTGCCATCCTAAAGCATGATGTGCCGCAAAAATTCAAAGACCCCGGTAGCCCAACCATATCATGTGTAATTGGGGACTATCGAATTGATCACGCACTTCTTGACTTAGGAGCAAGCGTTAATCTTATTCCCTACTTGGTATACAAACAGTTGGGTTTATATGAATTAAAACCCACCTTAACCACACTACAACTTGATGATCGCTCTGTTCATGTACCAAGAGGAATAATTGAGGATGTGTTGGTCCAGGTTGATCGATTTTACTACCCAGTAGATTTCATCATCCTAGATACCGAACCCATCAACAATACAAGCACTCAGATTCCCGTCATTCTTGGTCACCCATTCCTTGCCACTTCAAACGCAATTATCAATTGCAGGAATGGTGTCATGAGTATGTCTTTCCGGAATATGACATTAGAAATGAATATCTTTTTCAACACTGGCAGACGGGTAGAGGAAGATGATGATATCCACGATATTAACATGATCGATACTTTCGTGGAAGATAGGACACCCCTTACCTTATCCTCTGATCCTCTAGAGACGTGCCTGGCCCACTCCCATGAGTTTGATGATGACATAATTAGGGAGACGTGTGCCATGCTTGATGCGGTACCGGTACTTGAAGTTAACCGGTGAAGGCCTCAATTTGAAAAGTTACCCCACACTGATGAAGCGCCTCTACCGTCTAACCTCAAGCCACCGAAGCTTGACCTAAAACCTTTGCCCTCTTATTTAAAATATGCATACTTAGGTCAAGATGAGACATACCCGGTGGTGATTTCTGCCCACCTTGAGAAAGAACAAGAGAGTATGCTTATATCTACTCTCCTGGAGCATAAGGGAGCCCTTGGATGGACAATCGCGGACCTCAAGGGAATTGACCCCTCGATTTGTACACACCGCATATATCTTGAGGATAATGCGAAGACAGCTCGGCAACCACAACGTAGACTAAATCCAAACATGAAGGAAGTGGTTAAGGCCGAGGTTCTTAAACTATTGGATGTGGGTATCATATACCCTATATCCGATAGTCAATGGGTGAGTCCAACTCAGGTGGTTCCTAAGAAGTCCGGGATCACCATCGTAGCCAATGCCAATAATGAACTCGTGCCAACTAGAGTCACTACTGGTTGGAGGATGTGTATTGACTACAGGAAATTAAATACCGTCACGAGGAAAGACCACTTTCCTTTGCCCTTCATCGATCAGATCTTGGAAAGGTTAGCTGGTCATTCCTATTATTGTTTCCTTGACGGGTATTCGGGCTACAACCAGATAGAGATCGCCCCTGAAGATCAAGAAAAGACTACGTTTACATGTCCCTACGGCACCTTTGCTTACCGAAGGATGCCGTTTGGACTATGTAATGCTCCTGCCACCTTCCAGCGATGTATGATGAGCATATTTTCTGACATGGTGGGGCAATATTTAGAGTTCTTCATGGACGATTTCTCTGTCTTCGGTCCATCTTTCAGCGAGTGCTTGGAAAGTCTTAAATGTGTGCTGAAAAGATTTGAAGAAAAGAACTTGGTACTTAATTGGGAGAAGTGCCATTTCATGGTTCATAAGGGAATTGTCCTTGGACACATTATTTCATCCAAAGGAATCGAGGTGGATAAGGCAAAGATCGATCTTATCTCTAACCTACCTCCACCCAAGAACATAAGGGATGTGCGATCCTTCTTAGGACACGCCGGGTTTTACAGAAGATTTATTAAGGACTTTAGTCTCATCTCTCGTCCTCTATGTAATCTACTTCAAAAGGATGCACCATACGAGTGGACTGAACCATGTCAGGAAGCTTTCACTAAGCTTAAGGGCATATTGACTAGTGCACCCATCATACAGCCACCTGACTGGAGCATTCCTTTTGAACTTATGTGCGACATGTCTGATTATGCTCTTGGGGCAGTTCTAGGCAAGAGAAAAGATAAGAAACCCTACGTTATTCATTACGCAAGTAAGACTCTAAATCCTGCCCAAGTGAACTACTCGACTACGGAAAAGGAACTCTTAGCCGTAGTGTTCACCTTGGACAAATTTAGGTCCTACTTGATTGGATCCAAGATCATTATTTACACTGATCACGCAGCGCTTAAGTATCTTTTGTCTAAGAATGATGCTAAACCCCACCTGATAAGATGGATCCTCTTACTCCAGGAATTTGACTTAGAGATAAAAGATAAAAAGGGAGTAGAGAACGTAGTGGCTGACCATCTTTCTCGCCTTAATCCCTCTGATTCCTTTGAGACGACACAGATTAATGACATGTTCCCTGACGAACAATTGTTCAGAGTCTCCCATTCACCTTGGTTCGCTGATATCGCTAATTATCTTGCCACAGGTTCCATACCGACACATTGGACTGCGCAAGATAAGAAGAAATTTTTCACCGAGGTGCGCAAATTCTTCTGGGATGATCCATACTTGTTTAAATATTGCCCAGACCAAATCTTGAGGAGATGTGTGCCAGACAATGAGCATCAGAGTGTCATCTCTTTCTGTCACTCACAGGCCAATGGTGGTTACTTTTCTGCAAAAAAGACCACGGCCAAAATTCTGCGGTGTGGCTTCTAGTGGCCCACTATGTTCAGGGACACTCATGAGTTTTGCAAAGCTTGTGAACGTTGTCAGAAATTGGGAGCATTGTCCCGTCGAAATATGATGCCCTTGAATCCCATTCTTATCATAGAGGCATTTGATTGCTGGGGCATCGATTTCATGGGGCCATTCCCCCAATCTTTTGAAAATTTATATATTTTGCTTGCCGTAGACTATATCACTAAATGGGTCGAAGCGATTCCGTGTCGAACTAATGACCATCGCACAGTCATTAAATTCCTGAAAGAAAACATCCTTTCCCGATTCGGAATGCCTCGAGCCATTATTAGTGATGGGGGCTCACACTTTTGTAATAGACCATTTGAGAATTTAATGAAGAAATACGGTATCTCTCATAAGGTGAGCACCCCATACCACCCACAGACAAGTGGGCAAGTTGAGATTTCCAATAGGGAGATCAAACACATTTTGGACAAAACGGTTAACCCTGACCGTAAGGATTGGTCAATTCGATTGACCGATGCCTTATGGGCATACCGTACTGCTTTTAAAACCCCTATTGGAATGTCTCCCTTTAGACTCGTCTATGGGAAGGCTTGCCACTTGCCTGTGGAGTTGGAACATATAGCTTACTGGGCGATCAAAAATCTAAATTTCAATCTGAACAACGCTGGCTCGTTACGCAAACTTCAATTAAATGAACTTGAAGAATTCCAGAACGACACGTACGAGAACTCGAGAATTTACAAGGACAGAATGAAGGCGTTTCATGACCAACACATTCTACGAAAATCATTCACGCCAGGTCAGAAAGTCCTTTTGTATAATTCTCGATTACATCTCTTTCCGGGTAAGCTTCGATCTCGTTGGACCGGTCCTTACATTGTCGTTACTGCATATCCTCATGGGGCCGTCGAGATAAGAGACCCCGACAATGGCAAGGAGTTTAAAGTAAATGGACATCGCTTAAAGCCATTTGTCGAGAAATTTGATTCAGAGGACATGTCCATGCCTCTGACTGATCCTGTTTACTAGGAATGATCTCCTAGTCTGATGGAGGTATAGGTAGGTTTATTGCTTTCATAGGATTAGGGTAGTTGCTTTAGTCTAGCTGAAGACGTTAAACTTAACGCTCCTGGGAGGCAACCCAGCTTTTGATTCCATGATTAGTCAATTCAATGTTTGTGGGTAACATTGCTGCAAACCCTCACAAGACTACAACTCGTCCACTAGGGGCAACCTAGGGGTTTAAAGGCTTGTTGCATACGCTAAATGCAATCGAGAGCACCTGCGAAAGTGGTATAGGTAGGAATTTATTTTTGTTATTTGTGTTTTACTTTCGATTGGTTTCACTCTTGTGCTGACCCACTCTCATGTTGAGATCTCTACGGAAAAGTCTCTCTCGACTCGTTACCCAGGTACTATCTTCCCATCACTTCTCATTTACTTTCGTTGTCCCATGTGCATTGCATGCTTACATCTTTTACATTGAGGACAATGTAGATTTTAGGTTGGGGGTGGGAGATTAGGTTTCCTAATCAGTGTTTTCTTGGTCTTGAGCAAAAATTGTGAAAATTTTAATTTTTCTGAAATTTCTGTGAATTCGAAGTGATTTTGACGGCCATCTTGGATTTAGAATTACAAGATAAGTGATGTTGGTAATTTATGACTCTTGGATTCCGTTAGTTGTTAGATTTCACAGTTGAGTTCGAATTATCAATTCATGATTAGAAGCTTTAAAACATTGATGGAGTCATGATTTCACATATCACATCTCTCTTATGCATTGAGATTTCAGTTCAATATTGAAGGATTGACTTGGTGATCAGTAAGCATGAAAGGAACCAACCTGGGGAATTTGTCCATCATGTTCAATAAGAAGAATGAAAGAAAATGAGAAAACCCAGCTACAGGATAGCTGCCTGCGGAAAGGGTTGGGCGAATGGACTTCACCATGGGTTTGCTCCCCATAGGTGTAGAGTCGATTCCCCATGGTTGGTTTTAAAAAAATAAAAAAAATAAATAAATAAAAAATTGGAGAAAATACAAGATTTTTGGGCAATTGATCTTCACTATAGGTTTGCTCCCTATAGGTGAGGATTTGATTCCTTTCATTAGCATTAATTTTTATGGGAAAATCAAGGGGTGGAATGTTGATCTACGAGGCAGGTTTTGGTTTAGGTTTAGATTTTCATGAGTCTTCTTATTTATTAACCAATGATATCAAGAAATAACGGATTGAATCTTAATAATCGGTAAGCCGAGATTACACCATACACCCATGGAACTCAATGTTTTAAATTTTTCTAATTGATGGATGAATACTTTGAACTTGATTATGAAGTTTACCATGCGCTTACCTCCAGGAGAAATTTATGCCCAACATTCATGAATCTTAGATTTCTCATATCTGAATCGTTCTTCAAAAATATTACTCGGTTTCATGGAAATTGCCCTATAATTCTCAACTTATTCTTCGCATATTTTGCTCGGGACTAGCAAAATGCTGGTTGGGGGTTGTGTTGAGGGTCAAATATTGCATATCAGACCCCAATTATTACTCGAATTTACGAGCATGACACTGTTTAACGCCCGGTTTTAACTGTTTTTGTAATGCAGGGTGTACTTATGAGCGCAGTCTGAAAAGGATACTAAATGCATGGAATTAACGATCCGATGATGCCAAGGCATTGGACGAACTCCAGGGGACCAAGATTGATGGATTTATAACGCCATAGATTCGAGGAAATCAAGCCGTTCACGTCAAACAGGCTTGAAAAACATCCAGAATGCAAGATCACAAGGTTCCCACCATCTGATCGGCTCCGAATTTCATACATGGCCTGAGGACCACAAATGAACCGTACACATCAAGTTTCAGCTCCTGGATCCCTATAGAAGTGGCCCAACGGCTTGATCAGCCCATGAATCGTCAAACCGGGGCCCACCAGATATCTGGATATGCTTAAAAGTTGGGCTAAACTGTTTAAATTGAATGATAAACCGGAAGAACGGAGTGGATTAATCATAAACATCACGGTGGGCCCTGTGTATGAGGCGTGTGCACATTTCATATGCACATACGCCGAGTACCACGCCAGCCTAAGACGGTCAAGGTTGCTGACCGCGACCGCCTCCCACATTCGTCCACAGCAGAGTCCAAAACGGCAATTGTCGTTTTCAGCTAACGGACGCTGTTCAAATTTTTGGATCTTTGTGGGCCCCACCCATCTCATGTTTCACTGATCTGGACCATCTATTGTGTTCATATGGGGGTCATAACCCTCACCTAGGTGAATGTTTGGCCGCATGCACTCGATCACCAATTTCCACCGTTCAAACTCTGGACGGACGGTGGGTTTAAAAAATCTGTGGGCCACCACAATTCTGACCCGAAATTGAGCATTCCCAACCGATTCTTCGTCCTCTATCAAATGGACGGGGTGGATTTCTCAATAGATGTCAAGGTGGGACCCACCGAACGTCACAGCGGCAGTTGCCGTTTTGATGGCTGCGTAACGGACGGATTGTGTCCATTTTGCGGACGATTGTGGGCCCCATCCATTGTCCAAACTGACAATCCAAACCGTCCATCGTATAGACCAGCAAAGAAAGTCCCAGGAAACATGATTTTTGCGGATAAAGTACAAGGAATATGGGACTTGTGAAGATCCGATTTTTGCTGCATCACAGGTATGTACTTTCCGCTTCCAGCAACCTCTGTGACTGGTTGTGGCCCACATCTGTGATCGGTTTGGGTAATCCAATCCGTTCATCATGCTCAGAGGTTAGGATAAGACCCAACCTAGCTTGTTTTGCATTGAGAAGACATCCACGGTGTACATAAACTGGCCTACAACCAGTCATATTGCAAGGACTTGTGCTCAATTGAGTATCTTCTCTTCGTACGCACGAAGTTCTACACCGACTAAAGCAAGGCAACCTATTTCATCTCATGGACTGGAGACGACCTGGGGTGGCCTATTAAAGAAAGAGAAGAGAGAGAGAGGGGAGTCTCACGGCAGAGAGGAGAGAAAGAGAAGAAGAGAGAGAGAGAGAGATAGAGATAATTCTTTTTGTTTTCCTTTGTTTACATGGTTTGCTTGAGATTTTGGAGAGCTAGCCCATTCATGTCGGGCTAAACCTCTTAGCTAGGGCTAAGAGGTGAAGCTTGTGGTGTGATGGGAGGACCTCTACTACTTTGATTCGTGTTTGAACTGATTTTGATGCTAGTTGATTTTATGGAATGCTTTCAGTTTTTAATGATGTGTTGTGACTTAAATTACAATATATCTACGATGGCTTTGAGTATGTCCATTCTCTTATTGTGATTATGCAGTTAGGAAGACATGTTGTTCACCATTGCCCCTTGGACATGGTTGGATGACAGAAACTTTCCTAACAGCCATATATCTCCTGATTGGTTGTGGATTGGTTTTGTTCTATTGTTTACTTTGTCCCAGGGCATGGTTTTGTGATGGAAGCGACTCTAATCCTCATACCTGTCTTCTCTTCGAAGGCTAGATCAAAGGAAGTGCAGATCGAGTTTTAGCGATATATCTTCCAACTGGATAAAGATGGGACTCGAAGTCCAGTTGAGTTCATGAATCGAAAGTAGATCTCCCTGATCTCTACAAGTGGATCCTCTGAATCCCTAGTTTCCTCTCCCTGAATTCTTAAGTTTAGATTAATAATTCACCATTATTCCTCAAATTTACACTTGATTTAGATTTCATCTTAGCCTAATTCTAAATATGGTTATTTTCAGATAACGTACAGGTTTCAATCCCTGTGGATTCGACCTCGGTCTTACTGAGTTTATTACTACATCACAACCCTATACTTGGGGAGTGAACAGGCCGGCATACCGATCTATTGCGCAAGCTATGTTTGCATGTATTTCTGAATTTTCGACTGAGAATTTAACATTTATAATAGCAACTAGAGAAGATCCATTTGAAATAGACCGTCACTTGATTTTTGCTTTAATGGACATACCTGTTAATGATGAGGGTATTCCTATTCACACTCTAGTTGACAAACCGTCGAAATCAGAAAAACGTGTGCTTACTAGAGCATTGTGTAATATAGATGCGCAATGGACTCAAAATGGGAATGCGCTTGCTTCCAAGTATTTGTTACCTAGATACAGGGTTCTTCATAGAATATTTATGTCTAATATGTACCCGCGTTCTGGTAACAAAACCGAACTCACCTCTTTCATGGTTCGGATTTTACATTCCATCATCTCTGGTACTAAAGTTTATCTTCCTTCTTTGATCTGTCATTCTATCATTCAATTCCGTCTCCATCCTGGACACAGTGATATTCCTTTTGCATATTTAATGATTGTGTTAGCCACTCATATGTTAGTAGTTATGCCTGTTGGAGAGGCTCCTATTCATCACCTTATTTTCAACAACTCAAATATAAGCAAGATGAAATTGGGATTGGCTCCTAGCCAAGAGAATGTGGGTGGTGGTGGAGTTGAAGCAGTGAATGAAGTAGAAGGTGGCGATTTACCTCCAAATGATATAAACATAGATGATATCTTTAATGAGATTGAATCAGATTCTGATGCTGACCCTGATTATCAGCCTTCTGATTTTGCTAAGAGGTTGCATACTGTAAGACCTGTACCCTAGATCGTACCGTTCTGTAGGCTTCCGCGATCCTACCGGTCGAATTCCGGCAACCATCGACTCGTTCCGACGTTTGCGCACGATCCTAAGCCGAGTTCTGCCTACCAGAGGCGGCTCGATCTGAAACTCGTACGTTGGCAACCACGCCGTCGCCGCGGTTCTAACGCCGCGACTCGCGCACCAAACCGATACCTAGGTGGGAAGATGTTAGTCTGCGTTCATTTCTAAGAAACGCCGCACGTTACGAATCTCGAGGGAATCTCTACGATATGTCCCATCAATCCATCAATCAATCAATGTCAAGTCACTCCATACCCTAAGTACAACAACCCATGCCTCCTTTACTTAAAGTCAACTCTCTCTCCCATTTTTCAAAGCCACCCTTACCCATGACATCATCACACCACTCCCTCCATCCCTTATTTCTTTATTTTATTTCTTTCTCTCTCATTCTCTCATTCCCTCCCTCTCACACGTCCAAGCCTCTCTAAGCAACCCAATCTCCCAAAAATTTCTAAGTGTGGCCCACCTCCTCATCTTCCATCTCGACCGTCCAATCATCATCCGCACCGTTAAAACCCAAGCAAAGGAGCTAAGGAGGCTTAAGGAGCAAGGAAAAGGCCAATAAGGTGGGTGATCTTCCATAAAAATTTCAATTCTTAGGGGCCACTTGTTGTGGGACCCATTTTAATGTATGTGATGTATCCATGAGGGGCCCATAGTGGCGGGGTCCCTCTATCTCTCTCTCTCTCTCTCTCTCTCTCTCTCTCTCTCTCTCTCTCTCTCTCTCTCTCTCCTTTTCTTTTGGTGTGATGTCTTGTGGCCTTTATGTGCAAGAGGATCTTAACCGTCCGATCGTGAGGCCCACCTTGCAATGGGTCAATTGGACGGTCAAGATGAGGGAAAAACACAAATACCTCATTGATCCAAAGGGTGGGCCACGTTCATGTGGAACCCACCTTGATATGCGGGCCACTAACATGTGGGGCCCACACTGATGTCTATGTTCATCCACGCCGTCCAGCGTCCCTGGACGCTGGACGAGCGTTCTGGCTAACATGGAGTTGTGTACTGACATGGGCGTGTACTTCCAAGCTAACTTTTAAAAAAAAATTCATTTGGAATAGGCCACCCATACAGGCCCCACCTTGATGTTTGTGCATGATCCAAGCCATCCATCTCAACCCTCGCATCATTTTAGGCGTTGAGCCAAAGTCTTAAGGTGATTTGATCACCGGGTTGGCCATACCCTCTAAAACTATGTAAAGACATACCAGAACATATAAAAGTACTTGGTGGGACCCACCCGAAGTTTGGATGTAGCTGAAACTCGGTCTGGACGGCCAGACAAGTGGGACACACATAATGGGTGGGCTGGATTGTGAATCACATCTCGGTGGGCCCCAATATTTAAATATATATATATATAATACAACAGCAGCAGCGGGCGTTGCTGCTGCTGACAGAGGACGCAGGCCGTGCCTGCGGCTGCGTGCGGTAGAGGCAGACCCACGGCTCCTGCCGTGGGCCCCACCATGATGTATGCGTGTCATCCACGCCGTCCATCTATTTTGTCAGATCATTTTAAGGCATGAGCCTAAAAATGAGGTAGATCCTAATCTCAAGTGGACTACGTTACAGGAAAACAATGTTGATTGGAGACAACCGTTTTCACGGTTGAGTGGAAAATAAACATTACGGTGGGCCCTGGCCGCGTGACCCACTGAACAGTTTGGGTGGCCAATAAACATTACGGTGGGCTCCCTTGACCGTGGGCCCAGGTCAGTGTGACCTTATGAACGGTTGAATGACAAATAAACATTGCAGAGGGCCCTAGTCCCATGACCTTATGAATAGGTTGGATTTCAAATAAACATTTTGGTGGGCCCCTTGCCACATGGCCTTATCAACAGGTGGAGGGAAAATAAATATTATGGTGGGCCCTCTACTCATGTGACCTTATCAACAGATTGAATAGTAAAATAAACATTATGGCGGGCTTCACATGTGGCCCACTTGGATGCATATGGGCTCATGTACTTAGGCCCATCTTGATGTATTTTTAGGCCCATTATTAAGGCCCACTTGGATATTTATGGGCTCATGTATTTATGCCCATCTTGGCATGAATATAGGTCCAATATTGAAGCCCACTTTGATATACATATGGGCCCATGTATATAGGCCATCTTGATGTGTTTATGGGCCCGTTGTTGGGGCCTACCATGTTATATATAGGCCCACGTTATGAGGCCCGTTTAATGTATTTGTGGCCCATTGTTGAGACCCACTTTGATATGTATATGGCCTATGTGATTAGGCGCATTTGATTCACATAAAGCTTATGTGATCGGGCTCATTTTAATGCATTCTCAGGCCCATGGGTGATGACCCATTGCAATGTACCTAAGGCCCATCGATGAGGCTCATTGAGGTGGCCCACTTGATGAATATAAGGCCCATGAGATACGGCCCATTTGATGTATTTAGGGCCCCATGGGATGTACCTAAGGCACATTGCAATGTGTAATTCCACCAGGATTTATTTAATGGTACTTAAGGCAAGCCGAACCTTGGAGACAATGTTGGTTTGACGTCCACATTGTACGAGTAATGTTGGTTCGATGTCCACATTATAACTCTCCCTAAGGCTACTGATAGGCCCGTATCTGTTTCATGTAGGCCATCTAGGCCCATCTTCATTGAGATGATAGTTTATTGCTTTATAACATGTTTAGCACAGCCCCATGATTCATGATCATACGCATCATATGTATGCTTGAGATGAGGAGTGTCTGATCATAGCATATGCCTTCGGGCAGACTGTTTACGGGCTCCCTGATAGGCGGAGTTGCCCTACATAAGCGCGTGCTTCACGCAGGATGGTTGCATGATTGGTAGTGTGGTTCATGCATTTGCATCTGTGTGATTGTGATATGCCCTAGCTACATCAGGGTCATAGCCTCCACAGATATATCGTGGGTGGCTGGTTGGATACCGAAAAAATCTTATTCTAAGCAATTGGGGCGCCATAGATGTCCCTGGGTGAGAGTCCCTGAACCCGATGGTACCAGAGGATGACTCCAACGTCGAGACCGAGTGGATATACGAGCGCACGAGGGTCGAATACCAGAAGGCCGCGTCTCCCACTGTGTCGTGGTCTGTTTGAAAGGAGTGGTGGCCTTACTCGCCCGAGAGCAGGGGGCACTACTAGGCTGAGTTTGACTAGCTCGGAAATGGGTTCGCTATCGACATGCCGCATAGGTATTGGCTGACTATTGGCCAGGCGGATAGTGAGGTTTCTTACGCTCACTTGGATTGTGCTGCTTGGAGAGAGACAGTGCCATTTGGAGTGTACTGAACCCCGGTGATTATCCAAACTGAGAACCGTACTGATTTGATGCTCTAGTGAGGAGTTGCATTGGTATGAGGATTGGCATGCTTGACTTACATATTGCATCGCATGGCCTTGGTATGGCCGATAACATTCACATCTTGTACTGCATAGCCTTGGTACGGCTGGTTGCATTTACGTACTCATCAACATGATTCCGCATTACTCTGGCATTACATTCTGAGCACGTTCGTACACACTTACACTGCCCTCTAAGCTTTCTATAAGCTTATGCACGATTGATGCGTGCAGGTGACGCCAGAACGCAGCTGTAGTCTAGCCGCAGTTGGAGCGTGCCGCCGAGCTTTTGGAGTTTTTGTTATTTGCACTATCTTGTATTTTCTTTTTATACACCTTGTACTCAAAGTTTTTTATCATAGTGGATTTTATGGTGGTGTTCTTGTGGTTATTATTCGTGGGTTATGCTTAGTTATGCTCATTACGAATCAAATTGATATTAGAAATCCTCTTTGTAGCATCCCAGGATCGAAACCTGGTATATGGGTGCCGGGAGCCGGGAATGGGGTACTACGGAGGCTGTCGGCGCCGGATTCGGCGATCGAGAATTTTGTGAGCCCGGTTTCCGAGTTCGGGGCGTGACACATACTCTTAAGGAACAGGTGGCTCAAATACGTGTAACCCAAGATTCTCAATTTGCTTATATGCGCAAGTATATGAAGTGCATGAATAAGGGTTTACACCAAATTGATCCATCTATTCCTGCTCCCTCTTCTGGATCTGATTAAGTTTTTTCTCATATGGCCTGTAATAACTCTTATGATACTTTGGTTTCTTTCAGTTTGTGGGACTAACTTTAGATGATCTTGGTTCATGTTGGTTACTTATATGTGAACCTTATTTGCTTATATCTTTCATATCTTGACTAGCTTGCTACCTTATTCCTCTCTTGTTAATTTTCCTCTTCCATATCTTAGTTGCTCCCTTTGTCATATTATGAAAAAAAGGGGGAGAATATTTTGTTATGCTTGTTTATGGATATGGATATGGATTGTGCTACTCAAGGGGAGTAAGTAATGTTTTTGAATATTTCATGATATTGTGTTCTGGTTATTATAACTGTGCATGGTTCTTTATTGAGCATGTAATGCTTCCCTTATTCTTAATAACTGGTGCATGATTCTTTATTGAGCGTGTAATGCTACTCTTATTTTTAATGAAGTGTGTTTTGTCACAAATTTGACAAAGGGGGAGATTGTAAGTGCTATGGTTATTTGCTCATTTGATTGTTAAATTTTGGAGTGCCAAAACCACAGTCTGTGTTTTGTGTAGCACATTGATATATATTTACAAGGACAATGCTTCAAGTTAAGAACAAAGATCTACTTCAAGAAATGCAAGATCAAGTACATTGTTCACTCCTTTAAGCGTCAAAGTTCAATGTATTAAAGTGACATCGAAAGACAAGTCAACTGTTCATACTCAAGACTCAAAGTGAAGTACAACTCAAGTACTACAAATTCAAGTTTCAAAATATCTCAAATTCAAGCTTCATTATGTGTCGAGATCTTAAGCTTCATGAACTTAAAGATCGTCTATCATCTGAAGAAAAGAAGGTTCAATGTTCATACTTCATGTCCAAGGTATGGAAGACCTTAGATTGACCTTAGGGTAGATCATTTTGAATACATAATTCAAATTGAATCATTTTATAGGCATTTAGTCTATTCTTCGACTAGTCTTGGACTTTGTTCAACTAGTCCTAGCACTGGCTCAATCAGTCCAAGAAATTCCATGACTAGTCCTAAGTTGTTGCAAATTTTTGAAATTTTTTGGTTAAGCTACAACCAGTCCTGGAGACTGCTCGACTGGTCATGTGAACAGTGCACGACTCGTTCACGACTAGTCCTGCAGCCCCGACTCAAAGTCCAACAATTGATTTAGCTTTCTCACGACCAGTCGTGGATAGGTCACAACCAGTCGTGGAGACCACACGACCGGTCGTGCAAGGCCTACGACCAGTCGTGAAACGGTTTTATCCGATCGCGCTCAAAATTTCAAAATGTTGTTGGTCCTATGACCAGTCGTAGTGTCCTCACAACCAGTCGTGGACTCGATTTCTTCATCTATAAATAGTGCACGATTTTTAGAGTTTGATATCTAATTCAAGTATAATCAAGTCATCACTCTGAGAGATAAGTTTATTTTCTTTTTAAGCTATATTGTGCATATTTAATATTATCTTTTATTAGCTTTTTATATTTGATTTTGTATTCTGAATTCCAATCTGATTTGAAAGAGGGATTGAAGAATTCCCACTTCTTAGAATCAAAATCAAATAGAGCTAGCCCAACTAGATTTAATTTAAAATCAATTTAGAATATAGAACCATTTCATAAGTGAGTATTAGACATTGAACTTCTATTCAAACTTCTACTCCAATTTGGTTCTTCTGGGCTGCAACAAAAGGAGAAATCTAGGTATTTTACATTATTGTAATTTCCTTTGTTTTGGTTTCTTTTGAGATTAAGCCAGAAAAATCTCATTCTTTTGGTTATTTGAGGAGATCCAGAAAACTCAGAGTGTGGGGTTTTTGAATTGTGTAAGCCCACTTGAAAGGCACAATTGTGAGGGTTTTAGGTGAACTTGAAAAAACCTATTTTCATAGTTAACGCTAATATCCACTGTGTGAGGATATTAGGAGTGGAGTAGTTGTGTGGCTGTTGTTTAACAGTTGATGTACACACAATCAAACCACTATAATTCTTTGTGTCTTGTGGTTTGAATGTTTGTTTATTCTCTATATCTTTTATCATTCAAGATTGTGGATGTGAATGTTGTAATTTTTACATTTCAAGCATTGTGGGGAATGTTGTAATAGTCTAGACTTCCTTTTTAGCTATTTCCTTTTTATTCCTCTTCAGTTTGAGTTTTTTATACACAAACTGTTCTAGTAAGGTTGTCCTGCCATAAACCCTTGGTTTTTATGGTGCAAGGTTGTCCTGAGAACAACATTTGTATCAACCTCTCAATACTAGAATTTTGAGGTTGCTTTACATTTCCGTATTGTGGATTGTTTAAAGTGCTATATTTCCTTTATTTGTTTTAATTCCGCTGTTAGCATTTTAATTTGGCATAGTCCTATTCACCCCCCCCCCCCCCTCTAGGACATATAGCTCGGCCTTTTTAAATTTATGCATAGGGTGTACACATAGCACCCTCAATCTGGTGGAAAATTACAATTCAAGACCACCTAACAATGTATAGTGAAAATTGGGCCTTGCTGGAATTTCAGCCCACCCAACTTTCTGGGCCTTCTGGGGTCCAGCAAATGGGTTTACTGGATAAAATAAATATCCTAGGGTGGCTCATACATGATACAAATAGTCTTAACCAAAAAGGAATTATACAAAAATCACAAGGTGAGGATACACAATACATCAAGGTGGGCCCACAAGGAAGATGGACGGCCAACCATGGCTGGACGTCCCAGCCTGAGCGTCTCAGCTTGGTGGGCCGGTCCAGCCAGCACTACGAATTGCACAGGGGTCCGTTGATCCCAAAACTTGGAAGGTGGGTACTATCATAGGTGGGCCACCACTCTGTAAATTTTCAGAATTTTTGGAATAGCAAAAGTATTTTAATTAATTTAAAGAAAAAAGACTGTCCAAAAAAATCTTTTTGACCTGGGAGTCCCAGCTTAGTGGACTGGTCCAGCCCTTATCACGGTGTGCAAAAGGGTCCGTTGGCCCCAAAAATTGGTACGTGGGTCCTACCATGGGTGGGCCACCTCTTTGTAAATTTTCATAATTTTTGGATTAGCAAAAGTATTTTAATTAATTTAAGGAATCTAAACTGTCCAGCAAATCTGCTATGTGCATAATTTTGATAGACCCTTATATGAGCCTCCAATGGGGTGGATCAATGGCCTCAAAAAAATTGGAAAAAATAGGTTTTAGGTCCCGTCATATATGTACTACAAGGTGGGGTCTAGGGATGTGGCCCACCAGTGGAAAAATTATAGGTCAAATCCATGTCAAACATCAGCTACAACAGAAATTCCAACAATATGGACAGCAACATGTTACTGTCCAAACCAGCCCAAAAGATAAATAAAAGGGAAATAAATCACCAATTCCTCAAGGTGGGGTCCACCTAGATGGGTCACACAACTCTCAGACCCAAGCCCCTTCCAAGATCAACCATAAAATCAAGCCCAAATGCTATCCAAAACATGCCAACAACATGAGGTAACAAGGTTAGGCCTGGACGTCCAACCACTTGGGCCTGGTTGCATGGCACATCAGGTGGGCCACACATACATCAGATCTACTATAAAGAAAGGAAAGAAAAGATGGAGAAGGAACACAATCCGACTATGTGGTAGGGCCCCGCCACTAATGGGCCCTCCCAAGAACAATCAAACGCATAGATCTATATTGATTTACACTTATAATCATAAAACCAACACATGCATGGTCCATATCTAAAATGGATGGTTGGGATGTCATCCTAACATGATATTAAGGTCTAGATGACCTTAGGATGTTGTAGATCATATGATACATCATGATAGGGTCTATGGAGAATGGCCCATCATGGAATATGACATGCATGAAGGATAGGCCAAAGGTCCACATCCATGGGGTCAAATGGTATCCCCACCATGAATTGGTGGGTCCCATATGATCTATTCATGAAGAAATAATAAGATTAAAGGATAGAAAGGAAATCAGCAAAAAAAATAGTCACCCACTTGCAATCCAAGCTCTCAAACTTCTACACCATATAGATCTTGATCCAAGGAAGAGGTTTTGACGGTTGAGATGTGTTTTTAATGGTGGGATTAGAGGGATCTTGGGGCTTAGAGGGCTGGAGAATTGGAGAAGAAAGAGTCGTTGGGAGAGGGAGGTTATAGCTTGGAGGGAAAAATGAGGAGGGAGAGATAAAGAGAGAGAGAGAGAGAGAGAGAGAGAGAGAGAGAGAAGAGAGAGAGGCCATGATTATGTTGTACGAAAGGCAATGATTGTCTATGGGAGGAGAAAATAATGTTTTAGGCTAGGCTAGGTTTTCTGTAGTGTGCGTGGGGTGGGTGGTGTTTTCTATGGAACTTTATGTGGTGTGTGTAGTGTGCCTTGGAACTTGTGCCAAGGGTGGGGTCTCATGCATCATATCTAAGTGGGCCACATGATTAAGGGCCATACAATGAAATATTCATAACTTTTGATCTACATATCGGATGGACGCACAAAACACGTCATCGGAACCGCGACAACGATATGAACAAGATGGCATAAGTCTCGGGCTGATCTGAGTCAGGTCAACATGACCGGACTCAAGGATGACCGCAAACACTATCTGAGGGTTGCGGGTCATCGGAATTCGACCGGGAAGACCGCGGGACCAAGAGGACTGAAATGCATACCTACCCACACACATGCACACATAAGAAATCGGGTCTGGTCTTACAGTTGCCCAGTCACCCGGGTCTCGGTCAATAATGGTGAAGCTATCAATATCCATCTGGCCAGGATGATGGCCAAGTTAGGAAAGACTCAAGATGATCTGATACCAACTAAGGTCACAGTCAGTAATTTTACTAGAGAGGTGACACAAGCACATGGTGTTTTGTCCGTCGAATTAATGGTAGGAGTCAAGAAGGTGTTGGCCACTTTCTTTGTAAACTCCAAGCCTATATTGATTTCATGAACTTAAACTGAGCCACACCGAAAGATGAATATCCAATGCCTATATCTGATCAATTGATTGATCAAGAAGCTAGAAATCATTTGGTTTCCTTTATGGAGGGTCATTCTGAGTATAATAATAAACATTGAAAGTGCCCTGGTTTGTCAATTAGCGTGAAGGTTGAGTCGGTGAGTCAAGTGAGCCCCATATGAAGATTGAACAAGCTATCGCCTCAACCGGATGTGTGTTCCGATCTCGTGACAGGTAAATCAGCCTCACATCCCAAATTCCAAAACACCCAGGTAAACAAAAGCCTTAAAAGACTTAGAACAATATAGGATGAAAAAAGTCTGAAAACTTAAGTTTTAAACAGGAAAAATCTTCTAAGTTTTTCAGCTGAGTTCGATGACATCGAGTTTATATCATTAACATCGAACACCTATGTTTGATGACATCGAACAGTACTCGATGACATCGAATTAAGCCATTATATGTCCGGCAACCACAAAGTATCTTGGACAAAATGTTCGATAAATCGAAAGTATCTTTGATAACATTGAATTTCAAATATCGATGACATCAAAGGTTAGTTGATGATATCGAAGGACTTAGAGTACTGTCCATTGAACTTCCTTGGAAAATATTCTGACATTACTCGAGGAATCGAATCATCCTCGATATCATTGGAATTCAAACTTCGATGTCGTCGAGAGATGATCGATGATATCGAATCTGGACAGATTGTGTCTAGCGAGCTTAACAGGAAAATCAAATGAAAATGATCGAGGAATCGAGACAACCTCGATAACATCGATATTCAAACCTTGATGATATCGAAAAAGTCTCAGTGATATCGAATTTGGACAAAATATGTCCAGCGAGCTTTCAAGGAATATATTTCAAAAAGATTGAGGAATCGAAATTGGTTTCGATGATATTGGAACTTGAATTTTGATGACATCGAAATGGTATCGATATCATTGTGGTCAACTCTGAAATGTCTAGCAAGCTCTTGTGTTATAATGTTGAGAAATCGAAACATGAATGGATGACATCGAAATTCAAATATCGATGAAATCGAATCTGATTCGATATCATCGATAATCTATCAAAAAGTTCTCGGAATAATTTTTAAGAGAGTTCATATCATCAAACTATGATTCAATAGCATCGAAAGTATACATTCGATGACATCGAATCAAAATTGATGATATCGAACTCGGTCAGATTCTGACAATTTTATTTCTGTTGGGACTTTTTGGTTATATAAGGAGAGCTTGTTCTTGGTTGCTGAATTAAGAAAAATAGAGAGAGCTTTGAGAGAGTAATTGCATATCACCTACCCTAACCTCATTTTCTCATGGAAGTTCATCCTTCAATCCACCCTCATCATTGATATTCAATAGAGTGGATTGAGGAATGAACTTCCCCATTCAAGGATCATCCAGCTACTATCTTAATGGCAAATCATTGAGCTGGGATACCTTGAATACTTGAAATCTTGGAATTACTCCATCTCTAAAATAGAAAAACATTTATTAGAGTAGGATTCCAACATAACCTTGACCCAACCCATCGCCTTTATTGGAACATCATCAAGTGTTACGGATCAAGGGAGCTGAAGAATCTTCATCATCAAGGAGGAGATCTTCATCAACATGCTTAACGGGGCTCATCTACTTATCTGTAAGTCATTAGAGTCCAGAGACCCTATTGATCATTTCTTTGTGTAGGGTTGGGTCACAGGTGCTTCTCACCCCTTCAAGTCCTCATAGGAGGCCTCCGACGGGAGAGTACATTTGGATGGTGTGTGTTGACCCTTGCTCTTATGTAGGGCATAAACTTAGGTCCTTAGTATAAGCCCTTGACCTGTGTGGTCTAAAACCTAGGTTCCAAGTGTGGATCCTTTGCTCTTGTGCAGGGCATACAACCTAGGTTCCAAGTGTGGATCCTTTGCTCATGTGTAGGGCATAAAACCTAGGTTCCAAGTGTGGATCGTTTGATCTTATGTAGGGCATAAAAATTAGGTGATTTGTGTTGACCTTTGCTCTTGTATAGGGCATAAACTTGTGTCTTGTGTAGGCACGTCTTAGGTACCTTATGTAAGTCCTAGAGTCAACCTTGTGTAGGTTGTAATGGTTTGAGGTGAACCTGATTTGAAACCTCCGTTAGTGAAATCTGGTATACTCATGGGATGAGTGCGTCCGCCGAGAGTGGAGTAGGCACATAGCCGAACTACTATAAACGACTATGTTTGGGATTGATATTTGTTTAATCTTGCATTATGTTTATCTTTGAAATTACATGCAAACATGATAACTTGATTGCTTATAACTGCTAAGAATCACATCCCACACACACTGTCACAAAGCTCATCCATCATAGACTAATTATTGCATCTTGTTTGAATATTGAGTAGCTTTGTGATTGGATCCTCTATTTGGCTTGGAAGCCATTAGAGTTAAAATGAGTTTATCTTGATAACTATATGATAAATGAAGAGTAGGGTTAATAGGATTTTAAATTGTTGAGAAAAGTCTATAAAGTCCTATTCACCCCCCCTCTAGGACACTTTGACCTATTCTCACTTCAACTAAAGAGGTCCTTACCGCAATTTCAAACATTGCAATGGAGGATGTCCTAAAAACTACATTAATATGTTCAGGGCCTTTGGGAACATGTTGGGTTGTAATGTCGTTCGGGCTTTGAAATGCTGGAGCTATTTATCAAAGGGCTATGAACATAATTTTTCATGACATGATTAGCCAGTTCATGAAAGTATATATCAATGATGTAGTGGTTAAATCAATTAAAGTAGCTAAGAATTTCTCTCATTTGCATAAATCATTTGAGCGAATGAGGTCCATAAGTTAAAACGAGTCCTCTTACGTGTACCTTTGGCATATCGGTTGGAAATTTCTTGGGATTCCTAGTACATTGGCGAGGAATCAAGGTTTACCATAACAAGGCTCGAGCAATTATAGAAGTTCGGTCGCTAATGAACAAAACGGAACTGCAAAAGTTTCTCAGCCAAGTCAATTTTATGCGTAGGTTCATTTCTAATTGTACAGAGAAAACTAACATATTTTTGCCATTATTGAAGCTGAAACAAAGAAAAGAATTCAAATGGGAGATAGAACAACAGTTGGCTTTCGACAAGATTAAAGAATATTTGATGAAGTCAACAATATTGATGCCATTAGTGTTGGGATTTGTGTTGCGAAATCACACAGAGATGGATCTAGGATAGCAATCCAAACGCACCAAACAAACCAAAGAAGAACACAAAGATTTAACGTGGAAAACCCTTGTGGGAAAAAACCACGGCACAAACCAACAGAATTCCATTATGAAAGAAGAGATTACAAAGATAAAGAACATACCCGGCTTGAGCAATCGTCAAACCTCACCTTTCTCACCCCTTGAAACCCTAGAGCCCCATTTTAGAAACCCTAGAACCCTTTTAGAAACCTTAGAATGCCTTAGAATACCTCCTAGTCCCATATACAACCCTTTATATAGCTTTAGAAAGGAACCAAAAAAGAAATAGGAACAAAATCCGCAAAATCTGCGTTTCTGCAGAAAATCTGCGTAAAACCTTCAATGACATCGAACTACCTTCGATTTCATCGAAAAATGACAAAAACAGTCTAGCGATCGAGGGTGAAAATCCCGAAAATACCCAATGGCATCGAGTGGCTTCGATGACATCGAAGCCTGCTCGATGTCATCGAGCTGAGTTTATCAGATTGAAGGCATCTGACACCAACAATCTCCACCGTGTCCTCAATCTTCAAATACATAGCTTCTTCTCCTCTTCTCTTATCTCTGCCTCACATCATAGCTTTATCAACACTTCTCTTGCACACTCTATCATCCTTTTACGCCATCGCCAAGCCCAGAGAAGTTGTACAAAGCTTGAACTTCTCTGTAGGAATAACCTTGGAGAGCGTGTCTGTTGGATTCACGCTAGTGTGAATCTTCTCCAGTGTTACGCCTCCTTCCTTAAGCACCTGTTGGATAAAATAGTGATGAACATTAATGTGTTTAGTACGAGAGTGATAAACAAAATTTTTAGCCAAATTGATAGTGATAGTGCCCTAGTTTGTCAAGTTACGTGAGTGTTGAGTTAGATTGTCTACAGAGCCTGATAGGAAGATCAATTCAAGCGTCTGCCTCAACCAGATGTGTGCAAGCTCGCCACAGGTAAATTTAAAGCCTCACATCCCATATCCCAAAACACTAGGTGAATAAAACCCTTAAAAAGAAGTTAGAAAATCATAGGGTTTTAAGGTGAGAAAACTTTTTTCAAACCAGGAAAATCTCTAAGTTTTTCTTGCCTTGTCGATTTTATCGAAACACCCTCAATATGATCGACCCGCGTTGTCATGTCCTCGATGCTCCATCGATACCATCGAAAAGAGGACCAAAAATGTCCAGCAACCTCATAACATATTTGGACGAATTATCGATGTATCGATACACCTATCGATATCATCGATATTCAAATCTCGAGTCTATCAAAGTTGACTCGATATCATCGACAGGCAAATTTCTGGCGCCCCTATTTTTTATAGAAAATTTTAAATTTCTTCGATATATCGATGGTCCTTTCGATATGATCCAAAATCAAATATCGATAAGATCGGAAGACCATCGATGATATCGATTGAGGGCGCGCATTTCTTCAAGCAGATATTTTAGGTTGTTTTTAACGTTGATCAGGGGCCATTCGAGGAAATTGATATTCATATGTCGATGATATTGAGGCTGAGTCGATCGCATCGATACTGGACACAAATTGTCCAGCGAGGTTACTGGTAAATCTATAGGATTTATCGATGCATCGACACTGCCTTCGATATAATTGATATGCAAATTCCGATGACATCGGCTGACCCTCGATCATTTCTTAAAAACCTGAAATATTTCAAGTCAAGTCTCTCTCATTTTTCAAGTGTCGATGGATCGAACCTATCATCGATGGAATCGGAGTTCGAAATTCGATGACATCGACAACTGTTTCGATTCATCGACCAACTGGTAAAAGGTTTCAAAAGCGTATGAGTTTGAGTTCGAGTCATTGAGCAGACCATCGATGCTATCAAGAGTATACGCTCAATGATATCGAACCTGCTCGATGATATCGAACTCAGTCATAAATGTGACCGTTTTATATCCGTTGGAACCTTTTGCCTATATATAGAGGACTTGTCTATTGTTGCTGGGAGAGAAAGTAGAGAGAGCTTTTGAGTGTTTAACCTTAGATCATATACCCAAAGCCCTTTCTCTCAGGGAAGTTCATCCTCCAATCCACCCTTACCATTGATATTCAATAGAGTGGATTGGGGAATGAACTTCCACATTCAAGGATCCTCCAGCTACTACCTTAATGGCAAATCATTAAGCTGGGATGCCTTGAATGCCTAGATGATTGGAACTACTCTATCTTCCTTATAGGAAAACCTTTAGAGAGTAGGATTCCATTATAACCTTGACCCAACCCGTCACCATATATCGGTACATCTTTTGTGTTGCGGATCAAGGGAGCAAAAGACTCTTCGTCAACAAGGAGGAGGATATCTTCAGCATTGTGCTTATCGGGACTCATCAACTTATTTGTAAGTATCTAGAGTCCAAGAGGACACTTGTGATCATTCCTTTGTAGGATTGGGTCTTAAGTGGTTCTCACCCTTTAAAGTCCTCGTAGGAGGCCTCCGGCGGGAGTGTACTTGGTGGGTGCGTTGTGTGGACCCTTGCTCTGTGGAGAGCATAAACATCTGATTGAAGGTGAACTAGCAAAACCTTAGGTTTGAGGTCAACCGCTGTGAAACCTAGGGTTTGAGGTGAACCGTGTAGAAACCTCCAGTAGGGTCTTATGAAAGATCATTGGCCAGTGTGCCTAAAAGTGGGTGCATTGTGTTGACCCTTGCTCGTGAGAGCATAAACAGTCAGCCTCAGTGTAGGTTGTAAAGGTTAAAGGTGAACCTGATTTAAAACCTTAGGTTTGAGGTGAACCGCTGTGAAACCTCCTTAGTGAAATCCGGCACACTCAAGGGTTGAGTGCGTCTGCCGGGAGTGGATTAGACTAATCGTCGAACCACTATAAAAATGACTGTGTTTGAGATTGCTATTCTTCTGATTGTGTGATTTTTTTTTATATTTATATATCTAAATATCTGAGATCACACCTCACACACTTACACAGTCATATCCATCATAAACTAGTTTGCATATTATTTACTTTTAAAAAGGTTTGTGATTGGATCCTCTACTGGGCTTGGAATCCAGTAGAGTTATTTTTGAGTAATCCTAATATATGTTCGTTGTTAGGATTAGTGTAATAGGATTTTAAAATAAATCTTAAAAACTTTTAAAAGTCCTATTCACCCCCCTCTAGGACATGTTGGCATATCCCGACTTCAACTAAAGCGGTCTTCACCGCAATTTCAGATAGCGCTCTCGCTATCACAGTTAACCGGCATGGCTTCCTGCTGAAGTCCCAACTGATTTATCATACCTCTTAACCAAACACCTTCCTTAAATGCTTCCGTCACTGCCATATATTCTGTTTCTGTTGTGGAAAGAGCCACCATAGACTGAAGTTTCGACATCCAACTAATTGCTCCACCCGATAGTACAAACGAGTATCCTAAAGTTGACTTTTTAGAATCTACACTGCCTACGTAGTCAGAATCTACATACCCTACCAACTTTGCTCATGTCTTCTCAAAAGTTAAGACGTAGTCTTTTGTATCTTGAATGTATCGAAGTAGCCATTTCACCGCTTCCCAATATTGCTTGCAGGGGTTTGACATGTATCTACTCACAACACCAACTGCGTGGTACAGACCATTACATACATTAAACTGTCAATTGCATTCGAATAAGGCACATGAGACATAACCTGCTTTTCCTCATTTGATTTAGGACATTATTATGAGGAAAGCTTGAAGTGAGCCACGTGGGGAACGCCCATCAGCTTTGCTTGGTCCATCTCATACTTGATCAACACCTTTTCAAGGTATTCTGCTTATGATAACCAAGGTCTGCTCCTCTTCCTGTCTCTATGAATATCTATGCAGAGAACCCTCTTTACAGCCCTCAGATCTTTCATCTCAATTGTCCCTGATAACTGAGTCTTCAGTACGTTGATTTCAGACATATCATGACAGGCAATCAACATATCATCAATATACAATACTAGGATGATGAATTTACCATCACTCAGTGTCTTATAATAGATACAGTGATTGTATTCACTCCGAGTAAATTTCTGACTCAACATGAAAGAATTAAATTTTTTATACCACTACCTAGGTGATTGTTTCAAGCTATACAACAACCTCATTAACCTACAAACTTTTTTCTCTGCCCCTTTAATTTCGTAGCCCTCTGGTTGCTTCATATAGATCTGCTCTTCCAACTCCTTGTGCAGGAATGCAGTCTTGACATCCATCCGTTCCAGCTCGAGAACGTATTCGGCAACCAGTACAAACACGAATATGATAGACACCTGCTTTACCACCGGCGCGAATATCCCTGTGAATTCAATTCCTTCTCTCTGAGTATAACCCTTTGCTATCAACCTTGCTTTGTATCTATCCTGTTTCCTTTTAAATAACCACTAGAAGCTCCACCAGCTCCCATGTATGATTTTTGTGCAACGAGTCCATCTCATCGCCCATAGCTACCTTCCACTTTTCTACCTCAATCTCACTGAGAGCCTCCTGAATAGTAGACGAGTCCCCCTCATCTGTAACGAGTGCATATGAAATATTAGAATCGTTCATGTATCTTGTCGGTAACCTGCGATCATGCGGTGGGTTTCTTCTCATAGGTGGCTACTCCACCTGATCCTGTACCTCTGTCTACGCATCTGTCTCTGCCTGAGTATTATCTGTGTCAATCTGGATGTCTATGATGAACCTTTCTGGTTCCTCTTGCTCCTCTTGATCATTCTTGCGGAATAGGGAGCTTTCATCGAATCATACGTCACGGTTAGTGATGACCTTGCGTGTGACCTTGTCAAACAACATGTAACCTTTCACACCAACACTATAGCCAACAAAAATATACTTTTTGGCTCCATGGTCTAGCTTATCTCTCTCAACTAACAGTACATGAGAGTAAACTTCACAACCAAATATGCGCAAATCAGAGTAGTCAATCTTATGACCACTCCATACTTCCTCTGGGATCTTACATTCAATTGACGTAGAAGAAGACCGGTTCACCAAATAGTAGGCCGTGTTGACGGCCTCTGTCTATAGGTCCTTGCCCAACGTAGCATTACTTAACATGCATCAGGCCCTCTTCAAGAGAGTCTGATTCATTTGTTCAGCCACACTGTTTTGTTCAGGCATGTGGTGCACTGTGTTGTGCCTAATGATCCCTTCATCTTTGCAATATTCATTAAACTTAGTGGAAGTGAATTCTCCACCATTGTCAGTCCTTAAAACCTTTATTTTTCACCTTGACTGTTTTTCCACCATTGCCTTCCATTGTTTGAATATGGTGAAAACTTCAAATTTACGTGTCATGAAGTAAACCTAAACTTTCTTGGAGTAGTCATCAATGAATGAAACAAACCATGACGACCCCCCAATAGAAACCTCTGGCGATGACCCCTATACGTCAAAGTGCACATAATTAAGCGCTCCCTTACATACATGTTTTCCAGTTTTAAAAGATAATCTAGATTGTTTACCATATATACAATGCTCACATATATCTAAATTAGAATTCTTAAAAGCTGGAATCAAACAACGATCAGATAGTACGTTCATGCCCCACTCGCTCATGTGGCCCGGATGAGTATGCCATATACGTACAAACATGAAATCTGCAACAGTTGTTGCCGCTCCACCTACTGAAGTGCTCTCAATCAACCTGTAAAGGTTACTGTGCCTTTGCGTTCTCATAATCACAAGTACTCCTTTTGAAACTTTAAGGACACCATCAATACCAGTGAACTTGCACCCTATAGCCTCGAGTGCACCGAGAGAAATCAGACTTTTCTTCATATCAGGAATGTGCTTGACATCAATCAAGGTACGCTCCATCCCATCAAACATCTTGATGCTCATAATACCAATATCCACAACATTACAGGCATTGTCATTGCCCATAAAAACCTGTCCACCATCGCATTCTCTATAATTGGCGAACCAACCCGATGAAGAGTCATGTGATATGACGCTCCTGTGTCGAGGATCCACTTATTTATAAGACTGTCATGCAAGTGTCCGACCATAGATACTGACAGAACATCTCCACCACTTGTCTCTTTATCAGATGTGACAACATTAGCCTCCTTAAAAGAAGCCTCTAAGTTTTCTTTCTTTGTTTTAGGATTGGTACAATCCTTTTTCATGTGTCCAGTCATCCCACAGTTCTAACACTTTAGTTTTCCTTTGTCATTGCTCTTGGATTTGGATCTAGGTCTTAAGGATCCTGTACCTCAATCAGTATTTCTGCCCCTTGTAATCAGTGCATCGAAAGATGTCCCCATGTCACCGTTTAGCTTTCTTATGGCATTCCCTTGAAGGTCTGAGATAACAGTGTCGACACTCAGGGTTTTATTTACGGTACACATTGTGTCCTTGAATGACTCATACAATACCGAAAGAAAATTTAACAACATACACATTTGTTTCTCATCTTTGATCACTTCCTCCATATCCAATAATTTGCAAAACAATTTATTAAAGTTGCTGATGTGGGTCTCCAGATCTCCACCCTCTACCATCTTGAAGTTATACCACTGTAGCTTCAAGTGTAGGCGATTTTTAGAGAATTTTTTCGCATAGATATCCTCTAACTTCAACCATAAACTAGCTGCAGTTTTCTCCCTCAAAATATTATAGAGAACCTTATCCGTGAGACATAAACGGATTGAGGATAAGGCCTTCTTATCAAGCGTATTCCATTCATCATCAGTCATAGTAGACTTTTTTGGCTCAAGATCACCATCTTCAACTTACTTGGTTAAGGAACTGATTGTCTTGATCTTCCATAACTCAAAGTTATTTTTATCTAAGTACTTCTCAATATCATACCTTGTACTTCCAATTATTGTTAATCCTGTATATCCATATCTATGCCCTAATGATTGCTCTGATAGCACTTGTTGGGATTTGTGCCACGGAATCACACAAAGATGGATCTAGGATAGCAATCCAAAAGCACCAAACAAACCAAAGAAGAACCAGAGATTTAACGCAAAAAACCCTTACGGGAAAAAACCATGGCACAAAGCGACAGAATTCCACTGTGAAAGAAGAGATTACAAAGATAGAGAACTTACCCGGCTTGAGCAATCCTCAAACCTCACATTTCTCATCCCTTGAAACCTTAGAACCCCCTTTTAGAAACCTTAGAATGCCTTAGAATACCTCCCAGTCCCGTATACAACCCTTTAGATAGCTTTAGAAAAGAACCAAAACGGAATAGGAAGCAAAATCCGCAAAATCTGCGTTTCCACAGAAAATCTGCGTAAAACCTTCGATGACATCGAAATACCTTCAATGTCATCGAAAAATGATAAAAATAGTCCAGCAACCGGGGGTGAAAATCTCAAAAATACTCGATGGCATCGAGTGGCTTCGATGTCATCGAGCCGAGTTTCTCAGATTGAAGGCATCTAACACCAACAACTAGTCAAAGGTCAACCACTCATGTTGTATGTCGCGATTTCTATAGAGTCGATTGGAACTCTACTTGCACAGGATGATGATGATTGGAAAGAGTGCGCAATCTATTATTTAAGTAAAACGTTGCTTAGTACTAAGAGGTGATACTCTATAATGGAAAAATAATGTTTATCATTGTACTTCACAACACTAAGTTACAACATTATTTATTGGTTGAATCAGTCATTGTAATCTTGATAATTGATTTAATTAAATATATGTTAAATCGACTAATCTTAATGGCTAAATTGGTAAATAAGTTCTTGCTTTGTTTGAATTTGATTTAACTATGTGCTGCAAAGAGAATTGAAAGGCCAAGCCATAGAAAATTTCTTGGTCGATCATCCATGCGACATTGAAATCAACTTCTTGAGGAATTATTGGACTTATATATGGTATACCAATTGCCTTGGAGACTGATATTTGATGGTTCAAGGACTGACAAAGCATTAGGAGCAGGAGTCGTCTTGGTTACCCTAGATGGAAAGAGACAGGAATTTGCATTCTAGCTTGAGTTCGAATGCACTAACAATCAAGCCAAATATGAGGCTCTGATAATTGGTTTGAAAATGTTAGTAGAATTGGAGGTCAGAAATATATTGATAATGCGTGATTCTCAGTTGGTAATAAACCAATTGGTTGGATTATTTAAGTGCACTAGTATTGTTTTACAGGCGTATTTTGTTCTGACAACTCAGTTGTTGAACAAATTTGACAAAGTGAAGTTAAAACATATAACTCAGGAAAATAACATTGATGCCAATAAGATGTCACAATTGGCAGCAAGACTTTAGATTGCCCAAGGTAAGGATAATAAAATAATATATGTTTAGAAGAAGTCATTACATTCATTTTTCAAAGGAGATCGATCAAGGAAATTTTTCAAGTTAAGATGAACAAAGATGATTGGAGGGTCCCAATCATAAACTATCTTCAGTCTCATCAGACCAAAATCAGTAGAGACCTTAGAAGAATGGCTATAAATTATATCTTAATCGGTAACAAATTATATCGAAGGGGAATTGATGGTGTGTTATTGTGATGCCTGGGTAAGAAAGAAGCCATGTTAACTAGGGGGAAGTACATGAAGGAATTTGTGGAGCACATCAAATTGAAAGTAAAATGAGGCTTATACTTTGATGTTATAGGTGTTTCTGGCAAAAAAATGATAGCCAATTGTGCCCAATGTGTTAAAGGATGTGAAGCATGTCAAAAATATGGGCCGATACAACATGTACCGGCCTCCGAGTTACATTCTATTGTTAAACCTTGGCCATTTCGAGGATGGGCCATCGATTTAATATGTAAAGTTCATCCTCCTTCATCAAAAAATCATAGTTTCATTATTGTGTCTACCAATTACTTCAGGAAATGGGTAGAAGCAAAGGCTATGACAGGGACAGGTCATCAAGATGTTATCGAATTCATTGAAACCCATATAATCCATTCATTTGGGATTCCTGAATCAATTACTTTGTACCGAGTAGTAGCTTTCTCATCTAAGGAAGTCAAAGTGATGGCCAATTAGTATAAAATTAAATCGTTGCATTCCACACCTTAAAATTAAATCTAAGGAACCAAGAATATTGCCTTTTGTAATTGGTCACCTACTTGGGATGAACCATTAATTGTTGAAAAAGTTCTTTGAGTTGGTACTTATATGCTTCACGATATGTTGGGAAAAATTATTAAAAAAAACTATCAATGGTCAATTTTTGTAGGCATATCATCCTAGACTATGGGAGATGGCAAGATCAAGCCAAACGATGGCTAGATTAATCATAAATCGTAAATGATAAGTCAAAATCGGTCAAGAATCATAGACAAATGTAAGGAAATATAAATTTCATTACAAGGCCGATAAGGGAAGACAAAAATAAGCCCTGGCCCAATTACATGTATAAAAAAATTTGGGGGCAAACTAAGCATAGAAAAGAAAAAAAAAAAAAAAAGTAGGCTTGATCGAGGTGCAGTTTAAGCATAAGCTGCCTTTATTTCTTTGAATTCCTTAAAAGGCATGGTTTTTTATGACTTTGGTCGTTTGCCTTTGAGCCTTCCAGGATTCTCCACTTTTCAGAACTCGATCGAGGAAGTGCAGAACTTAATTAATACGGCAGCCGACTATGTTGGCCTTATCTTCTCCCTCTTTCTTACTCCCGATTCTAATAAAGACGATCATTCCAAGTCGCATCATATTGATCAGGAAGTATCTTTGACTCTTTGTGAATAGTGGCACACTCGTCTACGTGTGCATCTAGGGTCTCAAGATTATTTTTTTCGCTGATAAAATAGGCATTACCGATCACTGGAGCTTGGTTAGAACCTCCAGCAGGTCCTTCAGTAGAGTGTCACTTTTCGTAATGTCTTGAAACTCGCAGACGAAAGAGTAAATTTCAAATTGAATGTTGGAACGGCCAAATGACTCAACGTCAAGGGAAATATTTCCTTTAAGAAAGCTTAAACCTGAACAAAAGGGGAAAGGGGTGCAGTAGTCATGATAACAAGCAAAAAAGTTGTGAATTCGAAATAAGGAAAGGGAATTGAGTGCACGGAGGAAAAAGAACCAAGGACTCCTTTATATAAGGCCCAGGGAAGCCAATCGTGAGCGAAGTCGAGGCGTAATGATGATTAAAGTGCCCATTAATGGCATGAAATGTTCCTTAGGAGGATGAAACAAGTAAATGCACGACTTTTCATGTTTGTGCCATGCTAATATGACAGTTAGTCCTTTTAAGCATATAAAAGAGAGAAAAAAATAGGTATTGAAAGCATTACAAACATAGAAAGGAAGAAGACACCTCCGATTGCATTAAAAATAGAAGATTACAGGCCAATAATACAACATTTAAGAAGCAGACAAATACATGATGTTGAGTGTGAAATATCGCATATTTCCCCCAATTTATACCTTGGTTTTATAAACATGATAGTGCTTAATCAATCTAATTATGCATGTTTTCATGTGCGAGGTGATTTCGAAAGCTTAATGTGAAATTGATGCCAAAATGAAGATTTATACTCAAAAGATTACTAAATGAAGATTTGGAGATTTGGAAGTCATTAATGAAGAATTCACTTGCCAAAGATCCAAGGAAACCAAGTGAGGGATAAAGAGAATCGAAGATTTGAAGTGAAGAAAAGGAATCCTGAAAATTGTCCTGAAAAAAAAAAAATTCTAGAAAAACATATTCTGGAGTTCTAAGTTTAAAGCAGAATTTTCCTCAAACAGACTTTCGGTCTGACTGAAGTGCAATTTCAGTCAGACCGAAATCGGGCAAATAGTCTAGTGAGAAACAAAATTTTTAGCCTTAATTTGGTCCGATTGAAACCAACTTCAGTCCGACCAAAATCGGGCAAATTTGTCCAGCGAGAAAGTGCGATTTTCAGCTTTAATTCGGTCCTACCAAAGCATAACTTTTTACGCAAATTTGAGGCGATTTCGAAGTCAGTCCAAGAAAATGCTATAAATATGGGTCTTTTAATTATTTCTAAGCACGAATTAGGGTTGGAAGAGTGGAGCAAAGTGTTGAAGAACTTAAAGGAGTCCTTCATTTTTCCTCAATCTTCTTCTTCTAGTTAGTTTTTATGCTTTGTTTAAGAGTTTTTAGTTCAATCATGTCTTTGGTTGGCTAAATTTCTTAACTATGGCTAAGAGGTGAAGCTTGTTGTCACGCCCCAAACCCAGAAATCGGATTCACAGGAATCCCAATTGCCGAATCCGGTACCGACAGCCTCCGTAGTACCCCATTCTCGCTCCTAGAGTCCATACGCCAGATTCCGAAGCGATTCTTTTTTGTACATTTCACTTGTAATAACCACAAGTATACCCAAATCACAAAGGCAACATCATCATCACATATCCACTAATATAATCATTTAATTACAATACTGAAGGGAAATACATAAATCGAAAATCAAGCTCTAGAAAAACCGTTGCATGCTCCAAGCTCAACACTGCTGCAACCTAACATCACTTGTACGCATCTATCGTACATAAGCTTATAGAAAGCTTAAAGGGTGGTGTAAGTGTGTGCACAAGGTAAGTGTCAAGTATTCAATACAATGTCATCATCATACAGTACCGAAAATACTGGTAATCCATAAATCGTACAATATCGGGATACGCAGAATTACTAACAAGATCATGAATTATCAGGGTAAGCAGAAATACTGACAAGTGCAGGAATTATCAGAGTAAACAGAAATACTGGCAAGATCATAAATTATACGATAACAGAGTAAGCGGAAATACGGACGAGTCCATGAGTCAATTAATATCAGAATACGCGATATAGAACAGCTATGCAAATGAGGAGTCATAAAGAGTCAAATATCAAATGCCGAGGATGCGATGCAATATGTAATTCCTGATGAGTCCACGAATAGCGTCAATCGTATCTAGACCATATAAATGCAGAAACACAGTAACCTAAAATACCATATGCCGCAAATGTAATGCAATATGCGGTGCGAATGGAATGACCATGTTGGATTATGAAGTCGGGATGATAGTACGTAGCATCGCAGGCTATAGGGTTCATCATAAGGGACTTCTATCCAAACTAGTCACATACCTAAATTTGGATAGTCAGACTCAATATGGTAAACTCCTGATCTCAGGTTAGTCGCGCGCCCAACTGAAATCCTAGTCATGCGAAGGTACACGTAACAAATAGTTGCGCACCACCAGCCCGAGTGGATAGTGAATGAATGAATGAGTATGCAACTCTTGCTCAATAAGTCTACATATCAGTACGGTTCATCTCTGGGATCATCATCGGGGTCTATTCCACTCTACGCCAGCTTGTCGCCCCTATCCGAGCGCATAACTGGGTAAGTGGAAGAGACCTCACTATCCGCCTGCCAATATCTAGCCCAGCTCGTCGATAGCGGACTCATTCCTCAAGCTGGTCAAACTCAACCTAGATATTGCCCCCTCACTCAGGCGGGTAAAGTTACACCCCCTCCCAACCAACCACGACACAGTGGGAGACGCAGCCTACTAGTATACGGCCCTCACGCGCTCATATATATCCACTCGGTCTCGACGTTGGGGCGTCTCCTAGCCACGGAGGTTTAGAAATTTTCACCCAGGGACATCTATGGCGCCCGTATGATAGAAGCAAACATTTTCGGTGTCCCCTCTGGCCATCCACGATATGTCTGTGGAGGCTATGGCCTTAATGTCGCTAGGGCATATAGTAATCACAGTACACAATGCAAGATGCATGAGTCATACAATCTAGTCATGCATCAATTCTGCGCATATCGTGCGCTCATGTGAGATAACCTCTGCCTATTAGGGAGTCTCATAACAACACGCTCAATGATATATGCAATGATCAACCACGTCTCATAACAAACATGCAGATAATGCGTATGGGCATGTATCATGATGTTATGTTGTCACATACTCATAATCGGTATCAATAACCAGCATCGACAATCGACCTCGACAATGTGGACATTTAACCAACATTGCCCCCAAGGAATGGCCCTCATGAATCCTAACATATAGTGAACCCATGACCTCACACAAGGGCCAATTATACAACACCGTGGGCCTCTCTCAAGAACTTACTATACATCACGATGGGCCTTTCACATGGGCCTAATATACATCATGTTGGGCCTTACACACGGGCTGAATACACATCGCAATGGGCCTCAAATACGGGCCGTATATACATCACACAGGCCGAATACACACCACAATGGGCCTCAACTACGGGTTGCATATACATCATATAGGTCTTGACAATAGACCTTGACAATTCAAAAATTGACCTCGACAAATTGGAATCGGCAATTGGCCACGATCGGTAATCGGTCACGATAATCGGCCTCGATCGGTAATCGGTTAATTGGCCACAATAAGCAGAATCGGCATTCGGCCACGATCGGTAATCAGTCACGATAATCGGCCTCGATCGGTAATCGGTCAATTGGCCACGACAAGCAGAATCGGCATTTGGCCACGATCGGTAATCAATCACGATAATCGGCCTTGATCGGTAATCGATCAATTGGCCACGACAAGCAGAATCGGCATTCGGCCACAATCGGTAATCAGTCACGATAATCGGCCTCGATCGGTAATCGGTCAATTGGCCACGACAAGCAGAATCGACATTCGGCCACGATCGGTAATCAGTCACGATAATCGGCCTCGATCGGTAATCGGTCAATTAGCCACGACAAGCAGAATCGGCATTCGGCCACGATCGGTAAATAGTCACGATAATCGGCCTTGATCGGTAATCGGTCAATTGGCCACGACAAGCAGAATCGACATTCGGCCACGATCGGTAATCAGTCACGATAATCGGCCTTGATCGGTAATCGGTCAATTGGCCATGACAAGAAGAATCAGTATTTGGCCACAATCGGTAATCAGTCACGATAATTGACCTCGATTGCCAATCGGTCAATTGGCCACGACAAGCAGAATCGGCATTCGACCACGATCGGTAAATAGTCACGATAATCAACCTCGACGTGGTCATATCAAATTCGATAGTGTAAAACTATCCATCTATGGCGAATGAGGCCCACTAATTAGGGTTAACCCACTAAGAAAATGATGAGAATGAGCCTAACAAGACCTAAGGGAAGGTCACAATGTGGACATTAAACCATTATTGCTCATCAATGTGGTCATTTAACCAATATTGTTCCCAAGGAGTAGCCCACATAAAGCCAAATGTACAGTGGGCCCACGGCCTCACACAAGGGACATATATATCACAATGGGCCTCACCCATGGGCCTCGAACACATCACAATGGATCACAACCCATGGGCTTCAAACACACAATAGGTGGGCCCTACACATGAGCCTAATACAATCAAGTGGGCCTCAAATATATCTCAATTGGTCTCAACTCGTAGGCCCTAAATACATCTCAATGGGCCTCGATATACATCAAGTGGACTGCATTAATGAGTCGCATATGCACGACAGGTGGGCCCTGCACATGAGTCTCATACACATCAAATGGGCCACGTACCTGGGCCTCGTATACATCAAGTGGCCGCATCGCATGGGCCACATATACATCGCAAGGGGCCGCGTCACGTGGGCTGCACCAGCGGGCCTTATATACATCAAGTGGGCCGCACCAACGAGCCTCATATACACCAGGTGGGCCGTAACAATGAACGACATAGATATACAATACATGCACTAATGGTAGGCTCCACGTGGTACCGTCCAAAGGTGGATGGTGTGACTATAGAATACGTACACCAAGATGGGCTCCCATAAATAACGGCAAACCTGAGTATATAACCCTTATAGTGAGGTGGGCCACCAGCTGGACGTCCAGCCCACCAGCATTTGCTAGATCTGCTGGGCATCAAACGTCTGGGTGGCCACGATAGAACACACACACACACACACACACACCACACATATATATATATATATATATTATATATATATATATATATATATATATGGTGGGCCTGATCACATCACAGCTGGGCCCAAAGGTGCTAAAATGGTGGGCTCCAGTCCCTACTACCGCTGCAGTGAGGAACAGTTGAGATTGGTATCTACTCCAGGCCCACGACCTTAGGAATTGGGGTGAACGGTGTGGATGCAACACATCTTGGCAGGTCCCACTTAGACGGGGGTCGTCCAGAAGGTGGGCCAACCCCATACATCCACCTCAGCAGCTGGGCCGGTGGATAATACATCAAGGTGGGCCAACGGGCATACTGATGTCAGCCACTGGGCCTGCCCCAAACCCTCGTCCCATACTCAAAATGATCTCTCTAGATGGACGGTGTACGGTGTGGATGTAACACACGTCTAGTGGGACCCACTGTCCTCCCATAGGACGGTGTGGATAAAACATCAAGGTGGGTCCCATGCCCTTAATATGGACAGCGTGGATGAAACCCAACCTCAGGTGGAATGGCACCGTCCCAGGTGCGGTTAAAACACATACATGACGGTGGATCCCACCGTCCTTCTTGCTCAGTACGGATACAACATATACATGGGTCCCATGTACCCCCATTGGACGGTGTGGATGTACAACAGTTACATCGAAGTGGGTCCCACCCACACGTGTGGGGTGGGCCAAACACATAGCAAGGTGGATACCACCGTCCTGCTGCTGGACGGTGGATCCAGATACATAGCAGGTGGGTCCCACAGTTTGCTGACGAGGGGTGCAGCAGCTGCATGCCGCTGGGCTGCTGCCCAACAGGTGGACGGTTAGGATTTAACACACATCAGAGGTGGGGCAGCTTTGCACCGCCCAAACTGTCCAGCAGCATCGTCCAGATCATCTGGACGGTATGGATGGAGCCAATACATCACGGTGGAGTACTCACATGTGTGGGCCCACGCCGCCAGGCAACAAGTATAAAACATATTATTTTTATTATTTTTATATTAATATACCTATTATATGTGTATATACCCCATTGTCCAGCGTCCAGTGTACTGGACGACCTGGACATGGATATCATAAAGGTGGGGTCCACGTGCTGGATACAGCACATCACCACGGTGGGCCCCACGAGTAGATACAGCACATACATCAGGTGTGCCCCACGTGCTGGCCCAACAGAAGCTGATATTTATGTTTTCCTTTGACCAGGGCAGCAAGGTAGTCCAGCTCCAGGACAGTGGGTACTCAATTGTTTGGGCAACCTGTGGTCCCACTGGACAGCGTGGATCGTCCATCAAGGTGGGCCATCATACACAAAATAAAAGAGAGAGGAGAGAGAGAGATCGGTGAGGTGGAGGGACCCCGCCACTACGGGCCTCTCAAGGATCTACAACACATACATCAAGATGGGTCCCACCATAACCGGGCCCTTAAATCACAAAAATTAAAATACAAAATTACCCACCTGGTAAATCTTCTTGGACTTCTTCTTCCATTAATGCATGCTAGAGATCCAAGGGGACAATTTCAACGGTCGAGATCGACTTTGGATGGTGGAGATGGGGGATAGGAAGGTGGGCCACACAAAGCTCTTATGGTGCTTGGAAATGCCTTGGACGTTGGCTATTCTTGAGAGTTGCTTGAGTGAAAAGAGAATGAGAGAGAGAGAGAGAGAGAGAGAGAGAGAGAGAGAGAGAAGTTGTAAGGAGAGAGGGATGGGAGGAATGGGTTGTTGTAAGGAAGGGTTGACTTTGGGGATGAGAGAAAGAGGGGTGCCATGCTTTGTTGGTGGGATAGTGATGGGCTAGGTACTTGATTGTACTTTGATTGATTGATTGATGTGAGGGTTGTAGAGATTCCCTCGAAATTGGCAATTCGGTGTTTTCCTTGAACTGAACGCGGGCCCACATCTTCTGGCCCGAGTATTGCCTCGGCGCGGGAGACGTGGCATCGGAACCGCGGCGACGACGCGGTCGTAAGGATATAGGTCTCAGGTCGAGTCGACTCAGATATATGGGACACGACTCGGGACCGCGTGCAAATGCCGGTAACAGGTCGAGGGTTACCAGAATTCGACCTAGAGAACCGAGGAAGCCTATGGAACAGTACGGGCTAGGATACGGGCCTCACACTTGCAGCGTGTTTGGATGTTTATTTTGCTTTGATTCTCGTTTATGTCGAACTTCATTGACTTCTAGTTTGAATTTAAGAAATATTTTCAGTTTTCTATAGTTTGTTGTGACTCAAATTACAATAGATGTTTTGATAGCTTTGAATATCTTCTTTTCCATTCTGAGATTGTGAGATTGGTAAATCTTGTTGTTTATCATCGTCTCCTGGGCATGGTAGGGTGATGGAATCTCTTCCACTCATCACAATTCTCTTCCATTGAGAATTAGGTCAATGAGAGTTTAGATTTGATTTAATTGCTTTATCTTCCAATTGGATAGGATAGGACTCCAATTTCAATTGTGTTCTTTGAATCAAACAAGGTAGCATCTTGATAGCTACAAGTGGATCCTTAGTACCCTAGTTTCCACCTTTAATTGATAGTTTAAACATTATTCACAATTACTATATTTTATTCCAGAATTCAAATTTAGATTTTCTTCTAGTTCTTTTTAGAATATGTACAAGTTTAATCCCTGTGGTTTCGACCTCGTTCTCACGAGTTATTACTACATCACGACCCTACACCTGGGGTTGTGAACACATGGCAATTTAAATTCAAAAGAAGAAAAAATGGTGATTGTTTTCTATAGCTTTGATCACCTAGCTTCTTGCCAATCAAGAGTAGTTTTAGTCTTTGAGGTTGTGCTCACCGTATGGTTGATCAGTGGAGTATGCTCTTGCATGAAGACGCTCAATGTCTTAACTTCAGCCTTTGGACCACATCTAATATTGGGCAAGGTCTTTCCTCCACTTTTAACGTATTCAGTTTATCCTCCATCGCTGAGATTTGGGCCTTCAAATCAATTAGCGTCTAGTCTGATTCCTTCAGTTTGTCATTTCCAGTGGAAAGTTGTTCCCTAGCAGTTATGACTTCGGACATTTTACAGGACACAACTGCATGCTCAGACTAAAGTCTATCTACTGTCATAACTGTATCCTGTTACTCATGAATTAGATTTAGAAATTCATATAGTACAACCATCTTAGCCAATAAGAATAATCATCAGACCGAAAGAGAGTTTGGTAGCGACGGATAAGAAGGTTGAGTCTCTCGATCGATTCGGAAGAAATGATGTCAAGAGCTCTAGAGTAGATATGAATGCATAATTCCTTTTGAAGTTACTAGAACTTTGATGAATTTGTTGGGGATTCAACCACTAAGGTATCGCTAGCAAAAGCTTGGTCAAAGGAGGATAAAATATCTTCTACAAAAGGGGTCTCCTCAGACTATGAAAGGAGGGCACTGGAAGTACCGATTGGCAAGGGTAATAGAGCAGGAGCATCAGCCGTAAGGGTCTCTATAGGTACAACTCGATTAAGAGAGGTTTCAGTTGTTGACAGACTTCCTCTTATATTTCTTCTACTTCATCCAAGTTGACCACCCTATGCTTGTTGACCGAGATAAGATCTGCTTGCTTGATTAGTTCCCAGGATGGAGTAAATTGAATGGAAGATGTCGGAATCACGTAAGAAAAGGCTATCATGGATGAATCTTATAGTATCACCGCGACAGACTCCACGATTCCCTAGCCTTAATCATGACTGAGTGACGAAGTTATCTAGTGCAAAAGGAGACTAAAAGACTCCATAGGTTGATACGTTATTACCTCTTCTTGAGCCTGACTTTCTGTTTGACTTCCCGGTCAAGGAATGTCACTCGTAGTTTCCTTAGAGTCAGAAACGCCAGGTCTTTCTGTGGAAGGCTGAGCTGCGTCAACCGAAGTAACTAAGATAAATGCCTCAGCCTAAGGAGGCAATGCAGGGATAATTTGTCTCTCAAAGGCCAAGAGCTCCCTAGTGAGTGTGGGAAAAAAAAGAGAGAATTAGAAGTAATGAAATACAAAAATATTTAAAAGAAAAATAATATAAACAACATCCACCAAAAATCGGACCGAACAACGATGGTAGAAAATCTGTCGACCGCTAGTGAAATTTTAGTGGGATCAACGACCAAAGCCAGAGCTCAATTGGAACATGGGAAAGGAGAAGGATTGGACCGAAATGGTTTGGGGAAATGATCAAAATGAAGATTAAGATTATTCAATCTTTCCTTTTCTCTCTGTCATTTGTTAAAGTCCTTGTTGAAGTGAGCATCCTCGTGTCCCTTATATGCCTCTTCTATCTCCCAAGAGTATTTTGAAAGAGGAACACCTGGTTAAAACTTAGTTTTATAATAATTTTCAAAGGCTACGAAAGTCTCGGTCGAATAAGAAATACCTAAAGTTTTCGAAGTAGATCGATCAAAAGTAGCAAGAGATGTAAGAAGATGAGCTGAAAGAGGTCTAAGCTTTGAAATCTTCAAAATAGTTGAGGCGTCGTAGATGCTTGGATTGATGAAGTTGTTGTAACAACTTTGATTGGACCCACGACTGTAGTCTTCCAACACTTTGGTTCAGGTGGAGCTGGATCGACTGTTCTTATTAATGTAAAAGGAGTGGGTTCAACTACCCTTATTGGTGCTGGAGATAGGACAATCAATTCGATTGATGTCGTTTTCTTTGATCGTATCTTCCTCTGAGTGGGAGATATTGCTGATTGAGGCACTATCGACTTTTTAGTACTATCTGTTGTTGTTTTTTTCTTTTCAGCCATAAGTTTCTCTACTCTAAAGGAAGAAGGGTATAGTCGACCAATAATTAACTCATGGGATCCACTGACTAAAGTCCCATAATAATATTGTCACCTGTGGTAAAAGGAAGATAACTACTGGGGACAACTAGGAAAGAGAGGAAGCGTAAAAGCAGAGCTCACAATATTGAAATTACTGTGGAGGGTATGAAAGATATGGACCGAATCCATAACTGGCTAATGAGCCGAAGGCTGATTGCAGGTTTGATGAATAAACGAATAAGGAATGCCTTGAGTTAAACCGAACTGATGTGCAAGGAGATTGGAGCAATATTACTCGAGGTTGGCCTTGGCATTAACACCCGTCTCCACTATGCCACCATACGAAAGGTCTCTACAAATCAAATAGCTTTTCCAACCTGTCTCTGAGACCAGTCATCTTGATATCAGTTGCCTCGTACTCTTCGGTTAACCAAGTTGGACCAAATTCTTTATCATTGAATGGACATAAAGAATGGTTGGGTTTATCGGGGCTAAGAGAAAGGAAGAAATTCATGTAATCGGCAAAAGAATGAGTGGTTTTAGGGCAAAGGATGTTACAGTGGTCGAAAGAGGTATAATCAACATCAGTGAGAATGGACTTGATGAAAATTGCCCTAAAATATTTATAGAGCCACATCTGAATGAGCCAAATAGGTCTGCCGGTACCACCCTTGGTGGTTGCTTCAAACATACTATGGTATAAGTGGCCAAGCAGGAACGGGGCAAGGGCAAGTTGGCACCCTTAAGTAAGTGTCTCAGCCAGATAAATGTATTCCTTTTTAATCTGAAGGGCGCCCACACAGAGTAAATATCGACAGATCCGCATCAAAAGGAAGGTCGTGTGCTTTTGATCAACAACTTCATCCTAAGATTTACGTTGAAGAGCCATAGAATTGGAATAAGCCTTGCTATTTTTATTTGGAAAAACGAATGGATGTTTATCATTTAGGGCAAAACTAGGATAGATCAGCTCTCCAAAAGACAGAAGATGGGTAAAGGCACAAACACCCATAATTGTCGGACCCAAGGACCGCACCCAAAATGGAATGTATTGGTCGATCAACTCCAGAAGGTTGAGGCTGTTGCAAGAAGGAAAGCATTGACTGAATATTCGTGCAAAGAAAGGTTGATACATCATAGATCACGGCCTGTTTCCATGTATTGCCATGTTGTTCTTCTACACGAGTATACCATTCTACTCAACCATTTATCGGTTTTGGCCATGATATCGAAGCTTTAAAAGCATTGGAAGCATTTGAAAAATGATCAAATCGAATGAGCATAACTTCACTAGGGCACCATGGGCAATATAGCTCCATTAGTCGAATTGATTGTTGGTGATTTCGGAATTGAAGGCTGGACCAAGTGTGAGGTACGCCTTATTCAGTTCCATGGGAACATTAAAGAGAGGGTCATTGACAACCCAATTCCTTCATAAAGATTTCCTATTGAAAAATCAAAGTGGTGGTAAACAAGGAGGCAACCATGGTGATTGCAAGAAATTCGAGCGAAGAAAGGAGTTTGAATGAAAGAGAAAGTGAAGTTTAGGGATGCAAGAGGTGAGAAAGGCAAAACCGACTATGCGTAGGGATTATATATCGATTGCGATATGTGAGCATTAATGAAAGGGTAATCATGATTCCTCATACAAGACGATTGTATGCGGCATGTCACGAGAATGACTGTAGAATAAGGCAAAACCACCATTCGGTTTTCGCCTTGGTTTAGCAGAATCAATGGGAAGTTCGCCTCAGTTGAGCGGAATCAATGGGAAGTTGACACATGGATGAGAGGCTGATTGCATTAATTGCTTCATGCAATGAACCAACATCATTGTCACCTTTTACCAAAAGGCGAAACAACGTAGGGGCAATGTTGTACCCTATTTTTGACTGTTTCAGAGATATCTATAGAAAACTGACATCTGGCATTGTACATGAGGTAGGTGGTGTACAAAAGATTTTCGAAGATACTTAGTGTGTTTTTTATGGAATCATAGCCAGCACTGATTTGGCGCTACACATCATCAGATGACCGGTGAAGTTATGCGGTTGAGATGTTTAGAAGCCAAAAGCGCGGTTGAAGGGCAAAATGTGATCGAGAGGATTAAAACATAACTTGGTCGAGAGAAGGAAAACGGTTACAAGAAACGTAATAAAAGAAGGATCTAAATGGCAACTCCTCAGTTGTCAAAACCGTTGTAGTAAAGAAGAGAAACGTCTGAAGTAGAGCAACATAAGAGATATATAAATATCGGAAGATTAGCAAGAGAACGGAATCACACACAAAATCAATCACACCAAACAAATCAAATATATCATTTTATATTAGCTAAATCTATCATACGAGTATTGATAATCCAGTAGTGGTAATTGTTACCTGTAATCCAGGTCTATGCTCATACATTGGACTTGTCATTTATCCATTATAAGTAATTCTTACAAACACGCCTCTTGCAGTTGATTCTTGTAGCCGATTGTATTTCCTTTTGTGTTTGATTGCACCCGTATATTGAAAATCCTTTTGTGTGAAAGGCAAGGTGTAACAATCTTCGGAGGACCCTCCAACAATTGCCAAATCATCTCATAACTGTTATTAAAGGTGGCTAGGTAGGTGACTGATCTTCTCAGATTCTAGTCGTATATGATTGCCTAGGACATATCTACCTATTTCGGAGCTTGGGGTTAAGTTGATTCGGTTTGAATCGAGCCGCTATATCAATTCTGGTACACCCGCACACACTGCAAGTGACAGAAAACAAACCGAGTGCCAACAAGAGGTGATTAACTTTTTACATACATATGAACAACCTGTAAAATAAGCCCATTCAGTAAAGGACTTGTAAAGGAACTGGCTTCTTCAGGCAGAAGTTCTGCGTCCACTTTTGGCTCAACCATAACAACTCATCCACAACATACATAGAAAGTAATGGTATTGCATCTTTGGCCAAATGGCCCACCACTGTCAATTCTAACCATTAGATAACTGAGGGTCCATCGTTCTATGATCCAAGCTCACGCATGAACTTAATATAACTTATTTACTTATGTTTAAAAAAGTTACCTATTTTATCATTAATGTATGACATGATAATTAGCGCCACCCCAAACACCAGATAGCGCTAATCATATAGGTTTATACCAATAATCAGTGACATTGCAAAACACAAGATAGTCATTATCATCAAAGGAGTAATGATAATAAAATAACCACATCCAAATGACGGGTCCTTACTCATGCCTCAGTGGCAGACTCACAAGAGTTTCAACACGAGGTGATGGGTTTGAGATTTAATGAATCCTGAATGCCTTCATCTTCTTCTTGCTGAACTAGGTGAGTTCATTGGCCAGTTGGGCCTGATCTGAAATACTCATGTTTATTACTCCTTGTGCCGGTTTATCACCATTCTATTGGAGATTCTGAGCCATTGACGTTAGGTTCCATTTATGTCAATGATCTGGTGAAAGGCCCATTAATGTTGAGCGTTGGGTGGTGATCACCACGTTTTGAAGACATTGAACCTCTCTCTCTCATCAGCATTACATGCTGATTTTATTTTTTTCTTTGCTGTCTTGATCGCTACTCTAAAAATAGGAAAAATAAAAATAAAAATTGTATCGTAATTGTTCTGGAATTGCTGGGCTGATTGGTTTATGTTTTGTGGAAATTTTATTGGAATGGAGTCCAAATCCGGTTCTAAATTTGAAGGACAACAAATAACCTCCATTGAACTTCGAGGCATTGAGAATTATTTACCTTGGGCGCACTCAATTTGGATTTTCCTTGCATCTAAATGGAGGCTGGAGCACTTGACAGACACAGGGCCCACAGAAGATGCAGATACCTACTCAAAACCATTGATCTGTGCTTGGGTTCGTTTCCAGGCCTAGCCTAGTTAGGCCCATCTTCCTTGTATATATTTTTTTTGTGCACAAACACACCCTTCCAATAGATGCATCTTGCATGTAGACAGTTGGTTTATATTTTTCTAGATATCTATTTCTTTGTGGATGTGCAGCCTGCCTGGTCAATGGTGGATTAGGAACATTCATCAGAACAAACGAATGGCAATTTAATCAATTCTGGGGCCAGGTCAGGTTGGACTGGGGCCCAACTATTTGTTTTTATCTTGGGTTTGGCCCTGCTGTGCTCTGGCTTTGGGGCTTGTTTCCTTGGGGCGGGCACCCTTAATGCAACGCACCCAAACCCAGCCAGAAGTGACCCCTAAATATACAGTTTGGAAGTACTGAATGTATATGGTTCATTTAGTGAGAGTGATTTGTGTGACCTACCAACACCTCTTAACTTAATCCACTATCCAACCTAATGAAATCACACAATTCACTACAACCACTCTTAATACATTTACAATATTTATTCCCGAAATCCCTCACCAAATATGCTTCTTTTTTTTTTTAATGCCATTTCACCCCAAAAGTTGGTATACTCTTGCCACTAGAATGAAGGTTTCATGATAATAGCCTGATAAACGGTTCTGATCACTGCACTCATATGCATCATGTGCCCAAATAAGTAACCAAGTGCCAAATTGGATGGTATGGGGAGCAATGATGAAAGAAAAAAAAAAAAAAAAAACAACCATTGTGGCAAATTTATAGGCAGGCTCACATTCAGGTAATCCAGACCTTTAATTACCTTAATGAATTCCCTATGCGCCGACAAAAATCTTCTGTGTTGGTTTATCTTAATTGCCTGGCCAGCAAATGGACAGCTCATCAACCAACCCACATTCAGAAGGAACAATCACTGGCTACGATTTTCCAATAGGAAGGTTGAGCCATGACTTGAAGGTACAGCAGACCAGGCTACAAGATTGCCAGCAGGCCCTCAAACCACAAACACCATTTGGCCAAGCGTTGCATAAAAATACGTAGTACAGGTAACTCAGGTACAATACTTGTTATAAGAGGATGCAGCGCACTCACGATAGTGATTGCCATGGGATTGATTTCACATCTTGTCACGTTCCTTGACCTCATACATAGTTGGATCATCATGTAGGGCCCAGTTACAATCACCGGCCGATCTTCTTTGCCCATAGCAAAGTTCAACGAGCTTCCCCTTTCTTCAAGGTTTCTAAGGCTCCCCTTCCTACACAGGCTCAGTTCAATAAAAAAGAATACTGGTAGTTGGAGGAACTTCCCCTTAAAAGTTTCCAAGGATCCATTTGCTATCTAAAAGGAAAACTCTTCTGAAGGATTCCTATGAGAATGTGGAAGGTAGGAGGAGCTTCCACTTGCTTCAAGGTTTCCTAAGGTTCCATTTCCTAGCAACAAGGAACACACTTGTCAAGGATGCCTATGAGCTTGTTGAAGTTAAAAGTTGTATGGTTGCTCCATTTCCATCCTAAGCTGTGGTACCATGGTAGTTGTGATTCTTGATCTTCTAAACAGGCCTCCCTTAATCACTTGCAGGTGGAGGGGCACACACACGATGATGGTTCATTTTCATCCAAGAACATTTTTGGTGTTGCGCCCAGTTATTTCCCAGAACCCTCGTAGGTATAAGTGTGTAAGCCAGCTACCCTGCACAGGTCGAACCATTATCAACAAGATCTTAACAACAAATAACCTTCATAGGGAAATTGGAACTCTTCTAATCATATGTTTCATGTGCTGGAAGAACCTGTGATTGGTTGATCACCTCTTCATTAGGTTCTTGAAATTATACATTCCCCCAAGTAGCAGCTCTTTAGAAGATGCTACCGTGTGCCTTTACATGGGCGATTTGGAAAGAAAGGAATAACAGAATTGAAGCTAATCCCTTAAGCATCGACAGAAAAGTCCAGAAGAATTCGTTGCGATTTCCGAATCCATGTTAGAGGACGGAGAGAGGTTCCTGATGGGTTATCATCAAATTCAAAGGGAAGCTAATTCCCTAGTTAGGAAGGGATCCCTCATCTTCTGGTTGCCATCATCATCATCAATCTAAGCCTTACACCATCTAATTGGGGTTGGCCATGCAAATCCTTTCCCGCTATTCCACTCTATCAAGGACCATATTCTCCATTAAACCATAGGTCATCAAGTCTTCTCTTACCACCTCCACCCATGTCATTCCCTCGTCTTCTCTTGGTATTGGGGACTTTTATCCATTGCTTGGGCTTTTGTAGCTTTTTCACCTGTGAACGTGTTTAACCATTTTTATTGCTATCAAAAAATAAAAGAAAAAGAAAAACTGCAGTAGTATCTTGGTTCAAGCAGTGAAATTCTTCTAGGATAACATGCTGAATGCTAAAGATGATAAGCATATAGATATGAAGACGGTCTTTACCGCAACAATAGAATCATGGTGTTTGACACCAAACATTTACACATCACAAAGCATGATTACCTTCTATCACAGCGAACAGCATCCCTAAACAATATTATCATTGCAGCTTGGCAAGTCCTTGCAGCAGCTCGACCGTGGCAGCTGCTAACTGTAACAACAAATCAGATAAACTGGTGACTCACCATTTCAGTCACTCCAGTGAAAGGAAATCTCTCAGCATCAAAATATTAGAAGAAGTACAGTATTAGAATAACAAACAAGAATTGATACATACATAATATTGCAGTTTCCACTGTAACAGCATATATTCACACTTGGTTCTGCTTATTAGTGGCATCTGCTGTACGGGTGGATTCCGGGTCCCACCCGCCTTCCCATTGCACAGGCCCACAAGGGTTTGTTCCATCACGAATCCGCTTTTGCAGATGTTCCAAGCTGGCCACCCGTTGCATGGAAACTGTTCGGCCCATCTTGCTTCCAGCACTATGGATGCCCTCAATTGCAGGGGCAGGAGCAATGTCAGGAACATCAGAGTTCATTCTTCGATCATGTGTTGGTTGAAAGAAGTGTTGTGGGTCTTCATGAACAGGGACAGCAGCGTCAGTGGCTGCATCAGATGGGCTGCCAGAGAACGGCATACTAATGGATGAAACATCAGACATGGTCGGAAGCAGAGGGTTCACCCCTGTCACTCTCTTAACCGTATCTTCTGCCATTTTCACCTGAAAAAATGGTCATAAAGATGTAAAACTACCTATACCGTTCCACTTTAAAAAGGAGAGAGAGATGTTTAACTACCCAGAATGTAATGAATGGTTGGTGGAGGAATAATCCTGTTTCAAGGAATTGAGGAAAAAAAGAAGAAGAAAACATAGATAAAATATTAAGGCTGCATTTGGATACGGTAGTGAATTGATTGCAATAGTTAATTGTGTTGCTTTCAAATTGAAAGAGCATAACTGCAATTTGGGGCCTAATTCCTCATTAGAAACACCAATGTAATGCTTTTCATTCATCCCTCCATATGAAACTAGCTATTGTAATTCAATTCAGTAGTGTATCCAAAGACAGCGTTACATGATGAGATTAAAAACGAAATCTGCATGTGTAATCAAGTCCAACTCAATCCAGGTAATGCCCCTGAATTCAGATATTTGATTAAAGGGATTCCTTAAAAGCAGCCTGAAGTAAATTTGAGATGCTTGTTCATAAGACTGCACACGTATCCACAGAAACAGCACATAGAAACCATTCAACAAATGCATGTGAAGATGCAAGAATGCTTAAATAATCTGACATACACTTTTTATTGTGGTTTTGTAACAAATTCCATAAAGTTCCAGACCAACTCCTTGACCATTATTTTCACACTTCCAATCAAATATGCCAATATTCAACTGCTATTCTATTTAGCATGATAAGCAAGGGGAGTCCAATGTTTACTTAAGAATTAAGGGGTGAAATTTTGGGGCTGGTAAATGAGCGCATCTTTGAAGGTCTAGAAGCATCAATCAAGAAAATAAGTCAGCAAATTGTGGGTAATCTCATATGTTCAGCAGCTGTCCAGCCGTTGTTCGCCAATGCCAACTATTTAGATTTTCAGGGCAATTGGAGGCAATGGCTGGGATAGAACAAAAGCAACAACAATTCCTCTAAAAGAATGCTTCTCATTGGCAAAGGGCAAACATTTTTGGTGGATGCTTTCCAATCAAGTGGGATCAGCAGTTTACTCTTTTAGATGAGGCTGGGTCCATGATGATGGTTTTTTCAGCCTCAGTCACAGCTAATTCTAGAAATGAGGCCCTCTGTTTAGCAGCAAGGGAGGCAATGCATACTATCTACAACCATTTCCACCAGATGACTATTGTGATAGAAATCCCGCACAAAGAAGTGTGCTCCTGGGTGTCAGCGGCTAAGAAATATCATTGGGAAATGGAATGTATGTTTACAGAGATTAGATTTTTGGCAGGCAGGTTCAACATTTCGTTTATGCCTCCTACTAGTCATCCCAATGCCGTGGTGATTGCTCTAGCAAGATCCAGTAAAAACCACCCCTATCTTTGTATGACAAGTGGGACACCTAATCATAGATGGGGACAGTTCATTGGGTAGTACCAATAAGAGCAAGCGATGGCGCAAAAATCACGACAATCGGATGATCCTTACCCTATGAATGGGGCCAATTTGTTAAAACCTTCCATTGTTACAAGCCATAGATCACGGGGTTAGAATCATCAAACCAAAGTGCTACTTCGGAATCATAAGCAATGCAAAATGATATCTATCTAGTAGATGTTTCAAGATTATACTTGGAGCTATTTTGTTTATCCGCTCAATCTTAGCAGTTCATTTTCCATGCTATTGACCCAATGCTTAGGATCATCCAATTGGCATGATTTTTACACCATGTCTTGCTCCTAGTTGTATGAATGAATGAAGGGGTCAGACGAGGTCACCCCATGTGCCATTTAAAAGCATTGGGGATGTTGCTAGTGTCCCCATCAAGGTGGGGAGATTAGCAAAACCCATTTTATACAGAGAGAGATGATTATCTGCGCACCTTCTTGGGTGAGAACTCGTGCGCACCATCCCCTAAAAAGTTGTGCCAGGTTCGGATTTTGTGCCCATGACACGACACCTCCCCCCCCCCCCCCCCCCCCCCCCCCAAAAAAAAAAAAAAAAAATCTATCTATGTATATATATGTATATGCTTGCATTTCTGCGTGTATTTGTTGGACTGGAGTTAGAACTAGGTTGGACCGTCCTAGCATGAGAATGTTGTCAATGTGAGCTTTCGCAATGGCCAGCTCCAAACCAAGGTTCATCTCCGGTGGGAAATGTGTGTAATTTGCTACTATATACAAACTGAAGAGAGAATCATGACTGCATAGGAATCTCCAAAAGCACACTCCGTATTAATTTTTTTATGCACCAACTTCCCTTTTTAGATTGTTTCAAAAAAAAAAAACTTCACTTTTTAGAAAAAAATTCAGGCAAATGAAACATGAAATAAAATTCAAGTTGGAGGCCATGAACCAAACTTATCAAAGATAAACGTTAGCATCCATGCTTCAGAGTGCCCTTCACAAACAAAACTAGGGCTCATTTGGATTGGGGGTATTTGAATGATCTGGATACTTTAATCACCAGGTCTTGCTATGACTAGGTAATGCAATTGCTGGCAATTATGATTTCTTTGTCTGTATAACACCCTCTAGTAGGGCATGGTGATTCCTAAATTGTAATGTTTGTGATTGGTTGACTTATAAAGTAGACATGGCCAGTGTTTCCTTTTATTTATTTATTTTTCAAGAAGCATCCAAACTGAAAGAACAAGTGTGGCCCACAATTTAATGTGATTAAGCTCAAATGTTAACTAAAAAATGTAAATTGTACAATAAAAATTATAAGCAGACTAGATTTTGTCCACATATGCAGAATCTCCACGTGTGTGGTGCACAAGTACAGCATCCAGATGGATGCTTATGAAGCAACTAATACTTCACCACATAAACATATATAAATTAATGGAGTTCGCACGCTATCCACAAATGTATATTGGATGGTTCACGTGAATATGAAATTATTATGATCAAGTGGCCCACATGTGTATATTGGTCAGTCCGCAGGTGTATATATTCATTGGCCCACACATGGTTTGGTGGATGATTCTGATCGGCTGGGCCACAACCTATTTACTGGCATTAATTTGCATGCCTATATATCTTACATTCTCCACATCTAACATGGACCGTGTATGATTTCTATTAGCCGAGCATTTTTACGTACACTTATCGCCCATATCATGATCATATGCATCTAATCTTTTAGAATGGCTGTCTATCTAAATAATTGGGATTGCCTGATGAGCCCATCAGACCTACGGTGTGAATTGGAGTGTGGACTTGGATGATCCACATCACATCCTTAGGCCCTGAATTTGTACAAGTGGGACCCATTGTTCAAGATTTTCTTATGGCTGATATCACGATTATGTCCATCTAATCTTTTAGAATGGTCGTCTATCTAAATAGTTGGGATGCCTGACGAGCCCATCAGATCTACAGTTTGAACCGATGAAGTGTGGACTTGATGATCCACATCATGTCCTTAGGCCCCCTGAATTTGTACAAGTGGAACCCAATGTTCGAGATCCAGAATGACAGCCACTCAAAATGGATGGACCAATGTTGTCGAATCGCATATGCGATCATGTGTGATCGCAAATGCCTATGCGCATATGCGATCGCATTTTTTTTTTTTTTTTTTTGAAAAATTATATACACACACACACACACACACACACACACACACACACACACACATGGGAAAAATTCAAAAAAATGTAAAAATATATAAGAAACTAAGGAGAACTTTTCTAAGTTAATAGATGACTAATTTTACATATTTAAAATACATGTGAGAGAGATAAATCAATTAAACAATGAATTAAACATCATCCACATTTAACAATATAGTTAACAAGAAGTAACAACAAAATCAATAAGCTATTTGTTTATTATTGTAGAAAATCAACAAGCTATCTTCCTTGAAACTTGAAAGTGCTTGAATCTTGATCTTCCAACTTCCAAGAGAGGGAATGTAGGAGAGAGGGAGAGGGAGAGAGAGAGAGAGATTAAGATCACTTGGAAGTAGGAAATACAAGAGAGAGAGAGAGAGAGAGAGAGAGAGAGAGAGAGAGAGAGAGAGAGAGAGATTGAGACCACTTGTAATTAAGAAATGTAAGAGAAAATTAGAGTAAGAGAGTTTTGGAGTGAGAATATTGCAAATGAAGGATATTTGGAAGCCTTTTTATAGGCAAAATGTTGTTTTTTTTTTTTTTTTTTTGCAAAAAAAAAATAAAAATTAAAATTCAATGTGTCATGGCCAATATGCTGGCCAATATGTGATTGCATATTTTCGCATATGCCACATATGCGATCACATGTGCCATGATCGCATATGCGATTTGCATATGGATATGCGCATATGCAATCGCATATGCGCATATCTGGTTGCACATGACAACAATGGGATGGACCATGTCGTAGAAAGTCCAAGCTGGGAGAGTCCTAACCCTTTGATTAGTGGCCTAAAAATTGATGGACAGGGTAAAAGGTACCACAACATACAACACTCAACGGGGGAAAAATTGGATGGACGGATTTTCATTCCATCCAAATTGGTCCCCATAAAAGTCTGGATCACCTAAAAATAGGCGCAACTGGCACAAACTCAAGTCCCTAGGATTAGCAGACATACAATCATTGGACATATGAAATACTAAAGGCCCAACTAGCACCTTTTGGTATTGTGGGCAAGAAAACTTTGACACTCTGGCAGAGTGTCATGGATGATATGCAAGCAATTAGAAATTGCATATGTGGTACAAATAATGGAAGTAAAACAGTCCAAATTTGGGGTACCGTCTTAGATTTTACATGAACCAAAAATTACACTTAGTTCATTATTTGATCATCAGATTGACATTTATTGGACGGCTAACAAAGAAAATATCCAATGACTTATTTCAGCAAACAAGTGTCTATTAAGTAGAGATTAGGATTTGTTCAAAAAAATCTGATTTTTGGACCGTATCTTAGCAACAGCTTCCACAATTTAGTCAGTCTAATTTGAGTTAATATACAACACCTGTACCCATGGTTCTGAATACCGCTATCGAGGGGTGTATTGTCCAAACTGAAAAATGATATGATATGGGTGTCGTGTATTAGTATCAGCCCATGTCAACCTATATCGGTCAAAAACTTTTTTAAGCTAAAGAATTAATGAGAAAATATCAGAAAAAAGGGAAACAGTGAGATATCAAGAATCTATCATTTTTTATATTTTACAAATGTATATAATGGTGTACCAGACCTTACTTTCATAAGAATATTGTTTGTTGGCTTGACCTATTGAAAGTCAACCAAATGGTCCATAATTGAACATAAATCAAACATGATTTAGTGAATTAGGGCCCATTCTATTACAATACAAAAAAAGGTAAAAGTACAAAAAAAGGTAAAAGAGAGAGAGAGAGAGAGAGAGAGAGAGAGAGAGATTAGGAAAAAAAAAAAAAACAAAGGATGATTTACCCCCTTTTTTCTGATTTTTTCCCATAATGGTCCGTGCACTTCAATTCATCACATCCTAATCAAATCTTTTGTTGTGACCCCCAACATAGGCCTAGATCTAGTCTAGCATAACTTTCTAGGTTTCCTCCATGGTTTAAATGGAAAAAAGAAAAGAAAATTTTGAGAAATTTTAAATAAATTTTTTTTTTCAAATATGGGCCTTTATGGCTGTATCGACCGTATTGGTGCAGATATTCTCTGTATCAGTTGATAGGGCCCTTTTTTGAACTGGGGCCAATACAGCCCTGTATCAAGCCAATCTGGATACAGTAATGTCCATATCGGACGATGGAATACAGATATTTCAAACCATGCGTGCACCATTTATAAGTGCCTGCATAGCAGCATATGCAGCCAGCATATCAATTAACTCCCCAATGTGGGCGGAGGCTGGTTCCTCTACATGTTTTCACAAGGACTACATGTGGGGTCCACTAGGGTGAGTGTATGACATCCAACTGGCCTTGAAAGGTTGCTCCACCATGAGAGTTGGATGCCCCAAAAAACAGGCGAATCAAACCATCATATGGGCCACTGCATGAATTTGGAGGTTTTTGGGTGGTCTTAGATTGGTTTCTCTAATGTGGTCCGTGTAGGCCTGATTTTTGGGATCGCGTCATTATGGTAAGGCCCGCGTACTGCATGGGTCAGATGGCCTCTGGACAACACAGTCGGTCCAGTTCAATAAAATAATTAACCACCATCCAAATTGACGTGTCGGCCTGCAATGATGGTTAGATTGGCCTGATTTTTGGGCTTCCAACATTCATGATAGGGCTGACATAAGGCACAGGTCAGACACCATAAGCACATCCCAATGGCCTCGTGCCAAGTGTCTATAGAATGAGCATATCATACAAGGACTTGTACAAGAAACAACTTCATTGCGGGCGAGACAATAGGACACGGGAGAATAGCATATGATAGATGTGGGCAAGTGTGGTAGGCATTAGAGTGAAAATCCATCTTCTTTTTTGGAAATCTGAATTGCCACCTTTAAGGATATTGCAATGACCAGCAGACATTTAAATGCCTGGTTATTTTGATTCCCATCATCCCCCAAATGTTAGCATTTGTAAGATAGCGGTTATTTCAATACCCAGGCATTCAAATACCCACACTCGCAGAGTCATCTTCGACAATAACAGGCCAATGAACTTATGAAACCTTCACCAAGAGTCAAAATATCCAACCTCATCAAGTCTCCCTCACCAGCCTGCCTAGAGAAGGATAGAAAGATGTCCACAGTACAATTCCCCACCATACATCTTATTCTGCTGGGACCTGGATTCCCATGGAACTGCTGTTATTAGTTGAGTTTCCACCACCTGCTCAGAGGTCATTTCCATCTAGGAAACACGTTCTGTGATGCACTTGCGCCACATCCTACACTTGCACGCTCCACACGTGTGCACAAGCAAAGGTCCAATTTCCTTTTTTAGCTTGCTTCTAATTTCTTTTTCTTTCATATTTATATGTTAGGAAAAATACCTCTATACTAGGAAATAAGTATTATTAGATTTTCATGTTTAAGAGTCTTCTTATTTTAGAGATCTTGGCTAGTAACGAATTCTATTTTTAGATTCTTTAGATTATGCTAGAGATTTTATTGAGGAAACCTTATACACACTCATTTATAATAAGGCATAGGCCCTATGGAATAAGACACAGTTGAATGATATCTTCTTTGAGCAAGTTCTTTTGTTTCTCTATGGTAGTGTATTGAGGGGGGAGTAGTGTTCTCTAGTTTAAAGACTAGAGAACTGTTGAGCTTGCTCATGGTCATTAAATATTTTCTCGTGTGATTTGAACTTTCAATCTGGCATGTTGAACTTCATTGCAATTAGTTCCTTCCTTGATCTAGCTGCATTATTCCGTTTTGACAGTTTCACCATTCATTGCCATGACAATAGCAGAACAAACTTCCTAATATTTATCATAAATGATAAAACTACTAATTTCCTTCCAAATTTACCAGCATAAAGATAAAAATGAGCAATGGCAAGAAAAAACCTTTCCCTAGCTCCAAAATGGGCCTACAACCCAGCTCAAAATATCACCAACCTTTTCAAGGTCCAAGCCATTTTCAAGAGATGAAGTAAACCCATATCTTCACCACTGCATGACAATAGCTGAACTGTTTCTTGTTTTTTATCATATAAAACCAATACTGGGGAGCTTTTGTATGATATTCAACTCTCTTTTATAACAAAATAAGGGCAAATCTTCATGGTTCCACAAGCTCCTCTAAGACCTACTAAATCAATTACTTCAACTACCTCCACCAAAACGGGCCCCTTCTAAACAACTAGAAAATGTGAGCCCTTTTTTACATGATTTAGCTTCTACTTCTAAAGCTTTCCTAACCCAGCCGAATGGAAGAGGAGACAACAAGCCTTCCCACCCCATCTCTAATAATACCACCCACTCCCAAAAGGCTTGAATCTCTATGAGCAAACTTGCCCACAGTTACCTTCCAAGTACCCAACATTCGCATAACTGGTTCCCAACTAATTGGGGTCAGCTACATGATCTCTGTTCTGTCATTCCACTCTATCAAGGACCATAACCTCAGTGGTGACCTCTACAGTCATGATATTGCTAGTTCCTTCTAGTAAAATCCTCCAATTGAACAAATCTTTCGCGGAACTCTTTTTTTTCTCCTCTTCTTTCACAGGCAGAAACTCCTTCCAATTGAAGAAGAAATCTTTTAATAGAAAAAAAAAAAAAAAAAAAAGGCTCAAATTGGTGAAAAGTAGAGTGAAAGAGTTGAGCTTTTTTGAGAAAGCAAGGGCCAAAGGGGACTCTTAAGGATGTATTTTCCTGGGACTTTGCCTAACTCCGGGGATGTATTTTCATGGGACTTTGCCTAACTCTGGGGATGTATTTTCATGGGACTTTGCCTAACTCCAGGCCTTGGAAGCTTAATTTTGTCTATAATGAGATCTGCCTTATTGCCTCCAGGCTAAACATTCCATTTGCCATTGTGGGATGTGGATGCTCTTGGTAAAGATGGGCTAAACCATATGGACTAATAAAATCTCTAGTATCTCTTTGGAAAAAAGGAACATATCTAGGCATTTATAGCCAAGGGCAATCTTGAGCAAGAAGATCAATTTCTTTGTTGTCTTGCTTCAATTCAAGTATGAATTTTTTGGCAAGTCTGAGACACTAGTTATGAATAAAATCTTTATAAAAAAAAATCTCCAGCATCTCTTAAAAAAGAAGAAGAAGAAGAAGATATTCTAAGCATAAGGCTAATAAAATCTACATTGCTCTTCAAAAAAAAGAAGATATTCTAAGCACAGGGTAGCCGAGGGCAATCTTCAGCAAGAAGACGAATTTCTTTGTTGTCTTGCTTCAATGAATTATCTTTTAGCAAGTCTAGGACACCAGTTGTCAATATTAGATTTATGCAGTTGCATTGGATTGATATGTAACAAACTAATATTAACCGCTGTAAATCTAAACAATATAATTCAGAAGTACATGCTTGAAGAACAACACAGCTTACCTTTGCCCGCAATGTTTCAACATCTGCTTTCAGAATTCTGTTGTCAACAGAAGCTTCATTGTACTTCTGACTTATGTCAGCAAGACGCTTCAGCAATGAAGAGTTTTCAACTCTCAACTGTGCAACCTAGAGAGTGCCATTGCAAGCATATCTCAGATTTAACGAATGGGTACAACAAGTGCAAACAGAAACAAGACTAACGCACCAAACCTGTGCCTCAAGTTCACTCAAATGAGCTTGCTTCCTTCTTCTAGAGCGCCTTGCAGACTCTCTATTTGATAGCATCCTGGACCACATAAAAAATGGATTACTGGAAAGACAAGGAAATCACAAAATAAAGAAATTTAAAACACTAACTTAGATTCCACAACATTAAACACGTAGAAATCTACAAATGCACACATAAATGGGTTGCATTTGCAAAGCACCCTGCATAGAACAATAAGAATTATTTTCTTTAAATCTGGTGTCAATAAATAAATAGTTCTGTCAGAATATTCATTGTACATCAACATGATATAAATACAACAGTTATTGAAGAAGAGAAGTAAGAAAAATATGGTAGAACGGCATACAGAGATGCTGACTCCTTGATATAAACAACAAACTAGCAAGACTAAGAAAAGGAGAAAATGGAAAGAAGATCAGACTTCGAGAAGAAAGGAGGAAGGGGAAGAGAGAATAAGATGTCGTGTTAGTCTCATGTGACAAACACCATAATTATTTTTTTGGAAAGATACAAACTCAATATTATTAGTAATAGAATATGGAATGGTACTCTGCATGACTACATAAACCCACGTGCGCACATATATCATGTATATCTCTACAGGCCACACATGGGTGCATGCATCCACACTGTGCATACCTAAATACATATATGAAAGCACATTCGTAGGTACTGACATGCATGTATGATCAGGGAGAGGCGGCATCTTCCGTGGTGCATAGGAGGCAAACTTCTACGTTACCAGATTTATACATGAGAAGTTGGTTGGAAGCCGAATCACCCGTAGTATGAAGGATTTTGTTGAATGGGTTAGTCATAATGAAATGGCAGACCATCCGATGAGGGATGCAATCCAATGAGGGATGCAAAATTCAAATGGACTAACTGGTAGGAAGATGCCATTTTATCACGTCTTGATAAGTTTTTTATGTCCCCTGAATGGGTGGAGAGGTATCTGTTAGTTCAACAACGAGGGTTCCCTAGACAACACCGCCCAATTCTGTTGGAGGTTGACGAGGAGAGTTGCAGCCCTAAACCCTTCGTGTTCAAGCAAATGTAGCTGGAAGTGGAAGGATTTCCAGATCAAGTTAAGGATTGGAAGGAATCCTTCGAGGTTGCTGGCTTCACTAGGTTCAAATTGAGCCAAAAGCTTAAGTTGCTCAAGGGGAGGTTGAATGCTTAGAAAAGGGAGGTATTTGGTAGGCAAAGTGCCGAGGCAAAGAGTATCCTAAGAGACATTCATGCTCTTGAATTAGAGGAGGAAGGGGGAGAGATGACGGACGACTAGAGGCAAATGAGCGTCAAGCTTACTTGAATTATCTTGAGGAGGAAATCAAGTGGAGACAACGGTTGAGAGCTTTTTAGTTGAAAGAAGGCGACAAAAACATGCAGTTATATCACAATATAGCTAGTGTGCGGGCAACGAATAACAGGATTAGCAACTTGTTGGTTGAAGGAAGAAGGGTAGAAGAGAAGGATAAGATCTATACAGCTATAATGCAGACTTACTCAAAGTTGTTAACAGGTGAAAATTGGAAGAGGCCCAGGTGGGATAATCTCCCTTTTAAGCAGCTTTCGGTTGCAGAAGCAGACTCCCTTGAAAAATTGATATCCGAGGTAGAAATCAAGCAATCAACTCCTAGGGTGTAGAGGTAAGGCGCTAGATCCCAACGGTTATCCTATGGCTTTCTTTCTGGTTTTCTTGAATGTTGTAAAGGGTAATGTGGTGGATTTTGTAAAAGAATTCTTCAAGTGGCCGGTTATCTTCGGATCTGGGGGCTTCGTTTATTGCCATTATCCCAAAGAAAGGAGAAGACACCTTAAAAGATTTTAGGCCTATCAATCTTACTAGGAGCCCCAATAAGATTCTTGCGAAAATCCTCACTTCCAAATTCAGAGAAATATTGGCTAGCATTATATTTGAGAATCAAGGAGCGTTCGTAGTGGAAGATAAGATTCTAGATAGTGTGTTCATTGCTCACGAATGCATCGACTCAAAAACAAGGAAGGTGGTACAGTAGTCTACATGATGAACAAAGAGAGGAATACAACCACATCGACAAGGAGTTTCTTGACTATATACTTGGGAGAATAGGATGCGGTCGGAAGTAGAAAAGTTGGAATGGAGAGTGTAGAATTAGCCACCTTTTCAGTGTTGGTTAACGGATAATCGAAAGGATTCTTCAAGGCATCAAGGGGCATAAGGCAAGGGGATCCGCTTTCACCATTTTTGTTCATGGTGGTAGCGAAGGCTTTAAGCAATGTTAGACAGAGCAGGAAGTTGGTCTAATCAACTGCTTTAAGGTGGCAACAAGGTATTCCGTAATGGTAACAGTTGTCATAACGGCCACCACAGTTACCTTTACAATATAGGTCGTAACGGCTTTTACGGCTCCATATCGGTAGTTACAATGTCTTTTTTTTATTATTATTGAAAAGAAAACCCCAAAAAACATGTATCTGCTCTATAATGTTGAAAAAAATCTGAAAAACCTATATCTGCCCCGTAATAGACCATTACAAGGTTGTTGCTACCTTTGGAAGGGGCGTAATGGACCGTTAAGGCGGTCACAGGCAGTGTTCGAGTTGTCGGTATCGCTACAAGTTTCGCTGGCCGGAGATAAAGATATAATATCGTTATCGCCGATAACTGGAAATGCAGGGAAAAATGGGGAACATGGAGAAAATGGTGGAATTTTTCAGTGAAACTTCAAGACATGCTTAATACACATATTTACATATTCATGAATGAAAAAATTGTAAAAAGAATGCATTAAATAATAAGTTTCCATTTAATTGGGGCCAAAATGCATGCGTTGTCGTAAGAAATCACTTAAATAGTAACTATATAATACAAATACAAGCTTACAAAAATTAAGACATGCAAATTAAATGAATTCAAAAAAATACACATTTGTTTAAATGGTGGTCACTGAATCTCCACAGTTTCCTCTCGTGTGGCCCACTTGAGTTTTGGATACACCTGGTTTTTGGGTTGATGTCCTGAAATGATCGGGAAAAAAGGATGGCCATGGTGGATTTTTCAGAAACATCATGGTGGACCCCACCTTACATCCTAGCTGAGTTACTTCCTAGGAAAGGAAATCGAATTGCGTACAAAGTTACTCAATATGCTCTTATCGTACTGAGTAAACTCAGTTGGGAATACCTTGAATGTATGTAGTCTATCCATGCCGTCCATCCATTTTCCCATCTAATTTAAGGGGTTTAGCCCAAAATTGAAGCACATCGAAAGATCAAGTGGATCATGCCACTGGAAACAGTGGGGATAATGATTTCCATCGTTGAAACCTTTCTAGGCCCAACAATGATATTTATTTGTCATCCAACCTATTCATAAGATCATACAGACATGGATGAAGTTAAAACACAAATATAAGCTTGATCCAAAACTTCTATGGCCCCCAAGAATTTTTCAACGGTAGACATTCAATTCAACTGTTTCCACTGGTGGGGTCCATTTGAACATTGGACATGCCTCATTTTTTGTCTCAATCCCTAAAATTGTCTGTTAAAATGGATGGACGGAGATGATAAAATACATAAATCATGGTGGACCTCACAGAGTTTACTTAGTATGCTAAGCCTAGTGAGTTACTCACTACGCAATCAGCTTCCCCAGTAATTGGATTAGGTGAGACTCCGTATCCATCGAAGTGGGTGGCACCTATGACTGTGGGGCTCACAGGGAAGGACAATATAGATGTATGTGGCTTATCCACACCGTTCATCCCTTTTTTCCACTGAGTTTAAGGGTTCCGCCCAAAATTGAAGCATAAAAAAAGTTTAAGTGGACCACACTACACTAAACAGTTGGGTTAATGATATCCCCCATTGAAATTTTCCTAGAGCCCATAGTGATGTTTACTGTTATCCAACCTGTTAATAAGGTAAAAAAGATGTGGATGAAGGGAAAACATAAATATCAGCTTCATCCAAAACTTCTGTGGACCCTAGAAGTTTTCAACGGTATATGTTCAATTCACACTATTTTCTGTAGTGTAGTACACGAGCTCTAGATATTCTTGAATTTTGGGACCATGCCCTAAAATGGTATGCAAAAATGGATGGACGACGTGGATATGACACATACATGATGGTGGGCCCACAAAGTTTACTCAGTCCACCAAGGGTACTGCCGGGTAATGATTGGCTACTCACCCTGCCACTAGCCAATGTCTAGTGGTCAGTGCTCTATGGGCCCCAAAATGATATATGTGTCTCATCCGTGCCGTCCATTTATTTTTCCAGATAAGTTTATGGTATGAAACCAAAACTGAGGTAGATGAAAATCTCAAGTGGGCCACATAGTATTGATTGAACTCTCACCATTAAAAACTTAGGGCTACAAAAGTTTTGGATCAAGCTAATATTTGGCTTGATATTTGTTTTTTGACTTCATCCAGATCTGTATGACTTAATCTACAGGTTGGATGCCAAATAAACATTACGGTGGGCCCTAGGAGGTTTTTAATGGTAGAAATTCAATCAGTACTGTTTTCCCATGGTGTGGTCCACTTGAGATCGTGATCCACCTCTTTTATGAGATTTAATATTAAAATGAATGAACGGTGTAGATAAAACACATAGATCATGATGGGCCCACAGAGCATCGATCAACGTCACTAGCCAAACGGCCCGTACTGCGTACACACCTGAGATGGGCTGGTGACGCTGTCGCTAGTGGTCCATGGTCTGTGGTCCCACCATGATGCATCTATTTCATCCATTCCATTTGTCGATTTTTCTGGATCATTTTATGATATCAGCCAAAAAATGAGGTACATCAAAATCTCAAGTGGACCACACAATGTTGATTGAACGTCTACCATTAAAAACTTCTTGCGGGCTACAAAAGTTTTGGATCAAACTGATATTTCTTTTTTCCCTTCACCCAGGTATGTAAGACCTAATCAACAGCTTGGATGTCAAATAAACATTACAGTGGGGCCTAAGAGGTTTTTAATGGTGGACATTTAATCACTACTGTTTTCCCGTGGTGTGGTCCACCTAAGTTTTAGATCTACCTCATTTTTTGGATCAAGCTCTAAAATGATCTTTAAAAATGATTGGACAGCATGGATAAAACAGATACATCATGGTGGAGCCCACAAAGCACCGACCTGGCAGCGTCAAAGCCAAACCCCCGTTTAAAACCAAAACCCGATCCCCATTTTTGTCTACACCTGAAATTCCCTCTCCCTCGTCCCAAATTTTCAAAAAACCCTCTCTTTCCCAACAATATCTCCCAATTTTCAACCCGAAAATCCCTCCCCCTCATCCAAAAATTTTAAAAAATCCTATGTTTTCCAACAAGATCTTTGATTTTTCATAGCCCGATTCTTTCCGGAGAAGTCGCCAGAGGATTTTTCGACGGAAATTACGATTTTGTTTTTGGGGTTTATTCTTACCTCTTGAACAACGGTTGCCAATCTGCAATGAACAGGAAATTCGCGTCTTCAAACAAATCCGAGCAAAAAACAGATATTTTCTTTCCTGTTTTTTTGTTTTTCTTGGATTTCGACGATTTTATCACCGAAAACATCAGCCTTTTATCGGAAAAAGGGTGGTAGTTGGTAGGAACAGCGAATACTCAAACTGTCAGGTTATGTTGTCCATTGACTCTTGTAATTGCTTCATGTTTAGCGCAGGGTGCAACCCAAAACCACGACCAATACGTGTAGGCATACAACTACCCACTCAACTCAAAGGTCCTTTAATGCAACTATATGCATCTAAATGGGACTAAATGTTCCTATAGGACTCTATATGAGGGAAACTACGCAACGCTCCTAAAATTCCAACAACATAACTGTCCAAACAGTTTATTAACAGAAAATTCAGCAATGAAAATTGGGGAATTTCTGACAATAGAAAATTCAGCAGTCTATGTTGTGAATGATGGGTCCTAAACAGCCTTATATGATGAAGTTTAATGCAAAATAAACGCGAGTAGACTAAACCCTAAACATGCAATAGAATCCCCTACGAAAAACCCAAGCTCTAATACCAAATTTGATGCAGGACATGAAAATTTAAATATGCTATGCAAGAGTTCAGGTTTTAGATCATACTAATTCAGAAACAATCACACAAAATTTCACATCCCACAAAAAGTCAAGCATTCAACAAGGGGAATCTATGCGGGTCCAAGCCTACACATGCTAGGGCTGGATCAATTAAAGTTATAGACCAAACAATGCTCAAAGGAGAGTAAAGTCATCCACACATGCACAGAAATAGTTCCCCAATCCAAGGGATTCACAAGTTTCAATTCGGGGAACCTAAGGGTTAGAAAAAAGGGGCAAGAAGTTGGAATTTAAGACGATCTAGGGTTAGGGTTAAGGGAATCAGATAAGAGAGGAGTGAAAGAGTGGAAAGAGTGAACTTGAAGACAGCCCGCGCGTGTGGACAGCAGGCCAGACCTGATGCACGTGCGCAGAGGGCTGTCCGCACGTGCTTGGGGCCTACGAACCCAAAAACCCCCTCCTTGGGGTTGGTCGGCTAGGGTTAGGCTACAAACCCTCCAAGTTTTTGCCCGATCCAACGTACGGTCCATGTGTGACGATCCGTCAAAGTTTCAGCCCTCCTGCAGGGCCAGATTCCAGAATTCTGCTGTAGAGAAGGAATGGCTGCAAAATAACGATAGATTTGCAGGTGGAATGACTGTAGGAGAAGATAAATATGGATGGTAGAAGGTGGAGGCAAATCAGGATGGATGTGACTTCGCACCACGGTAGTAGCCCTTCGAAGAAGAGAGGGTTTTTCACCCAATTAGGTTTTCACAACTCAGAGAGGAGCAGGAAAACGCAAAATTTTTATTCAATCTTCAATGAGAAAAAAGACTACAAGGGGTGCCTATTTATAATAAAATCCTATACCCCAAAACTCGCACTATGTGCGCATCATATTACTTGAAGACGAAGTAATAAAAAATAACAACTAATCAAAGCAATCTAAACTGTCCATGATATTCCTAATAACAATAATAAGCAAAACTCAAAGTATTAGATTATTTAGAATAGTGGGCCACGATCATGAGAACCCATGGTGGGATTCACATGACAATCAGGTCCACTCCAACGGACCAAAACGCAATCCTCTAACTAGGAGGCCTTCCTTTGACGTCGTCATCGATCCAGATCGATGGTGGGGCCTTCCTCCTTGCGTACATGTGTATGGGGGGGGGTGGTGGTGATGTCCCCATCAACTCTCCCGGCTGCGAAGATTTCACCACTGGCGAAACAAAACTCCTGAACAGCTCCAAGATGTCAGGATCAAGTTTCTGAAGCTCCTCCTCAGTGAGACACGTACTGTCTAAAGCTGGGCATGACTTCCACTTTACCAGGAACTTTTGAAATCCGTCATCCGATGTCGATACTATCTAATGGTCCAGGATATCCTCTATCTCCTCTTTGGGTGTAGGAAGGGTAGATATGGGAGGTAGAGACTGGGAAGATGGGTTGGGAGGAGGCCATGGATCAAGGGAAAGGTCTGGGGAATCAGGATGGTTAGGTGATAGGCTGGACAATATATCAGTGGTCCCCTAAAATGTAACTAGATCCTCTACATTGAATGTGGAACTAATTCCCATAGAAGGTGGAAGATCTACCACATACGCATTGAGACCGTTTTGTTTTATAATCTTGAATGGTCCAGCGCTACGCGTGTGTAATTTACGAACAACTCCCTGAGGGTACCGCTCTAGCCTGATGCGGACCATCACAGTCCCTACATTGAATTCCTTGAATCGTTTATGTTGGTCAGCAGAAATTTTGTAATGTTCATTACTAGTATTGATCTTTCGCCTGATTTCTTGATGCAATGAACGAATGTGATGTGCAAAGGACTCTGCAGACTCTGATGGCCTATGGGACAAGGACAGAGACATAGGGACAAGATCAATAGGCTTCCTAGGTTTATAACCAGTAACGACTTCAAAAGGACTTAAACATGTGGATCAATTGACAGAACTATTAAATGCAAACTCGGCGATAGGTAGTGCAGTATCTCACGTCCTGGTGTGCTCCCCCACTAAACACCTGAGCAAATTTCCTAGACTCCTATTGACCACCTCAGATAGGTTTGGTAGAGTCGCCCCAGGGACCAAATCAATGGCGTGTTGTATATCCCTCATTGGGGGAAGCTCATCCGGTAGATAATCGGGAAAGACATCACGAAACTCATCCACTACCGAAATGGCCTCAGTGGGTAACTCTGCACTAGCCTCTGGTGCACCTTCCCTAACCGGCGTACACCATCGAGTCCGACTCAGTCTCTCGCCCAAAGTCTTTGGTATTTAGAATATGGAGAGGCTTAGATTTAGACTTCGATTCCTCAACCAACCTCAAGTGATAAGAGAAAAGTAGGTATTTTTCCTTAAAGAGTTTTTTATTTCTCCCTAATGGACTATTGGGGGCTTCTTCAACCTCTCTTTCTTTCGCTCCACAGTAGCTCAAAACCTCTTTGCTTAGCCCACAAGCTTCATCTTGGCAAATCGGACTCGACAAGCATCCGACATATCGTACCACTCAAAACAATGGTCCATATCTGCCAACCAATCTAAAAAAACTTTAAGGCCCAAGTGACCATTAAACGTGGGGGCCTCTACTCTAACTCCCTTGAAGAGTTGCGCATCTGGGTCATAATGATCATGATGCCCCTCGCGAGGTGGGTGCACGGGTGCGCGCCCATGTCTGTTTCTTTGGCCACCCTCATTCCCTTGTCTATCCTCCTGACCACCTGCCTGAGATTGGGAATCTTCCCCAAAGGTGGGGTTTGCCCAAGCGGAGGTCCCTAGTTGGGTAACGCGCACATTAAGCTGATCCCAGCGTTGGTCAATATGTTGTTTCAAGAGCCTACCCAAATACTCAAACTGTCAGGTTATGTTGTCCATTGACTCTTGTAATTGCTCCATGTTTAGTGCAAGGTGCAACCCAAAACCGCGACCAGTACGTATAGGCATACAACTACCCACTCAACTCAAAGGTCCTCTAATGCAACTATATGCATCTAAATGGGACTAAATGCTCCTATAAGACTATATGAGGGAAACTACGCAGCGCTCCTAAAATTCCAGCAACATAACTGTCCAAATAGTTTGTTAACAGATAATTCAGCAATGAAAATTGGGGAATTTCTGACAATAGAAAATTCAGCAGCTTATGTTGTGAATGATGGGTCCTAAACAGCCCTATATGATGAAATTTAATGCAAAATAAACACGAGTAGACTAAACCCTAAACATGCAATACAATCCCCTATGAAAAAGCTTTGATACCAAATTTGATGCAGGACATGAAAATTTAAATATGTTATATAAGAGTTCAGGCTTTAGATCGTACTAATATAGAAACAATCACACAAAATTCCACATCCCACAAAAAGTCAAGCATTCAACAAGGGGAATCTATGCAGGTCCAAGCCTACACATGCTAGGGCTGGATCAATTAAAGTTATAGACCAAACAATGCTCAAAGGAGAGTAAAGTCATCCACACATGCATAGAATTAGTTCCCCAATCCAAGGGATTTACAAGTTTCAATTCGGGGAACCCTAGGGTTAGAAAAAAGGGGCAAGAAGTTCGAATTTAAGACGATCTAGGGTTAGGGTTAAGGGAATCATGTAAGAGAGGAGTGAAAGAGAGGAAAGAGTGAACCTGAAGACAGCCCGCGCGTGTGGATAGTAGGCCAGACCTGACGCACGTGCGTAGAGGGCTGTCCGCACGTGCGTGGGGCCCATGAACCCAAAAACCCCCTCCTTGGGGCTGGTCGGCTAGAGTTGGGCTACAAACCCGTTTCGGCCCGATCCGACGTATGGTCTATGCGTGGTGCTCTGACGAAGTTTCAGCCCTCCTGTAGGGCCAAATTCCAGAATTCTGCTGTAGAGAAGGAACAGCTGCAAAATAACGATAGATTTGCAGGTGGAATGACTGTAGGAGAAGAGAAATATGGATGGTAGAAGGTGGGGGCGAATCAGGATAGATGTGGCATCACACCACGGTAGTAGCCCTTCGAAGAAGCGAGAGTTTCGCACCCAATTAGGCTTTCGCAACTCAGAGAAGAGCAGGAAAACGCAAAATTTTTATTCAATCTTCAATGAGAAAAAAGACTGCAAGGGATACCTATTTATAATAAAATCTTATACCTCAAAACTCGCGCCATGTGCGAATCATATTACTTAGAGACGAAGTAATAAAAAATAACAATTAATCAAAGCAATCTAAACCGTCCATGATATTCCTAATAACAATAATAAGCAAAATTTAAATTATTAGATTATTTAGAATAGTGGGCCACAATCATGAGAACCCATGGTGGGATTCACATAACGATCGGGTCCACTCCAACGAACCAAAACGCAGTCCTCTAACTAGAAGGCCCTCCCTGGACGTTGTCATCGATCTAGATCAATGGTGGGGTCATCCTCGCGTACATGTGTATGGGGGGGGGGGGGGGGGGGGGGGGGGGGGGTGGGGGGGTGCACCCCCCCCCCCCCCCCCCCCCCAAAAAAAAAAAAAAAAAAAAAGAGAGAAGAAGATCCATGATCCTCTCCAACATCTGTGCTATGTGCATGAATGATGCAAAGACGATAGACCATCTATTCATCCATTGCCTTGTTTGTGCATAAGGTGTAGGAAGATTTCTTAGCGATCTTCAATGTCTATTGGGTGATGTTGGAGTCCATTGAAGACCTTGTGTGGGCCTGGCATGGTGGAGGGATAGGGAAGGAAGGAAGAGTGATATGGCACCTTGTTTTGATGGTTGTGTTATGGAACATTTGGGGAGAGCGGAATAGAAGATGCTTTCAAAATAGAAGAGGATCAGCAGAGGAGAGTGTGTAGAAGGTCAAGAGTAAAGTGGTGGGATGGGCGATTGGCTCGTAGGCTGTGGATGTTTGTAAGCTTAAGTCTCTATTAGGGCTGTAATTGTTAGCGTTGTATTCTTTTCTGCCTTGGCACTTGCCTCAGTGGCTTCTTTATAAAATTCCAGGTATCCTTCAAAAAAAAATCATGTGTATGTAGTAGCACACTTGGATATGCATGACATTTTTTAATGGCTATGTGCATGGCATATTAAAGAGAGAGACTGCTATACCAAATACACTAAGAAATGTTTGGTGTTACCCATTCACACGGGGATGAGTTGGTGATATTATATGATTAAATAAAGAAGACACTAGGATTACCTCCTCACACGTTTTGCATCAGCAGGATCCATGTTCTCAGTTGTTTCTGTTTCTGCTTCAAGATCATCATCGTCTGATTGTTCTCTTGATGACCCACTGGTTGTTGGCCTAATTTGAACCCCTGAATTTTTCTGCATAGTAGGTAAGGCTGGAATGCCAATTGGTCCACTTGAAGCCTGATCTTGTATCCTTGAGAAACCATATCCAGGCCCTGCATGGGAGATATAAAAGGTAAAGTGACAAATATGTAATAATCTTCATGTTGTATGAAGTAGTTCCGTAACAAATAACCTAATTTGAACTCTGAGAAGAGAAGAAGCAGAAATGACAATTTATTGCATCAGTAAAGGAGGGGGCGAAGCCGACAATAATTAGTTGGGACTTGGGATAAGGCTTAGATGATGATGATGAGTAAATCTTGAGAGAGAGAGAGAGAGAGAGAGAGAGAGAGAGAGAGAGAGATGATGATGATGAGTAAAGGAGGGGATGAGCCAAGCCCATTTGGTAGAAAGCCATAATAAATGGAAGGAGTAAAACATAGGGTGAGTTTACATGCAAAAGAAAAGAAAAGAAACAGAGTAAAGAAAGAATTATTGGCTGCAACAACAACAGAACTATCTTCTATCAATAATACGAATTAAATAAATAAATAAATAACTCTGCCCAATAGCGGCTGGCCCCAACCATGGAAAAGGTGGGTTGATGTCAAGTAGGCAGCCAGTCACCAAACTCAACCAATCAATCATGAGAATCCCTGGCTTTGAATCTTGTGGCTGACTTAACAAGACTTGTAAAGCTGACTCAAATAGCTGTGAAATGGCTAAAATGATGATGATGATTGACACCCATTTATTAATCAAAGAAAAGATATACATCAAGGAACCAAATCATCAACGAAAAACATACTCCCCATAGACCAATTTGAGCATGAGCATGAGCATTAGCAGTAAAGGGAGTTTGAAAAGGAAGAAATCCCAACAAAAAGCATACTCCACATGAGAGTTTGAAAAGGAAGAAATTAAAGAGGTGATTTTTTCAATGGCAGGGGATAAGGCCCTGGGTCCTGGCAGCTGCACAATGGCTTTTAATGTAGATTTTGGGAGGTAATTAGAGCCAATCTTATGTTGGTATTCAGTGTGTTCTTTACAGCAAGCCGCATTCACAAAGGAGATAATGCTACATTCATTACATTAATTGCCAAAGTGGAGGGCACAATAGAAAAACAAACTTCCATCGAATTAGCTTGGTGGGAAATTTACATAAAATCCTTGTGAAAATGCTAGCCAATAGGCTCAAAGTGGTAAACAAGTTTATTATATCTCCATTTCAAGGTGCTTTTGTGATGGGAAAGAAAATTATGAATGTAATCCTCATTGCCAACAAATGCTTGGAGTCAAGAAGAAGCCATGTTCCAAGTACAATACACAAGATATATATGGAAAAGGCCTATGATAGGTTCAACTGGTTACTCTAATTAAAATGAATGGAATTTTAGCTCAAAGTGGAGGAAATGGATGGAAGCTTGTATATCATTGGTCCATTTTCATCTTAATACAAGGACCACCTCAAGTTTTTCTCAGAAATTCACAATGACTTGGTCATGGTGAACCCTTTTCACCATTTATCCTCTCCATTGTTTCTAGAGGACTTGGTAAATCGATCATCACCACCTCAAATCTAAACATGATCCATAGTTTTCATGTGAGGAAAATGGGTATATCAATTTCTCATCTTCAATTTACGCATGACACCATATTTATCGAAGTCACTCTTGTGCAATTTAGTGTCACTAAAGCAAAAATAAGATGTTTTGAAGCAGTCTTGGGCCTTCGATTCAATTTTAGTAAAAGTGCAATTGATGAAATAGGGTTAGAAAAAGTCTCGTTGGAGGAGCTTGGCACTTCCTTAGGTAGTGAAGCTTCGTATCTTCCCATGAAACATCTTGCACTCCCTTTAGGGGTGAATCCAAAGACAGGTGATTTGGGCACCAATGATAGAAAATTTTTAGTGCAAATCAACACAAGTTCGAGAACATATAAAGGAAGTTTCTATAGGAATAACATAAAGAAGGGCATGAAATGTCACCTTCAACTAGAATGAGGTGCAAAAGTCAAAGGACGAAGGTGGTGACAATGGCATCGGATAGATAAAAGACAGAAATCGGGGTTATTAGCCAAATGGTGGTAGTGGTTCCGCAAAGACCAAGAAGCTTCATGGACGAAAGTAATTGCATCCCCATATGGGCAATCAGAGAGGTGTTGCTACCCAAGGGTGTCTAGGGGAAATGGGTCCTTCATTTTGAAGGCTATTGCAAATTTTGGAGAAGCAAGTCAAAAGATTGGGCTCATATTAAAAAATGAGGTAAGACTTAGGGTCGAGGACAACAAAAGAATCCAATTATGGGAGGATGTTTGGATAGGTGATTCCACATTGGCAAGTAAATTTCCTTGCCTCTACCCTCTTGCGACAAGAGAATGGTTGGTTAAAGATTCTAACAAGCTAATTGGTGACAAAGTGGGCAGTTCATCCACTTCCATGGAAACCATCAACACTGTGGAATAGATATGGTAGTGAAGCTTCTTGATCTGTTATACAAGTCAACCCTTTTTCCCTTTGATGAAGATGATTTGATATGCTTCCTATCACCCAGTGGTCCTTTCTACCAAATCATTTCTTAAGAGTTTTTGTCTACAATCATCAGTGAACTCGATCTAATTGAAGGTTTCGGTGGTGGGTGCTCCGTTGAATTATGTGGACAGAGGCTGCAGACAAAATTCGCATGTATGAAAATCTTCAAACATACAATTAATATGGGCATAATATTTGTATAATAAGCAAAAAATTATGGAGAACTAGTGGACCATCTTTTCAACACATGCGAAGAAGCATCAAAGATTTGGTATGGCTTCTTCTGTTTATTTGGAAAAGAATGGGTTCTACTAGAGTTTTGTAGTTGGGATCAAGGAAGTGTAAAGCAATGGTTCCTTGAAGTCTAGAGGTAGAGCCCTCTAGAAGACATTACCTCATGCCATAATGTAGAGAATCTGGAAAAAAAAAAAAGGAATAGAAGAATTTTTTTAGAACAGGAAATCATCGGCACTTTCTTTGATGAAGATGATTTGATATGCTTCCTATCACCCAGTGGTCCTTTCTACCAAATCATTTCTTAAGAGTTTTTGTCTACAATCATCGGTGAACTTGATCTAGTTGAAGGTTTGGGTGGTGGGTGCTCCTTTGAATTATGTGGCACTTTCTTTAGCTGCTAATATTAAGGCGTCCCTCGCTACCTGGGGTTCTAATTGGATCTACTCCGAACAGTTCATTTCTCCGATCTTCTGGGAGAATGGAAAGGAACTCTAGATTATTGTTGTAGGGAAGCTACCATCAATTCCACATGGGTCCACCACCACCAGGTCAATAGAACCCATGGTGTTCCATATCTGTTACAATACACCTGTAAAGGCTGACACGTATAGGTAACGGCCATGACAGTTACGCGATACGGGAGTGAAACAGGGCAGTTGGCTTTTTGGGACTGCATCGACCGTTATGGTGGTCGTAAAGGTCGTTACGGGGCATAACAACCATTACCCACTTTTATATATTAAATACAGTGATATCCAAAGAGAAGTAAGTTGTCTTGCCGACTTTCTAGCGAAGGAAGGAGTCTATAGGTACAAGTTTTTCCTTTTCTAATAGATGCTTTAGTAAAATTTATGCTTTAAAAAAATCAGCCCATTATCTTCTTTTCCATAAATTCACACAATTGAGTGGAGATCTTGGAAGTGGTTTTTTTTTTTGAAGTGTTTTTTTAATCCAAAATATGGCAAGTAGATTTCAGATTCATTTTGATTTATTTGGGCTCAATTTACACTATGTACTACATCAGCCCATCTACAACGAGGACCATGACTTAGATGGTTTGGTTGAGGTACAAGTACACTATGCGAACAGTAGTGACATATTTGCATAGCATCATAAAATGCCCCAGTATCTCTTCATATGCCTTAGTATCTAGTAATTCTTTGTTTAGTGCCTAAGACATCCATTACAAAAGGCCCTATTATCCCTAAGGGCCTCTTTGGATTGACGGTCGGGATTGAATTGTATCATATTAAATGTCGAAATAGGCCATATACTGTGTTTGATACGAAGTTGAAATCCGGGGTCTACCATCCCCGCGAATACATCACGGAATGAAGATCATCAAATGGCGGTGCATTATCGTCAGAGGCGAGTGCATCGAGCAGTGCAGTGCAGTGCACTCACGATGCAGTATTGGGTAAGAAATCCGGGACGGAAGGGAAGCTGCATCTGTGGACGACCATTGCATGCTACTCCTTCACCTCTCCTCATCGTCCGCCTTCTACTGCATGTGGTCAGTCACCTCCTCCGAATCTCTTTCGAAGGTTTGCGATTCATATCATAGGCGAAACTCCTTTCAGAGAGTTGGAACGGGACGATATGGGATTTCCTTTCCCAGATCGGAGGTCTGAAACCAAATCCTTCAGGAACTGATGTCCTCCTTCCCGAATCCGTATCGATACGCTTCTCTCCTGAAAAAATGACCCGATTCAGGAGTTAGGTCGCACCGGCCTCTTCGAACTCAAGAAGCCCCTGTTCCAGTGGGGTGTATACGGTCTGCGTAGACACCTCTGTTTGTGAATGAGTTTTTTACTTTCCACGTCTAGGTATACCACCGAATCAGAAGACTTTCAGGTAAATCTCAGGACATCGTATCAAAGGGTTTTGCAATCTTCTTCAGTCAGTGTGGAAGATGGGATATGACCAATGCATGCGACTATTAAAGGTAAGTGAAGGGAGTGGATAGACCTTGATTTGAAGAAGTTTACGATTTATAAAAACCTGCACTCTCTTTTCTTCTTCTACACCATCTGTTTTTGGGAAGTTTTTTTGCGTTAAGACTGTGCTACATCTGGACTGATCATTGGTGGAGGTATTACTCATATCTTCTTTTTTCATAATTTCGACTCAATGCGTTTGTGAAATTTTAAAATGTAGGCCCATCTTTAAGACGACCTTCCCTTCATTATCTGTTCTCCCTTTTTACCTGTGTGGATACTTATAGATCGCATTAGCATGTCCGTTGTATGATGACATACTACCGCCTTCCATAATCTTGCTAACCACCACGTTGATTCTCCTGCTAATCACTAAAATATTTCCTAACCACAAGCCTGCTAATGCGACGATGCATACAGCACACCCCATTGTGGAGTCTATGGGAAATAGTCAGCTCTCTGCATACTTCATTTCGGCTCAACCTGTGCGTGAACTGTTCTATGTGATATTACCATGATTATGCAATGTATTATGTTGGCCTGTAGGATTTACATAAATATCCCATGAGTATGTATATCAGCAATTTAGTTTTGTATATGTAACGATAATGACTTGTTCGGTGTTGGTTGTGAAAATTTTAGTTTATATGAGTTTCTACTTCTTATTATCTCGATGATTTAGAGAGTGTTGCCATGGATGAAAGCCATCGCTTCTTATGACATCAATTCCCGTTTCTGTGGATATATAAAATTTCTCTAAAATTGTAACTCCCATTCAGATAGTATTCGTCTCCAATATTCTCATGGCTTCCGATAGTGGGGAAAATAGCGATGAGAAGTCCTCTGGTAGTGATTGGAGTGAGAATGAAATAGCAGTTGCATTAACAGCCATTGCAGCTTCTGCATGTGTAATGGGAGCCGCTGAATATTATTGACGTTACTGTATGAAGGCACTGCCCAAGGATGGTCACATTGAGAGGAATAGATTCATCAATGGAATTATAAGGAAGAGCGATGTTGATTGTCTTGCACAATTAAGAATGTGTAGGGACAATTTCTTTGAATTATGTTTGTTGTTGAGAGATCGGAATCTCCTATCCGATACAAGGAGGTGCAGTATGGAAGAGCAAGTTGTAATGTTCCTACACACTATCGGTCACAATGTACGTAATCGTGTGATTGGTCATCGCTTTGCACGATCTGGTGAGACTGTTAGCAGACACTTCACTAGAGTGTTGGATGCTATAATCGGTCTTTATCTAGAATATGTGAGCTCCTTGGATTACTCACTCCAAAAGAAATATCCAATAACCCTTTGTGGAGTCCATTCTTTCAGGTAATATTGTATACATGTCTCAAGTCATTGGTAAAATTTTGCACAGTTAAGGAATGAACTGATCGTGTGGCACACTTTTGCTTGTAGGACTGCATTGGGGCCCTAGATGGTACCCATATCCCGGCTTATTTGCCAAAAGAAGCAAGCTCAACTTTCAGAAATAGGAAAGGATTTCTGTCACAGAATGTTCTGGTTGCTTGTGCTTTTGATATAAAATTCGTATATGTGCTTGTTGGTTGGGATGGCTCTGCATCTGATGCTCGTGTCTTACAAAATGCACTAACCCGTCGCCCTGACTGTTTTCTTGTTCCTCATGGTAATCATTATATAAGGTGTGATTGTTTACATTATAAGAATTTATGTGTGAAACATAACTTAAACATATCTTGCAATGTGTAGGAAAATATTATGTTGTTGATGTTGGATATGCACATTCACCCAAGTTTATGGCACCCTATCATGGTGTTCGATATCATTTGAATGAGTTTCGTACTGGAAGGAAGCCTGCCAATAAGAAAGAATTTTTCAATTATCACCACGCCCAATTGCGAAATGTCATAGAGCGTTCTTTTGGTCTTTTGAAAGGTCGATTTCCTATTCTACGTACTCCTCAGTTCAAGTTCATAACTCAAGTGAAAATTGTTATAGCTTACTGTGTCAATCATAATTTCATCCATGTTAGCGGTGAAGATGGACTGACTGAAGCAGTAGAGGACAATGGAGACAGTACGGAGGACGTTTCGCCATCCCCTGTAGAGGTCACTACCGCGGAGGAAGGTCGAGCGTTATCTCGGGTGAAGGACCGCGCAAGGGATGAGTAGGCAAGGAAGAGAGATGAGATTGCTGAGAGAATGTGGAATGATAGTCTTCCACGCACACAACAACGCTTTTAATAAATTTGTTGGTTTATGTAATGATCTGCTTAGTTGGAAGCAGGAATATTTAGACAAATATTTCCTATGTTGAGCACATTATTATAATTAGCATCGTACAATTATAAACTTCTATCATGCATGATTAAATTACTGCCTATTTTCGCTATTGCTGTCTTGTTTCCATTAACGATTAATGTGGCGTAGGTGATATGAATTTCCTACGGAGCTCATTAAAGGATTTGAGAAATAGAAATGAGGGATCGTCTTCCTGCAAAGAGGGTTGGTTCATCATACAAGAGTCCAGATTCACCTACAAATCAAGTTGTAATACCCAAAAAAACTTCGACGCCCGCGCGCAAAGGTCCTTCACCGAAGAGTCTATCAAAAACTTCCTGCAAAGAGGGTTGGTTCATCATACTTGTCACCCATTTCAGGGAGACGCCGCACACAAAGTGATCTGAATTCAGATGACGGTTCGGAAGAGGAGGCTTCTGAGACTGTTCGTCTCTCATCTGATGATGACGATGATCAGGACCTTGCTCCTCGCATACGTTGCGGCGAGGGATCTACACATCGGGCAAAGCGTTACAACGAGAGCTTGATGGAGACGACAACAAGATCCCGACACAGTCGCTCAACAGCGAGCGAGATGAGCCGTCAGCAGAAGAGTAAGCCGAGTGATCACATAGGTGACAAGATGGGGGAAATGGCCGAAGCGGTGAAGTCTCTGACAATAACTATGTCGCAGGGCAAGAGTATGACACGTCTGCAATAGTTGCTTGGGATTATAGAGGAAGTGGAGGGACTAAGCCACGAGGACCAACTCTGGGCTGCAAGGGTTTTGTAGTCTAATTTAGTCAGTGCAGGTTTTTTTTATGAAGATGGGCATCAAAGGAGAAAGAAGTGGATACAAAAACTTATACTCGATCGCAATGGCCCTAAATGAAAATGGGCCAGCTCTGATTGCTGCTGACTATCTTTTTTTTGGACAAACTTTATCTTTTTATTGGGATTTCTGTGGATACTGTTTTATGGGTGCCTGTTTTTAACACGGTTGGGGATGCTACTGAATAATTTGGGTGCTATAATTGTTGTTGGAAAGGCAATTGTAGCTTATTATCTTGACCAGTTTATTTTGAAGATGCTAGATGTTTATTTCAGAAACTGTTGCAGGTTTATAACAGGTGTTGGTGGTTAAAATTTGCTTGAACTGATGGACAGAGTCCGTCAGAGTAACAACGTGCGTGCTGGAAAATGCTGATGGACGTTGGTTTTGATTTATGGCCCATGCATTTGTGGCAATGATGTGTGACCATTGAACCATTCCTGTTCGATTTATGATGCTAATCAGATATCTTTATTTTACAGGGGATAGTTAAAATATCGCAGTAGGGAGTCATATACTGCTGACTCCCTCAAATAGAAATATTATCTGAAGTGTGATTACCCTATTTATAGTTACAACTTCTGGGTTGAATTTCATTTCACTATTACTGTTACAGTACCGTTCTACGTAATTTGCACTGATACCATTATGCCTTATCGACTGGTTTCTCTGTTTCACAGGGATGTATGAAATTTATTTGCATTACCGAATGCAGGAAAATGAATAGAAAGTTTTACGTCGTGTTTGTGGGACGAGTCCCAGGCATATATGACAAGTGGGAGGACTGCAACGCACAGGTTCACCGATTCAATGGATGCAGACACCAGTCCTTCAGGACCTACAATGAGGTCGTCAATGCGTGGAATCAACATAAGGTTAACTGACTGTTATCTTTCATACATTACTTTCATCCTCACCTCCATCCGTATTACAGCTTTCATTGTCTGGTAATAACAGAACATGTGACTTCTTTTTGTATCATTTAGGCCACCATCGTCCATGGAGCGGTGGAGAGGACACCTGACAGTGACAGCGTTCGTGAATCACCTCGTGCGGCGACGATGAGGACTGCCTGGAGTGTAAGTGCTCCCGTAGAGGCATGCGTGTATCAGCAATTCAGTAATCAAGGCACGGAAGAAGGAAGACCAGAAAGGGTGGAACGGGTGGGAGATGCTGGTGAAAGAGGCCAGCAAGTGAGAGTGTATCCCCTTGTCGGTTTGCTGCTTGGTCTATTGATTTTATATACGACTATTAGGGAGTTCTTTTCATCTTCGTTTATGTGAGGAAGGGGAGATCGCCATCCCCTGATTGAAGCCTGGTTTTTTGAAGCCTTGTTGGCCTGTTGGATCATAGAAAGGTTGGATGAAGAATATTTTCTTTTTTTTGCACTTACATTTGAACTATTTCGACCCGGTATCAGATTGGATCAACAGTCCGATTGAATTTTAATCGTTACTACAATTTGTAATATTAATCACTCACTCTTCCTATTTTCTCACGATTAGTCGACTTCTGAAATTATGTTCGTTAATTGAGTTTGTACGGAATGAAGCACTGGGCCATATCTGATGGGTCCCACAAGTAGTAGATCCTAGCAGCCGAATCGAATAGCCTCCCTCACCTCCATCCGTGGGTAATGATGGATGCTATCTGAGCCCCACCATGGATGGGCTGACGGGATGGTTTGGCTACAAGGGCCTAATTCATTCACGATCTGACGAGTGTAAAATCGATGGACGGCATGGATGGGTCACAGACATCATTGTGGGGCCTACACAGCATTGACCATCAACCCATCAAAGCCAAGCAGTGGGAAGAGGCAATGCGTTTCGGCTTCAATATAAAAGGTATATACACTATGTGGCCCATATATGTCGTATCCAAACATTGGCTACTTGGACGCATATGTATACTTGCACAACAAGCAATCTAATCCAAACACTCGCCTGTCCTCTGCGTATGTGGATGTATTTCAATTTTGGTCGAACGTATACTTCAACAATAGATGGACACAATGCAACACAATGGTATACGTAAATCCAAACAGGCCTTAAACTTGCCTGCAGATAAAGTAATTCTGTGATAGTGACTAAGTCCTCCATCATATGAAAGGCCTTAGTGTCCCTAAATGTGCTTTACATAGAGAATTTGTATTTCATCTAAGTTCTATGGAGTAGGCATTATAAGTGTATGACACAACTATCATTCATTCATTTCAGTACCAAGCATATGACTTCTACGAGTACTCTTTTTATTATCAATTAAAATTTTCCGTAAACACTTTAATGAATCTTATTTTTTAGTCAAATAATAAATCAAATTTGCACAAGTACGAAAAAGTGATGTCATGGGCGCTTAGTGGGAATGGACTGAAAAGCTTTTAAGCATATAAAAATGTCTACCTTTACTAGGAGCTTGAGATCCCAAGTGTGAAGTGTCTGAAGCATGTGATCCACTGTCAGCTGAAGGAGCTGAATCTTGAAGTTTAACAACAGATGCCTGTGAAATGGGTAAAGGGTATTTGACACAACCACATTGTCATGCATTGCATGTTCCCAATGCTCAGCAACTTACGAATACGGATTTTGTAAATAGCAATTACTCAAAGAGTAACTCTCAAGTGCCCATGTATATACAAATAAAATCCAAAATGTAGACAAGAATCAAAACTTAGCAACCAAGATGTATGCAAAAATAAAATTTAAAAAAAAAAAAAAAAATGCAACCCAGAGTATCACGCCTTTATATTACAAATCGTACTACTATATAGATTGAAACAGCATCCACCCAAAGCTTCTATTACAAACTTATACAGTGCAATGAATAGAAGAAGAATGCACAAAATGCATATTAGAACAGCTAGACCTCAAAGGTAATGGTAAATGAAATGAGAATTTGGATTATTGCATAAGATGTTATTCAGGAGCAAGTAATGATTCAGTGTGAACTGCAAAAATTCAGAGTAACACAACTAAAGCAAGCTGACATAGTAAAACAATTCAGATCACATGATGAATTTGACCACATCAAAGTAAATTTAGAAAAATTAAGTGATACAGAAGAAAGTGAGTAAGAAACTTCTACAGAAAGTATAGATAATGTTAAACATGTCACGGTGATTTAAAAACTGGAATAGGAACTAGTACCTAATCTATGTTCAGTAATTTCCAATCTGCTTCGGCCCATGGCATTTTAGAAGAACCGGCTAAATCCAGACATTCTGTTACAGCAGCTTTTTCTTTTTCCTTCATTTTTTTTCTATATGATTTCTCATGACTTAAACAGGAATTTGGATGATGTTGCAATAAATCAACTACTAAAAGGGCAGGATTGAGAAAATATGAAACCTTCTCTTTCAGGATTAGAGAGAGAGAGAGAGAGAGAGAGAGAGAGAGAGAGAGAGAGAGAGAGATTGCTTCTTTCTCTAAAACCCTCACAAAAGCTTTAAAGAAGGCCGTATTCTGGGCTTCTTCTTTTTTTTTTCTTTGGCAATTTGAGCTTGGATATTTTCATGTTTAAAAGCACATTTGTCTTCATCCACCACAAGTAAGCTACCTTTCATCATATCTTTTTTTTCTTGTTCTCATTTTCCTGAAGAAGAAAATCAAGAATTTGAGAAGATGAGTAGTGCATTGGGGTTTCCTACCTAAACAAATGATGCACCTAGGGTCATGGTCTAGTAGTTAAGAGTTCTTGAAATAAAGGACAGAGAAAATGAAGAACAGAGACCTATACAGTACATCAATAAGGACAAAGATGAGGAATCTGACAAAGCCAATACAAGTTGTCTAACAAAGTGACCAGATCAAGGAAGGGAAATAGGAAGAGATGGCAAGAATCTGGGGAGGGGCTAAGGAGTTATTCTGCTCCACAAATGATGCCGTCAAACATAAACAATGCTCCAGTGACAAAAGAAATGGTAGATGAAAGAGTTGTGATTGTTTAATATGGCTCATTAAACCTATTTCCCAACAAATGCAGATGGAGTAGCTTCCATTTGAGATGATTATAGTTTATGAATAACAGATTTTATTCAAAGAACAAGAAGCCTATTTCCATTTAACACACCCTTTATTGTTTTTCCTTTTGATGAGTGATGAAATTTTATGAAAAAACAAAAAAAAATGAAAAATGAAATAAGATCCATCAAGGCAACAGAAGCAAGTTCCCATATAAAGAGAAGGTCAAAGGACTCCCTCTTTTTTCAGGGAATCAGCTCAAAGACAACTCCCAAAGAACGTGTGATTCCAACTCATTCAAGATGAAGCCTACTTCTAGGCAGGTGCGCATTTTCTGGAGGCCAAAGCAATTCATTTCTTGAATCCCCCTCCACAATCAAAGACCCACCACAATCACAGATAGCAAAAATCTCCATCTCAACTCAGCTCAATTCCAAGTTCCCGCCCCTGCCCAGCCATTAAAACAAACCTTGCTACTTTCAGATTCTAGAAGCTCCCCAATCAACTAAATCATTCATCTAAAATGGCACATGGACAGCGGCGTTTTGCAGCATGGTCCATTGAAAATGGTGCCATCTTCCTATAATCCAGACCATTCCTTCAGTATCGATTCACCACCCATAAATCTCTCCCATTGGAAGATTTCCCAACAAAATGTAGAGATCAGCTACACAGTACATACACAGGCCACAACTCATGGAAGCAAGAAACAGGGCCCACCAGACGAACGGTCTAGATCGCAATCCAACAAGAGCTGAGAGAGCAAGAGAACAATACGTGTACCCTTGAAAGCGCAACGGCGGCGCATGCGAGATCGAGACGGCGCTTGAGCATTGCCTGGTACTCGGCGGAGTCAATCGGGACATCGGGACACGAATCAGATGGCTGAGGGGCTTTGATCTCAACGAATTCAGAGGCGACAGCTGCATCTTTGTTCCTGAGAGAGGAAGAAGAAGAAGAAGCATCTGGTCCGGCAGGAGGTGAAGAAGCGTTTTCAGAGACGGAAGCTTCTTGTAGGAATTTCTGGAAAGCCCATTCAGAGGAGCTTCGGTTCATCGCCGTCTTCTGTCCGTCGCTTGCCGAAGATGCATGGGATGGCCAGAAATGGTCGGAAATTTCCTCCGCCGAAAATACCCTATCCATATCTGCGTTTCTCTCTCTTTTCGGTCTCTATCTTTTTAACCTTTTGTAGTTTTGGTTTTTTGCACACTTGGGGTTGAACAGCTCTTGAGTCAATCGCGCTGGCTGTTCATCCCCTTTGAGTATGGGTTGGCTCCCCGGAGGGTAAATCCACTGTTTACGAAATCGGACACGGATTGCGTGGTGACCCAACATCACATGCCTGGACGCGGATTGGATACTGTCCTTTTAAGTCTCGGTAAATCACGACGTTGCAGGATGTGATTGGTCAGCTGCTAACGTGAGAAATAGACGCCCATTAGAAGTTCCTGCGATGGGATGCTAAGAGGGGCAAACATGATGTTTCTGAAAAATCAACCCTGTCCATCCGTTTTTGCATATTATTTTAGTAATTGAGGAAAAAAAAATAAGGTGATTCAAAATTAAAGGCAGCCATACGAGAAGAAAAAAAGAAAGAATTTTCCACCGTTGAAACTTTCTTGGGCTTCATCTTGATGTTTGTATGCCATCCAAACTGTTTATAAGTTTATTCCCGCTGAGATAAAGTGAAAACACAAAATTATTTTCCTTATGCTAAACTTTTGTAGCCACACAGATATTTAAACGGTGGTCAGTGAACCTCCGCTATTTCCTCTCGTGCAGCCTACTTAAGTTTAAGTATCCACGTGATTTTTGGTCGAATGTCCTTAAAATAATATGGAAAAACGGATGGATGGAGTGGATTTTTAAGAAAAATCATTGTGGGCCACGTAATCATCCCAGCTCAGGAACTCAATGAAAAGGCTTTGGCAGAAATCCGCGTCCGTGAGAAATGGGGCAGACAAACATACTTAAAGTGTGGTCGGAATACTTGGTTGCGTCTATGACAGCCGCTACCGTCTAATCACATCCCCAAAAGTAGGGGCAGATCCAATCCGCATCCCACGTAGCTAGGTGGCGCTAGACACGGATTTCCTTCCTGGCCCACCTTGATGTTCGCGAGAAATCCACTCTGTCTATCCGTTTTGAGAGATCGTTTAAGTTATGAGATAAAATATGAAACGGATCAATAACTCAATAGGACTACACAAAGAAACAATGAATATTCAATAACCACCGTTTAAACATTTGTATAACCACAAAAGTTTTATATCGGTAGTTTTTTTTTTCACTTAATCACAATGATAATAACCTTGTAAATGGTTTGGATGACGAATAAGCATTAAGTGGAGTTAAGGAAGGTTTCAACTCTAGACATTTCTTCCCCTTAATTTTTCTCTCTAGCCTTGTTTTTTTTTTTTTTTCAAGTGTCCTACAAGAGTTCACAAAATAAATGAATAGAATGAATTTCTCAAAAACCCCACAATAAGCCCCACCCAACATCCCGTGCCAAGTTCTTGTAAAAGGTTTTTGTAAGAAATTTGTGTGTGGGTTTAAGTGGGCCACCTCCCACCGTAGGGTATACAAAGAATATTTGAAAGTTATCATGTCAAGTATATCTTTGACAAGATCTGTCTTTTTTAGTTTCAAGAATTAAAGGAATTTGAATTTTATTATTATTCACGTCTCCAAGAATAGTCAAAATAGAAAATGTTGAGATTTTAAAGAATGCAAAGGTCATAATATAATACATCATTAGAGAGAGAGAGAGGCAAACATGACTTTCTTGATGCGTATCACCAAGAATATATGCTTATTCCTCTTGAGGAAATTATGGGCAGATGATACAACAAAGATTTCATGACCCAAGGTTCAAAGGATATGGTAATAAAAAGGTCTTACGACTTCATATAAGTATCGCATCAGTGGTATTTAAGGTTTAGCATGGTTATTTTTTTTCATTTAGTTCAAGACAAAATTTATTTATTAGAGTATATAAATCATCGACAGTTATGTTTTCGATGATGTTGTGTGTTATTGATAGTTCAAGTCTATGTTAGGCTCGACGAGAGCTTTTGTAATAGGAATACTTAAAATATACGATGAAGCTGAATATAAATTAATAAATGTAACAGTTGTTGTACATGTGTTTCAAATATATAGCCTATATTATTTATATATCTTGTGTTTCAATTACATGTGCATACAATATGTATCATTTATTAAGTACATCAACATTCATGTTGAAACATATATGTATCCACTAAAAAATGCATCATTTCATTCATACATACATTCATTTACTAAAGGATGCATGGGTGTTTTTATTACATTAATTTAATTTATGTACATGTGACGATTCACCACAAGTCACTTAAAACCTGTATATACCTGTTTCGAACAAGAAACAAATGCATTCGATTTTGGGGATTTCACTCAATGATAACAAATAAAGAATAAGAGAACAATGATCACAAAGTATTCTATTTATTCTGAATTCATTTACATCTTTTGATTTCCTTTCCCCAAATCGAATGTGTTTGTTTCTTGTTCGAAACAAAACCCTACTTTAGTTATTTAGAGACTATCGAAAAAAATTTCTTTCACTCTCCTCCTTAAATTCTTCTTATTTCTTAAGTAAGGTTAAAAAATGGTAGTTTATCTTTTTGCTAGCCCAAACCAATGATAGACATTATTCTAGTATTCAAACTATATACAAACTAGACGAGGGTCTGAGCTCGGTTGAATTCCGAGAACATTACGTAAGAGCTTGGTTGCACTATTTGGGAGACATAAATTGTCTTCAAGAAACGTCATTGCATCACACCTCTAAGTCAAAATTCTTCAAGTGGGACATCCACTGAACGACAAAATCTAATAATAATGAATGTAATAAGGTCATTATGCTCACACACATACGCACTAGTTGGTTGATTGAATATACAAATTCAACCTATGATAGATGCCTCGTTAGCATGAAGTCCACTTCACGTTTTGTTTCCATGGGCATGAAAGTCGTTGTGTGAAAGAATACAATATAGATGCTTACAATTTTTAGCTATTGTAAAAATAAATGTTAACGCCTATCATAAAGTCGTGTTTAGTGTTATAGTACATCGTTCTTTTCAATTATGTTCTTAAGTTAATTTTCAATTAAACTAAGTAAGGCAATTAACTCTAAGACTTCAAGGCCAATAGAGGGTCCAATCACATAAATTATAAATAATATGCTAATGAAGCAACTAGTTTATAAACATGATAGTGTACATATATGTGTGGGACGTGTTAACTATCAAATCATAATATTCATCTAATCATGCATGCATATAATTCATCAATTAATCACATAAGTATAATTAAACAAGCGCTCAACTAACAATCTCAAACACGATCATGTATAATAGTTTGTTTTCCCTACTTCACTTCCAGTGGACACACTCAACCCATGAGTGTACCAGATTTCACTATTAGAAGTTTTAGATCAAGTTCGCATCTAACATTTACAGCCCTACACAAAGACCGCCATCATACATAAGGACCTACCTAGCGTACACTCCCGCTAGAGACTTCCTCAAGAGACTTTAGTTGGTTTTCAATCTGCTAACCAACAACTTTGGTCCTAGTCCAATGACATATGTTTGCTCCCACCGGAGTCTCTTGTGGAGACTAACACATACACATCCGTATCCAGTGAATTCAACCCTACAAAAAAGCCTGGTCACAAACTCTTACCATCAATCCTACACAAGGAAAAAGAGTATGGACTCATACATGACACTTACTTGTCAGATTAAGCCTTTTTTAAACGTCGTCTCGAGATGCTTATTCAATGCTCTCCCATTCTTTAAATAAGTTTCTCATTGTTCCCCCGATCATTGATGCCAATGCTTTACTAAGGCTTCAGTTTTAAGATCAAACACCTTACATATCTAGTGCTCCTTTGAGGTAACCAAGGTGATGGGGGGGATGAAATACAACTCATGTAAATGTTGTAATAGGAGATTCACCTATAAGGGTCTTCTAGAGTATTTACACAGAGATTTAATTATAGGTTCGATGTCTAATCTCTAGCAAGTGGTGGAGTTCAAGAACATCTTTAAGGTAGATATTATAATCCTCATTAGAGTGAAAATCTCAAGGAATATGACTTGAAACTCATGGGATTAGAGGTCTAGGATATCGGATATCAACATGAAATCACATACCCTTCTATTACAAAAAAAAAAAAAAAAAAACTCTCAAAATGGTAAATAATTGAATGTCATTTTATAAGAAATTAATTTGCAATGACTAGTTAACAGCTCTTTCAATGGGATCGAATGGTCCTTCGATAGGATCAAACAGTGCGTCAATCCCATTGAGAAAATTCATAAATTTCTTTGATGATTGTTCAACTCATTCTTTGATCTAATCGAATGGACTTTCGATTGGATCAAGTCTCATCGATAACCTATCAATGGAATCGAATACAATTCAAAAATTATTGTTTTGGGCATACGATTTCATAGCAGTTATGCACCTCTACTAGCATTACTTAACATATTCCAGTTAAGCTTCTAAGGCTAAGGGATGGTCAACAAAGTTAACCTAGAGGGTTAGGATCATCTAGAGGATAAAGAGTTCTTTTGGGTCAAGGGTTAGGGTCACCAAGACACCTCATATATATGTTCTTTTCTCTTTGATGCTTATGCCCTTTTATGTCTTCGGTCTTTAAATTTTCAAGGGCTCAACTAACTATATGACACATGGACTCATGTGATTGACAAATAAAATGTACAATTCAGTGCACTAACAAAGTAACAATTCATCATTTTATGCTTTTTAGGTTTGTATCATGGATTGAGATTGATCTGCTATTATTACTGGAGCTCACCGTGATTTATGGTTGCTGTCAAACCTACTAACGTAGGCCACGTGTGACTTGGATGTGGGACCCACACAAATATCATCTCGACCAAAGTTTTTGTGGGCCCCACCTGTGTTAATAGTGGGATAATGCCATCACCGTGGAAACTTCCATGGGTCCACCATGGTGTGCTTTTTATATCCTTGCAGTGCATCCGTGTTTCCAGCTCACTTTGGAGTGGGCCCACTAATATGTGGGGCTCACACGGTGTGCGCATGAAATCCACACCATCCATCCATCTTACCAACCCAAGTTGTGGGGTAAATCCAAATCTTGGGTGGGCCATGAAACATAAACAGTAGTTATTGGATATACTAGCGTTGAAAAATTCCCTAGGGCCCAACGTGATTTCGTTTGCCATCAAACCTGTTTACCAAGTCACGTGAGACTTGGTTGATATGGAAAACACAAATATCAACTTGCTCCATGCTCCGTGGGCCCCACCGTTGAACAGCGGGACACAACAATGTCCATCAGTCGAACATTCCCGGAGTTCACAGAGATGTCCATACAAATCCACCATGTCCAGCTATTTTTCCAGCTTGTGAGTGGATCCACCATGTTGTGGGACCCACGTGATGCCCATGAGAAATCCATGCCATCTATCCTTTTGTCTAGCACGAAATCCAACCAAACCCACGTGATGCCGATGACTTGTCCATATCGTCCATCCTTTTGTCCAGCCCAAAATCCAATTAGATCCGAAGCTCGGCTAGACCACACCTTATGAAACACTATGAATGAACGCCTGTCAATGAAATCTTCCTTGGGCCACTGGGATTGATGGGCACCCAATGCTCAGGGCACATCAAACAGGCCATACCATATGAAAGACAGTTTTAAGATTCAAACACTCACACCACAAATAGTGGAAGAATATAGGGATTCGAACACATGAGCTTCTGCTTTAATACCATGACAAACAACTGCTTTCTCTAAAAGCTCGAGATGTTGGAGGATGGTGTATCAATGTATATTAAAGGACTTTAACACTCTAATACGTTTTACATGGTATAAGGAAAAAAAAGGAAAAAAGAAAAGCAATGAATAAGCTACTTATTAATGTTGGAAACTAAACATGCTTGTTTGCTTTTTAACTGATAAGTATGTTATTTACCAAACATACTTAAATACTTAATAAGTAGAAACCAATATAAGCTACTTGTGGCGTAAGTAACTTAAGTATACGATCTAAACGGGCCCTAAATATAAACCATCCATTTGTTGTATTAAAAAAAAAAAAAGTTTTTTAAAATAATTTTGTTTCAAAATTCAAAGTTCTCCCTCCATGTTTTTTTGTTAAAGTACTTTTGTTTTTAGTGTGGCTCTCTCGTCCCACATCGAAAAGAACTAAATAAATCTCATGTATATAAGAGATGTGGTTTATATAAGGCTTGAGCCGCCAAAAAGGAATAGCCATCTTAGTCTAGCTCTAGGTCTCACGTTAACAATTTTTGTTCCACACTCTATGAGTATACTCACACCTGTCGATTTTGCATGAATTTCAAACCAGGGACGCGTCTGTTCGTGTGGTCACACCAGTTGGTTCAAAACCAATGAACCAAACTCATTTGAAACGACGCTTTAAGCACCTAATCATGGTCTATATATAGACCTACTCATTTTTCTAAAAAATTCATTATAAACCAACAATTTCTCTCTGATTATTTAAAATATGTCCTTGGTTTGATATTTTGCTAACTCAGTTCGCCGCCGAGTCAACTTACTTTGGGTTTAAGTTCTGCATGCTAGTTTGAGCCCGTGTATAACGAGTACACCATTGGGACCAAGTCATAGTCATTGTATCCTGGAGGCCAACTATTTAAGATTCTTGTTGCACTTGGGATGTGGTCCAAGGAGGGCAGATTTAGTTTCAAGCCAAGTGACCCAGTCACGCCTCTCGAACAAATAAGTCATCTTTTCTTACTTTATTATTTAATTTTCTATTTTTTTTGAATGCTATCTACTATTTTCATCACATTATTTTCAACAATCTTGAAACCAAATATTCAATTGTTGGAAACAGTAAACACCTTCTTAGATATTTGAAAACATAAAAGTTTAATTTCTTCTTCTTTTTTGTAACGAGTGTTTGACGATTTCTCTAACTAGTTGAAAACCAAGTTACAATCAGAACTTTATTATATTCCATGGCTACCATCATAGTTAACCATAGACTGAACTGTCCAAAATATATTCATTCGTTGGATAGAATTTTAAAAGATGGAAACAAAAAATCACAATGGGTTTTTCACCACAATGGGTACTCGAACCCATTACATTAATACTAAAGAACGTGCTGCATGTACCTGACATTCATCACAACTCAGTCTCTGATTTGCTCCTCTACAAGGCTAGAGTGAAACTGGTATTTCATTCTGATAAGCTTATAATGACCAAGAATGGAACCTTCCTTGGAAAGAGTTACTGTAATTATGGATTATTCATAGTAAATGTCACGCCCCAAACTCGAAAAACGGGCTCACAAAATTCTCGATCGCTGAATCCAGTGCCGACAGACTCCGTAGTGCCCCATTCTCGGCTCCCGGCGTTCATACGCCAGATTCCAATCCTGAGATCCTACAAGGAAGATTTTCTGTGTGATTTTTTTTTTTTTTTAATGGAGCATAACCACAAGCATAACATAATCACAAAACAACATCACCACATATCCACTATATCATAAACTTTAAGTACAATGCGGAAAGGGAAGTACAAGGTGATCAAAAAGCTCCAAAATGATCAGATGCGCGCTCCAGCCTCAGCGCTGCTGCTGTCCAACGCCACGTGCATGCAACGGTCGTGTATAAGCTTACAAAAGCTTAGAGGGTGGTGTAAGTGTGTGCACATGACAAGTGCTAAGTATGCAGTATCAAAGTAATGCAGAAATATACGGTAAGTCCATGAATACAATCAGTCGTACCAAGGCTATGTGATGCAAGGCATGAATGCGATCGTCCATACCAAGGCCATGCGATGCGAGACATGAATGCTATCGGCCATACCGATGCAATGTGAGGCCTACGTAGCCGAATGTCATATGCGAGATGCAATACAAGCATGTCAGTCCTCATCAAGTACATATATCAGTACAGTTCCTCTCACGTATATCACCGAGGTCTAGTACACTCCACACTGACTACCGTCTCCCTAGCCGCACAGCCCAACGAGTAGAAGAGACCTCACAATCCGCCTGACCAGTAGTCTGCTAATACCTACCCGGCTCATCGATAACGGACTCATTTGCGAGCTGGTCAAACTCAGCCTAGCTTACAACCCCCTCACTTGGCCGGATAAGGCCACACCCCCTTCCAACCGACCACGACATAGTGGAAGACGCGGCCTACTGGTATTCGGCAGTCCTGTGCTCGTGTATCCACTCGGTCTAGACGTTGAAGCATCTCCTGGTACTAAAAAGGTTCTGGGACTTTCACCGAAGGACATCCTAAGTACCCACAGTGCTAGAACCAAATATTTTCGGTATCCGATACGGCATCCACAATGTGCCTCTGGAGCCATGGCCCTGATGAGGGCGTATAATGATCATAACATACAAATGTGAGATGCATGAATCACCCTGTCCAGTCATGCAACAATCTTGCGCATACCACGCGCTCATGTGGGTAACTCCTATCAGTGAGTCCCATAGATAATCTGCCCAATGACATATGCTAGGATCAGTCACTCCTCATATCAAGCATACATATGATGCGAATGAGTATGAATCATGGAATTATACTAAGCATATTATAAAGTGATGAACTATCAACAAGTATGGGCCTATCAATGTGCCCAAGGGAAAGTCATAATGTGGACATTTAACCAACATTATCCTTACAATGTGGACATCAAACCATCATTGCTCCCAAGGCACGGCCTGTTATAAACATCTTTATATACACCACGGTGAAATCACACAATGCAATGGACCTATATACATCTCATTGGGCCTTAAATACATCACATGGGCCTTATATTCATCAAGTGGGCCACATCAATGGGCCGCACCAATGGGCCTTATACACATTGCAATGGGCCATAACCCATGGGCCTTGAATACATCACAATGGGCCCTCATATGGCAAGTGGGCCACATCACCTGGGCCATATGTACATCAAATGGGCCACACCCAAATATAAGTGGTGATAATGATTTCCACCATTAAAATTCCTAAGGCCCACCATAACATATGTTTCCCATCCAACCTGTTCATAAATTAACATAGTGATAGATGAAGTGGAAACAAATATCAACTTAATAGGAAACTACTATGGCCCTTAGAAATTTTGAACGGTGGACATCATTGTCCACTACTTTAAATGGTGGGGTCCACTTGAACTTTAGATCTGACTTATTTTTAGTCTCAAGCCTGTAAGACAAGCTTGCCAAATGGTTGAACGGTTTGGATGCAACACATGCATCATGGTGGGTCCCATAAGGATGGACGGTGTGGAGAGAACACATACATCATTGGGGTTCCCACCGTCCAGTGGTGTGGACAGTGTGGAAAGAACACATACATCATTGGGTCCCACGTAGGGCCCACCAAAATGTTTGTCTGTCATCCAATCTATTGATACGGTCACACATACCTGGTTGAGGAGGAAAAACAAATTTCATAATGATTCAAAACTTCGGCAACCACAAAGGGTTTCAATGGCAGACGTTCAATCACTCTATTTCCTGCTGTGTGGACCACCTGAGTCCCACACGTGGCTGATTTTTGGGGTGGGGTTCATAGCTAAAAGGGGCCCACCATATGTACGGTGTGATGTTCAACACACATCACGTGGGGCCCACGGCTGGGACCACGTCCCTGGCTAGTCTGTCCATAGCAGGAAGGCAGTAGGTCGCTACATGCGTCCCTGCTACCTCTTGTTTTTATTATTTTTTATATTTTTGTGGGGTTTTACCTATGTGGGGCTCGCGTCAAGAGAATCTGACCCAACCGTTGGATTCAATGGCTCAAGACAGACCATCAAGCCCAATATTCGAGGTATTTTGGCGTGTAGAAACATCAGGTAGATTTCAACGGTAGAAAACACTGCTTACTATGCTATGGCCCACCAGAAAATTGGATTAGCTTCATTTTTCTGCTCAACGCCTAAAATGATCTAAGAAATAGGATGGACGGTGTGGATTTGATCCTTGCATCAAGGTGGGGCCTGCATGAGCAGCCCACCCAAAACCTTTAAATATCATATTTTTTTGTCAGAACACCCACTGTCTGTTCAAATTTCACAACCACGTCCAGCGTCCCTGGATGGCGTGTATATACAATTCATCAAGGTGGGTCCCACATGGACGTGGCCCACTTGATTGGATCAATCTAGTATTTGTGTTTTCCATCACCAAAGGGTAGGGCCCACATGGCTTGGATGGTGTAGATCCAACATGTCCATCAAGTGGTTCCCACGAAGGCAGACAACATGGATACATTGCATACATCATGGGGCCAATAATCAAAGGAAAAGAGAGAGAGAGAAAGAGAGACACGTGATTATGGAGGGACCCTGACACTATGGGCCCTCCCTTCCATCCATTCAATCATATATCAAGTGGGTCCCAATACATGTGGGCCCACCAAATCAAAACCAACAGTGAAGATTCCTTCTCCACCAAAATGAAAGGTCTAGATGATCCCTTTCAAACTAGGAAGTAAACATCATGATGGGGTCCATGGAGAATGACCCCATCATGGAATGATCATGAGAATCAAGGTAGACCATCGGCCACATCTAGGGTCCAAAGTGAGATCCATACCATCAATCGAAAGGCCTCACTTGGCCCATCATCAAAACATGAAAATCTAGCCTATAAAGCACCCACTGTTCGATCCTCTTGGTCTGATGGAACGCCGATCTCCTTGTGTCTCATTTTGATGGAAGGTGATGAGAGATGAAGGGCTAGGATGAAGGATTTTGGGGTGGGAAGTGGGCCACACACATGCACTTTTCTCTCACTTGGGAGCTTGGACGTCCACCACTTTTCTCTCTTGGAATGGCTTGGAAAATGTGTTGAGAAAGAGAGAGTGAATGGTGGTTGTAAGGGAGAGGTGATAGATGTGAGTGATGGATGTGAGGTGATGGTGTACTTGACTTGAGAGTTGACTTGGTGGTTGCTTGACTTGGGGAGAAAGAAAGTATGGGTGTGTACTTTGATTGATTGATTAATTTATTGATGAGATGGTTTGGAAAGATTCTCTTGGGATTGCAAAAGCGCGGTGTTTTTTCGAAATAAACGCGCCGGTCCATATCTCCTGGCCAGGGTATCGGATCGGTGCGCGAGACGCGACGTTGGAACTGTGGCGACGGTGCGCTCGCAATGGTACAAGTCTCGGATTAAGCTGACTCAAATCTATGGGATATGACTTAGGATCACGCGTAAACGTCGATTGTAGGTCGCAGGTTGCCGGAATTCGACGGAAAGGATCGCCGGAGTCGATGGAACAGTACGGACTAGGATACAGGTCTTACAGTAAATGTTTCTTATGATAATAATAAGATATCATTCAATTATGCTTATATTGTTAAATCTCTTTCATTATGGCATAGTAGATTAGGACATGTGAACGTATAATCCTTAGAAAGAATGAAACGACTAGGGTTACTACTTGACATTTCATTCGATAATTTCAAAAAATGTGAAACTTATATAGGATCCAAGTTTTCCAGAAAATCTTTTAAATCTATTAACAGAAGTTCGGAGTTATTAGAATTAATACATAGTGACTTAGGTGATTTTAGAAATCACATGTTTAGAGGTGACAAAAGATAATATGTAACTTTCGTAGACGATTATTGTAAACATATTAAATTATACCTTCTACGGAATAAAGATGAAGCTTTAGAATCCTTCATTAAGTATAAAGCGGAAGTTGAAAACCGACTTAGCAGGAACATTAGAAAACTTAGATTAGATATAGAGGAGAGAATGAATCTTCTTAATTTAGAGAACTCTGTGAAAAGAGAAGAATAGTTAGGATTGTACACAAGCCAAGCTAGCTCGAAAGCTCGCTCGACTTGGCTCGATCTATCTCGGCTTGAATGACAACTCAAGGCGAGCCAAGCTTCATATGATCCAACTCATTTTGAAAATGAGTCGAGTTCGATCATAGTGGATCTTGACTCGACTCTACTCGAACTCGACTCGGCTCAAAGCACAAGCTCGGCTCGACTCAAATTTTATATATATATATATATATATATATATATATATATAAGTTAAAACTTAAACCTTACCCGTCCATCCTTTTCTTACCATTTTCTTTCCTTACCCAACTCATTGCGCTCGAGCTCCATAGTCTCTCTCTCTCTCTCTCTCTCTCTCTCTCTCTCTCTCTCTCTCTCTCTCTCTCTCTCCTCTCTCTCTCTCTCTCTCTCTGCGCCAACAAGGTACCTTTATGGCTCTATCTAATATTTATTTATATATATTATTATCATTAAATGAATATTTGATTTGGGAGTTAGGTCGGGTCTGGGTTGAGTCAGTTGGACCGCATTAGAAAATGAATTTAGAGATGCCAATAATTGTAGATATTACATCCTAAATATATTGTCTAATGAATTATATGACATTTATATTTCTTATGAATCTGCTAAAGACATTTGGATCGCACTAAAAAAGAAATATGTCTGTTCAGTATATATTTCAATCACAATGGCCACCATCATAGTTAACACGCATTCACACCCCACACACACACACTCATGCCATAGTGGTTTTTCACAACAATGGGTACTCGAACCCATTACCTCGTGTTGAAACTCTTGTGAGTCTACCACTTATCTTCCTAAAGCTGGCCAAAAATGGATTTTGTAGTGAAAATATAGTTTAATAATAATTTTTTAAAAAAAAGCTTTTGAGGAGGCTAATTTAAGAAAGTAGAGAAGGGTCTTTGAGGAGATTCCATAGTGACCAAGGGCTGGGTTTTTACAAACCTATAAGGGGGACTTTGAGGCCCTTAAATGTGTCTATTCAGTTAAACTTAAAAAGTACTTAACAGACAAACACCCTTTCATGAGTAGTCATATGTAGGGCCATTCACGAGTCAAGCTAGCTCGAAAAGCTCGCTCGACTCGGCTCGAGTTAGCTCGGATTGACTCGGCTTGAATGGTTGATTCGAGCCGAGCCAAGCTAATTATTTGAAGCTCAAGTTGAGTTCAAGCCAAGTTCAACCAGGGGCCATTTCAACTCGACTTAACTCGAACTCAACTCAAGTTGAAGCTCAAACTCGAGCTCGACTTGGCTCGATTAATAAATATATTAAATATTATATATATATATAATATATATATATATAATATTAATATAAGTTTTAAGTTTAACCTTAAAAATAAAAAATAAAAAACAAACCCTAGAGTCTCTACCCAACCGCACACACCCCCTTTCCTTTCCCTTTCTTCTCTTTCTCTGCCCACTGCCAGCCGCACGCCCACCCCGACTACCACCACCAGTTTTCATTTCAGCTCCACAATAGTATGATTTTAATATCTTGAGATCTACTTCTTAGGCGAGAAACCCAAGAAATTAGAGATGGGTTCTTCTTAGATTTGTTAGAGCTTCAAGGAAATCCAATGATCTGATTGGCTAAAGCTCTTTACTTGGATTTCTGATCTGTGTTCTACTCTGTTTCTTTTCTAGTACTTGGATTTCTACTGGTGGAAAAAGATCAAGAACAAATCGGTTCTTACGGGTTTCCTCATCTGATTCGAAGCTTTGTTTGATTTTTTCATCTGGTTTTGCTTTGATTCTCTTAAGATTTTTGAATTTTTCATCAATGGAGGATGATCAAGAACAGAATCCATTACTCTTTCACCCAACAAGCTCGAACTCGACTCGACTCGAACCACTAGCTCGATTCAACAGCTTTGGCAAACAAGCCAAGCTTCAATGTTGAGCTCGAGGCCAAGCTCGAGCTTGAACTCGAACTCGAGTACATCATGGACAAGCCTAGCCAAGCTTGGCCCACCTTAACTCGACTCGGCTTGATGCCCACCTCTAATCATATGCCTCTTCATGGTGTCTCTTGATTTTTTTACAACTTTCCACCACCATTTGTAACAAATTTATTACTCACCAAGAGACAATAACTGCTCACCGAGAGTCACTAAGAGACAATAACCCTTTTTTAAAATTCACAGGACAAACTACATGTGGCATAAATATATTTTATCCGAACCTTATAAATAGCAGGTCCCATTGGAGAGAGAATATCCTAAATAACAATCTGATGATTCTAGTTATCAAAATTCGTTAAAGGATGGTTAGAAAGAAATTGGACAGTGGTTCAAATTCAACAGTCAAATAAGATGGTTAAGATCAGTGTTCGAAGCATCGGTATCACTACAAGTTTTGTTAGACAGGGATACGAAAGAAATATTGATATCACTAATATTGCTAATAATAAAAAATGTGGGAAAATATGGGAAAAACGATGAAATTTTTAGCGAAATTTCAAGAGATGTTAAAATGTACATATTTGCATATTTAAAAATAAAAAAAAATTACAAAAAAAATGCATACATAACAAGTTTACATTTAATGGGGCCTTAAAAGCATGTGTAGTTGTAAGAAATCAGTCCAACCATCCCATCCAAACTATTTAACCATCCAACCTTCCATCCAAACATCCATCGATATTGCAAAATATCAATAACACGTGATATTTTACCAAGAATCATCAACAATTAGAAAGGAAAGGAAAGATTGTGGTCTCAATATTACACATGTTGCTATATCGAAATATCAAGACATTATCATTATTATCAATGACAATTTGATCACTACATGCAGCCATGTGCCCATGAAAAAAATTTTGAAATGATTTTTTTCTAATAAACAAAATTTTGATGATATCAATACGTTGGCGATATTATTGAAATATTGTCGATACACTTATGATACAAGCATTACCTAGAATTTACATAGTCGAAAATATTAACAATACATTGGTGATATTGATGCATTGGCAATACAAGTGACACCCGAAATTTACATACTTGAAAATATTGGCGATTATAGTAGCGATATTGATACATTGGCGAAACTTAGCGATACATTGCTAATACTTGGAATTTTCAATACTACAAGCATTATCGGTATCACTACCAGTGTTATCGATATCACTGAGCTGGAGATAAAGATAATATTAGAGATATTTTGATAATATAGGAGATAATTCGAACACTAGTTATGATCATTTAATCAAGGTGAAAAAAAAAACCCATGTGGAGTCCTTACATAGCATGGATTGGCAAGCACATATGCTACTTTTACACAAGATCAATCTTATTGTGTTCATGTCATTATACTAAAGAATATGTCTCGTGTACCCACTATTTTTTGGTTATTGATTGGGCTTTGTTGGGAGAACAATTGCCAATATTTAAATAGGCATTCAACACTTCACAATGCAATAGAGAGTGTTGAGAGTACAAACTCTGCCTTTTATTATGTCATATTTTATATTTATTGTCTCATGAGTTTGGTCTCAAACCAGATACATGAGGGAGAGTAGGTTGTAGCTCCTATCTATATGAAGGGGTTCAAGTCATCTCACCTTGTGAGTGGAGTGTTTAAGCAATGTATCACCTTGTGCACCTAGTGAGTGGAGTGTTCTAATAAGAGTGCCCCATCCCTTCTTTTAATATAGATCTTTGTATTTTTCTCTTTGTTTAGTTTGTTTAACATGGAGAAACAGTTATTAGTATAACGTTGTTAGGACAATTTTATGCACCATGTCATGACCCACTAGATCAATGGTCGTCGTTACTACATGTGGCACATTTTCAGCCTAGGGATGACAAAAGGCTAACCTGGCCTGTCAAGTTTCTGGGCCTGACATGTCATGGGCGGGACTCAATCTGGGCCAAGGTCACATGAATCACAAGTTGCTTTAGTAGATGGTATGGGAATAGGTACACGGTACACTACTTACTTCAATACATGGTAAGGTAGGGTTAGGATCATGTACTTTTCTCCAATACATAAGTGCATGCAATATAATTTTCGTATGTATGAATTCATACTGCAATTTATATATAAAATGATGAAGGTAATGTTACAGACCCATCATGCTTAGTGTTAAATTATAACTGAATCAATAAAAGTATAAATCTCTATATTGTAACTACAAACTTACATTAGAACTTCATCAATAATAAGAGAGCAAAACCATAACAGTTAAAAATAGCAATCCAGAACACGAATGACCCATAATCCGGATCACATGATTTAGAATTGAGAATGTGGGGGGTTCGTTGATTTAGGTAACAATGATATGGGCTTATGATGCAAGACATGAAAATTAAATGTGATATGCAAGATCTCAGGCTTTAGATCATACTAATTCAGAAATAATCACATAAAAATTCCACATCCCACACGAAAGTTCAAACATTCAAGCAAGGGGAATCTATGCGGGTCCAGGCCTACACATGTTAAGGCAGGATCACTAAAAAATTATGGACCAAACAATACTCAAAGGGAGGTATATTCATCCACACATGCACAGAAATATGTCCCCAATCCAAAGGATTCACAGGTTTCAATTTCAGAGAACCCTAGGGTTAGAAAAAGGGACAAATAAATTGGGATTAATACAATCTAGGATTAGGGTTATAGAAAATAAGCAAGAGAGAAATGAAAGAGGGAAAAAAACTGAACCTGGCGACAGTCCACGCTCATGGACAGAGGGCCGCACGTGCGTGTGGGCCCCGAACCCGGAAACCGACTTCTTGAGTCTGGTCGACCAGGGGTGGGCTCCAAAACCTTCGATTTTCAGGCCGATCTGATATATGGTCTGTGCGTGGTGCTCCACTGAAGTTTCAGCCCTCCTGGAGGGCCAGATTCTAGAATTCTGCTGTAGAGAGAAAAATTGCTGCAATAGAGGAGTGATTTGGAGCATAGATGATTGTAAGAGAAGAAATTTATGGATGGTAGAAGGTGGAGGCAAATTGGGATAGATGTGGCCTCGCACCACGGTAGTTAGCCCTTCGAGGAAGGGAGGGTTTCACACCCAAGTGGATTTTCACAACTCAGAAACTTAGAGGTATAGAAAAAACGCATGAATTTTTATTAATCTTCAATGAATTAAAAAAACTACAAGGGGTGCCTATTTATAATAAAACCCTATACCCCAAAACTCGCGCCATGTGTGCAACCTATTACTTGGCGATGAAGTAATAGAAAATAACAACTAATCAAAGCAATCTAAACTGTCCATAATTCTCTTAATACCAATAATAAGAAAAACCTAAAATACTAGATTAATTAGAATAGTGGGCCACAATCATGAGAACCCATGGTGAGCTTTACATGACTATCCGGTCCACTCTAATGAACCAAAACGTAGTCCTCTGACTAGGAGGCCATCCCTAGACATCGTCATCAATCCAGATCGATGGTGGGACCCTCCTCCTCCTTGCATACGTGCCTAAGGGGGGCGTGCGTGTGCACGTGATGTCCCTATCAACTTAGTCTTGTTTTAAAGCTTGAAAAGATTGTGGAGGCCAGGCTTAAGCCTAAATTATGTATGCCTTGATGTTGAGGCACAGAACAAGCATTCGTCACTATACATATTAGCTATGGCAGGTGGGACACAATCCCATTATCAAGCCCACAGGATAGGTACAACAACATTGTCTTACTATAGAAATTTGAAAAAGAAAATGAAAATGCTTAAAGATAGAAGTATACGATGGACATTTAGGTTTGTTATACAAGCAAATAAAGATGAAAATGAAAGATAAGAGATGTTTATCTTTACAAGATGCACGTAACTGCACAAAAGGCATAAAAAATTTGATAGAAGAAAAGTTTTTCTACGAACTAGGTGGAAGGAGAAACCTCTTTAATTTCATGCCAAAGAGATTGAATTTTTGTGCTTACAGACGCACGGGCACCAATAACCCCAACTGAACTCACTTATTTAAGAAAATTGGTTGTCAGAAATATGATGCAACCACAAAAATACTTTTAGACAACAATACACAGAACTCTTTACTTTAAGGATAAGAAAGTAGTTACAATTAAAACATTTCAAAGAGCTTATCAGTTTCTAGAAGTAGAATCATGTTCTGGAAAATGGATCAGTGGTGTTAGTGGTGGTAGGGATTAATATCCAAGGCATTATACAGATCTAGATTGGATAACGAAAGTCATTTAGAGATGGCAACTATGACGAATATTTGAAACATCGGGGACACATCTAGAATGGAAGGAAAGGCTTTGAAATAAGGCATCGAATTCAGTGTAAGAGATGGCTCTAGAATCTCCTTTTGGGATGACATTTGAATGGGCTATAGAGCTCTTACATTATCTTTCCTTTTTTTTTTTTTTTTTTTCCTTTTGAAGGACTTTATTGAATAGAGAAAGTATGACATTGAAGAAGTGACAAAGAGTTCCCTAAAGAAGAGACCTATGACTAACTAAAACATCAGCCATGTTATTAGCCTCGACATATGTGGACAAACAAAATGTTTATCCTAAGAGTTGTCACACAATTCATAGAAAATAAAGGACATTTTTGAACACCTCAAACAAAAGGCAAAAGCAAAATATTACATTCCAAGAGTCCCCATCCACAATAAAATATCTGAAAAATTATTTTACAAAAAAAAAAAAAAACTCTTCATGCAAGGAAAGAGCTTATGCCATATTCAATCTGAATTGCTGGACTGGAATAGAATGATGGATGTAGTCTATCATCTCTACTCACCCCCGCCCACCCCACAAGGAACATGTGTTGTGAGAGAGGAACCATCAAAATTCAGTTTCTTCTTTAGGAGAAATTCTCTATGCTTATGGTGATTGAGAGTGTGATTTTGTTGGCCGGAGCATTCCACATGAAAGAAACCATTCTTGGAGGCACCAACACATCCCACCCCAAACTGCATGGGGATCCTTCTATTGGATGGGTTGCGGACAAGATCCTCACTTGACACCCCACACCTCACACACACACACACACACACACACACACACAATCAACAAGTGTATTACTTAAGTCCAATATACACGTATATATAATAAATATGTAGGGTTTTGATAACATTCCCATCTTCATGGGGATGTTAGCAATGTCTTAAACATTTTAAATTGCACATAGGGTGACCTATCATCAATTTGAACCATTCATTCATTCCTACAACTAGGAGCAAGCCATGGTGTAAGAAACACATTAATTGGAAGATCCTAACCCTTTGAATGGGTTTAGTAGCCATAAATCACATCGTTAGAATCATCAAAATCAAAGTGTTTCTTTTTCTTTTTTGAAAGATGAAGTAATATCATTAAGGCCAGTGGCTAGAAAAGGAAATAAAACACAAGAAAAAAAGTAAAACAAAAACAAAAAGAAAGGGGAGCAAAGCAAACAACATTAAACCTACAAACACCCTTCGGGAGCCCAATCCTTGATATAAAAAGTCACCCGATTATAAACTCCAATAATAGAAACCCTAAGGTTGTAGAAGTAATGGTCATTTCATTCCAGCCAAATAGATAAAAAAAAAATGGCGAACATCATGATCCACCACCTCATAACTCCAAGTATCCCCCCGCTCCCCCCCCCCCCCTCCAAAAAAAAAAAAAAAAAGGTATAAAGCATGGAAGAAAACTTCAATCGCACTAAGCAACACCCAACTCATGCTTGCGGATAGAGGGATATTAGACCAAACCTCTCAACAAAAGGAGTAATGGATGAACAGATGGTCCATTGAAACTTCAACACTTAAGTAGAGAGGACAAGCATTAAGAAAGATGAAGGCTTTTTTGTGCAAGTTATCTATTGTTAAAATCTTATTCCTTCCTGCTAACCACTCGAAGGCAATGGCTTTGGAGGCACTTAATAGGACCAAATACATGATGTGTGACTTCTAATGCCCTCTAGATCAGGCCAACACAACACCGAGAAAGCACCAGACTTGCTAAAGCACCACATGAGCAAATCCTTCATACCCAAAGCAGGTGTGATCACATGTAATCGAGATAAAAGATCCACAAGATCACAATATTGATCCCTACGGCAGGGGGGAAGCCACACACCCCAGAGCACTAAGTGGAAGAGTAGCTAACAACAGAAATATCACCCACGGGGCATAGGTAGGCCAAGGAAGTGAAGGATAACCAAACAAGAGTTTCTCCACACCAGACATCCTCCTCAAATCTAATCTTAGACCCCTTCCCAATGGCAAATCTCAACCCCCCAGCTAACAATGAAGCCACACTACCACGATTCTATAGAAAGGAGGCCTTGTATAGGGAGGAATCCCTGGTCCACTGGCACACTGGGGAGGGACCATGCTTGTTAACATTCACCCTCCTCTAAAGGTTGGGAGTCCTCGACTCCGGATCTCCAGACCCACTTACCTAGCAGGGCAGACTTAACAACCTCTAGATGCCTAATCCCCGTGCCTCCTTCATCTATAGGCTTACACACCTCATTGCAGTTAAGTAAATGAAATTTCATATTAGTCACACCCAGTGTTTTAATTTTCAACGATATCGGTCGATATATCTCACGCTATATCTTGTATTCCACTTGTGAGTTACAAAACGCATATATAGTGAGATATATCCCACATGTTTGATCCGGTGAGCATTTTCGATTTTCGATCCCTTTTTTTGTAAATCATGTTAAATTAGTGTTAAATTGTTACAAATTCATGATTTTTCATATTTTGCACGAGAAATAATAGATTGGGAGCATCGATTTCTAGATTTGGAGTTGGGCCAAGTTGTAGAAAATTGAAAAAAAAAATCAAAATTTCTCAATTTCTCGTAACTAGTTGCAATCTTTGTGTCCAAACATAAAATCAAACATGTATGTAACCTGATCTAGTGACTCTTGTTTTGCTTTTGAGTGTATTGCTTGTGTTTCCACACGTCTTCTTACATTTACACATTATATGAATAGACTTTGAATATATTTGCATCAATTCAGTTAGACAACGCATAGATTAGGGCCCTGTACGAAGACAAACTATTATGTGCAATTTTTTTTTGTAATGTTTTGATTTATAAGAGTGTATTGATGCCTTTTTTAACAATCACTAAAGTTTTATTGAAAAATTTGACCAATTTCCCTATGTTTCCCCATGTTTCCAACAATAACGATATATTGCGCAATACAACTGATATATCCCATGCGATAACCGATATGTATCCGTAACTGAAGGGTGTGATACGTAACGCAATACCGATATTTTGAACACTGGTCATACCACCTTTTCATAAGAAATCCCTCCTAAGCCCATCTATCTGAGTCAACATAGACTTGGGGCACTTAAACAGAGATAAGAAGGAAAAGGGGAGATTAGAGAGGGAAGCTTTGATGAGGGTTATCCTACCACAAAGGGAGAGTATTTGCTTTACCAAAGGGGGATAACTTCCTCTCCATTCTCTCCACTAACTTATCTCAGAGGTACAAAGCAGGCTTGCCTAAGCACAGAGGGAAGCCCAAATAAGTCAAAGGGAAAGAACCAGCTTGGCAACCAAAAATCTTAGCAAGTTGGGCTACCTCAACTTGAGAGATATTAACCTTGAGAAGCTCGCTCTTAGGAAATTTAATATTAAGGACATAAACTACCTCAAACCACTTGATAGCCATCCAAAAATTAGCCACTTTATACTCAGAAGCCTTGTAGAAGAGCAGGGTATCATCCATAAATTGGAGAAAGCATTTTTACTAAGGGCCTCAACCATCATAACAAAGAGAAAGGGTGACATGGGATCCCCTTGGCAAAGGCACCGGGTGGCTTTAAAGAAACCAAAGGGGGACCCATTACTCAAAACCAAAAATTTTCTAGAAGAAACATAGGAACGGGTCCAATTTCTCCACTTAGCACCAAAACCCAAGCAAGTCAACATGTAATCTAAGGACCAATCCACGTGATCATATGATTTTTCAATATTTAACTTACAGTTAACACCTTACCTTCTTGCCTTAAGGAAAGAATTCAAACATTAGTGGGCTAACAAAGCACTATCTAGGATCTACCTCCTAGCCACAAATGCACTTTGGAAAGGCTAAATTACCTTACGGAGAACCACCTTGATTTTTTGGCTAAGTATCTTAGCAATAATCTTATAAGCAATCAGATTGATGGGTTGGAAAACTTTAAGGCTATTTGCACCTTCCACATTAGTAATAAGGGCCAACAAAGAACAACCTAACTCGGTCACAATACGACCAAAGTCAAGAAATTCTTCGGTGAAAGCCAACAACAGATCAAGCTTAATTAAATCCCAAAAAGATCAAATCAAAGTGTTACTTTAGAATCATAAGAAATATAAAGTGAGATTTATCTACTAGATATTTCAAGATGATGATTTGACTAATTTTGTTTCTCCGTTCCATTTTCATGCTATTGATTGAAAGCTTAGGATCACCCAATTAGCATGGTTTTTGCACTATGGCTTACTCAAAGTTGTATGAATGAATGAACGGTTTGGATCAACAATAGGTCACTCCATGTGCCATTTAAAAGGTTTGGTGATGTTGTTAACATCCCTTTGAAGGTGGGAGTTAGCAAAACACACACAAACACACACACACACACACACACACACACACACACACACACACGCGCGCGCGCATGCACGCATACATCCATCCATCCATCCATTACATAGACACATGTTGAGGGTCAAATATTGCATACTATCCCCCATTTATTACTTGGTTTTATGTGCATGATAATGCTTAATGTTCTATTTTAATCATGTTTGTGTTGCAAGATGAATTTAAGTGCTTGGATTGAAAAGGATGCTAAAAGCATGGATTTAACGCTCAAGAATCACCAAAGCAAGGATGAATCTTACGAGACCAAAAATGAAGAATTCACATGCCAAAGATCCATTAAAACCAAGTGAGGAATGAAGAGAATTGAAGGCTTGAAGTGAAGAAAAGGAACCCTAAAAATTTGCTTGCTTCGACTAGTCTAAGCCCTCCTTCGACTAGTCTAAGGCTCCTACTCGACTAGTCGAAGAATCCTTGACTCGAACTCCAGCAACAAAATATTCTAAATTCCCGTCATCCTCGACCAGCTAAGGAAACCCTCAACTAGTCGTAAGTTGTCCTCAACCAGTTTAAGGATACGCAAATTCTACGTGGACTATGTAAATTTGGGGCGGTTTTCAGATTTTTCCAACTCAGTACGAAAGTTAGAGTTCTAAAACTATAAATAAGAGTCTTTATGTAACAGCCCAAAATTTTTACGGCCAGAGTTTGCACTCGTGCCCGTGAAAATCGGGTGTTAATGATGTATAAATTGGATGTTTTAGAAAAATCACACCTTATTTATTTCTTTTTTTTTTTCTTTAGTTTACATCCAGATACATTCAAGAAGGTAACATTTATAAGAGTAAAATCAACTGTATTGGTTATATTTCATCAGAATAAAAGAATAATCGAATGGCCTCATAAAGGGAGGTTTATTACAACATCAGAGTTCACAGCAGAAGTAAGAAACTAAATAGTAAAATTGTCTTCTTAATCTTTCAAGATAATCTTCTATAGGGAAGTAGTCATGTAAGTCTTCAATCTGTACATCACCTGCATCATTTGTACAGTTGGGAGAGGGTCAATGCCCCGCTCATAGTGAATGTTATCCTTTAAGATTAACAATAATTCAAAAGATTCATAACAGGTAAAGTAAGGGGCACTGATACGTCTAGTCTAATACATGAGATATTAGTATGCGTAAACAACCTACATGAGATGCATGCCTAGCATAGTGTGTGCGGCTCATCATACGTAGTGATCGTCACAATGTAGAATATAATTCATAGGAAACCCGACTCGACCCGCATCCCATAACTACGGATATTCGCCAGCATGGCCAACGCTAACGTGGATTTATGCGAACATCTCAATGCAACACAACACGCGGTTGGGGGATTTACGTAACACGATGTGTTCATGAAGCGACTAATTGCGACATCCAATTCTGAAAAGTTAATGTAACACGTATGCCGATTGACATACATCGATTGTGCACCACGCCAACCAACCCACGGATTTACGTGCCGACCAAGAGGGCCGCTACCCGTAACGCATTACGTCCATGATAAGATAATCGATTCACTAGTCGTGATACCTCATAACACATCACTTGCACTTATAAAGAATATAATTGAATCATGAAGAGTATAACCTAGATCATGAAGAATGTAAACTGAATCATGGAGGTTCTGGAATAACAAGACACATGCCCGTGCCTTTTAAAGATAGACGGCACGAGGCCAATATAATAAGAGAAGAGTGACAATGGTCAACTCCACAAAAGTGGCAATGGCCAACATAATAAGAGAAGAGTGACAATGATCAACTCCACAAAAGAAGAGTGGCAGAGCCAACTCAAATAAAAAGACGAGTGACATAGCCAACTCATATATAAAGACAAGTGGCAGAGCCAACTCAATAATGGATGAGGCAGGGGCAAGGCTTGTACCCATGGCCTCACATAAATTCAGAGAAATTCTCTTATATTTGACATCATGTCATAATCTCAAAAGAGCCAATAAATCGATTGATAGGGAAGTTCCCAGAGAACATGTAAACATGGAATACATGATAATTCATATAGTAAAAGGCACGAAAGAGGCCAATAATTGATATGAAACGTATAATAGCATGGAAGATTCAAAGTGATATGTAAAGACCATATAAGTTACATGTAAGGACAAATTCAAATTCATGAAAGCAATAAAAGACAAAATTCAATTTATCAACTTAAATTAGAGTAAGCCTAAAGGATAAAACCCTCACCTTAGTATTTTGGTCGTTTTGTTAATAAAGTCGTCGGGCCTAGGGAAATTTTAAGATCAATCCTGCTTCCTTTATCATAATCCATGGATTCGAAAATAGTTAAGATTAGGGTCTGAGTTGATAACAGTAATAACTCTTAGTTAAATGTAGGAAAGGTAATTTATCTTAGGATTCGCCACCTTGGTTGTTGTGGGATTAAAGAAAGACATGAAAGGAAGAGGAAAGAAGAATTCGGTTGGGACAGGGCAAATAATTTACCCGGATCATACCAGGATCGGCAGCAACCTGGCCAACGGTTCCAAGTGGTGGTGCTCGGACTTCCCCTGTTCACTCCTCTCCCTCTTTCTTCCCCTCTCTCTCGCGTCTCTTTCTTGTTGTTCTGATTTGTTGGGATGGAACGCCTGTGGAGAAGTGTTTATATAAGGTTTCGAGATAAGGGTTCTCGCATCAGAAGGAGTTTCCGATTCCCGTTACAATTGTGGTGCGAACAAGTTGCGCAGGTTGGGTGCGAAAGGCCGTCTGTTGCATACAATACCTGGTTCACGTCACGGTTTGATGCCACAGTGGGACACCTAGGGTCTGTTCGGTTTTGGGTGGCCCACAAGATGATTGGCTTGGATTTCCCAATCGGTCAGCCGTGGTGGCCACAACGATCCCAACCAGACATGCTCTGTTCGCGCTGCGGAAACTTTCTTATTTCCGTTCTTTGCGGAGTTGGTGGGGTCCACTTTTACATCCCATATGAAGGATCTACACCACCCTTCTGCCTGTTAGATTAGTGTCCAATTGTGGCCCAAAATTTGGAATGGACTTGAGTTCTGAGTCAGCCACACCACCAATCAATGTACTGTTGTATGTCCTTGTCATTGTGAGTTCGTGTGCTTGAATGGGTGTATGGAACCAACATGTTTCGGCTAAAATTGTCATGTGGACACGTTGGACGGCTCGGGTCGATTCTGGGGACGATGATGGTGGGCCACACTGATTCCCGACGTATGGCAGCCAGTGCTTGGAAGTTGCTGGAGTCACGTAATCTATGTGATTGGCTAATCACGTAACAAGACACGTGTTTCACAGTGGCATTTGGTGGGGTCTATTCATTATGTCTGGTAGAAAATCTGCTCCGTTCACCGCCTTTAGCTCGCTGTGTGAGGCCATGGCCCTAAGTTTGAAATAGATCTGAACTATGGCGGGCCACACAGAACCATTGAGTACTCACCGGTTTTTTTAAAAAAAAAACTATCTCACGTATATGAATTTTTGAAATATAATTTACAATTTTGCCCTTTTCCATTACTTTAACTTCTATCATACGTAACTTCTAACTGTATCGTCAAATATAGGTGAAAATTTACCACTGATCACTATTTCTTGAGATCTCTCGACCGGTTAAATTTGGGCCCGGATCTCTTAAGAATGACCAAGATGCTCCTTTAGCGACTAATAAACTTTGTAATTCAAAATAATATTTGTACACCTCTGATTGATAAGTTACCTGGTGGTTTGGACCTGGACCATAAGATCTTCACGATGATCGGTTTACCAGGATGTTCGTGTGGCCCGTTTGGCGGATCCAAACATGACGGATGGTCAGATGACTTGCTAAAAATAAGGGGACTTGATGGTTAGTACTCTGACCATATATGTAGGTGAATGTACGGTCTGTTTAATAAACGGATGGACATAACGTGGGTTTCTGGGGTGATTAGGGGTAGAGCATATGTATAGTCAGATTAAAGTGTTTTATTCACGTGTGTGAGTTTCTCATATCATAATTCTGATGGTGGGTTAAGCATATTCATAGGTGACGAACAAGATGAACGGATTAGATTTTTGATATGATAAGTACACGAACGGATGTAGAGGTCAAGTAGTTAATCTACTATGATCTAAGGGCTGAAACTTGATGTGTACGGTTAATTTATGATAATTAGGCCTGGTATAAAACTTCACATAAAACAGATAATGAGAACTATGTGAATTGGAATTCAGGGGTACAGGTCAATGGCATTTCCGTAATTATTGCTGATATGTGAGTTTTGGGAAATCCAATGGGTCCACATGGTTATGGGCACGATTCTAAGAAATTCTTATGAATAATTGTATATCTAAATCACTACGGATAGGGAGTTATTCATCGTGCCCTTCGTGGGAAGGTACTTCGTCAAATCATGCGATGGATGGTCCTTCCTGGAAATCAACGGTTAGATGGCTTAATCTATGAATGAGGGTCATTCCTAACGGTTAGGTTTGTGTCAGGGCGAGGATGTAAGGCTAGGATTGTCGAATTGGTATCGTACACATGCACATATAAGTAAAATTTCAGGTAACGCTCGAGAACTTTCAATACTCGAGTATTGAAAAGTTCGGGGCGTTACACTTTAGGATGTTCCTAGGCATCTTCTAGGGTTTAAGGAGTGAAGAAAAAGGGTGGAGAAGTCGTTGCCAAGAGTTTTTCTTTCTTTTCCTTAGTTGTTTTTATGCTTTTCTTAAGAGATTTTAGTTCAATCATATTTATGGTTGGCTAAACCTCTTAGCTAGGGCTAAGAGGTGAAGCTTGTAGCGTGATGGGATGTTTCTTTTACTTTAATTCATGTTTATGTTGAACCTTCTTTGATTCTAGTTTGATTTTAAAGGAATATTTTCATTTCTTAATGGTTTATTGTGACTCAAATTATAGTAGATCTGCAATAGCTTTGAGTATCTTCTTTTCCTGATTTTGAGATTGTGGGATTCGTAAATCGTGTTGTTAGCCGTCGTCCCATGGGCATGGTTTGGTGATGGAATTTCTTCCAATTATCACAATTCTCCTCCATTGAGAATTAGGTCAAGGAAAGTTCAGATTGATCTTAATTGTATATCTTCCAATTGGATAGGATAGGACTCCAATTCCAATCGTGTGACTTGAATCAAGTAAGAGGGCTCCCTGATCTTTATAAGTGGATCCTTGGAAACCCTAATTACCACCTTTGAATTTCTTAGTTTTAATCACTTTAATCACAATTACTCTCTCAATTAATTCAAATTTGGATTCACATCTTCTTCTAGTTCTAGTTCTAGTTACTTTCAGAAACGTACAAGATTAGTCTTTGTGAATACAACCTCGGTCTCATCGAGATTATTACTACATCGCGGCCCTACCCTTAGGGTTGTGAACAAGTTTTTGGCGCCGTTGCTGGGGACTAACGGTTGCGTTTTTCTGAGATTGACTAGTTTTGGAATTAGGTTAAGATTAGAATTTTTCTACTTTTTATTTTTAGGTTAGTTTTTTTTCTGAGTTATTTTAGAAACTAACTTTGCTTTCTATTTCTAGGTTTAGAAACTTTTTTTTTTTTTTTTTTTAGAAACTAATTTACTTTCTAATTCTATGATAGAAACTTTCCTAATTTGTTTTTAGAAACTAATTTTTATTTTTTAGAAACTTTCCTAATCCATTTTTAGAAACTAATTTCCTTTACTTTTTCTATTTTTAGAAACAAACGTACTTTTTATTTTCAGAAACTTTCCATTTTTTTAAAAAACTAGGTTGCTTTCTTAGTTCTTTTTTAGAAACTAATTCACTTTCCCTTTTCTTCTACAGGAGCCCAATATAGAAACTTCTAATTTGGTAACTTCTTCTTAATTCTCTCTCCCTTTCTATTTCTAGATTTCTATTTTCCTTCTTTCTTTTAGGTTTAGGTTAGATTCTGAAATTGAGGGTTGAGAGTGTTTCATGCTCAAGTGGGTACGTGACAACACTCGATGTCTCTTGAGTGAAAGAGGATTGGTTGAGGGGTTATTTATCCATCACAGGGTTAGACACCACTTCATATCCTCATAGTTAATTGAGGTTATAGCTGCAAATCAACCTGTAAATCAACTGGTGAATCAGTCGCAACCTCGGGTTGCGGAAGTCGAGGATGAGAATGAGGTGCACCATGCACCCTCGCCTTGTACTTTACGAGATTATTTACAACCGGCAGGGGTGAGCACCCCTCCTGTTTGGTTTTTTCAAAAAATACAGGAAACATGGGTATCAAGCCTGGAGTGATCCAACTCCTTCCAGAGTTCTTTGGACTTGAATCTGAAAGTTCATACCTGCACTTGCAAGAGTTTGACGAGGTTATAGCCACTTATACTTTCCTAACGTGTCTGAGGACATGGTCAGGTTGAAACTCTTTCCTTTCTCCTCGAAAGAAAAAGCTAAGACATGGTTGCAATCACTACGTCCATGATTTATTGGCATATGGAATGACATGATGGAGTTCATAAAAAAAAAAAAAAAATTCCATACCATAAGACAAACACCATCAAGAAGTCGATCATGAACTTCGCCCAAAAGGAAGATGAAACATTCTTCCAATGTTGGGAGCGGTTCAAGGATCCCGTCAGTTCATGCCCACAACACAGTTTGAAATGTGGTGCATAATAACTTTCTTCTACGATGGACTGACATCTTTCATGCACCAATTTGTCGAGACGAGGTGCAATCGGGAGTTCATGAACAAAAATGTCGATGAGATGTGGGATTACTTTGACAAACTCGCTGAAACCGCACAATCATGGGGCATCTCCCCAAAACCTAACACCACATCTAAGCCTACTCAAGCAAGGGAGAGGGGTAGGATATACTTGCTGAAAGAGGATGATGATATAAATGCTAAAGTGGCTAGTCTCGCAAGGAAGGTCAAGGCCATGGAACTTAAGAAGTAAGGCTAAGGAAGTTGTTTCGGTATCTGTGCTTGAAAGTTATTTGGTAGATTTTATCGTCCTGGATACTCAACCCATCGTGGACATGAGCACTCAAATTTCGGTCATTCTTGATCTCCCATTCCTTGCCACATCAAATGCAATCATTAATTGCAGGAATGGAGTCATGAGTTTGTCTTTTGGAAATATGGCATTGGAGTTGAATATCTTTTTCAATACGGGCAAACAGTTAGAGGATGATGACGATGCACATGACATTAACATGATTGACTCTTTCGTGAAAGATATAACACTTTTGACTTTATCCTCTAACCCTCTAGAGACGTGCCTGGCCCACTCCCATGATTTTGATGATGATATGATTAGGGAGATGAGGACCATGCTAAATACCGTGCCAGTAATTAAAGTTAACCGGTGGAGGCCATAATTTGAAGAATGGCCCCAAACTGATGTAATGCCTCTACAATCTAACCTCAAGGCATCGAAGCTTGACCTAAAACCTTTGCCCTCTGATTTGAAATATACTATTTAGGTCAAGATGAGACATACCCGATTGTGATTTCTTCCCGCCTTGAGAAGGAACAGGAGAGTATGCTCATCTCTACTCTCATTGAGCATAAGGGAGCCCTTGGATGGTCAATTGCAGACCTCAAGGGAATTGACCCTTCGATTTGTACTCACCGCATTTATCTCGAGGATAATGCGAAGACCTCCCGACAACCACAACGTAAATTAAATCCAAACATGAAGTGGTTAAAGCCGAGGTTTTTAAGCTATTAATTAGATGTGGGTATCATATACCCTATATCGGATAGCCAATCATCATAGCCAATGCCAACAATGAACTCGTGCCAACTAGAGTCACTACAGGTTGGAGAATGTGCATTGACTATAGGAAGTTGAATACCGTTACAAGGAAGGACCACTTTCCTTTGCCCTTCATTGATCAAATCTTTGAAAGGCTAGCTGGTCATTCTTATTACCGTTTTCTTGACGGGTATTCGGGCTACAATCAGATAGAGATAGCCCTTAAAGATTAGGAAAAGATCACATTCACATGTCCCTTTGGCACCTTTGCTTATTGAAGGATGTCATTCGAACTGCGTAATGCCCTCGCCACTTTTTAGAGATGCATGTTGAGTATTTTTTCTGACATGGTAGGGTAATACCTAGAGGTCTTCATGGATGATTTCTCTGTTTTTGGTCCATCCTTCAACGATTGTTTGGAGAATCTTAAATGTGTGCTGAAGCGATGTGAGGAAAAGAATTTGGTACTAAATTGGGAGTAGTGTCATTTCATGGTTCGTAAGGGAATTGTTCTTGAACATATCATCTCGTCCAAGGGAATTGAGATAGATAAAGCTAAAATTGATCTTATCTCTACCCTACCTCCACCTAAAAGCATAAGAGATGTACGGTCCTTCCTGGGACATGCTGGATTTTACAGAAGATTCATAAAGGACTTTAGTCACCTCTCTCGTCCTTTATGCAATCTACTTTAAAAGGATGTACCATACGAGTGGACTAAGTAATGCTAGGAAGCTTTTTCTAAGCTCAAGGGCATACTAACCACCGTACCTATCATGCAGCCACCCGATTGGAGCATCCCTTTTAAACTTATGTGTGATGCGTCCGACTATGCTCTTGGGGCGGTGCTAGGCTAAAGAAAAGACAAAAAGCCCTATGTTATACACTACGCAAGTAAAAACTTAAATCCTACCTAAGTGAATTACTCTACTACGAAGAAGGAACTTTTAGTTGTAGTATTTACTTTGGACAAATTTAGGTCCTACTTGATCGTATCCAAGATCGTCATCTACACTGATTATGCGGCGCTTAAGTATCTTCTTTCTAAGAATGATGTTAAGCCCTGCTTAATAAGATGGATCCTTCTACTCTAGGAATTTAATTTGAAAATAAAAGATAAAAAGGGAGTAGAAAATGCATTGGCTGACCATCTTTTCCACCTTTATCTCCCTGATTTCCTTGAGATGACACAGATAAATGACATGTTCCCTGACGAACAATTGTTTAAAGTCTCTTACTCACCTTGGTTTGCTGATATTGCTAATTATCTTGTCATAGGTTTCACGCAAACATATTGGACTGCGCAAGATTAGAAAAAATTCTTCGCCGAGGTACACAGTTTTTCCAGGATGATCTGTATTTATTTAAATATTGTCCAGACCAAATCTTAAGGAGATGTGTGCCAAATAATGAACACCAAAGTGTCATCTCCTTCTGTCACTCTTAGGTCTGTGGTGGTCACTTTTCTGCTAAAAAGACCATGGCCAAGATTCTACAATGTGGCTTTTACTGGCCCACTATGTTTAGAGACACTCATGAGTTTTGCAAAGCTTGTCAGCATTGTCAGAAATTGGGAGCATTGTCCAATCGAAATATGATGCTCTTAAACACCGTTCTTATCATAGAAGCATTTAATTGTTGTGGCATCGATTTCATGGGACCATTCCCCCAATCCTTTGGGAATTTATACATTTTGCTAGTAGTAGACTAGTCACTAAGTGGGTTGAAGCGATCCCGTGCCGGAACAATGACCATCAAATGGTCATTAAGTCTTTAAAAGATAACATCCTTTCCCAATTCGGAACGCCTTGGGTCATCATTAGTGATGGAGGTTCACATTTCTGTAATAGGCCATTTGCAAACTTAATGAAGAAATATGACATCTCTCATAAGTTGAGCACTCCATACCACCCACAGACGGGTGGGCAAGCTGATCAGATTTCTGATAGGGAGATCAAACACATTTTGGAGAAAATGGTTAACCCTGATCGAAAGGATTGGTCAATCCGATTGACCGATGCTTTATGGGCTTATCATATGGCATTTAAAACCCCTATTAGAATGTCTCCCTTTAGACTTGTCTATGGGAAGGCTTACTACTTAACTATGGAGTTGGAACATAAAGCCTACTGGGCTATTAAGAATTTGAACTTCAATTTGGACAACGCTAGCTCGCTGCACAAACTACAATTGAATGAACTCGAGGAGATCCGGAATGATGCATACGAGAACTTGAGAATTTACAAGGACAGGATGAAGGTGTTCCATGATAAGAACATCCTTCGGAAATCATTCTTCGTTGGTTAAAAAGTCATTTTGTACAATTCTCAGTTACATCTTTTTTCGGATAAACTCTGATCTCATTAGACCAATCCTTTCACTATTACTAACGTCTATCCTCATGGGGCCGTCGAGATAAAGAATCCAAACAATGACAATGCTTTTAAAGTAAATGGACATCGGTTGAAGCTTTTTGTTGAGAAATTTGATTCGGAGGACATGTCCATACCTCTGATTGATCCTGTTTACCAGGATTGACCTCCTAGTATGACGGAGGTATAGTTAGGTTTATTCTTTCATAAAATTTAGGACTAAGATAGTTTGCTTTCCAATGGATTAGGATAGTTTGCTTTCTGTTTGTTTAGGATAGTTTGCTTTTCGATGGTTTAATTCTTGTGCTAACTCACTTTTACACTGAGATCCTTTGGAAAAAGCCTCAAAATTCCTTCATCAGGTACTATCTTTCAATCACTTCTCCTTTAATTATACTGTCTCTTTTGCAAATCATGCTTATTTCTTTTACATTGAGGATAATGTAGATTTTAGGTTGGAGATGGGAGATTAGGTAACTAATCAGTGTTTTCTCAGTTTTGAGCAAAATTTGTAAAATTTTTAAAATCTTTTTAAGGTTTATCTGTTTAGAAGCGATGAATTGTGTATTTAAGAATGTTTTGAGTATGATGATAAGATAGAGATTGAATTTTGAATTGTTTAAGTTTGATCATCTAAGTAATATATCAATTACAGTTCTTACGCTCAATTGATTAAGAGGAAGTTTGAATAGCATGTTAATCTAAATTACAAGACACGTTCAATTTACTTTGTACGAATAGTACTAGATCTTCTGGTTGTTAGTGTGATGATCATTGAAAGATATTGGGAATCGAGTTTGGAGAATTTTATGCACCTTAAAAGAAGAAAAGGGCTAGTTAAAAAAAAAACAGGAGATCGAGAAAAATGTCATGTGTGGTGAAAAGATTGAAAAAGTTTGAAAAATAATGAAAAATCTGAAAGAAAAGAGAAAAAACTAAAAAGTCTGAATGAATACAAATGATCATCAATACAAAATAAAAAGCTGAAAAAAAAAGGAAAAGGGGATAAGTTTGGAATCAGTACTTGAGTTTTCAACCAATCTTGAAGTGATGAGCATGGTTAACATTATGAAAAGATAGTATTTTTATGAAAAGTAAGTTGATCTTCACTGTGCACATTGAAAAACTTGATATGCGAACTATACTTTGACTTAATGGACAAAGAACTTATTTAATTGATTGCTTATGTGATTCGGCTCTAGGTTTTCAAAATACCACTTTCATGTCTTGAGTTTACTCATTCATACTTGATTACACAAAAGATTGTTTTCTGAAAAGGGTTTGAACATTGAGCATTGAAGTTCATTTTTCACATACTTTGCTTGGGACTAGCAAAATGCTAGTTGGGGATTGTGTTGAGGGTCAAATATTACATATTATCCCCCATTTATTACTTGGTTTTATGAGCATGATAATGCTTAATGTTCTATTTTAATCATGTTTGTATTGCAAGGTGAATTTAAGAACTTGGATTGAAAAGGATGCTAAAAGCATAGATTTAACGCTCAAGAATCACCAAAGCAAGGATGGATCTTATGAGACCAAAAATGAAGAATTCACATGCCAAAGATCCAAGAAAACTAAGTGAGGAATGAAGAAAATTGAAGACTTAAAGTGAAGAAAATGAACCCTAAAAATTTGTTTGCTTTAGTCTAAGCCCTCCTTCGACTAGCCTAAGACTCCTGCTCGACTAGTCGAAGAATCCTCGACTCGAACTCTAGCAACAAAATCTTCTAAATTCCCATCATCCTCGACCAGTAGAAGGAAACCCTCGACCAATCGAAGGTGACCCTCGACCAGTTGAAAGTTGTCCTCGACCAGTCTAAGGGTACGTAAATTCTACGTGGACTGCGTAAATTTCAGACGGTTTCCAGATTTTTCCAACTCGGTGCAAAAGTTGGAGTTCCAAAACTATAAATAGGAGTCCCTATGATGTTCCTAGGCATCTTCTAGGGTTTGAGGAGTGAAGCAAAGGGGTTGAGAAGCCATCGCCAAGTATTTTTCTTCCTTTTCCTTAGTTGTTTTTATTCTTTTCTTAAGAGATTTTAATTCAATCATGTCTATGGTTAGCTAAACCTCTTAGCTAGGGCTAAGAGGTGAAGCTTGTAGCATGATGAGATGTTTTTTTTACTTTAATTCATGTTTATGTTGAACCTTCTTTGATTCTAGTTTGATTTTAAAGGAATATTTTCAGTTCTTAATGATTTATTGTGACTCAAATTATAGTAGATCTGCAATAGCTTTGAGTATCTTCTTTTCTGGATTTTGAGATTGTGGGATTGGTAAATCCTGTTATTAGCCGTCATCCCGTGGACATGGTTTGGTGATGAAATCTCTTCCAATTATCACAATTCTCCTCCATTGAGAATTAGGTCAAGGAAAGTTCAGATTGAACTTAATTGTATATCTTCCAATTGGATAGGATAAGACTCCAATTTCAATTGTGTGACTTGAATTAAGTAAGAGGGCTCCCTGATCTCTATAAGTGGATCCTTGGAAACCCTAGTTACCACCTTTGAATTTGTTAGTTTTAATCACTTTAATCACAATTACTCTCTCAATTAATTCAGATTTGGATTCACATCTTCTTCTAGTTCTAGTTCTAGTTACTTTTAGAAACGTAGAAGATTAGTCTTTGTGGATTTGACCTCGGTCTCATCGAGATTATTACTACATCGAGACCCTACACTTGGGGTTGTGAACAACACACACACACATGCATCTGTCCACCCATAAATGGATTGATCCATCACACAGACACACACACACACATCTATCCATCCATACATACATGCATGCATACACACACACACACACATTACAGTCCATGCCCACATTTGAAGTGACCCTCTCATTACTCACAAAAGGCCAAAAAACTTACTAGATATAAGGATAAACAAAAGTAATGAACCAACAAAAATCGAACTCTATTTTTCTATAAAATCAAAAGTTGTCATAAGATTGAATTACAAACATTCCCAGCTTCCCAAAAGGGACTCCTTTGAGCAACCACTAAATTCGCAGTAGCCTTGTAAGAATAACTGTTGGGGATAAGATTTTATTCTTTAAAAAAATCTTGATTTGTCTTCTTCCGTAGCCCCCAAAGGATTGCATAACAATGCATCCTCCATAATAACTTTTTCTGCATCTTGAAAGGCTTGTTAAGCCATCCACCACTACACTCTAGATTAAGATATTAAAAGACTATCTCACCCCAAACCAGAGAAGGAAAGATTCCCACATTTCTTTCGCTACCTGGCATCATCATCATCACTGCTGCCACCACCACCACCATCTAAGACTTATCCCAACTAATTGGGGTTGGTTACATGAATTCTTTTTTGCCATTCCACTCTTTCAGGGGCCATAACTTCAGTTAGACCATAGGTCATTGTGTCTTTTCATACTCCGCTTACGTCCTTTTATGCCTTCCTTTGCCATTTTAGAGCCTTCAACTTGTACCACCTCACTCCTGACAGGTGTAATTCTTGACCTGCATTGCACATGACCAAACCATCTAAGTCTAATTTCCCTCATCTTGATACCTGTTGGTTCTACTCGTAAATTCCCTCAAATGCATTCATTTCTAATTCTATCCTTCCTCGTCTATCCACTCATCCACCTCAACATCCTCATTCAACTACACTCATCCCCACACTCTATCCCATAAAGCATGGCTGATCTTATAGCCATATTATAAACTTTCCCTTTTAGTTTGAGTGGTACACAATCATCACATAAAACTCCAGACACACATCTCCATTTCATCCACCCGCTTGAATTCTATTGGCAACATCCTTCTCATATCTCCACCCTCACAAATTATCGACCCAAGAAATTGGAAGCAATCATTTTGGGAAACTTCTTGGTTAACAATCATAACTAATTCCTAGTTCCCACTCATATTGTTAATAAAATTGCACTTCATCATATACTGTTTTAATCCAACTAATTTTAAATCCTTTAGATTCTAAAGGATATCTCCATAAATCTAGCTTTGTGTTTATGCCCTCCCTCATCTTGTCGATTAAAACCATGTCATCTGAAAACAACATAAACCATGGGATCTCTTGTTACAAATGCCTCGTTAACTTGTCCATAACCAATGAAAAAAGGTATGGCTCAATGCTGACCCCTAGTGCAAACCTACGGTAATTGGGAACTCACTTGTCTCTTCACTATTAGTCCTCACATTAGTTATTACTCCCTCATACATATCTTTAATAATGTCAATATATCCTCTTGAAATTAATTTCTCCCAATACCTACTGGATTAAATCTCTAAGTGTTCGTCCCCATTATGGTCATACCCTACCACGACCAATCAGAAGGGATTACATGTGATATGTACGGATGTGCATGGTGCGCCCAGCGATATGAAAATATGTACGAAGGATATTTGTTAATAATTGGAGTCGGGATGTATCAAGTGGTGCCGTGCGTTACTAGAGCGGCCGAGAGGGAGGGGATCAAGCTCAAGTGATTACATGTGTAACACCCTGAAAATCGGGGGTCGAGTAGTAACTCAACTCTCGAGTTCCAGAACATCACTTATGCAATATAGATAATGATGATTAAATGTTGTCTGCATTAATGTAGTGAACATGAGTGAGATTAAGCCAAACAGCATATCATACTCCAGAGACAGTTAAATTGCAAGCGGAAGACTGTGATAGATATATAAAATATATAAAAACTGTGGTGAGTCTCCAGAGTGTGATAACATTACCAGGTTAAATAATTACAAGTATAGTTTCAAAATATACCAAATGTGTAAGTGTAATGGCTTCTATCCCAAGTACCATATCCCCGTCAATACAATACCAGGTCTTCATAAACCTGACAGGGAACTACATGTAGGAGAACTCCTCCTCCACATCACAATAGTCCGGCTCTGCTTCATAAGCATCACCATCACCTGAAACTCAACAAATCTGGTTGGTGTGTACAACACCGTCCCGTAACGTGGGAGTGAGTGATCAACTCAGTGGAACAATAAAGCATAGGTTAACATGTTATCAATTCAGTCAAGCAGTAATGATAAAGCAGTACAATCAAACACTCCTAACTACTCTTATTAATGCAAGTATGAATGCAATCATGATGTATGCCCTCACCACACCCTCCCTCGTGCGACACCATCTCACGTTCGCGGCATGCTTTCATCCCTCAATGCTCCACATCTTCCAAGCACATGCAATGCATGATGAGCATGATTACCGAGTATTTATTAGTCCATTCAAATAGCAGAATTGGGAAACTAAGGTACCTCCCTTGTATCATTCCCAAACATGATCCATTCTAGGGTAGTCAGTCCTAGTTAATCTCAGACGATGGTGTGTTTTCTAGGTCACTGCAAAGGCTGTCAGGGCTGTTACGCATAAAGGTTACACTACTCCCCCATCACATCTTTAATGATTCATTATTATACAGAAACAGGCCTAGTTCATACTCTATACACCACGACAAAACTCTAAGGCTCACCGCGATTCCAGAGTATGCTCGAGGTCACTACAAAGGGTTGCCAGGGCTGTTGCTCGCATTCGTTGTACCACTCCCCCATCACCTTATCAATGTAGGCCGACAGCACGAATATAGTGTCTCATACCACCATAATCGGCGTACGAGTCTGGTTGCTCGCTGGTCACTATGGGGAGGCACGTGGCCCCAGCGTAGGCCGACAGCTCGATCACGGTGTCCCATACCGCCATGCCCGGCTCATGAGTCTTAGCGGATCGAGGTACCATGGTTAAAAGGAATTTCACTGGTAAGTTTGGTACCCTAGGTTCAAGCAGAGGCGTCCAAACATGGTGAACATATATAAGACAGATCGGGTTACTTGACGAGCTCGGCTAGCTCGAGCGCACAATAAGTTGGACGACATGAAGTGCATAAGCACTTCGCGTGGCCAACCACTATCGCCAACCGAAGTACGACTCGGGTTCGTCGAACACATCTCACGTAGCAAATGAATCTCAGCCACGAATTCGATCTCGTTACTGACTGCCTAGACTATACAATAGCCCCAATCACATTCAATTGCAGATAGGTAAAGCAGTAATGGATCAAGATTTAAATCATACAATCAAAGTCTGGTATTATCCGTTTAGGGCTGTCAGGGCTGTTGCACAGAATCGTTGCTCCACTCGCCCATCACCCATGATGGATCATACAATGTAAACATGAATTTAAACATATGCATTACACAGATAAAATCATACAATCAATTGAGCATGTTATGAAGCACAACACAAGCATGAGTTTGTACATATTCAATTCCTAATCACACAGCTATCCAAGGAAATCATACACATAGTTAAAGGAGTTGAGAATCATATCTCAACACCTTTAAACATTACAATTTACTAACTACTACTCATTCAAACATTTCAACAAACACTTTAAAATACATACATCAACATACATGACATATGTTGATCACATAGGTATAAGGCCAAATCCTTTCACTAGGGAGTTACCCCAATCATAACACACATACACCCACGACGGATAGTCATGGCAAGCAGGAATCCAAGTTCCATATTCATTCAGTCATTTCCACAAACACTTGGGCCACACATTTTAGCATATATAGTGTATATTGGCCGTGGCGTGATTTAGGACAAATCCTTTCGTTAAAGGGGCATCGCCAATACAACAATCATATATCCATGACAGTTAGTCATGGCGAGCACGAATGAGAATTCTATACTCATTCAGTCATTTTCACAAACACTTAGAATACACTATTACCACATACATGGTGTATGTTAACAAAACATGTATTAGGGCTATCCTTTCGCCAAGTAAGTATTTTGCCCATGTATAATATATTCATACAGCAAATAATCATAGCAAATACATCTCCAAAATTTATACGTATACGATACTTTCTAGAATACATAATTTCAACATACATAGTATATATAAGCAAAACATGTATTAGGGCGAGTCTTTTCGCCAGACAAGTATTTTATCCACATAATATATTCATACAACAATTAATCATGTCAAACACATTTCTAAAATTTGTACGTATACGGTACTTTCTACAAATACCTAGAGTATGTAGAATTCCATATTTTTCATCTTTAATCGAAACAGAAAACAGACAGCACTTTGTACATGTGCAATTGCATGCAGATCATGAATCTATCATTATCTGACATTGAAAGCGTTGAAAATCATAACCTATACACCTAAAGTACGTACATTTAATCTTAGAATCGTAACAAATCCAATAGGTTTGCTAAGCTTCCGTATTCGGTAGTTTGGCAACCTATAGAACGAAATAGGTTAGCTATTTCATAACCTACAACTATCGAAACCCCAAAACAGATTAAGGTTAGGGTTTCTTACCTAGAAACGGAGCTAGAATCGCCAGGAAAGCGATTAGAACGGAGTGGTGGAGCTCATATAGCGGCAAGGAAGAGTGGCAGGGAGATTCTCCCACTGCTCCCACACTTTCTCTCTCTTTTCTCTCTTTTCTCTCTAGGGTTTCTCTCAAATTCGTATGGCTGCAATGAGAGAGGGTTTAAGGTCCTTATATAACCTAAAAACTCACCGAAATAGACTCCAGGTCAAAGTATACTTAGGTTCTAACCAAAGCGGACGTGTTTCAGCTCAACGGAGGACTTCTGGCGGGCCTCCTTGAGCCAAAGGTCGGACTTAAGCTCACTGACACCAGATCTAGGTGGAGTTAAGTTTTCGTTTCGGTCGGGATTCCAGATCGCAAATGGCGGACTAGTATCAGTTCAACGGTCAGCGGATCTCGATCGGAGATTCCGAGTACATGGATATGTGTATGAAATTTCTCCTGATCCGAGGGTGTAATTTGGTCTGATTTTGATAGTCTGATTGCTTAAAACTGATCCGCAAGCAACACGTGCCAAATTACTATTCAAGATATTTATTTTGTAAAGAAAACAAGTGTTTTCACACTCTCTCGCTCCGGACTCAAGTGAATAGCTGTGGGACACTGTCTGGATTTGATTTTCGAGATGGTTGTTAAGCCCAGAAAGGTGGTCCTAATTCCTTATCTTCGTATTATTCGGACTCCCGATGTGCGGTTCAGATCTGATACGGAGTTTTAACGTGCTCCCGAGAGCAGTCGGGTAATGAGTTTGATCTAAGATTTTAGGGTAACCTAGCGTCAATGATTCTACAAGTTTTGGGTCTTGCAGATCGTATTTAAAGTGATTGGTGTGAATTCTACTGAATGTTTAGTTTAGTACTTAACCAAATTTCGCCCTAATTATGACAGAATATGGTCCTAGGGAAGTTCTCTTTCTGGAATTTCTAGTTGGTCTATTATTTTAATTATTATTTTTTTTGTAGTTTATCATCAAGTCTACTTCATCTCCACCAAATTTCATTAGGTTTAGTATTGTAGAAAAATTCTAAAATTTCCAGAAGCGGCAGCTGTCCAAACTAATGACTTTTGGACAGTTGTCACCAAGACCTATATTTAACTATATTAATTATTTTATTATATTTTTTACTTATTTTTATATAAAACTAAACTTATTAAGCTTCAAACTGGTTTTTGAATCACCTTAATCGGAGTTATAACGAAGGAGATATGACTTTTCAAAATTGGACCAAAATCGCAAGAAAAGTGGGCGAAAACGGGCCACTGACCTGCTGCGGCCCTACTAGGCGCGCCTTTTGGCAAGGCCTCGCCAACCGGGTGATGCCGTCGCCGTTCACTGACCTATTTGGGGTGATTTTTCCATCCGATATGTAAAATGGATGTATTTTACAAACCGAGATGAGTTATTCGACGTGCAATATATGTTTTTGGGGTAGGAGAAACTGATCTATCCATGTAGCCTACTAATTTCATGAGATTCCAAAAGGTTAATGGTTAAAAACCTATTTTATTTATTTATTTACTATTCATAGTAATTTTTAGGTTAAGTATTAATCAATATCACATAAACTTTAAGATTTATGTCTAATATGAAAGCACTTAGAAAATTTTGAGGGACGAGGTACTGAAATGTGAGATTTGTGAAGAAAAGGTGCGGTTTTCAAGAGAATGGTTTGAAGAAGGGACTTAAGACCCTTGAATTGAGTGTTTGAGAAGTTAAACAGGAGTTAAGATTATCTCATCACCTAAAGACGTCTAATTTCAGGTTAGAAAAAATCCGGGATGTTACAACATGACAGGTGGCGAAAGAGGAAGTAAAGGATGCGGGACGTGGGATGCATCTAAAACCCAAGTAGTGGAGAGCGGCTATAGTAACCATCAGAAAGTGGGAAGGATCCAAAATAGTTGGGTCAAAGGCTATAAATAGAAGAAGAATGCAATAAAGAAATGGGTCACAACCCAACCCAAATCGAAGTAGATTTTAAATTTAGTTGTAATTCGAGTCTATGCTCGCACACTAGACTCAACTCAACGATCGAATACGCGTCCTTCAACTAATCTTCACGATCGATTGTAAGGATCTCTTTCCGATTTTCATTTCATATGTATTAAAAAGTCCTTTCGTATGGAAGGCAATGGTGTAACCCATCATCAGAGGGCGAACCCCACCCTTAAAATATCACTTGATCCAATTTACACATTGAGTGAGTGACTGAATAGGTGACCGATCTCTCCAGATTTCGGGTTCATTGTTGTTCATTTTGATTGGAGCCGCAATTCCAATTCTGGCACTCCTGCAAACCCAGTGCAGAAAACAACGATGAACAATTTTCTAGCACAACCGGTGGGACCTTGTTTTTAGATTACTGGTGTGATATTGCCAAAAATACATAGGAGAGCCCGTATTGTCGGGGTTGAGCCCTCAACATTGACCACACCACCTCCAGGCGAGGACGTGTCGGTTCCTACACCCCCTGAGGTGTTAAATCTGAATAATAACCCAACCGGAGACCTAGTAGGGCCATCCACATCCCGAACCGTGCTCTTAGATGAGGTGTTCGTTGTACTCCGGGATGTTTAGATGGGCATTCAGATGGTGTAACAATACAAAAGAACCCAAGGGGAACAATTCTGTTTTCAAGCCGAGAACAATTCTGTCTCGAATGTAAGGAATGTGCCACCTCCTATGGAAGTTAGACGACAAGCGGGAAGTAAGGAATTTTGTACCCGAAAATAAGAATCATGGACCGTCAGGCGGGTTCAATCCACAATAGGGCCTTAGATTCCAAGATAATCTTAACCAGTTTAGTCCAAATCACCCACCAGCCTTAGAACCTCAGTGGGTGGACCGTGACCAGATAATATAAATTGTTCAAGAAGTTGCTAGCCAAGTGCTCGGCCGCAACGCTATCCCCGTGTATCACAAACCATACCCCGAGTGGGTAGATCGACAACATCCATTGTTGAGAAATTATTGATAGGACTTTGTTCTGTTCTCGATCGAGCTAGGTAAGTCGACTATTGAGCACGTCGGCCAGTTCACATCAGTGTGGGGAGTTGGTCAACAACGATTACTATAAGTTACAGTTATTCGGTCACTCATTGATCGCAGTGGCCTTCACTTGGTACTCAAACTTGTTGCCAGACTGAGTACATACTTGGTAAGAGTTGGAAGAGAAATTCCACGCTCGGTTCTTTTCCAGAAACAGAGAGATCACCATCGCCAATCTCGCGCGATTCCGACAGTTGCTTGGGGAATCATGCGAAAGTTATATTATGTGGTTTAAGTGGGCGAAAAGCCACCGTAAAGTGGTAATGACTGAGGCTGAGTTTGTGCAACTAGTACAAGATGGACTGGAGTATAAGCTCTGTAATAAATTCATAGGTACGGAGTTTGTTAATTTATATGACCTGACTAAAAAGGTCTCTCATTACGAGGAGCTTTTGTAAGAATGGGATAGGCAGAAGAACTCGTCGTTAGGGACATATTACAACGACACTAATTATAAGATTGCAATTGCTAAGTAGTGGCTAAGAAGCTATTGGTATGTTCTGCATTGGTCAAAGTAGGTCGATCGCCCTAATTGCACAAAAGGCTCAGAAGGTGTATACCTTTGATATCACCTGAGTTGAAGAGATAGTTGATATTTTTTTGGCCGAAAAATTTATTAAAATTTCTATAAATCGTAAGATACTTTCAGCCAATGAATTACAAAAGATCGAGTACTGCAAGTGGCATGAAACTCAATCCCACTCAACTAACAATTGTGTCATGTTCAGGAGCATCATTCATGACCACATCGACTGTGGGCTATTGAAAATCCCAGAAAAGGGTGAAGAGGCGATGTTGATCGACAATGACCCATTCCCGACCAATATTGAGGTGAACATAGTCACCGCCAATCTCAGGGACTAACTGCGACCAAAGATTGATGTCGCCTCAGATGGTCAATGAAGAATGCTTGGCTGACCTGCGCAAGGTCGCCGGTGGGTTCCTCGTCCTCGAGATGATCGATTGATCGCCATCAAAAGAAGACACCAAGGTCTTTGAATCTGCAATCGATGCACTCAGGAAATTGCATCCTAGTCAGGAGACTCCCAAAAAAGGAAGGATCGCAATCACAGTCCTGAGCAATGCCAGACGCCGCACTCGGCCTCCGATTGCCGTTCGCAATGGGTGTCACACCCTAAACTCGAGGACTAGACTCACAAAATTCTTGATCACCGAATTCGGTGCCAACAACCTTCGCAGTACCCCATTCTCGTCTCCCAACTCCCATGCGCCAGGTTCTGATCCTAGGAAACTACAAAGAGAATTTTTAAGGTAATTTTTGTTTTATAAAGGAGCATAACCACAAGTGTACCCAAGTCACAAAACATCACCACCATATATCCATTAAAATAATCTTTGAGCATAATGCTGAAAGGGAAATATATGATATAACAAAATTTCAAAAGATCAGGCACATGCTCCTGCTTCACTTTTGTTGCAGTCTAGCATAACCTGCATATAAACAATGTGCATAAGCTTTTTACGAAGCTTAGAGAGTGTGTGCATGTGTGCACAATACATGTGCCAAGCATACAAAAAATCAGAGTAAGTGAAAATGGAGGGCTAAACTGGCAAGCCTATAAATGCTATTAGCCATACCCAAGCTATGTGGTGCAAAGGCCTACATGGCTAAATGTCATATGCTAAATATACAATGCAATGTGCCAATCCTCCCCTAGTCCACATGTCAGAATAATTCTCAATTGGATCATCAATAGGGTCTAGTACACTTCCGACACTAGTTGCCGCCTATCGCATACTAGACCAAGCAAGTGCAAAAGACCTCACTATTTGCCTCGTTAGTGGAACACAAAAACCACCCGGTCTGTCGATAGCGAACCCATTTCATGAGCCGGTCAAACTCAACCTAGCATATAACCCTCTGCACCCGAGCGGGTAAGGTCAAACCCCCTTCCAACCGACTCCGACACAATGGGAAATGTGGCCTATCAATATCCAGCCATCGTGCGCTCATGAATCCACTTAGTCTAGACATTGGGACATCTTACTGGTACCACAGGGTTTATGGACTTTCACCCAGGGACTCCTGTGATGCCCTGTAGCCTCAGTAATTTTCGGTGTCCATCATCCGCTAGCCACAACAAGGCTACGGGACCACCTCCCTGGTGACTCCAGGGAGTAGATGTACGTGTCACACATAGTGCAAAATGCATGAATCACACTATCCAAGGCATGCATCAAACCTGCGGGAATCGCACGAATCATGCAGGGTGACCCTATCTCATATGGAGTCCCCTAAGTGTCTCAAGCTAAGCCAAGCGACATATACTATGAACAATCGGCATCCACAATAGGCAAACAAATGATGCGTATGGGCATATAATTGGGTATGATATCCATTACACTAAGCATGTTATCAGTGTGTCCTACTAGGCTAAATACATGAACATTTTATCAGACATTCATGAGATAATCGGCCTTAATTGTCACATCATATGCAAAGAGTTGGAATCGAATGACAGGCCTCACTAGAAATGTAAAGGTCCATGTGGCATGGCCCACTTGAGACTAGAATCATCTCCTTTTGTAGCATATAAGGCATGGGTAAAATACATATACCAAGGCGGGGTCCACTGAGAGTGACCCGGATGGGCACCCATATGTACAACATATGTATCACTAGGCTACCAATCCATTTAGGCACATGGCCCACTAATGATGTCCCTGAATAATAAGATTATCAATGACATTACTATAATTACTTTAGTAGGATGATCTGCACCGTCTAATCATTGCTAACGTAAATCGACAGTTACAGATCATTGGTTAGTCACTAGGATGTGATCCTATGCTCATGGCCCATCTGAGTCTTGGAATTTCATCAGTTCAGGTAAGGTATATGCTTAAATGGATTTAAAATAACCATAGTTTCAACATTCACACACCTACTAATTTAGGGATTTGAATCCAAGATGCCAAACATAATCAAAGACCCAAGGGATCCCCGAATCCAGGGATTCCCAAGTCCAAGGGATCCTAAAATTAAGAAATCCCAAGTCCTAGAGACCCCCATATTTCCTTGTGGCGCGGCCCACCTAAGATCTGGATCAGCCTAAGTTTTGGGCTTAAGCCCGAACATGATTTGGCAAGATGGATGAACAGAGTGGATAAGATACATACATCATGTAGGGTCCCACGAGTGGTCCCACTTCCATGCCCCTGGCTGGGCGTCCGCTCGCCCAGGGTGCTGAAAGATGCCCTTATATATATTATCTGTATTGGTCACCTCATCAAAGTGGGCACCACTTGGATAATCTACTCATTCACCGCATAGAACAACTCGAGAAGGGGCCAATAGGCTCTGACCAGGACTGGTTTGGATGAACAGGGACCTATGTGGGTCTCGGAAGGTTTTAACATATAAGAATTATTCCCCTCCGTGTAGTCCACTTGAATCTCAAATTTGCCTTATATTTTAGCCCATGGCCTAAAATGATCCGAAGAAGTTGGTGGATGGCTCAGATTAAATATATACATCAGATGGGTCCCACTTGTGAGACCCAAATTTAACCAGGAATGGGTTACCACCCTATATATATATATATATATATATATATATATATATATATATATATATATATATATATATATATATATATATATATATATGGTACAATATCAAGATGGCCCCCAAGTCGATGATCTGCTCCGTCCACCGTCTTGGCCAAGTCGAATGAGGTCCAATAAACTGACTAGGACTGGTTTGGATGATCAGGGACTCCACAGCGGGCCGTAAAAGGTCTCAACAGATGGGCATTGTTTCCCTTAATATGATCCACTCTAGATTCAGATCTGCCTCATATTTTGGCACATGGCCTAAAATAATCTGGAGGAGATGGTGGACAGTGTGGATTAAACATATACGTCATGGTGGGGTCCACGAGTGGGGGTAGCCCAAGGAGGCTTCCGCCCGTCACATCGCTGGGCAGTAACGCCCGACGTCACTTTCTTTTCTTTTTTTGCTTATTTATTTATTTTTTGTTTAATACTAAGTGGAGTCCACGAGTGGATGATCTACTCCATCAATCTTGTCGGTCAACTCTCTTTGGACCAAAGGAGTCCAGGATTAGGCAGGTTTTCATCACACCCCCATATAACAGTGGGCCTTAGAAAGTTTTAACACTGGGATTTGTTTCCTTCAGTACGGTCCACTCAAGACTAAGATCTATCTCATTTTTTTTTGCCCATAGCCTAAAATGATCTATAGAAAAATGTGGATGGCGTGGATCTAATATATATGCATCAAGGTGGGGTTTACGACTGGGACGCCCCCACCCCACGCCTACATGGCTGACATGAGGGGGTGCTCCCAGCCCCACCGTCACCTCTAATGTGGTCCACCGGAATGGTGGATCATCTAGATTTTTGGGCTCAACACCTAAAATGAGAAGGGAAATCGAATGGATGGCATGGATGAAACATATACATCATGGTGGGTCCCAAGAGTGGACCTCCTCCCAACACCGACCAAGGGGCTATGCTGCGGTAATAGTGACACTGGATAGCAATGTCCAGTGGACTTGCTCTAGCATCTGCCCCTATCTCTATCTTTCTTTCTTTTGTTTGCAAGGTGGTGGGGTCCACCTAAACAAATCCACTTCATCCAACAGATTGGCTGGGTTATTGTGGGCCAACGAGCTTTAAATCATATCAATTTTGGTGCATTTCCACCATTCAGATGTAATTACATAAATCAATAGGTTTAAATGCAAATAAATATCATGGTGGGCCACACAAGGTGGTCCATGCTGTGATAGTGCGGGGCACGCTCTCTAATAGCATGGCCCACTTGTGGGCCTCACAACACCATGAATTTAAAAGGAAAAGAAGGAGAAAAGAAAGGAAAAGAATGAGAAGCATGGGAAGCGATACGGCCATCGGGGTGGCCCCCTACCACTATGGGGTCCACCATACAAGTTATACATGATCAAGGTGGGTCCCACCCTTGTTGGCTCACCAAAATAGGAAAATCACAATGAAATGGAGGGTTTTGACCCTCTCATGCACTCATAATGACAATGGACGGTCGGATTGGTTCAGATCATCGATCGAATGGCTTGGATGATCCACCAAGCTCCTCTTTACCCCTAACCTCCTCTAATCACTCTTTTCTCTTCTCTTTTCGCCTACTCTCTTAATCCTTCCAAATCCACTCACAAGCTCTCTTTCTTTTCTCTTAATCTTTTTCTCTTTTCTCTCTTTCTCTCTTAATCTCTCCATAATCTTTCTTTCTTTTCTCTCTATCTCTCATAATCTTTCTCTACTCTTGTTAGAAAATTGTAGAAATGAGAGGGAGTTAGGGAGTTTTTGTATTAGAGATTTTTGGGTAGATAGGGAATTATGAAAAGAGAGAGGGGTAAAATGGGGAGAAAAAGAAGGAAAGAATGATGACTAGCATAGGTAGGGGTATGGGTTGCATGAGAAAGGCTTGGGCTTGTTTGACTAATGGGGAGAGAGTGACATAACTGATTGATGGATTGATGGATTGATTGATTTAACAACATAGAAATTTGTGTAAGTGGGGCCCGCGTGTGTTACGGGGCTCACCTCAGATTGTGCCAAAATTATAACTTCTAATCTAGGAGTCGAAATGGGGTGTGTCGCACAACATTATAATCGTAGCGCCCGCGCGGTTGCTAGAGTACAAGTATCAGAGTGTTGCAGTACTAAAAATGGGGTCGCGATCAAAACTTGTCAATTTGGTCTGCCAGGAACATGTCGTTGTCGAAGTAGAAGTGTACGGAAGGTTCACGAGGTTATGGGTCTTATAATGGGGTCCACCTTTGCCAAGGATGGTCAAACCCTCTACTACATGTGAAGGGGTATGTAAACGAATCACTCATCCAAAGTTTTCAGTAATATTAAAAGCTTTGACAAGGACCCAGAAACACCGATGACAAAGACAATGAGCTACCGCTAGAAGAGAGACAGAAGGGGAAAGGACACTTCCTTGACCAGAAGCTAAAATGCCCCGTCCTTTTTGGAATATCCCCGTTCCTGATGAACAGTTGGCAGTAAATACGGTCGAAGAAGTGCTACCAACTGCAGTGCAGGAGGGTCTAGATGCTCTTGATGACACGGGTTGGTTGGGGGATCTTAAAGAGGAAGATAGCTGCGGTGATTTGCCAAATTACCTTAGCGAAGGCTGCTCACCAATAGGGGATTGGCTAGCCAATGAACTCTCATTGACCGCCAACACCCTGAAGATCTCGTCCGTCGATCTGTCGGCCGGACTCGCGGCTGATGAATACTCTAATTAGATCGAGAAGATTGGATTTGAAACACTAGGGGGCAAAGTTCAAGTGGTGAAATTATGTCTGGTTTATTGCTGCCAGTGACATTTCATTGCAATATGGTCTTCAAATTGCCGTCCAGCTTTCAGGTGAGGCCCACTCAATCAAATAAAATGGCCGGTAATGAAGAAGAATATGCTCCTCTAGTGATTATACAACATGCTTCTTTCCCGTTCGAAGAGAGCAAGGAAAATGAATCTAAAGTTAACAAAGCACTACATGTCGACATAGTTACCGTCGCGGACGGGGGTGTATCCAAAAGGGTAATTATCGACAAGCTCACCCATGACATGACACAACACCTTAAGTCATTGTACATATCGGCTCATCTGGATGGATGTCCTGTTACCGGAATTCTGGTGGATAACGGGGCTGCAGTGAACTTGTTGCCATGGAGAATGATGGCCAAGTTAGGAAAGACCATGGCCAGCTTGATCCCGTCAGAAGTGATCATAAGCAATTTTGCCGACCATGTCATGAACACGCACAATGTCTTGTCGATCGATCTGACCGTGGGCACCAAAATAATCTTGGTACCGTTTTTTTGTTGTGGATACTTCTTCAAGCTATAACGCGCTATTGTGGAGAGATTGGATCCATTCTTTTTCATGGATCCCATCCCTTCTTCACCAATTTGTGATTTTTTGGAATCAAAACGATGTCGAGCTAGTCCTGGCCGACAACAAACCTTTCTTGGCCACGTCGAATGCTAATGAGGCATATTATTACAATGAAGAAGTGGGACCTATTAGATTTACGAGGAGAAATAAGTTCTGCCACCCTACTGGATTACAGTAAAAAAAAAACCCATATAGTATTGTGTAGGCTATTCTAGAGATCACCCGAACCAATGATGCCCGGCCAAAGGAAATCGTTTTATATCAGCCGGCCTCCCACTGCACCATTTAAGAGATCTCATGATTAGGATGCCAAGGAATGAAGCAAATTGAGCCGACTTCATGGCCCGAATAAAAAGGCTTGAAGAAAGCCTAGGGGAAGCCGATGAAGGCTGTTTCATGAATTAGAGCGGCCGGGAGGGAGGCGATCGAGCTCAAGTGATTGCATGACATGTGGCGAAAGAGTAAAAGAGGAAGCAGGACATGGAAAGTATCTAGAAGAAAAGTAGTGGAGAGCGGTTATAGTAACCATCATAACATGGGAAGGATCAAGAACTGTTGAATTGAGGCTATAAATAGAAGAGGAATGCAATAAAGAAAAGGGTCACACACCAACCTAAACAAACTAAATCTATCTTTCAAATTATCCTGTTGATTTACATTCCTTAGTGTGATCGTTTACTTTCCTTGTGAAGCAAATTACATTCCTTATCATAATCTTTACTTTCCAAGCTTGCTAATTTACATTCCTAATCTGTAGCAGTAATCAAAGTAGACGATCACTTTAGCTGTAATTCGAGTCTACACTCGCATACTAGACTCAACTCATCCATCGAAGAGGCGTCCTTCAGTTGTTCTTCGCGACCAATTTTAAGGGTCAAATATTGCATATTATACCCCATTTATTACTTGGTTTTATGAACATGATAATGCTTAATGTCCTGTTTTAATCATGTTTGTGTTGCAAGGTGAATTTAAGAGCTTGGATTGAAAAGGATGCTAAAAGCATGGATTTAACGCTCAAGAATCACCAAAGCCAGGGATGGATTTTAGAAGACCAAGGATGAAGAATTTACATGCCAAAGATACAAGAAAATCAAGTCAAGAATGAAGAGAATTGAAGTTTTGAAGTAAATTTCTGTGATCCTCGACTAGTCCTGACTACTGCTCGACTAGTCCTGGCTTTCACAGGACTAGTTCTGGCTCCTTGAGGGCTAGTCCTGGCTCCTACTTGACTAGTCCTGACTCCTACAGGACTAGTCAAGGCTCCTGCTCGACTAGTCAAAGAAACTTCGACTTAAACCCCAACAACATTAAATTCTAAATTCACACGATCTTCGACCAGCCAAGGGTGGTCCACCACCAGTCGAAGGTGGCCCTCGACCAGTTTAGGATGGTCCACGACTAGTCGAGGGTTATGCAAATTTTACGCAGACTGCGTAAATTAAAGGCGATTTCTAAAAATTTCCAACTCGGTGCGAAACTTGGAGTTGCAAAACTATAATTAGGAGTCTCTAGGGTATTCCTAGGCATCTTCTAGGGTTTTAGGAGTGGAACAAAAGAGTGGAGCCACCGTCCGGGAGCTCTTCTTTGTAACGCCCTGAAATTCGGGGGTCGAGTATGAACTCAACTCCCGAGTTCCAACGCATCACTTATGCAACATACACAATGATGGTTAAATGTTGTCTGAGTTAGAGCAATAAACATGAATGAGATTATACTAAAACAGTAATTCATACTCCAGTTCAATTGTATAAAGGCAAGCGGAAGACTGAAATTGTATATTTAAAGTATGTAAAGAAACAAAAAATTTATGAACACCAGAGTATGATCACTAACTGAGTACCCATATATATGTACTGTTTTTGAGTCAAAAATCAAAATACAATCTAAAAGATGAGTCCTGAAATCCCCGCGATGCAGTCGGCCTAAGCAAAGCCGTTAGAATATTGCATAAATGAGAACTCATCCTGGTTCTCGTCGAAATCGGGCTCCGGCTCCTGAACCGACGCGCCGTCTATACCTGCGACAGAGTCTGGTTGGTGTTGCAAACACCGTCCCATAACGTGAGAGTGAGTAGCTAACTCAGTGGAACAATAAAGCATAGGTTAACATGTTATCAATTCAATCAAGCAGTAATGATAAAGTAGTACAAATCAAACAAGTTTAACTACTCTTATTAAGTGCAAGTAATGAAATGACATGATGATGTATGCCCTTGCCAAACCACCCTTATGCGACATCATCTTACGTTCGCGAATACATAACTCCCTCAGTGCTCCACATCTACTAGGCACATGCGGTGCAATGATGAGCATGATTACCGAGTTGTTATTAGTCCATTTCAAACAGCAGTATTGGGAAACTTAGGTACCTCCCTTGTATCATTCCCAAACATGATCCATTCTAAGGTCGTCAATCCTAGTTAATCTCATACGATACTATGGTTTGAGAGGCATCACGAAGGCATCGCAAAGGGCTCGTCACCCGTCAGCACGGATACAGATCTCACCGTATGCGGCTCAATTGCTGACCGTCAGCTCGAGTACAGGTCTCACCGTACTCGGCTCAATCGCTAGCCGTCAGCTCGAGTACAGGTCTCACCGTACTCGGCTCAACTCATACTCTAGTTGCTGTGAAAGGCTCGTCGCCAATCACAGACCTTGGAGTATACTCGAAGATACTACAGAGGACTCGTCGCCCGTCAACACGAGTACAGATCTCACCGTACTCGGCTCTCGCCGTAAGTATCGATAGCTCGAATACAGTGTCCCATACCACCGTATTCGGCTCACGAGTTTGGGTTGCTCAATGGTCACTACGGGGAGGTACTTGGCCCCAGCATAGGCCGACAGCTCGGCCACGGTGTCTCATACCACCATGTCCGGCTCATGAGTCTTAGCGGATCGAGGTACCATGGTTAACGGGATTGCCACTGGTAAGTTTGGTACCCTAGGTTCAAACAGTAATGACCAAACATGGTGAACACACATTCGACATATCGGGTTAATTGACGAGCCTAACTAGCTCGAGCGCACGACAAGTTGGGCGATATGAAGCGCAAAAGCACTCCGTGTGGCCAACCACTATCGCCAACCGAAGTACGACTCGGGTTCGTTAGACACATCCCTTGTGGCGACAAGAATCTCAGCCACTACCTCAAGTCTGGTACCGAATGTCTGGACTATAAACATAGTCCCAAACTCATACAGTTCTCATCAATAGCATGTGGAGTTAAGCATGATAAATAAAGTAATACAAACATGCTAGGAGACATGTCATAAAGCATGTTATAAAGCATGATATAAAGCATGTTGTAAAGCATGTAATAGAGCACTATACAGATAGGTATACAAACACATATACATCATATGTGAGTGGTTGAATTAAACAACCACATGGAGGGAATCCTACATATCTCTAAGGTAGTCGAGAATTCCATCTCAGCACCGACCTATGGTGCCAACATCTAAGCATTTGCACTCACAAGTATTTACACAAACACTTAGAGTACACTTTTCCAACATACATGACGTATGTTAGTAAAATATGTATTAGGGCTATCCCTTCGCCTAGCAAGCATTTTATCCATGTATATCATAATCATACAACAATTAATCATGACAATTGCATTTCCAAAATTTACACATATACGGTATTTCTAGAATACACAATTTCAACATACATAGTATTTACAAGCGAACATGTATTACGGCGATTCCTTTTGCCAAACAAGTATTTTATCCATATATCATATAACCATACATCAAATAAACATGTCAATCACTTTTCCAAAAAAATACGTATACGGTATTTCTACGTATAGCTAGAGTATGTTAAATTCCATATTTTACAACTTTAATCGAAACAGAAAACGGAAAGCACTTTGTACATGTGCATTTGCATGCAGATCATGAATCTATCATTATCTGACATTGAAATCGTTGAAAAACGTAACCTATACACTTAAAGTCCTCACCTTGCTCCTTGGAATCTTAACGAATCAGCAAGGTTGGATGAGCTTTCGTATTCAGGAGTTTTCTAGCCTAAAGAGTGAAATCGGTTAGCTATTTCACAACCTATAGCCTATACACTTCAAATCAGACCTAGGGTTAGGGTTTCTCACCTTAAAACGGAGTTGATATCGCCGGGAGAGCGCATGAAAAGAGGTGGTGTGGCCCGTGTAAGGATCGAAAGCAGTAGGAAGAAGGTGTTCTCACAAATTCCAAGTTTTCTCTCTCTTTTCTCTCTCTCTCTCTAGGGTTTTATCCCAAATTCGTATGGCTGTGAGAGGGGCTGTTCTAAGGCCCTTATATAGCCAAAAACCTCTCCGAAAATAGACTCCTGTTCAAGGGGTACGTCTATTATAGGTATTTCGGTACTTTTCTAGCTCAAAAGAGGGGTTCTGGTGGCCCTCCTTGAGCCAAACGTCAGACTTAAGCTCACAACACATGGATCTACGTGGGATTACGTTTTCGACTCGATCGGATTCCCAGATCGCACGTGGCGGACCATTTTCAGTTCAACGGTCAGTGGGCCACGATCCGAAATTCCAAGTACATGTAAATGTTCCTGAAATTTTTCCTGATCCGAGGGTGTAATTTGGTCTGATTCCGATGGTCTGGTTGCTTAATACTGATCCGCAAGCGAATGGTGTCAGATCACTATTCCAGATATTTATTTTGTAAAGAGAATAGTGGTTTTCACACTCCCTCGCTCCAGATCCAAACGAATAGCCGTGGGACATCATCTGGACCTGATTTCCGAGATGGTTGTCAAGCCCAGTGAGGCGGTCCTAGTTCCTTAACTTCGTGTTAATCGGACTTCCGATCTGTGGTCTAGACCTGATACGAAGTTTCAATTCTTTCCCGAGAGCAGTCAGGTAATGAGTTTGATCCTAAACTTTAGGGTAACTTAGAGTCAATGATTTTGCAAGTTTTGGGTCTTGCAGATCGTATTTAAAGCGATTCCAACGGATTCCATGGCTACTCGAGTTTTGCACTTAGTTAACTTTGTTAAATTTCTAAAGGATTTAATCCTAATTGATTTCTGGTCGAGGTGGTACTCGCGCCAAAGTACGAAAATTTACTGGTCGTTACATTCTTCTTCCTCTTTAATTGGTCTTTTTGTTTTGTTTAAGGGTCTTTAGTTTAATCATGTCTATGGTTGGCTAAACCTCTTAGTTAGGGCTAAGAGGTGAAGCTTGTAGCGTGATTGGGATGTTTGCTTTGTTTTGATTCATGTTTTGTTGAACTCTCTTGGATTCTAGTTTGATTATGAAGGAATATTTTTAGTTTTTAATGGTTTGTTGTGACAAATTATAATAGATCTGCGATGGCTTGAGATATCTTCTTTTCCTGAATTGAGATTGCGAAATTAGTAAGACCCGTTATTCACCATCGTCCCTTAGGCATGGTAGGATGATGGAATCTTTCCTAACCTTCACAATTCTCTTACGATTGGTTGTGGGATTGGTAAATTCTGTTGTTTGCCTTGTCTCCTGGGCATGGTTAAGTGATGGAATCACTTCCAAATCCTCACAACTCTCATCCATTGATGATTAGATCCATGAGAAGTTCAGAGATCTGAAAAATCTCTTCTTACCATTTAGATAGGATAGGACTCTGATTCCAGTTGTGTCCTTGAATCATGCAAGGTAGCTTCCCAATTGCTACAAGTGGATCCTTGGCACCCTAGTTACCACCTTTAAATTTATTAGTTTTTAATTAATCTATTCACAATTACTTTCTATACTTTCAGATTTAGATTTTCATCTTCTTCTAGTTCTAGTTCTACTTAATTTCAGAAACATATAAGTTCAGTCCCTGTGGATTTGACCTCGGTCTCACCGAGATTATTACTGCATCGCGACCCTACACTTGGGGTTATGAACAAGTTTTTGGCGTCATTACCGGGGATTGACGGTTCCATTTTTCTAAGATTAATTACTTTTAGAATTAGTTTAAGATTAGGGTTTTTCTAGTTTCTATTTTAAGGATTAGGGTTTTCTAAATTATTTTAGAAACTAACTTAGCTTTTTATTTCTAGGTTTAGAAACTTTCCTAATTTATTTTTAAAAACTAACTCATTTTTCTATTTTTGTATTTAAAAACTAACTTGTTTTGTTTTGTTTTGCAGGATCTTAATTTAGGAACTTCTAATTTGGTAACTTCCTTCTAATTCTCCCTCTTTCTATTTTTAGATTTCTTATTGCTGTAGGATTTTTCTTTTACTTTTTTTTTTTAAGGATTAGATTTAGGGTTAGGGTTTCACCATGCAAGAGTGGGTACGTCAGTATGGTGAGATGGATAAGAGATATTGAGAAGGGATGTATGATGATTATGATAGGAAACAACCTATGTCTCAAAATTTTTCTGAAACCATCATCGAGAACTAAAGGAATACAATGCTCCACCGGTTAAGAAATCCTTACACAATCATATGCGGGAGAATAATTACACTCCACAGATTAAGAAAACAGTACGTGAGTGTTGTAGTTATCATAATTATGGGAGTGAGAACTATTATCACCCATTAGATAAGAAGAAAACAATGCGTGAAAATATTATGGGTGATAATACATATCAACAACCATCAGATTCTCCCACCTATAATTAGTAGAAACATCAACGTTGGGAAGATGAACCAACAATACATCATAACAATAATTCTCTTGGGTCCTCTACCTTTGAAACCCAATCAGAAACGATCCAAGATGAGTCACTTCAGGGTTACACAGATAATTTTGTTGGCATCAGAAGAACGATAGAAGCGCTTGAATCACGCCTCGATAAGCTCATGGAGGCTAGTTCACCCTAGCCTCAACCCAATCCAATTCTTCATTCCCAACTTCCTACTTATAATCAGTGGAAACATGAAATTTGGGAAGTTGAATCAACAATACACCATAGCGATAATTCTCTTAGGTCATATACCTCTTAAATCCAACGAGAAACAATCCAAGAGAATTCACTTCAAAATTCCATACAAACTCTAGAGCTCAGCCAACAAAATATACTCCAAAGATTTCAAAAACTTATGAAAGATATACAAGAGTGGAGTTCACGTGATGTGATTATGGAGAATACTGAAATTGAGAATGAAGTAGATTATGTTAATAAGCATACGGTTCAATTTCCCGAAGAGTCGATCTCGATGATAGTCCAAAGGAAGGATCAAGAGATGTGAGTTTCTTTCAAATATAATGATAATGACACACTTCATTCACATGACACACTTGGTTTCAATGATGAGGGAGAGGTTAGTTTATTCGAACCTCAAACCAATTTAGGAGTAGAATGTGAGGAAAGTGATCCCATCCCAAGTGTGTACTGCACTGAATTGGAAAATGATGAGTATTGGGATGACGATCATGAATGTGCAGCCCAAATTCCCCTGGAATCAATCTCAAGTTTGGTCTAGGTCAGTGGTCAGGAAGTACACGAAGTGATCGGTCATAAGATCTACTCCACTCATCTAACATGTCTGATTTAAATGTGGAGGATGAGCCCCTTTCAACCGACCCTTCTAATTCTTGTGAGACATGTTTAGACCTCTCCTCTGAATTGAATGATGATATGATTTAGGAGATGAACAAGTTGCTCGATATGACTTTGGAATTTGAAACCATCCAGTTAAGGCCACCATCTGAGTTGTCAACCCTTGACAATACAATGCCTTTAGTAGTACCAACGAATAGAGTCTTTACATCAATTCTTCGCCTGTTGATTTTCAATCTGTCTGTGCAGGGCAAGAGCATGAGAGCATGCGTCCATCCACTTCAAGAGGTGATGGAATCCTTGGGCAGATCGTCACAAACTTCAATGTGAAAAATGAGTCACTCTTAGCTGAATTTTCCAACTCTTTGATGATTGCTTAGCATACTTTGCAAATTCAAATGATCCTATGATAAAAGAAATAGTGGATGCCTCGCAAGACAATACCTCGGTGGTTGTCACGGACTGAGAGAACCCTTATTTTGAAGCCCCTCCTTTGCTAGACCCTTAATGTTTAAAGGAGGAGGAGCTAAAAATTGAACCAAAATTTAAAACTTTGGAATGTGTTGAGGCTACATCATCTGTTGAGAATTTTGCTGAATTTCATTTACTTGTAGTCTCTGATTCACCATGGGGTACTAACTCTGAAACTTTCTGTCACAGGTGAATCATATATACTTTGGACACCTCAGGAGATTAAAATGAAACCTTATGATAAGGCACATAAATTTCTCTGGACATTCATGCTCCAGGGCATCCAAGCCTATTGCAAAAAGGGCTTTTGGATGATCTTGTTGAGAAACCTATCGAGAAATTTATCAAGATATTGACTGGAGGAGGAACCTTGTGACATGACTAAGTAGCTTTTCCCTTGCTTTCCTAGTTTAGGATTAGTTTATTTCTTTCATGGAATTTAGGATAGTTTGCTTTCATCTGTTTTAGGATAGTTTGCTTATCATCGGTTTGAGTCTTTTGTGCTAACACATTTTTCGCACTGAGATCATTGGAAACACCTCAAAATTTCATCTTCAGGTAATACCTTTCCATCACTTCTCATTTACTTTTGTTGGCTTATGTGCATTGCATGCTAATATCTTTTACATTAAGGACAATGTAGATTTTAGTTTTTTTTTTTTTTTGGGGGGGGGGGGGGGGGTGGTTGGATTAGGCAAGCTAATCAGTGTTTTCTTAGTCTTTGAGTAAAAAAAAATGTGAAAATTTTTCTGAAAATTTTGTAAATTCGAGTGATTTTGAAGTTCATCCATGATTTATAAGTATAAGATACTTAATGTTGGTGATTTATGACTCGTGGATTCAGTTACTTGTTAGATTTCACAGTTAAGTTCGAATTATTAATCCATGATTAGAAGTTTTAAACATTAATTGAGTCATGATTTCACATGTCAATCTAGCTTTTACATTAAAGCTTTAGTCAGCATTGAATTGTTAACTTGGTGATTATTAAGCATGGAAGGCACCAACCTAGGGAATTTGTCCATCATGTTCAATAAGAAGAATAGAAAAGAGAAAATTAAATAAATACTCAGCTTATAAAAACAGTTGTCGTCGAAAACGGCTACCTATTGAAGATCTTTAAAAAGGTTGACGTAGTGTAAAAGCCATCGATGGAAAAATCAAAAGCTAGAAGAATGAAAAGATGAACTGTAAGGCAAGTTTTGGTTATCCTGAATGCTCTTTTGATTATCAATGTTATGATGGAAATTGAGAATTGGACCTTTGATTGTGATAAGTCTAGGCTTCATTATGCACTCATGGAACTCAATGTTTAGAATTGTTCTAATTGGAAGATTAATACTTTGAACTTGACTATGAAATTTACCAAGTGCTACAGTTTAGGAGAAAATAATGCTCAACATTGATGTATCTTAGAATTTTATTATTTGGATCGTTTAAAAAAAAAAACCCCTTGAGTTTATAGAGATTGTCCTGTGGTTCTCAAAATATTTGCTCGGGACTAACAAAATGCTAGTTGGGGATTGTGTTGAGGGTCAAATATTGCATATTAGACCCCATTTATTACTTGGTTTTATGAACATGATAATGCTTAATGTCCTGTTTTAATCATGTTTGTGTTGCAAGGTGAATTTAAGAGCTTGGATTGAAAAGGATGCTAAAAGCATGGATTTAACACTCAAGAATCACTAAAGCCAAGGATGGATCTTAGAAGACCAAGGATGAAGAATCCACATGCAAAAAATCCAAGAAAACCAAGTTAAGAATGAAGAGAATTGAAGTTTTGAAGTAAATTTCTGTGATCCTCGACTAGTCCTGGCTACTGCTCGACTAGTCTTGCCTTTAGCAGGACTAGTCCTATCTCCTGTAGGACTAGTCCTGTGTCACGCCACAAACTCAGAAACTGAGTTCACAAAATTTTCGATCTCCGAATCAGGTGCCGACAGCCTCCATAGTACACCATTCTCGGCTCCCGATACCCATATGCCGGATTCCGATCCTGGGATCCTACAAAGAGGATTTTTAGTATGATTTTTTTGAATAGTTAATGTGTTTAGGCGATTACACATTGTGTACACGGTATTAACGCAAATCGAAGAGACGAACCTATTTGATATATCACACATACTATGGTACACCAACTCAATAGTAATGAGAGAAACAATAGTAACTCCAATAGCTCTTGCATGCATCTTGAAAAAGTATAAGTCATCTATATGAGCAAACTACAGCTCGTGAGTCTACTGCGTGCCGGGAGTAAAACACAGCTTATCAAGGCATCCTATAAAGACATCCAAAACAACCATAGGCATGTTATCAACCAAGCATGGTATCATATGTGAGCAGATTGTCAATTAAGCATGTCGTATAACTGCATAGGTTATTATGAACATGACATCAATAATCGGCATATCACTCAACAAGCGACCATGAATCATTAAAATAGTCAATCATTATAAACAAGATAATCAAATTCCATTTTCTACTTTATGGTGTACAATGGAAAGGCAATAGCAGAGCTGGCATGTGGAGTCATAATAAGCCAAATGTCATATGCTAAGGATGCAATGCAATATGCAATTTAAAAGAACTAACAAGCTGGAGTATGTAGTCAGGATGATAGTACGTGGTATCGCAAGCTGTGGGGTTCATCACAAGGGACTTCTATTCAAACCAGTCTCATACCTAAATTTGTATGCTAGAATCAATGTGGCAAACTCTTGATCTTAGGTTGGTTGCGCACCCCAACCGAAATCCTGGCCATTGCGAAGATACATATAATGATTTGGTTGCGCACCACTAGCCCGAGTGGATAATGGATGGATGAATGAATGAGTCAAGTACTGAGTATGCAACTGCTGCACAGTAGCCTGCAAGCACAGTAGCCTGCCAACCACTGGTAGCTCGCCCAGGCCCTTAGGCCCCGCCCACATCCCCCCACGTGTGCCTGCCCACTTGAGCAACAATGACAGGATGTCATCATATCAATACTGTATATCTCTAGGATCATCACCGGGGTCTAGTATAATGTTGTCAGCTATACCAAGGCTATACAATTCAAGGCATGAATGCTATCTGCCGTATCAAGGCTATGCGATGCAAGGCATAAATGTTATCTTTCGTACTAAGGCTATGCGATGTAAGACATGAATGTTGTCGGCCACACCAAGGCCATACGATGTGATGCAAGGCCTACATAGCCAATGTCATATGTAAGATGCAGCTCAAACATACCAATCTACATATCAATCCAGCTAATCTCTGGAGCATCATATATCAGTACAGTTCTCTCCGGATAATCACTGGGGTCTAATACACTATACACCACATTGGCGCCCTACACTAGACGCACAACTGTGTAAACAAAAGAGACCTCACTGCCCGCCTGACTAGTAGTCTGCCAATATCTACCCGACACATCGGTAACGAACCCATTTACGAGCTGGTCAAACTCAGCCTAGCAATTGTCCCTACCCTCGGGCGGGTAAGGCCACATCCCCTTCCAACCGATCACGACACAGTGGGAGACGTGACCTCCTGATATTTGGCCCTCATGCGCTCATACATCCACTCGGTCTAGGCATTGGAGCATCCTCCATAGTACCATAAGGGTTTAAGGACTTTCACCCTGGGACATCCTTCGGGCCTCCGTGCTTAACAAAAATTTTCAGTGTCTAATCCTGCCATCCACGCTGTATCTACGGAGGCTACAGCTGTGATGTCGCTAGGGCGTATAGTAATTATAATCACACAATGCAAGATGCATGAGTTACTCAGTCCAATCATGCATCAATCCTATGCATACCGTGCGCTCATGTGATACAACTCCGCCTATCAGGGAGTCCCATAAACAACCTGCCCAATGATATATGCAATGGTCAACCACATCTCATATTAAGCATGCAGATGATGCGTATGGGCATGAATCATGGTGATGATGTACTCTCCTCATATCAAGGATGGGCCTAGACGACCTACTCATATCAAGAATGTGCCTGATAATTATGGGCGCCCAATGATTTAAGTTAGCCCACTAAGAGGAGATGAGAATGGGCTAACAACGGGCCTTAGGGAGGGTTACAATGCGGACATTTAACCACCATTGCCCTTACAATGTGGACATTTAACCATCATTGCTCCCAAGGCATGGCCCATTTTAATACCAACTAGGAAGACGAATGAGCATCATAAACATCTTTACATACATCATGGTGGAATCACACATCACAATTGGGCCTCATATACATCACCTTGGGCCTCATACAAGGGCCTCACATACATCACATTGGGCCTCGATGATGGGCCTCATATACATCACTTTGGGCCTCACACAAGGGCCTCATATACACCACTTTGGATATCAAGCATGGTGGTCAACTAGCATGTTTTGTCATCATATATATATATATATATATATATATATAATATATATATATATATATATATATATCATTACCATGAGGATCATTTTTCACTTCATGATTAACGTAAACAATATCATAAGTGTTATAAATAATTACTCATCCATTATTACTACATATGTTATAATTCACCATCCATTAAATCATATCTATCATTTCAACCAACAACTCATAATCATCATTAACATGTTACCATACATGTATCATCATCTCACCCATCACTAGTTGTGTCCTATCTAGTGTGACTTCTACATTGGAGTTGAACTACATGCAAGGCATGGGGTCGTATAGGTTAAGTGTGAGTCCCACTTGGTAAACCAATAGGCCAACCCAAGGGCATAAATGTCCAACCACAACGCTTTCAATGGTGTGGATCTAATTCCACAACTAAGCGGGCTCCATACATTCCACCAACTAGAAACAATGCACAATCTCAAACACAAAGGATAACATGCTAACATCTTTCATGTCATATATCATATTGGGCCTACTAGCCATATACACAACAAACCAAGAAAAAGCCCAATTATCCAGTTTATGCATTATAAAATAGGCATCTTTAAGCGTGGTCTACTTGACTAGAGGTAGTATAAAAGACACGCTGCCCAGTAGGCAATGGGCCTACCCAATGGGCTCAAGGAAGGTTACCTTTGTGGGTTTCTCATTCCCCAACGATTTCTCCTAGTGTTGGGCCTGCTTGGGCCTTAGGGTTGCATCATTTAGATGGGCCCAAGGCCACATATGTCTTAATAGAACATTTGGACAGCAAGATCTATCCACTAAATATTTTACAAGTTATACAACACCCATTTAGAAAATATGCTAGGTGGACCTCATTACATGAAAGGTAAGGCCCATACAAGATAGCCCAAACTAGATGACCCACTTAAGGTTTTTAAGCCCAACAATATCTGAGAGTTATTTTTCAAAGTTTAGATACTGCATTAAATGCTTTGAAAAGGTGGCAGACCCCACTGACGTGACCCCACATAAATTTTACATCAAACAAATTTTTGTGTAATGTTGGTTCTGGGCCATTTTAAAGTCAGATTCATGATCACGTGGGGCCTACATATGGTGAAAAAGAATAACCACCTGGTAGCTCTATGTATGGGCTTTACAAATTATAAGGTAAGCTTCATTGGTTGGGTGAGTACAATTTACGGTGATGGCCCAAACATGGGTACTTGGAGAAACTGTGCAGGAAATATAGTGCAAAATTAGTTTTGGCCCAATCTTAAGTATATCCCATGATCACAAGGGACCATATTTCAATGTGCCGTCAGGTGCCCTTGGTTGTACTATATATGCACTTCAAAAATTATAAGTTGGGATCAACTAGTTGTGTGCACGTAATATTTGGTATAGGGCCAAACATAGGCACTTTGATTTTCTGCACAACCATGCCTGACCACATTTTGAAATCCACTCCCTGATCATGTGGGGTCTGATTTGGCCCAGTTAAAATATTATTTATCTATTCATTAGTGTAGGTTAGAGGTTTCAAGTGGTGGCCTACTCAAACCTCCAGCTTGTGGTCCACTACAGAGGCCCAAAGTTGTACAAATTACAAATAATCAGATAGTTTTTAGAAATGGAGTCTGTCAGAACTTAGGGCCCAATTTTCAAACACTTAGGGATCATTCCTGACAAAAAGGTGGGACATCCCAACTCACTTATATAAAGATTAAACATCCCCCAAAGTGAGACGCTTAACTATAGAGTGTGAGGCCCAGAATAAGGTGTCAAAGAGGCCTACATGCAATACAGTTAAGTATTTCGAAAATTTTCAGCAAACAGAAAGTGTAAGGGGAATGAAATAGATCCAATGGCAAGTGGGGCCCACATACTAGCAAACCATAGATAAGAGACACAAAAATATACATGGGTTCCCAGATTAGATGAACTAATAAAATGCATAAATCATAAGTGATCCACACCCAAGTGGGTCAATGAGATGATAATTGTTTTATATAACTTAGATCCAACATATTCATCAAGTACACATGAAATATATATAATATATATATATATATATATATATATATATATAATATATATATATATGAAATCTCTATGATCAGATTCTCTATTGGAATATTTGATCCAATGGATGGTTTAAGAACAAGTCATTCAGGCCGTTTATAGGTTTCCAACCATACAAAGCCTTGGATCCATCTAGATCACACATAGAAATTCAAAATTTGTCCTTATAGAAGTATATATCGGTCCAGAATTTTCTAAATTTATCATGAAAGAATCTGACCATAGGGACCATACATATGATTATTAACTATCTCAAATAAGTTAAGAGCAAATATCAAATACATCTGACCGTTGAAATCACAAATGTGGCCCAAACAGGAATGGTCATAATAAGCTCCCCAATACATCTTTCGTATAAGGCCAAGATCTCAGTCGTCCGAACTCCAATTGAGGCTTATTATATACTGTTGGAAACCTAGTTCGATTTTCTATGAATCCAATTGGATATATAATTTTAATACATTCATTAAAAGAGTTTTAAAATGGGTCCATTTAGGCAAATCGAAATCCTGCATGTGCTGTTGGACAACAGCCAAGTAAACTTGATGTTACAGATGATTGGACCGTTGGATGGCTACGAAATTTGGTCCAGAGTTAGTTCATATTTTGATTCATAATATCCCCATGTTTCAACTCCGATCTTAATATGGTTGATTTTATATGATTTTTAGAACTTGCTGTCCGTAAACAAAAACAGGATTACAAATGAAGGGTATAGATATGATGTTCATCATGGTGGACCATACTGATATGGGCCACTTTGCTTACCACCGTACATATAAATACATGCACACAAGAACTCCACACTAGTGGGGCCCACACATTCAAGAAAATAAAAAGGGCAAGAAAGAGGAGGATGAGGAAGATGGAAGGAGGGGTGTAGACTCACCTCAATGGATGGATGGTTGGATGATGATGTGTGGTCCACTCCCTCTAGGTTAGATGATGAGCCACACCTTAGCCCCACTCTCTCTCACTCTCTCTAAAAATCTCAGAATTTTTCTAAGTATAGAAAAAGAATAAGTGCAAGAGAGCTCCTACACTTATATAGGGAATTGGGGGTTGATGTGGCAAGTTCATGGGATCTCATTGGTGCTAAAAGTGAGGTGGAATGTGATGTATGGTATGAGTAGTGGATGGTGCTAAGCATGCATTGACCAAGGTGGAAGAAATCTAGACATGCATTGGCTAACGGATGGATAAGGGTTATGGGTTGTAGGTAATGCATGGTGGATGATAAAGTGGAGTATTGCAATTGGTTGTTTGAAGTGATGTGGCACAAATCAAGACATGCATTGGATGCATGTATTGGATGAGGTGGACATGGGTCATGATTAGTTTCTAAGGCATGGGAAGAGAACTAATGATGAGTTTTGGGAGAGAATCCAACTTTGTCTTATAGTGTTTGTCTTATATTTGCTAGCTTCTTATTTTGTCACGTAGCAATTGTCCTATTTGTTGGTAATTTCCATATTCTAAAATCGGGCTTTAGGCCCACATGGGCTCAAGTCCAATGGACCTAGCCTAATAAAGGTTGCTTGTGTTACTGGATATATAATTTGGGCCTTACATTCGATGGGTCATATCTCACTAACAGAGCGTTGGATTGATGCGCGGTTTTCACTATTGCAACCACAACAACGACGCGGTCCACTTGATAGAGGTCTCAAGATCATTCGGAACAAATCACTTTGGTGAGTTTTCTAGGTGCACTAGGGTGTAGTGTATGGTCTATCAATGGTACAGTTGGGACACGTGTGCATACGAGTAGTGTTGCAAAAGACTGGGATCCCACATCCTGGCTCCTACAGGACTAGTCGAGGCTCCTGTTCGACTAGTCGAGGAAACTTCGACTCGAACTCTAGCAACATCAGATTCTAAATTCGCGCGATCTTCGACCAGTCGAGGGTAGTCTACCACCAGTTGAAAGTGGCCCTCAACCAATCGAGGATGGTCCACGACTAGTCGAGGCCCACACAGATTTTACGCGGACTGTGTAAAATTGAGACGATTTTTGAAAATTTTCAACTCGGTGCGAAACTTGGAGTTGCAAAACTATAAATATGAGTCTCTAGGGCATTCCTAGGCATCTTCTGGGGTTTTAAGAGTGGAGCAAAAGGGTGAAGACGCCGTTTGGGAGCACTTCTTCTTCCTTTTTAGATGGTATTTTTGTTTTGTTTAAAGGTCTTTAGTTCAATCATGTCTATGGTTGGCTAAACCTCTTAGTTAGAGCTAAGAGGTGAAGCTTGTAGCATGATTGAGATGTTTGCTTTGTTTTGATTCATGTTTTGTTAAACTCTCTTGGATTCTAGTTTGATTATGAAGGAATATTTTTAGTTTTTAATGGTTTATTGTGACAAATTACAATAGATCTGCGATGGCTTGAGATATCTTCTTTTCCTGAATTGAGATTGTGAAATTAGTAAGACTTGTTGTTCACCATCGTCCCTTGGGCATGGTAGGAAGATAGAATCCTTCCTAACCTTCACAATTCTCTTACGATTGGTTGTGGGATTGGTAAATCCTGTTGTTTACCTTGTCTCCTGGGCATGGTTAGGTGATGGAATTACTTCCAAATCCTCACAACTCTCATCCATTGACAATTAGATCCATGAGAAGTTCAGAGATCTGACAAATCTCTTCTTACCAATTGGATAGGATATGACTCTGATTCCAGTTGTGTCCTTGAATCATGTAAGGTAGCTTCCCAATTGCTACAAGTGGATCCTTTAAATTTATTAGTTTTTAATTAATCTATTCACAATTACTCTCTATACTTCCAGATTTAGATTTTCATCTTCTTTTAGTTCTAGTTCTACTTAATTTCAGAAACATACAAGTTCAGTCCCTATGGATTCAACATCGGTCTCACCGAGATTATTATTGCATCGCGACCCTACACTTGGGGTTGTGAACAACCGACTGTAAGGATCTCTTTCCCAATTTCATTTCATATGTATTGAAACGTCCTTTCGTACGGAAGGTAAATGTGCAACCCATCATTAGAGGATGGACTCCACCCTCTGAAGATCGTCTTATCCAATTTACACATTGAGCGAGTGGCTGAATAGGCAACCGATCTCTCCAGATATCGGTCATACACTATGTGTCTGCCTACCTTGACGCTCGAGGTTATTGTTGTTAGGTTCGAATTGGAGCCGCAATTCCAATTTTGGCAGGGCCGCATACCTAGTGTAAAAAACTAAAAACCCTCGCTAAGTCAATAAAGATCATGTTGAGATTCGTCCTCCTCTCCTTATACTTCTCCATCACTTATCTAAATACGAAAATATCTTTAGCAGTAGATCTCCTTGTCATAAAACCGAACTGATTTTTTGCTACATTTGTCTCATACCTTAATCTCTGCTCAATTACTCTTTTGTAAAGTTTCATATCTTATCTTATTCCAATCTTATCTCTATATTATTCCTATCTTATCTTATCCTTATCTTATCTGATCTCTATTTTATCTTATCTTTATCTTATTTTATCTTATCTTATATCTATATTTATCTATATTATTTCTATTTGTAATTTATCTTATCCCTATATATATTATATATATAATATATATCTATCTATATATATATATATATATATATTATTATATATATATATATTATATCTTTATCTTATCTTTATTTTATATTCGTTTATCTTATCCCTTATCTTATCACTATAATATCCTATTTTATTCCTATTTTATCTTATTTTATCCATATCTTATCCTATCTTATCTTATCCATATCTTATCTTCTCTTGTCGTATCTTATCTTATTTTATTTTATCTTATCTTATCTTATCTTATTCATATCTTATCTTATCACTATCACTATCACTATCACTATCTTATCTTATCTTATTTTATCTTATCTTATCTTAAATTATATTATCCATTTCTTACTCATATCTTATCTTATCCTATCATATTTTATCTTATCTTTATCTTATATCATTATCTTAACCCTATCTTATCTTTATATTATCTTATCTTATCTTATCTTATTTTATCTTATCTTATACATATCTAATCCATATCTTATCTTATCCCTATATTACCCCTATCTTATCTCTTTCCTATCTTATCCTATCTTTATCTTATCTTATCTTATCCTTATTCTTATCTTATCTTATTTCATCTTATATTATCTTATTTTTATTTTATTTCATCTTATCTTATATTATATTTATCTTATCCTTATATTATATTATTTTATCTTATCACTATCTTATTTTATCTTATCAATATCTTATCTTATCCATATATTATCTTTATCATATCTTATTCATATCTTATACATATCTTATCCCTATCTTATCTTATCCTATTTTATCTCTATCATATTCTATCATATCACAATCAATGCTATCTTACTTATCCCTATCTTACCTTATCTTATCTTATCACTATCTTATCATATTTTATCTGTATCTTATCCCTATCTTATCTTATTTTATCTCTATCTTATCCTATATTATCCATATATTATTTTATCTTATATTATACTTATATTATCTTATCTTATCTTAACCCCATCCTATTCCTATATTATCTTATCTTATATTTATCTTATTTCTATCTTATCTTAACTCCATTCTATTTTATCATATCTTATCTTATCTTAATTAGTAATATTATATATATATATATATATATATATATATTACTATATATTACTATATTTGGACAAACAAGAAAAGATGATAAGGGTCCTGGTAAGGTTCCAATAGTGGGGGTTTAATCTTGTTGTGTGGCTTACCAGAAAATTTAGATTTGCTTGAGTTTTGGGCCCAAGCTCTAAGCGTAGTTGGTGAATCAGGTGGATGATATGGATTAAATACATGCGTCATGGTGGTATTGGTACTCATGCTGGGCCCCACAACCCTCTATTATTAAAGGGGCGGAGAAGTCCATTCTCTAGTCGTGGTGTCCTCTTTCATCTGGATTTTTTCTCTCTTTTTTATGAGAGTGTGCACGTGTATGTGTGTATGAGGGACTGGCCATCTCAGCGAGGCCCATCAATTTGACGGCTTAAATCTCTTAACAACATCATAGTGGACCAACAAGTTTTGAATCAATCTGATATTTATGTGTTCCCTTCATCCAAGTCCTTATGACTTTATGAACATGATGGATGGCTAATAAACATCATAGTGGGGCACACGATTAGTGGGGCCCACCCAAATCTTGAATTGAGGCCGATTTGTGGTGTCTTCTCGGCCATCCAAACTGTTGGACGATTAGGATGACATATGAACATCATAGTCGGGCCTTTATTAATAGTCTCTCACCTACATCATTAAAAGGATAAAATCAACACAAAATAAGATAAGAGAAAGAAATGAAACGGAGAGCACTTACCAATTGTAATTGATGTCTTAAATTGAATCAGTTACAGGGCCTGTTGACATCACAGATAGACTGTTTGATGTCACCTTCGATGAAATCGAACAGTGATCGATCTCATCAATATTTTTTGAATTTTCTCCAGTTGGTCACTAGACTAATTGGGTACTTTTTCGATGCCATCAAATATGATTCGATAACATTTTATCTATATCTTATCTTATCGTATCTTATCCATATTTTATCTTATCCCTTTTCCCTAACTTATCATATCATATTTATCTTATCTTATTCATATCTTATCTTATATAATCTTATTTTATCTTATCTTCTCTATTATCTTATTTTATACATATCTTATCCATATTCTATCCCTATCCTATCTTATCTTATCATATCTATCTTATCTTATTTTATCTTATCTAATCTCTATCTTATTCATATATTATCTTATCCTCATCTTATTCATATCTTATCCGTATCTTATCTTATCCATTTCATATCTTATTTTATCTTATCACTATCTTATCAATATATTACTCATATCTTATTCATATCTTATTCATATTTTATATTTATCTTATCCCTATCTTATATTATTTTATACATATCTTATCTTATTCCTATCTTTATCTTATCTTATTCTTATCTTATCTCCATCATATCATATCTTATCCTTATCTTATCTTATCCACATCTTATGTTATATATCATCCCCATTTTATCCATATCTTATCTTATCTTATCCTTATATTATCTTATCTTATCACTATCTTATCTTATCCTTATCCTTATCTTATATATATTATTCCTATCTTATCCATATTATATACTATTTTATCCTTATGATATCTTATTCATATCTTATATTATCTTATCGCTATCTTATCTTATCCTTATTTTATTTTATCCCTATCTTATCTTATCTTATCACTATCTTATCTTGTATATATTATCCCTATCTAATCTTATCTTATCCATATATTATCTTATTATCCCTCTCTTATCTTATCTTATCTCTTATTTTATCCATATTTTATCCCTATCTTATCTTATCGTATCTTATCCCTATCACAACTTATTTTTATCTTATCTTATCTTATCTTATCCATATATTATCATATCTTATCTTATCTTCTCTTATACTTATCTTATTTTTATCATATCATATCTTATTTTATCTTATACGTATCTTATATTATCAATATTTTATCTTATTTTATCCTTATCTAATCTTATCAATATCTTATCTTATACCTATCTTATCTTATCTTATCTTATTTTATCCCTATTTTATATTATTTTATCTTATCTTTATTTTATCTCTATCTTATCTTATACCTATCTTATCTTATATTATTTTATTTTATCCCTATTTTATATTATTTTATCTTATCCCTATCATATCGTATCTTATCTTATCTTATCTTATTCCTATCTTATCACTATTTTATCCTATCTTATCTTATCTTATCTTATTTTATTTTATCCCTATCTTATATTATTTTATCTTATCTTTATCTTATCCCTATCATATTTTATCATATCGTATCTTATCTTATCTTATTCCTATCTTATCACTATTTTATTCTATCTTATTCATATATTATCTTATCATATTTTATCTTATCATTATCTTATCTTATCCTTATCTTATCCCTATATTATCTTATCTTATCTTATCCATATCTTATCTTATTTTATTTTCTCTGTATCTTATCTTATCTTATCCCCATATTATCCATATATTATCTTATTCATATTTAATCTGATTCATATCTTATCTTATCGTATCCCTATCTTATCTTATCCTATCTTATTCCTATCATATCCTAATTTATTCTTTACTATCTTATCGTATCTTATATTATCGATATCTTATCGTATTTTATCTTATCTCTATCATATTTTATCCTATCATATCTTATCATATGTTATTTTATCTTTATCTTATCTTATATTTATCTTATCACTATCTTATCGTATCTTATCCCTATATTATTGTCACGCTCCAGACTCAATAACCGGACTCACAAGAATTCTGATGACCGGTTCTGAACGCAACAGCCTCCATAGTACCCCATTCTCGGCTCCTGAGGCAGGTTCTGATCCTAGGATCCTACAAGGAGGATTTTCATAACAGTATAATCATTCCAATATGAGCATACCCAAGATCACAGCAAGAACATCTGAGAATCACAAAGGCACACACGTAAAATCCACTATAAATTTGAACTTTTACAATCATCTATAAGGTCCAAAAGGACATACATGAGATAAAAAGAAAAGAGAGAAAGGTTAGCAACACTGGAATCCTCAAATGTTCAGCTCTACTCCATGCTCTACTCCTGTGTCGCCTGCCTAGAGTATCCTGCACGCATCAATCGTGCATAGAAGCTTAGAGGGTGGTGTAGGTGAGTGATAATGGTGCACAGAAGAGTAGTAGGAGATACAAGGAGAGAAGCATGGTCAATGAGGATATCACTATCCTTACCCAGGCTTATCATGAATAAGATGCAATGAGTACTGGGTGTCATGCCAAGGCAATGCATGAAGGGGCTTGTACAACAAATGCTAATGCAATGCAAGTAATGTCAGTGCTCATATCCAAACCACAAGTCATGTACATTTCCGATCATAAGGAATCACCCGGGTCCATTACACTGCTGAATGACTGCCGCTCTACAGACCCCACCAGTCACGAGCGTAAGAGACCTCACTACCCACCTGCAGACACCAATCACCAACAAGGCCTGAAGGTAACGGACCCATTTACGAGCTGGTCAGACTCACCTAGCAATGCCTCCTCACATCAGGCAGTAGGCCACACCCCCTATCCAACCGACTACACGACAGTGGGAGACGCGGCCTAATGGTATAAGGCCCTCGTGCGCTCATATATTCCACCCGGTCATGGCGTTGGAGCAGATCCTTGATACCATGAAAGTTTTGAGAATTTTACCCATGGGCATCCTATGCACCCGGTATGCTCAACTAATATTTCCAGTGTCCACACATACAGCCATCCATGAATACCCCTATGGAGGCAAGCCTTGATGAAGTAAGGGCGGATATCCATAAGCTATGCAATGTCCAGATGCATGAATCACAACATCACCCATGCATCAATCCCAAGTAACCATCTCTCGGGGAGATACCAACATGTTCTACTACACACATGACACAACCATGGCCAATAATACCTCAACCAAGCATGCATATGATGCGTATGGGAGTGGCCATGAAGATGAATAGGGGTGCCAATGAGGTGAAGATGAACTCTCTACCTAACCATGAAGGGTTTAGGTACTTAACCAATTCCTCATAAGAATACAACCTCTAGTGGGGGTCCATATACCTGGGGTAGCCCATGAGACTAAGGAGACAATGATATGGGCCTAAATAGATGAACGAACCTAACAGGTGTCTATGGTGGGCCTTTAACCAACCCATAGAACCCATGGGCCTACCTTAGGACCACCAATGTGGACATCCAACCACAATTGGTCCCCAAGAGGTAGCCCATCTCTAATTGATTACGGATCAAGGCCCGAGGCCCACATAACATTAGAAATAAGAAATGGGCAGCCATTACATACCACATATTCATGTTGGGCTTCAGAAAGGCAGCCCAAGGCCCCATCCAAAACATGGGTCCAAGGGGAACACACATAGACCAACCCATATATCCACTATGGGCCCATAGGGGAAAGGTTAGGGCCCAACATAAGGCTACTAATCTCATATATTGTGTGGCCTAGTGGCAGCCCATTGCTCAAATCATCACATGGCAAATGTCATGTTCTTAGTCAAGTAGTTGGGCCTACAACCCTGCCTAAGTATAAAGTTGATTTGGTGGGCAATCAAGGGCCCATATACTTGTGTAATCTGACCCACTAATCCAACACAATAGTATGATAAAAATAGCCCAAGAGTTCAATGGGCCTATCTAGAAAGTTCCAGCCCAATTGGGCTCAAAGAGTTCAACAACTAGCCACATTCATGGACCCAATTAAATTCAACTGTGGTGGGCCTCAAAAGTGCATTTATTAAGCCCAACATTTAAGGAACTAAATGTATAAATTATTACCTCTAAGATTCTTCACAATGTATTGGGCCCCACTCCTCAAAATTTCAGCCCAAAGGCCAAACATAATTATAACATGTTGCTGTCCTAAATTTGGGCACTACATTGGAGTGGGCCCAGGACCTCTAAAACTCTGGAAATTGAAGGCCAAGGTCCCCCATCATGCATACAATGAGAGAAAACCCAAAAAGGTGGCCCACCATCAGAGGAAACATTTTTGAATTATAATTTTTATCAAGGCATATTGTTGGACTGCACAGCAGAAAATTCTGGCAAGCCAACCATCTTGGCCCATTCTTTTGGATGCCCAAATGGGGTCAGTTGGGGTTGAAATTTTTCAGAGTGATACTTCAATAGGTGGGACACACTCCCACAAAATTTCAGAATTTTTAGATATTCCTAAGTATTTAAATTAATTTGAACAAAACAGTCTGTCCAGAAAATCGGACAGACCTGGACGTCCCAATGTGGTGGGACAGTCCGGCCCTCGCCACAGTGTGCACAGGGGTCCATTGGCTCTGAAACTTGGTAGGTAGGTCTCACCATAGGTGAAAAACAACTTCACAAATTTTTATAATTTTTGGAGATTTAAAAATATTTTAATTTATTTAAAGAAATTAATCTATCCTGAAAATCGGACTGATCTGGACACCATATTGTAATGGGCCGGTCCAGCCACCACCATGGTGTGTACAGGTGTCCATTAGCCCCAAAATTTTGTAGGTTGGTCCTAAAATGAGTAGACCACCTCCGTATAAATTTTCATAATTTTTAGACACCCAAAAGTATTTTAATAAATTTCAGAATTCCAACCTGTCCAGGGTAGAATGTTGCTGGAACAGTGCAGAAAAATCTAGACTGTCCACCTCATTTGGACCACACCTTTGGGACCCCAATGAAGGTCAGATGGGGATGAAATTTGGTATGGTTGTAGGTGGGTCATAAGGCTACAAGAATCACATATTATTTTATTTCATTATTCCCACCAAAGGTCCATAAATCAGGCCTCAAAGTGGCCCAAAAATCTGTCCAGGCAAATTTGGACAGCAACATGTAATAGAAATGATTAAAATATAAACATGGTTTTCCATGGGATTTAACCCCAGGAATTTGTGTGGTGGACCACCCCAGTGGGCCCCACAAATGTCCAGACCTTCTCCATCATCAAATACCCCTTGCATGTGTCCCATTTAGGTGGATTTTGGGGCCACATGTCTAAGGATTGACCGCTATGGGCATCCAAGCTCCATGGTTGGTCTGGATTTTTGTTGGCCTATAAGGTGGGCCACACATGCAAGATCAACATTCTATCATAAAGAAATAATAATAATAATAAAGAATCGGCCACAAGAGGAGGGGCTCCACCACATTGAGGCCCTCCCCTTCATCAATCACACCATACATTCCTTTTATTCATATGTTACAACATAGATCCACCACATGCATATTCTAGATTCAAGATCAATGGTTGGGATGTTATCCCAACCATGATTCTAGGGTCTAAATGACCCATCATACTATGAAATCCAAGTAATCCTCCATGATGGGGGCCTATAGAGGGGAAACCCCATGCATGGACATGCATGCATCAAAAAGGCCATTTGACCACAACTAAGGGATGATGTAGGATCTCCACCATGGATTGGTGGGCCCTACACTTCCTACACAAAAAAAAAAAGAGATCTAAGAATATGAAAATAGAAATCCTAAGTCCTAGGAGTACACCCACCTTAGATTGCACCAAACTTGGACCTCCAAGCTCCTAGTGCACCAAGGGATCCATATCAATGGGTGAGATTGGATTTCGATGGTTGGATTTGGAAGATTAAAGGGGAAATGGGGCTGGAGAAGAGAGGGAGATGGGAGAGAAGTTGTTGGAGAAGAAGAGAAGAGAGAGAGAAATGAGAGGGAAAGAGAGGGAAAATCTTTTTAAGGGAAGTAATAATAACCTATGGTGACAATAACAATGTTGCTAGGGTAGGCTAAGTATGGGTAGTGTTTAGGGTGGGTAGTGTTTATTCCATACAATAGTGTAGTGTGTGTGTGTGTGGTGTGCATGGAAAATTGTGCCATGGAGGTGGTCCACATGTTTTTGTACAAAAAGTGGGCCACATGATGAAATGCTCATAACTTTTGATCCATAGGTCGGATTGACACACAAGACGCGTCGTTGGAACCGCAACGACGATACGAACGAGATGGCATAGGTCTTGGGTCAATCCGAGTTAGGTCTACGTGACTGAACTCAAGGTGACCGTAAACACAATTCGAAGGTCGCGGGTCGCCGGAATTCGACCGGTAGGACCGCGAGACCATGATGAACAAGATGCATACTCACACACATACATGCAAACATGGGAACTAGGGTCGGGTCTCACAATTATCTTATCTTATCTTATCTTATCTTATCTTATTTATATTCTATTTTATCTTATCATATCGTATTTTATCATAATTAGTAATATATTATTATTATTCTATATATATATATATATATATATATATATATATATATATATATATATATATATATATATATATATATATATATATATATAAGGTTCCAACGGTGGGGGTTTAATCTTGTTGTGTGGTTTACCAAAATTTTTATATCTGCTTGACTTTTGGGCCCAAGCTCTAAGCGTAGTTGGTGAATCAGGTGGATGACATGGATTAAACACATGTGTCATGGTGGTACTAGTACTCATGGTGGGCCCCACAACCCCCTATTATTAAAGGGGCAGAGAAGTTCTTTCTCTAGTCATCAATGTCCAGAGAGGGTGTCTTCTTTCATCTGGATTTTTTCTCTCTTTTTTTTATGAGAGTGTGCATGTGTGTGTGTGTGTGTGTGAGTGTATAAGGGATTGACCATCTCAGCGGGGCCCATCAATTTGACAGCTTAGATCCCTTAACAACATCATAATGGACCAACAAGTTTTGGATCAATCTATATTTATGTGTTCCCTTCATCCAGGTCCTTGTGACCTTATGAACATGATGGATGACTAATGAACATTATAGTGGGGCCCACGATCAGTGGGGCCCACCCAAATCTTGAATTAAAGCCGATTTGTGGTGTCTTCCCAGCCATCCAATTAGACTATTAGGATGGCATATGAACATCAAAGTGGGGCTTTCATCAACAATCTCACACCTACATCATTAAAAGGATAAAATGAACACAAAATTAGAGAAGAAAAAGAAATGAAGGGGAGAGCACTTACCTGTTGTAATTGATGTCTTAAATCGAGTCAGTTACAGGGCATGTTGATGCCATTAACAAACTGTTCGATGTCACCTTCGATGACATCGAACGGTGCTCAATGCCATCGATATTTTTTGAATTTTCTCCAATTTGTCACTGGACTAACTAGGTACTTTTTCGATGCCATCGAAGATGGTTCGATGACATCGAAGTTCAATTCGATGCCATCGAAGATGGCTCGATGCAATCGAAGAAATCAGATTTTTCAGTTTTGTATCTAGATAGTTTGGGTGTTAGTTCAATGCCATCAAAATGGCTTCTATTCCACTAAAGGATAATTTTTTATGACATCGAAGTGTGTTCAATGCCATCGAACTGGTTGACGCAGATTTACGCAAAATCGCTATTTTGCGGGATTTGTTTCCGATTTTGTTTGGGATTCCTTCTTTGCTTATAAAGGGTGTAGCAAGGGTAATATTCGATGTTGTTCGAATCGGGTAAGCTCTTTCTCTTTGTAATTTCTGTCGATTTGTGCCGTGGTTTTTTCCCTCAAGGGTTTTTCCACGTTAAATCATGGTGTTCTCTTATTTCTTGGTTTGTGCGATTGGATTACTCTCCTAGATTCTACTATGTGCTTCCACGGTTTCCCAACGAGTGGTATCAGAGATATCGTTGGGGCATAGGATTGAATCTGTGATGAGAAGTATCAATGGCTGGAAATCTGAAGTATGAAATAGAGAAGTACTCATGTAAAAACAACTTTGAGTTATGGAAAATTAAGATAATTAGTCGATTAATTAAGCAAAGGCTTGATGAAGCTCTTGAAGAGCGACGTGAATCTATGAATGATGACGATTAAAAGACTCTGGATAAGAAGGCTAAATCCTCAATCCGATTGTGTCTAACGGATGAGGTTCTTTATAATGTCATGAGGGAGAATCGCAGCGGTATTTTGGGCAAAATTAGAGGACGTTTATGCCAAAAAGTCCCTTGAAAATCGCCTACACTACACTTGAAGTTCTAGTTGTTCAACTTTAGGATGACAGAGGGTGGAGAAGTGGAGACCCACATCAGTAATTTTAATAAGATGATATGTAAATTGCTGGATATGGAGGTATTGGTCAATGAAGAAGATCAAGCATGTATCTTTGCTGAATTCTCTCCCTGCTTCGTATGAGTCTTTTAAAGACACCTTGTGCACCGGCAACACGACCCGTAGTGTTGATACCTTTATCTAATCCCTTTAGGGAAAAATGATGAGAAAGAAAAACGGTAGCATGAGGGCTTCCACCGATGCTTTACTTACGAGAGGTAGAAATTTTGAACGGGACACAAGATCCTCTAGATCGAGATCTAAATCCAAGGGTAAGGGCAAGGGCAAGTTAAAGTGGTGGAACTGTGGGATGTCAGGGCACATGAAGAAGAATTGTACAAATCCTAAGTCAAAGAAAGAAAATTAAGAGGCTTCTTCCAGGGAGACCAAACTGCAACGTCTGATGAAGAGACAAGCAGAGGTGATGTGTTGTCAATGTCCATGATTGAACACTTTTACGATGATCGTAAAGACAAGTGGATCCTTGACACAGGGGCTTCATATCACATGACTCCTCATTGGAGTTGGTTTACCAATTACAGGGAGTGCGATGGTGGACAGGTGTTTATGGGCAATGATAATGCCTGTAATGTTGTGGCTGTTGGTACGGTGCGTATCAAGATGTCTGATGAGATTGAGCATACTTTGATTGAGGTCAAGCATGTTCTTGATATGAAGAAGAGCTTGATTTCTCTCGGTGCACTCGAGGCAATAGGGTGCAAGTTCACCAATCTTAATGGTGTCCTTAAAGTTTCAAAATGGGCACTCATAGTTATGAGAGCGCAGAGGCACGAAAACCTTTACAGGTTTATTGTGAGAACTTCAGTAGGTGGAACGACAACGATTGTTACAGATTTCACGTCTGCACGTATATGGCATGCTCGTCTGGGCCACATGAGCGAGTGGGGCATGAAGGTACTTTCAGATCGTTGTTTAATTCCAGTTTTTAATAATTCTAATTAAGATATATGCGAGCATTGTATATATGATAAACAATCTAGATTATTTTTTAAATCTAGAAAACATGTATGTAAGGAAGTACTTGATTATGTGCACTCTGATGTATGGGGGTCATCACCCGTGGTTTCCGTTAGAGAGTCATCATAATTTGTCACATTCATTGACGACTAGTCTCGAAAAGTTTGGGTTTATTTCATAAAACATAAATCCGAAGTTTTCACCAAATTCAAACAATGGAAGGCCATGGTGGAAAGACAGTTAGGGCGAAAAATAAAAGTTTTAATGACTAATAATGGTGGTGAATTTACGTCCACTGAGTTTAATGAATATTGCAAAGATGAAGGGATCATTAGGCACAACACAATGCGCCACACGACCGAATAAAATAATGTGGTTGAGCGGATGAATCAGACACTCTTGGAGAGAGCCCGAAGCATGTTAAGTAAAGCTATGTCGGTTTTGCGCGAATTTCAAACAAGGGACCCATCTGTTCGGGTGATCACACCAGTTGGGTTTAAATCTAATGGACTTAACCCATTTGAAACGATGTTTTAAGCACTTAATCGTAGTGTATATATACACTTACTCCTTTTTTTAAAAAAAAAAAAATCATTAAAAACTAAAAAAATTCTCTTTGATTCTTTAAAATAAGTCTCTAGTTTGATATTTTGCTAACTGAGTTTGCTGCCAAGTCAACTCACTTCAAGTTTAAGTTCTGCACACTCACCATTCGAATCGAGTCATAATTGTTGTATCCTGGGAGCTAACTATCCAAAATTCATATTACACTTGGGACGCAATTCAAGGAGGGCATATTTGATTTCAGGCTGAATGACTCAATCACGCATCGACTCAAACAAATAAATCATTTTTTCTTACTTTATTTTGTTATTTAAATTTTTGTGTTTTCAAATAATTTTTTATTTTTTATTATTGAATGATAGAGGTATATACAACTTGCAAGAGGAATTGACGATAAAACTAGGACCTTAAACTATCATCGTTGCCAATATATGAGAGAGAGAGAGAGAGAGGCCCAGTTCTCCTAGGGTGCGTAAGGAGGTTGTTTTGCATTATAGGACCCACATGCACCTGTTGTATGATCTTGACAATCCATTCATGTGACACTAATCGATGGATGGTCCATGGTACATGGTCCAAAAAATCCCGTTGTTGGTTACAAGACCAGACGATCTAAACAATCATAGCCAAAGATGCATATTAAAGAGGAAAAGACCAACGGTTAGCCCTTGGTCCATCCACCATAGCATTGAATATGCGGACGGCTTTGATAATTTGACCATGGCTGTATGGGCTCTGCATGGGATTGGAGCGACGCATGAAAATCAGTACACAGTTGTTATATAAACGAATATCATCCAACCAAAGTGATGTTTGGCTAGCCAACCGATGATGTTGTTTTCTGGTTGACCCTTCGGGATCCTTGAGTACCCACAGAGAGAGCAAACAAGGAAGACCCCAGCTAATGCAGGGGACCCTCCGATGCCAAAGTCAGGAATCCAGGTCTTTGTAGAAGTTAGATAAGAGTAGAGATAGTGTGCGTGTACCTTTCATCATTAGGGGTCTCTCTATTTATAGTAGAGGGGAGATCACATAGTAAAGGGATCCTCCCTATTTAGTAAGTACGTATTATAGTTGGATTAAAACTCCTAATGTATAGGAGATATCCTGAAATCCTCGACGGGGATCTCGGAATCCCGAACTGATCGTGAGTTAGTTTCCGTGATCCTTGGAGGAAAGATCGGATAGGACTTCCTTCATATTAGGTCGGTCTTCGTCCAAAGATTAGAGCGCAGTCATCCGAGCTTCGATTAAGGTTGGCTCATGCAACTCACAATACAAAAGAACATGCAAACAGATCTATAAGAAGGTTGACATCATCCGCTGACTAAATCAATCAAAGGTCCTTTTAATGTCCTTGTGATCTCCACTTTTTGTAGCATCTAACTTCTTCATTGTCTTCCTCGGATCATCCATTATGGGTTGTCCCGACCTTTGGGACGACTTCGTACTGACCTTTGGAAGGAGTCGTGCCGACCTCTATGACGACCGTGGTCTTTCCAACCTTTCTCCTTAAACAGGCATCAGGTTTCTTTCTCTTTTAGCCATGGAAACTTGCCAGGTCTCAACCCGACCTGCTTATATAGGTCGGTCCATTTTTCCCCGTAACATCACCAATCCTCGGTGGGGCCCACCCGTAGGGCGAGCCTGGATGATCTGACCGGACTCTGATTGGTTGGTGACATCACCATGATGCATATATTTTATCCATGCCGTCCATCCATTTCCCAAGCTCATTTGAGGGCATAAGTCCAAAAACTGGCCAGATTGAAATCTCAGGTGGACCACATCACAGGAAAAGTGGTGATTAGACGCCCACCATTAAAAATTCAGCTTGATCCGAAACTTTTGTGTCCCCAAAAAGTTTCTCACGGTGGGCGTTCAGTCACCACTGTGTCCTGTGTGTGGTCCACCTGATATTTACATCTACCTGATTTTTTCAGTTAATACCCTAAAACGAGCCATACAAATGAATGGACGGCATGGATGAAACACATACATCGTTGTGGGGCCCACAGCACCGAACTTGTTAATGAAAGGCTCACTACCGAAACGAGTCCTATGAGCATGCAGCAAAAGTACCTCTCCTTCTAAATGTTACGTACGAAGCCATGTATGCAACGGCTTCACCCCCTTCTACGTGATTTCTATCCATCTCTTCCCAAAACCCTAATTCTACCCTCTCTCCCAATTCCTGATCTTCTCGAGGACATCTACGATGTCCGAAAACTCCATCAAATCCATGCTCACATGATCATCACCGGCATCATCAAAGACCCATTCGCCGCCAGTCGATTACTCTCCTCCCCGGCCCATCTAGAATTCAATTACGCCCGTTCGATCTTCGCCCACATCCCCCATCCCAATCTCTTTACATGGAATACCATGATCAAGAAATTCACAGACAATGGTCCCAATTGCACTGGCCCGCTTCTCTCATTCTACAGAGAAATGCTCCAGACCGGCCTCAGACCCAATGGTCACACTTTCATGTACTTGATCAGGGCTCTTGCGGCGGCCCGATCAGATGTCACAGAAGTTGAAGAAATCCATGCATGCGTTCTGAAATTGGGGTTTGGATATAGTCAATTCGTTTCAAGTGCGCTTATAGGATTGTATGTTGTTGTGGGGATTGTTGATTGCGGGCGACAATTGTTCGATGAAATGCCTCAACCAGGGCTGGTTTTGTCGACAGCTATGATCCGTGCCTACGTCTGCGTGAGTCGGCCGAAAGAAGCGTTAGAACTCTTTCAGGAGATGAGAATGGTTGGATTGATTCCTGACTCAGTTTGCAGTTGCAACCACTGTTTCCGCCTGCAGCCAATTGGGGGACTTGGGTGGGGCAAAGAAGTTGCATGGTTTTATCATCAAGAGTGGGATTAAGGTTGATGCATTTGTAAGCTGTGGGTTGTTGAATGTGTATGGTGATTGCGGGAGTTTGGATCTTGCGCATCAGATGCTCGATGAAATGCCTCAGAAGAGCATCGTCGCTTCAAATGCCATGATTCATCAGTATGCAGAACATGGCAGATTGGAGCTTGCACATAAGTTGTTTGACAAGATGCTCGATAGAGATGTTGTGTCATGGAACACGATAATTGGTGGTTTTTGCCATGCAGGTCAATGCAAGGAGGCCTTGGCATTGTTCCGTGAGATGGAAATATCTAATGTGAAACCAAACAGGTTGACATTCTCAAGTGTGCTTTCTGCTTGTGCCAGCTCAGGCGCTTTGGACACCGGTATATGGGTTCACGCTCGTATAGAAAAGTATGAAATGGGCTCGGACGGGTCACTCGATCCTGGCCTGATTGACATGTATTCCAAGTGTGGAAGTATAGAGAAAGCGCTTCAAGTTTTTGAGAAGAGATCTCCGAGGAGGGATCTCTTCTCATGGACGTCGATCATTTGTGGGCTTGCAATGCATGGACATGCCAAACATGCCCTACATCTCTTCTCTCAGATGCTAGACGCAGGAATCCAACCTGATGATGTTACATTGGTAGGAGTCCTAAATGCATGTGCCCATGCAGGATTATTGGATCAAGGATGCGAGCACTTCCATTCGATGGAAAACGTATATAATCTCAAACCTAAGATTGAACACTATGGATGTATGGTTGATCTACTCGGTCGCATGGGGCGTCTAAGAGAGGCCCACGATCTCATCATGGGAATGCCCATGAAGCCTAACGTGGTCATATGGGGGACATTGCTTGGTGCGTGCAGGGTTCACAACAATGTGGAGCTAGGTGAGATTGTGGCTGAGAGAATGCTTGAAGTGGACCCATCTGATCAATGGGTCCATGTGATGTTGTCGAACATGTATGCTGAAGCTTGCAGGTGGGATGGGGTAATGAGGATGCGGAAAGAGATGAAAGAAAAGGGCATGAGAAAAACGCCCGGGTGCAGCTCTATAGAGGTGAATGGAACTGTGCAAGAATTTCTTGTTGGGGATGATTTGCACCCACAACATTCTGAAATTCGTTGTATGTTAGAGAAAATTGAGGGACAGTTGACGGTAATGTGAGGCGTTGTGGTCATAAAATATGCATCGTTTAGGCTTCAGGCCATGGCAATCTGCGTCAATTGACAGCTGCTGCTGGACAGAGTATCTACAGCAGAGATGATATGTGTTTATCACAGATACATGTGCACCCATGAATGGACAACAAAAATCAGAATGACAATGGAAATCTAGGCAAAGAGGATTGAGATTCTCCCGAGTGGCACGCGTCCTGGGATGGAAGATGCGTACTACATTCGACCTGTTCATAAGGTGGGCCTCACCATTAACATGCCACAGCCTAGGTGGATTGTCAACACTTGATTTTGAGATCATTGCTCGTTCAGATCATAACAGAAGAAATGGCCAAAGTGGGGGGCGGCGCCATTCAGTTTCCAATGGCGATTTGAAGCAATGGTAATTGTCCCTTGTGGACTGTTTGGTTAGCCGCGCTTCCCATCTTGTTAGAGGTGTGAATCATTGGAGTTGTCATCCCGGATTTGCTAACTTTTGTTTGGTTAACATCCTGAAAAGGCAAATCCAAGATTTGACAATAAAAGGATCCCAGTGGAAGAAAAGGGGCAAGGAAAACCCTGCTAGGTTGCTGAAGTCTATCCCTCACATGAGCTGTTGCAGTTATCCAACCTCTCATACATTTGAATGTTGTTATAAGTGTACAACCCATGTTGAAGCTGCATGGAGTTCCCTCACCATACAATGTTAGACATTTATGGCGACCATGTTGAAGCTGCATGGAGTTCCCTCACCATACAATGTTAGACATTTATGGTGATTGTTGATCACCATACAATTATCCAACCTCTCATCATGATTGTTGATCTAGTGGACCACTTAGTAAATGAGGTAGATGTTGTGTGCCATGAAAAGCCAAATCTTTTTATATACTTGACATATTACTGATTGATTTATTAATTGTATGGTTGTCATTTCATTCTCATCCTCATGTGTGTGCATCTAATGGGTTATAATACCATAGGATATATTGTGGTATATTCAGGACTGGATTGAAGTTCAATATGCATTCTATCATTCCTTTGAGGATTGATGTATTGAATGGTTGGATCATGTGAGCAACACACCCGAGCCCCACATAGAGAGCACATACATACCTTTGACACACGCATTCACACCCCCACACACTCACACCACAGTGGTTTTCACCACAATGGGTACTTGAACCCATGACCTCGTGTCGAAACTCTTGTTAGTCTACCACTGAGGCATGAGTAAGGATCCACATACGCACATACCTAACGATTAGTCATGTATCCCCGTTAGTTGCTTGATTAATTTTGACACATGTCATTATTCTTGGTACATTTGATTATATGTTTATGATTAGGTTGATTTTGTGGAAAAGTGTAAGAGACCACTTGTTGTATAGATTACTTCATCATAGAAGACCACTTGAATCAACGGAACTAGTTAGTCATACGCACATGTGGTCATATTGAGTCAAAATGATCTTAATATGTTGAGATTCAAAAGAAAACAATGGTATTTTTGCATTTTAATAGAAGTCACCTATTATCACAAATCTGATGGTAGATCTTCACAACTATAGAGCAGGAACCATATTTGTGACATGGGCCCATATGATGGTTGGGTAATGATGATGTAGAAGGATGTCGAATGGTGTATGTGTTGGTGCCAAGAGTTCATGTGCGTGATTTCCTCCTTAATGCAAAGTGGTGATATGGCCCACATGCAACTTAAGAGAGGAAGCTCATAGTCCCAAGCCTGTGAAGAAACAACCAAGGGGTCCACGCCCAAAGCATGGCCCACATGCAACTTAAGAGAGGAAGCTCATAGTCCCAAGCCTGTGAAGAAACAACCAAGGGGTCCACGCCCAAAGCATGGCCCACATGCAACTTAAGAGAGGAAGCTCATAGTCCCAAGCCTGTGAAGAAACAACCAAGGGGTCCACGGCCCCCAAAGCTGGATGCTCTCCTCTCTCTCGCTCTCTCTCTCTCTCTCTCTCCTCTCTCTCTCCTCTCCTCTCTCTCTCTCTCTCTCTCCTCTCTCTCTCTCTCTCTCTCTCTCTCTCTCTCTCTTCCTCTCTCTCTCTCTCTCCTCCTCTCTCTCTCTCTCTCTCTCTCTCTCTCTCTCTCTCACACACACACACACACACACACACCAAGTGATAGGATTATGACTTCTAAACAGTGGTGAAAAGGTTCATCTCCTAAAGGCGTGAGGCTACAAGAACTAGGGGTGTTTAACTTTGGAGGTTAGATCCCTTGAGAAAGAGTTGTAGTAGCTTAAAGAAACAAAAGCATTGAGAATCTTCTCCAATTTAAAGAGAGATGTTTTAAACCTTCTTCTTTTTCCTATTCTCCTTTCTCTTTCTTCTTTCTTCTTCTTCTTTTTTTCGGTTGAATTAATTGTACCCAATCCTTATGTGTAAGAACGTTGGTGCATGGGTGTAGAACCTGACAATAGATTATGCCAGAATTTCAGCGATGCATAAGTTAAATGTGGACTGTTGCTCTATTTTGGGCAATTATTCCTTTTAGCCCATTTTTTGTATGGCTAATGCAGACTGATGTCCTTGAATTCTGCAACATGGCTATGGACATTGTGCACCACAGCAACCACCTTGATCACAGCAGATTACTGCCACACGTTCCATGGCTCGTCAACTCATCCAATCCAGCATTAAAAAGATGCCTCCCCAGATGATTAACCTGACACAACTCTCACATGACAATCTTAACCATATGATTTCTTTCTTGAAATTTGAACATTGGACAGCCACCAATAGGATGGTCACAATCACTCAATCAGTTTGGTTAATTTATGCTCCATCAAAATTACCCCCATGACTCTGGATGGTCTGGATTACACATAAGAATTTCCATGCAGGTATGCCAAGTATAGATGAGTGATAACATTTTTAAATGGTGATGAACCATCAATCTAGTAGTATTATAATTTGTTTCAGGAATGATAAGTAATTTGCCTACATGACACATATGTGATAGATTTGGAGATTCATCAAATAAGGTGCTCTGTTAGCTTGCTTTATCCCAAGCTTAAGATCAGTCAACTCATCTAGCATACCACTTGCACATGAAAATTGGACGGGAAGAAAATGCGAGCAGCAGTCATTATTCAAATGTACAAGTTCAATCTTCTTTATGAGTGAACAAGTCCAGTTTTTCAGCTAGGGCAGGTTAAGAGTGCACCCTACCTGATGAATGGACTTGGATCTAACACACATGCCGGATTTGCATGTCGGGTCATAATGCCCTTGTCTGCCTCAGGTACCAATCTTAGATCACATCACTCAAAGTAGAATGCTAAATCCAGGATTGTGCATTCACACCTTTTTCTTGAGGAGAGTCTTCAATCCTAGTTTATAGGAATCTGGAATTGCAGATTGAGATTGCTGTCCCTGAAGGAACCAATGAAGTTAAAAAAAAAAAGGATTGCAAGCAAATGCATCCAAATGGCCCTTGGTCTTTTTTGAAGAGACTATTGCAATTCAATGAATTGAACATCTAGCAGCATTCTCCAAGATTTTTAAAAAAAAAATGACCCAGAAAATTGTTCTCAAGGGAGAGCAGCCTTCAAGGACTTGGTGAAGGTTTCAAGATCCCTCAAGCCTTCCTTGGAAGATTTTGCTTCGCCTAATAGCCTCACCATGGCACTGCCCACAATCACACCATCAGCGCCCCATCCCGATACCTACAAGATTCGAAGCCGACATTGAAAGAAATGCCATCAAGTGATAGGTGTTTAAAAAACAATTAATTTTAGACGCTTGATGAATCCACATGCATTGGCCTCTGCATTATGACTCACCAGTTTCACATGCTCAGGTTCTGATATGCCAAAGCCCACTGCCACAGGTTTAGTCGTCGCCTGCAGGGAGTATGAAAAATATTTCATATTTATGTCTGCAGGTATCTGAGAAATTGTCCAAGATCTCTATAAGATAACAAAACATGGCATAGTCCCATGTCCACAAAGTTATTTTAATCAGCAGAAGCCCTTGTCTGCTCCTTCTTTGGAATTGCAGGCTTGGCAGCTGGTGTTGCTGAGGGGGCGTTTGGCACAGGGTATTAGACGGGATTAGGTGGGAAAGAATTGCATTTGGTCCCGTGCAAATTCCATCCACCATTTGAGGAGGATGAGAAAGGTTGGGATTAGGTGGGATGGAATTGCATTTAGTCCCATGGAATTGCATTTGGTCCCATACAGGATTTCCCTGGATTTTGAAATCCACTACACGTGGGCCCCACATTGATGCATGCGTTTATCCATGCCATCCATCCATATAGACCATTTACATGTGACATTCTAGTTATATATGTGTACAAGTGAATGGCATCCGTTGTGAATTTGGTCCGTTGATTACAATTCCATGGTCCACAAAACAGGATTTTGCTTAATCCATTGTTTTTTCCGTAGCATGAATCTTATCCCAAACATGGGATTGGATGGCTAAAATACCATGGTATTTCCAGACATACAATCATTGTGCAATAACGATGTTAATCCCATCTAATACAATTCAATACCATTTTATTCCACAGACCAAACGGACCAAACGGGCCCTAACAGGATTGGTCACGATCAGCCAATTGATAGCTCCAGAGCTTAAACAACCACTTGGTTCTCAAAGATGCTGTCTCCACTTGGGAAGAACATCTTATCATTCTTTTCTTTCCCCCCTCATTCCCTTCCTCTGGGCCAGACTGTTAGGATTGAGGTAGGGAAAAACAGAATCGGTTTGAATTGTATTACAATGTCGCCATCTGTAAATTGATATTCAACCCCCTATTGATAATTAAACCAGTTCACAAGAGGGATGTAGGCAAACCCACTTACAGGATGAATCAAGCCACCTCTCAATCACAATAATGGTATCCTTCGACTTGTAAAACCTAAAGGGAACACACACCCGAACACTCACAACAAACTTATCTGCCTAGAGCTGGCCAAAAAACGGATTTTGCAGTGAAAACAAAGTTTAATAATAATTATTAAAAATTTAAAATTAAAAATAAAAAATAAAAAATAAAAAAATAAAAAATAAAAAACACTTCTGGTGGGGCTAATTTAAGAAAGTAGAAAAGGGTCTTTGAGGAGATTCCATAGTGACCAAGGGCTGGGTTTTTATAGACCTATAAGGGGCACTTTGAGGCCCTTGAATGTGTCTATTCAATCAAACTTAAAAGTACTTAACAGACAAACACCCTTTCATGTGTAGTCATATGCCTCTTCATGTTGTCTCTTGATTTGTTTACAACTTTCCACCACCATTTGTAACAAATTTATTACTCCACCAAGAGACAATAACAGCTCACCGAGAGTCACTAAGAGGCAATAACCCTTTTTGAAAATTCACAGGACAGACTACATGTGGCATAAGTATATTTAATCCGAACACTGTAAATAGCAGGTCCCATTGGAGGGAGAATATCCTAAAAAAACAATCTAATGATTCTAGACATCAAAACTGGTTAAAGGACGGTTAAAAAGAAATTGGACAGAAGTTCAAATTCAACAGTCAAATCAGATGGTTAAGATCATCCAATCAGGGTGAACTTTGGGCTATTCTAGCCCATGTGGGGTCCTTACGTAGCGTGGATTGGCAAGCACGTATGCCACCTGTACACCAGATCAGTCTTATTGTGTTCCTGTCATTATACTAAAGAAAATGTCCTGTGTAATCCCTTTTTTTTTTTTGTTATTGATTGGCCTTTGTTGGGAGAACAGTTGCTAATATATAAATAGGCATTCAACACTTCACAATGCAATAGGGAGTGTTGAGAGTACAAACTCGACCTTTTATTATGTCATGTTTTATATTTATTGTCTCCTGAGTTTGGTCCCAAACCGGATACATGTGGGAGAGTAGGTTGAAGCTCCTATCTATATCAAGGGACTCAAGTCATCTCGTCTTGTGAGTGGAGTGTTTAAGCAACATAGCATCTTTTGCACATAGGAGATCTAGTCTAATAAAACTGCTCCGGCCCTTCTTTTAATATAGATCTTTGTGTTTTTCTCTTTGTATAGTTCATTTAACAGGGAGAAACCGTTCTCAGTATAATGTTGTTATGACACTTTTCTGGACGACCCACTAGATCAATGGTCGTCGTCACTACATGTGGCACATTTTCAGCCAAGGGCTGACAAAAGGCTGACTTGGCCTGTCAGGTTTCTGGGCCCGGCATGTCATGGGCGGGATTCATAGTCTGGGCCAAGGTAACCTGGACCACAGGTTGCTTCAGTACATGGTATGGGAACAGGTACATGGTTCAATACTTCCTCCAATACAAGGTATGGTAGGGTTAGGATCACGTGCTTTGCTCCAATACAAAAGTGCATGCAATATAATTTTCTTATGCATGAATTCATACTGAAATTTATATAGAAAATGATGAAGATAATGTTACAGACCCAGTATGCTCAGTGTTATATTATAACTGAATAAATAAAAGTATAAATCTCTACATTGTAACTACAAACTTGCATTAGAACTTCATCAATAGTAAGAGAGCAGAACCATAACAGTTAAAAATAGCAATCCGGATCACAAATGAGCCATAATCCTGATTGCATGATTTGGAATGGAGAATGTAGGCGGTTTGGTGATTTAGGTAACAATGATCTGGGCTTGGTCTTGTTTTAAGGACTGAGAAGATTGTGGGGGCCAGGCCTAGGCCCAAATTAAGTATGCCTTGATATTGAGGTACAGAACAAGCATTCGTCATTATACATATTAGCTATGGCAGGTGGGACCCAATCCCATTATCAAGCGCACAGTCTAGGTACAACGCCATTGGCTTACTATAGAAATTTGAATAAGAAAATGAAAACGCTCAAAGACAGAAGTATATGACAGACATTTAGGTTTGTTATACAAGCAATTAAAGATCAAAATGAAAGATAAGGGATGTTTATCATGCATGTAACTGCACAAAAGGCATAAAAGAATTGATAGAAGAAAAGCTTTTTCTAAGAACTGGATGGAAGGAGAAACCTCTTTAATTTCATGCAGAAGAGATTGAACTTTAGTGCTTACAGACGCACGGGCACCAGTAACTCCAATTGAACTCACCTATTCAAGAAAATTAGTAGTCAGAAATATGAAGCAATCACAAAAATACTTTTAGACAGCAATACACAGAACTCTTTACTTCAAGGATAAGAAAGTAGTCACAATAAAAACATTTCAAGGAGCATATCAGTTTCTAGCAGTAGAATCATGTGTTGAAAATGGATCAGTGGTGTTGGTGGTGGTAGGGATTACCATCCAAGGCATTATAGAGATCTGGATTGGATAATGAAAGTCATTTTAGAGACAACAACTGTGACGAATATCTAAAACATAGGGGACACTTCCAGAATGGAAGGAAAGGCTTTCAAATAAGGCATCAGATTCAGTGTGGGAGATGGCTCCAGAATCTCCTTTTGGGATGACATTTGAATGAGCTATAGAGTTCTTGCCTTATCTTTTCTTTTTTCCTTTTGAAGGATAACAAACTTTATTGAATAGAGAAAATAAGACATTGAAGAAGTGACAAAGAATTCCCTAAAGAAAGAGACCTGCGACTATCACACTCTCTAGCTAAACATCAGCCATGTTATTAGCCTCTACATATGTGGACAATCAAAATGTTTATCCCAAGAGTTGGCACATGATTCATAGAAAATAAAGGACATTTTTTAACACCTCAAGCAAAAGGCAGAAGCGAAATATTACATTCCAAGTCCCCATTCACAATCAAATATCTGAAAAATTATTTCACAAAAAAAAAAAACAAAAAACAAAAAACAAAACAAAACAAAACAAAACAAAACAAAACAAAAAAACAAACAAAAAAAAAAAAAAACAAACAAAAAACCATATTCAATCTGAGCTGCCGGATTGGAATAGGATGATGGATGTAGTCTATCATCTCTACTCACCCCCGCCCACCCCATAAGGACCCGTGTTGTGAGAGAGGAACCACAAAATTCAGTTTCTTCTTCAAGAGAAACTCTCTATGCTTATGGTGATTGAGAGTGTGGATGTTGTTGGCCAAAGCATTCCACATGAAAGCAACCACTCTTGGAGGCACCAGCACATCCCACCCCGAGCTGCATGGGGATCCCACCCCTATTTGTTTGTCGCAAATAGGGTCACCATTTCCAAGAAGGCTCACACCATAGATTCACCGTAGGCTAGAATGTCATCTCCCGAAGCAAAAGTAGGAAATTTGTTGATTTGGGGAGTTTTTTCTTTTTTCTTTTTTTGATGGATAATCAGCTTCTTCTTAAAAGGTTAAAAGCAAAAGAAAGAACAACAACACGGGCCAGCAATAAGAAACCCCAGACAACTACCCACAAGCGACATAGAGAGAAAAAGGCACACCACAAATACCCAGCGACTCCTGCCACCCATATTTTTTTAAAAAAAAAAAAAAAAAAACACCAACTAGGATATATGCTGGTCATCTTTCAAAATGAATTCCCACCAAGGAAAGAGGATAGCAAAATTTGGAAATGGTCCTTTGAGGGGAAATTTTCTTCCAAGGTGTTTTTTACAAACTACACTAGGGATAGCCTTCTATTAGACGGGCTGCGGACAAGATCCTCACTTCAGCAACCCCCCTGCGCACACACACACACAATCAACAAGTGTATCACGTAAGTCAATATATACGTATATATAATAAATATGTAGGGTTTTGCTAACGTTCCCATCTTCATGGGGATGTTAGCAATGTCCTAAACTTTTTAAATGGCACATAGGGTGACCTATCGTCTATTTGAACCATTCATTCACTAATAAAACTAGGAGCAAGCCATGGTGCAAGAAACGCATTAATCAGATGATCCTAACCCTTTGAACGGGTTTAGTTTGTTACAACCATCTGTTGTTTACGAGCCATAAATCACATGGTTAGAATCATTAAAATCAAAGTGTTTCTTTATCTTTTTTGAAAGATGAAGCAATATCATTAAGGCCAATGGCCGAAAAAGGAAATAAAACACAGGAAAAAACAAAAAAAAAAAACAAAAAACAAAAACAAAAGGGAGCAAAGCAAACAACACTAAACCTATAAACACCCTTGGGGAGCCCACTCCCTGATATACAAAAGCCACCTGATTACAAACTCCAATAACAGAACCCCCAAGGTTGTGGAAGCAGTGGTTATTTCTTTCCATCCAGATAGACCCCAGACACCCCCCCCCCCCCCCCCCCCCCCCCCCAATGGAACAAAACCCTCGATTGAAGTAGGCACCACCCAACTCATGCTCACGGATAAAAGGATACTAACCAAACCACTCGAGAAAAGGAGTAATGGATGAACAGATGGTCCATTGACTCCTCAACACTCAAGCAGGGAGGACAAGCATTAGGAAAGATGAAGGCTTTTTTGTGCAAGTTATCCATTGTTAAAATCCTATTCCTTCCTGCTAACCACCCGAAGGCAATGACTTTCGGAGGCACTTCATAGGACCAATTACATGATGTGTGACTTCTAACTCCCTCTGCATCAGACCAAGACAACACCGAGAAAGCACCAGACTTGCTAAAGCGCCACATAAGCGAATCCTTTATACCCAAAGCAAGTGTGATCCCATGCGATCGAGACAAAAGATCCACAAGATCACAATATTGATCCCTACAGCAGGGGGGGAAGCCACACACCCCTAGAGCAGCTAGCACCAAAAATATCACCCACAGGGCAGAGGTAGGCCAAGGAAGTGAAGGACAACCAAACAGGAGTTTCTCCACACCAGACATCCTTCCAAAATATAATCCTAGACCCCTTCCCAATGGCAAATCTCAACCCCCCAGCTAACAACGAAGCCACACTACCACCGATTCCATAGAAAGGAGGCCATTTATAGGGAGGAATCCCTAGTCCACTAGCACATTGGGGAGGGGCCATGCTTGGTAACAGTCACCCTCCTCTAAAGGTTGGGAGTCCTCCACTCCGGATCTCCAAACCCACTTACCTAGCGGGGCCAACTTAACAACCTCCATATGCCTACTCCCCGTACCTCCATCTACAGGCTTGCACACCTCATTCCAGTTAAGTAAATGAAATTTCTTATTAGTCGCACCACCTTGCCATTAGAAATCCCTCATAAGCCCATCTATCTGAGCCAACACAGACTTGGGGCACTTAAACATAAACAAGAAGTAGAAAGGGAGATTGGAGAGGGAAGCTTTGATGAGGGTTATCCTACCACAAAGGGAGAGAGAGATATTTGCTTTACCAGGGGGGATAACTTCCTCTCCATTCTCTCCACTAACCTATCTCCGAGGTGCAGAGCAGGCTTGCCCAAGCACAAAGGGAAGCCCAAATAAGTCAAAGGGAAAGAACCAGCTTGGCAACCAAAAATCTTAGCAAGTTGGGCTACCTCAACTTGAGAGATATTAACCCTGAGAAGCTCGCTCTTATCAAAATTAATATTAAGGACATAAACTACCTTGAACCACTTGATAGCTATCCACAAATTAGCCACTTTATACTCAGAAGCCTCACAGAAGAGAAGGGTATCATCTATAAATTGGAGATGGTTAATAATCTGAGGAAAATTAACAACTTAAAAACCTTTGAAAAGACATTCGGTTTTACCTTTAGAAAGCATTTTACTAAGGGCCTCAACCACCATAACAAAGGGAAAGGGCGACAGGATCCCCTTGGCAAAGGCACCGGGTCGCTTTTAAAAAAACCAAAAGGGGACCCATTACTCAAAATCAAATTTTTTTTAGAAGAAACATAGGAACGGGTCCAATTTCTCCACTGAGCACCAAAACCCAAGCGAGTCAACATGTAATCTAAGGACCAATCCACGTGATCATATGCTTTTTCAATGTCCAACTTACATATAACACCTTGCCTTCTCGCCTTAAGGAAAGAATCCAAACATTAGTGGGCCAACGGAGCACTATCTAGGATCTACCTCCTGGCCACAAATGCACTTTGGAAAGGCTAAATTACCTTAGGGAGAACCACCTTGATTCTTTGGCTAGGTATCTTAGCAATAATCTAATAAGGAACCAGACTAATGGGTTTGAAATTTTAAAGACTATTTGCACCTTCCACCTTAGAAATAAGGGCCAACAAAGAACAACCTAACTCGGTCACAATACAACCAAAGTCAAGAAATTCTTCAGCGAAAGCCAACAATAGATCAAGCTTAATTAAATCCCAAAAAGATCAAATCAAAGTGTTACTTTAGAATCATAATAAATACAAAGGTTTGGTGACGTTTTTGCACCATGGCTTACTCAAAGTTGCATGAATGAATGAATGGTTTAGATCAACAATAGGTCACTCCATGTGCCATTTAAAAGGTTTGGTGACGTTGTTAACATCCCTTTGAAGGCGGGAGTTAACAAAACACACAGACACACACAAACAGACACAAACACATACATACATACATACACATGCACACACGCATCCATCCATCCATCCATTACATAGACACACACACACATACATACACATGCATGCATCCACCCATAGATGGATGGATCCATCACACAGACACACACATCCATCCAAGCATACACACACACATTACATAGTCCAGGCCCACATTTGAAGTGACCCTCTCATCACTCACAAAAGGCCAAAAAACTTACCAGATACAAGGATAAACAAAACTAATGAACCAACCCAGATCCAACTCTATTTTGCTACAAAATAAGAAGTTGTCATAACATTGAGTTACAAACATTCCCAGCTTCCCAAAAGGGATTCCTTTGAGCAACCACCGAATTTGCCATTAACCAATGCCCATTCGTTTACAAGGTGGAGTAGCCTTGTAAGAATAACTGCTGGGGATAAGATTTTATTCTAAAAAAAATCTTGATTAGCCTTCTTCCATTGCCCCCAAAGGATTGCATAAAAATGCATCCTCCATAATAACTTTTCCCACTTCTTGAAAGGCCCACTAGGCCATTCCACCACTATACACTCTAGATCAAGATATTAAAAGACCATCTCACCCCAAACCAGAGAAGGAAAGATTCCCACATTTCTTTTGCTACCTGGCATCATCATCATCACTGCCGTCGCCACCACCACCACCACCATCTAAGCCTTATTCCAACTAATTGGGGTTGGTTACATGAATCCTTTTCTACCATTCCACTCTATTAAGGGCCATAACTTCAATTAGAACATAGGTCATTGTGTCTTTTCATACTCGACTCACGTCCTTTTGGGCCTTCCTTTGCCCTTTTAGAGCCTTCAACTTGTACTACCTCACTCCTGACAAGTGCGATTCTTGACCTGCATTGCACATGACCAAACCATCTATGTCTACTTTCCCTCATCTTGATACCCATTGGTGCTACTCCTAAATTCCCTTGAATGCATTCATTTCTAATTCTATCCTTCCTCGTCTAGCCACTCATCCATCTCAACATCCTCATTCAACTACACTCATCCCAACACTCTATCCCATAAAGCATGGCTGATCTTATAGCCATCCTATAAAATTTCCCATTCAGTTTGAGTGGTACACAATCATCACATAAAACTCCAAACACACATCTCCATTTCATCCGGCCGCTTGAATTCTATGGGCAACATCCTTCTCATCTCTCCACTCTCACAAATTATCGACCCAAGAAATCGGAAGCGGTCATTTTGGGAAACTTCTTGGTTAACAATCATTACTAATTCCTAGTTCCCACTCATATTGTTACTAAAATTGCACTTCATCATATACTATTTTAATCCAACTAATTTTATATCCTTTAGATTCTAAAGGATATCTCCATAAATCTAGCTATGTCAATGCCCTCCCCCATCTTGTCAATTAAAACCATGTCATCTGAAAACAACATACACCATGGGATCTCTTCTTACAAATGCCTCATTGACTTGTCCATAACCAATGAAAAAAGGTACAGGCTCAATGTCAACCCCTGGTGCAAACCTATGGTAATTGGGAACTCACTTGTCTCTTCACTATTGGTCCTCACATTAGTTATTGCTCCCTCATACATAAATGTCAATATATCCTCTTGAAATTAATTTCTCTCTCAATACCTACTAGATTAACTCTTTAGGAACCCTCTCTAAGTCAATAAAGATCATGCGGAGATCCTTCCTCCTCTCCTTATATTTCTCCATCACTTGTCTAAGTACAAAAATAGCTTTAGCAGTAGATCTCCCTGCCCAATTACTCGTTCCCAAAGTTTCATAGTATGGGTCATAAATTTAATCCCATAATAGTTAGTGTAGCTTTGTATATCTCCTTTATTCTTATACATAGGTACCATGGTACATTTCCTCCATTAGTCTAGCATTTTCTTCAATCTTACAATCTTGATGAACAACTTTGTCAACCAAAATAACCTAGTATCCCCCATACACTTTTAAACCTCTATTGGTATGCCATCTAGTCCAAGGGCCTTTCCTGTTTTCATCCTCAACAAAGCTTCTTTCACTTTAAACATACTAATCCTTTGAAAGTATCCAATTCCATGGACTCCAATGTCATTTGAGTTTATGGTTCCTTCTATCTCTATGCTCTCAGAGTGATTGCCATTTAACAAGTTTCAAAAATAGCTTCACCACCTTTCATAGATCTCATTATCCTAGACTAGTACCCTCTAGTCATTGCTCTTAATGCATCCAACATGATCTAGATCCCTACTCTTCCTCCCTCTTATTTTTGCAAGTTTGAAGACATCTTTCTCACATTCTCTTGTCCCTAATTATTGTAAAGATCATCATAACTCTTACATTAGCCTCACTTACTACTTTCCTAGTAATCTTTTTGACATTTCTATATTGATCAACATTTTTATTATTTCTAGTCCCTTGCTAGAGAATGAAACATACACACTTCTCATTAATAGCTTTTGGTACATCGTCATTCCAGTACCAAGTTTCCTTATATGATTGGATTTTCCCCTCTAAATACTCATAAAACATCTTTCGACACTTTCCTAATGCACTCAACCATCTCATACCACATAACGTTCACTTCTTCCTCAACATTCCACTTTCCTTTTTCCTAAAATTTATTTATGAATAACATTGTTTTTTCTCGTTTTAAATTCCACCACTCAGTTTTAGACACCTATTAATTTCATTCCATTTCTTCCATATCTTGAGGTAAACATCCATAAGCATAAACCTATGTTGCACGGTCAAACATTCTCCAGGTATAAGCTTGCGATCCTTACAAATTTGTTACATCTCCTGAGTAGAAAGAAATCTATTTGGCTTATATATAATCCACTTTTGAAAGCTATTAAATACACATCTCTATTTGTGAAGTATATGTTTACTAGAGCTAGATTGTATGCCATAGCAAAATCAAGGATAGCTTCCCCCATCGAATTTCTTCTCCTAAAACCATATCCTCCAGGTACCCTCTCATATCCTCTACTTTCTTTTCTTACATGACCATTTAAGTCTACTACTACAAATATTGTCAGGCCTGTGTCCTAGTGTCTATTCCATTCCGTAGGATCCCGCGGTCCTCTCGGTCGAATTCCGTCGACCCGCGACCCGTAAATTGCATTTGCACATGACCCTGAGTCACATCTTGTAAACCCGAGTCGACTCAACCCAAGACTTATGCCATTGCGACCGCGCCGCGCCGCGGTTCCGATGTCGCGTCTCGTGCGCCAATTCGACGCTTAGATCATAAGTTGTGGACCGCGCATGATTACGGTCATGGACCGCGCGTTGCGGGACCTACCTATCCAAATTGCACATTTCCCTGGCAACCATCATCATGAGGATGATGTCACCCTAGGGGTGACATCACCCTAGCTATAGCCCCTAGCCCATAGCCCTAGGCATGCTCTTACAACTCATAATGACCTTGGCCCATGCCTCCCTTACAACTCATGATTGCCTAGCTAGAAAAGCAATCATTTCTCCTTTCTCTCTCTTATCTCTCTCCCTCCCTCTTTCTTTCTCATTTCCTAAAAAAAAGAGCTCCCAACGTCCATGAGAGCTCTCCATTTCCAGCCCTTTGCAAGCTCTCCACCCTCAAATCCAACCCTCCAAAATCAATCCCAACCGTTGAATCTCATCCCTTGGAGCTCTAGAACATAGTGGTGGAAGAAGGAGATCAAGATCTAAGGTGGGTGCATGTTTAGAATTAGATCCTTCCATCCTTTCATTGATTTTTAGTTTTCATTGCATGGGATCATGTAGGACCCACCAATCAATGGTGGAGATCCTACTTGACCATTTGGATGTGGCCGATGGCCCATCCTTGATACATGCATGATCCATGATGGGGTCATTCTCCATGGACCCCATCATGATGTTTTTATTGAATCCATGCTATTGATGGGTCATCTAGACCCTTGATCCATGGTGGGGATGCCATCCCCACCTCAGATTTTTTTCTATGTAGGGCCATGCAATGCTTGGGACCCATCTTGATTAATGTATGGTGTATGATGCATGTATTGAGAGGCCTATAGTGGTGGGGTCCCTCCATCACGCGTCTTTCTCTCTCTCTCTCTCTCTTTTGATCCTTGCATGATGGCCCACTTGATGATGTATGTTGTTGTCCAACTTGGGGCATCCACACATGCAAATTTTTGGGACACCTTGCTGCCCATTTTCGGGCCAATCCGGATGGAGAAAAACACATAGGATAGCTTGACTTTCTGGATGTATGGCCCACCCACATGGACCCCATTGTAATGTATGTATTTTATCCATGCCAGCTCTCCATGGGGCCCACCTTGCTAGACCGTCCAGATCACGGGACACACCGTGAAGTATCTGTTTTATCCATGTTGTCCGTCCATGGGATGCATGATGCACGTGTTTTCCCATGCCATCCAGCAGGGCATGGGGCCTACCGTGACGTGTGGGTTTTATCCCCACCATTCATCCATCTGATGGGGTGTGGACCCCACACATGTGGTCCCACCTGATGAAACCACACCGTCCAAACCTTGGACACGGGACCCACCAGCTTTATGGCTGTTGTTTAACGTCAGCAAGTTCTGGGGGCCTGACCATGAGGTATGTGTATATCCATACCATCCTCCATTTCGCAGCCACGTGGGGCCCACCCCACATGTGTTGCACATGTGGGGGTGGGGCCCACATTGATGTATATATTCTGTATCCACACCGTCCATCCATGGACGGTGCTGTGTGGGGCCGACCGTGATGTATGGGTCTTGGCGACACCATCCGTTTACTGGATGGGTGTGGCCCACCTTGGTATATTTGTTTCATCTAGCCGTCCATCTGTTTTGGACGTGGGGAGTGCTGCACGTGTGGGGGTGAGGCCCACCTAGATGTATGTATTTTGTATTTACACCGTCCGTCCCTAGACGGTGCTGTGGGACGCACCATGATGTATGTGCATTATCTGCACCGTCCGTGAGATCCATGTCGTACGTGCAATCCACACCGTCCATCCTTGGGGCCCGCTGTGATATACATGTTTTATCAGCGCCGTCAAGCCTGTGGACCCCACATAGTGATGTATATGAGGCCTTTGAATGAGGCCCAATGTGATATTTTGCGGCCCATTGATGTGGCCCAATGTGATATATTTGCGGCCCATTTGGTGAGGCCCATTGTGATGTATTTGCGGCCCAATTGGTGAGGCCCATTGTGATGTTTTGTGGCCCATTTGGTGAGGCCCATTGTAATGTATATTAGGCCAGTGAGTGAGGCCCATTATGTTGTATGTGAGGCCCAATATGATGTGTTTGAGGCCCTTATGTGAGGCCCAATATGATGTGTTTGAGGCCCTTATGTGAGGCCCAATATGATGTATATGTGGCCCATTTGGTGAGGCCCATTGTGATGTATTTGTGGCCCATTTGGTGAGGCCCATTGTGATGTATTTGTGGCCCATTTGGTGAGGCCCATTGTGATGTATATTAGGCCCTTGAGTGAGGCCTATTATGTTATATATGAGGCCTTTGTGTGAGGCCCAATGGGATGTGTATTAGGCCCTTATGTGAGGTCATGGGCCCACTATATGTTTGGCTCTATGAGGGCCACTCCTTGAGAGCAATGTTGGTTAAATGTCCACACTGATGGGTAATGATGGTTAAATGTCCACATTGTGACCTTCTCTTAGGCCTTGTTAGGCCCATTCTCATCCTTCTCTAAGTGGGTTTACCCTAATCATTGGGCCCCATTGATGTTTGCATGACCCATCTATTCATATTGGGCTAACCCATAATGTTGGGCCCCCATTGGTTGCTTGTAGGATTATTTCTTTTTAATCTTGAAGTCCATCTAGGATTTATTTGAGCCCCCTAGGGCATCTAACGGGCATATGATAGTATGGTGAAGGAAGCCCGTTCCGGATCCTTAGGATTATAGGCAGACCACCTAGGCCCAACCTTGATTTGAGAAGAGTTCATCCTCACCGTAGACGGAGGGATCCGTGCTATCGGATTTGGTATATCCACAGTTGAGGACCGATCTTTATGTTATGGTTTAAATCGGTTGTCCTTCTATGGACCCCGCCTTGTATATAGGTCGATTATTGATGCCGATTATGAGTATATGATAGCATAACATCATGATACATGCTCATACGCATCATCTGCATGCTTGTTAAGAGATGTGGTTGACCATCGCATATGCCATTGGGCAGGTTGTTTATGGGACTCCCTGATAGGCGGAGTTGTCCCACATGAGCGCACGGTATGCGCAGGATTGATGTATGATTGGACTGCGTGACTCATGAATCTTGCATTTGTGTGATTATGATTACTGTACACCCTAGGGACATCAGGGTTGTAGCCTCCGCAGATATAGCGTAGATGGCAGGATTGGATACCGGAAATTCTTGTTAAGCACGGGGGCGTGAAGGATGTCCTAGGGTGAAAGTCCCCAAACCCTTATGGTACCATGGAAGATGCTCCAATGCCTAGACCAAGTGGATGTATGAGCGCATGAGGGCCGAATACCAGGAGGTCGCGTCTCCCACTGTGTTGTTGTCGGTTGGAAGGGGGTGTGGCCTTACCTGCCCGAGGGTAGGGGCAATTGCTAGGCTGAGTCTGACCAACTCATAAAAGGGTCCGTTATCGACGTGCCAGATAGATATTGGTTGACTATTGGTCAGGCGGATAGTGAGGCCTCTTTCGCTTGCACGGTTGTGCGTTCAATGTGGAGCGGCAATATGGTGTATAGTGTATTAGACCCCGGTGATATCCCAAAGTTGAGCTGTGTTGATATGTGGATTCAGATGAGGATTGGTATGCTTGAGTTGCATCTCGCATTGCATGGCCTTGGTGTGGCCGATAGCATTCATGCCTTGTATCGCATGGCCTTGGTGTGACCGATAGCATTCATGCCTTGCATCGCATAGCCTTAGTACGGCTAATAGTATTCATGGACTTATCTGCATGTTTCCACATTACTCTGATATTACATACTTGCATTGCTACCTTGCGCACACACTTTCATCACCCTCTAAGCTTTCTATAAGCTTATGCACAATAGATGCGTGCAAATGACGCCAAGACGCAGTTGTAGCCGAGCAAGATCAGGAGTGTGCAGCTGAGCTTCCAGAGCCTTTTTGTTATCATTGTATTTCTTTTTTTGCGCATTGTATCTCAAGTTTTTTATTATAGTGGATTTTGTGATGATGTTCTGGCTATTGTTCGTGGGTTATGCTTTTGGTTATGCTTTTTATGGATCAAATTCATGTTAAAAATCCTCCTTGTAGGATCCCAGGATCGGAACCTGATATATGGTGGCGGGAGCTGAGAATTGGGTACTACGGAGGCTGTCAGCGCCGGATTCGGGGATCGGAAATTTTATGAGCCCGGTTTCTGAGTTTGGGGCGTGACAAATATCCTCTCTCCGTTCAGAATTTCTTGCATTAGTGCATCCATATTCTCCCAGAATATTTCTATCCTCTAACTCTACCTGCAGCGTATATTTACTAATAACATTGGTTATCTCCTCTCCTAACACAAGTTTTATTAATAAGATCCCATTACTTACTCTCTTAACATCTATACTATATCCTTTAAATCTTTATTACCACTTTTCCCTACCCCATTTCTATTATTTTCATGATTGATTGTAGGATCCCAAAAAAGGCACAATGCCCTTTTAGCAGGTTATGGTCCCTTGTACTCTCTCACATAACCTTATCTTTTATTTAGAAGATTCTAGTAATTCAAAAAAAACCTGAACTAAATAAACATACCTACAATCAATCATGACAATTTGACATTCATGCAGAAAAATATCAGTATCACTGATTTGTAACCGAGATTAATTTAAAACCTGAAACAAAATAAACAAACCTACAAAAAATCATGACTATTTGACATTCATGTAGAAAAATACCAATAGAACTGTTTTGCAATTGAGATTAATTTTAAAAATGACCCAAATATTTAGTACGATCACATGATCAGCAGTTTGCAAATAGTCTTAGATTCGGACTGCAAATTAATTGGAAGATATGGGGAATTGCTCTAAAACACAAACCATTGAATTTCTCTTCTGACTATAGTAGCACTGCTCCCAAAACAAAAGGAATTGTTGGATCAGTTATGACAATAAAAGATATGATCTCACAGTGGAAAACATGGATGGACTAGAATATCACTTCTTTTTTTAATTTAAAACTGTTGATTTTGAACTGTTATTTATTCCACACACACACACACACACACACACACACACACAGAAAAAAAAAAAAAAAAAGGTTGATTAATAATGGAATGGATTGTTTACAGAAGTTCTCTGTTTAATTCTCCAAGCATATGGCAGTTCATCTCTAGAAGGAAATAGATACTATTTTCTAAACAGTTAATTGAAAAACTCATTTTCAATAGAAGATACAGAACAATGCCGAATACAAAAAATAAAAAAGAGAGTGACAATTTTCAATGTGGCCACCAACAGTATTTATTGATCTGGTTCAAATTCCAATATTAGAACAAAATAGCATTCTTCCAAGACTAGGATTTAAAAAAAAAAAAACTGTACAATAGCTTTAGTATGAAATAAAACAAAAAAAACAGAAAGGAGCTTCTCTTGCTAGGTAATGCGCAAATGAAGTTTGCCTTGGCTAAAAGCATAACAAATAATTGGATGTCATCAAAAAGATATAATGAAGTGTTCAAAATCAACTCTATTAGAAATGTCAATATGGAAAAATAAGTGTCATTGAATAAATAAACCTGTTGAAGTAAATCTCACCGCTGCAATTCCTTGATAAAAATCAAAATTCCGCAAATTCATCCACAAATTGATTGAAACCTAAGCTCACCTAAGGAAAGAGGCATGACGCTATAGAAACGGTACTTACGAGGTATACAAATCCTTCTGAAGCTTCAGCAATGTCTTTCATTCGATCTGTTGGAGTAGTGGGTGTTGTGAGGAGCACCTCCAATGACAGAAAGGAATTAGTATTACTTTTGTATTCTAATACAAATGGAAAGAGAGAATGATACTCAGATTGATCAACAAGGAAAAAAACCAGGTACTTTGCCCAGTGGAATATCAATCCACTTGAATTTCTGTAAAAAGCAAATATATTATTCAAGACTCATGCATAAAGAGTAAAGAAAATAAAACAACCAGAAGTGAACAAACCTAATATAAATAGAAAGAGAGAACGATGCTCAGATTGATCAACTAGGGAAAAAAACCGGGTAATTTGCCCAGCGGAATATTAATCCACTAGAACTTCTGTACAACACAAATATATTATTCAAGTCTCATGCATAAAGAGTAAAGAAAATAAAACAGCCATAGAAGTGAACAAGCTTGCAACTAGAAGGCACCTTAAACTTCTTTATACTTAGGTCACAGATGATCAATGTAGAATTGGCCGGTACCTACTACTTCTTGATTAAGCATTATAAGTACTATCACTGGTTAAAGACTAGATAACAGCTAAGCGTGTTCTCTCTTGTAAGAAATCAGTGCAATAGTAACCAAAATGAATTTATTTCCTCTAATGACATCATTCGAAACACAGAAGTCGCACATCTATCATGCATGCATACATTCATACATGTCATCCATGCATCCATCCATACATACATACATTAATAAATCCATCCATCCATCCATGCATACACACACTAATACATCCATCCATCCATCCATCCATGCATACATGCATACATTAGTACATCTAACTATCCATCTATGCATACATACACTAACACATCCATCTATCCATCCATCCATCCATCCAACCATCCATACAACTATCCAACCAACCAACCATTGATCCATTCATGCATACATACATGATCCATCCATCCATCTATGCATATCTACATACATACACACAAATATGATCCATCCATCCATATGCGCGCGCACACATACATGATCCATCCATGCATGCATACATACGTGATCCATCAAACCATGCTTACATGCATACAACCATATATGTATATCCATCCATCAATCCATGCATGCATATACTAATGCATCCATCCACCTGTGCATGACAACATGAATCCATGATCCCTACATACATGCACAACACATCCATCTATAAGACATCTATTCATCCATCCATCAATGCATACATCCACACATATACATATCATACATCCATCCATATATGCATACATAATTATGAAATGAAATAATAATTTTTTTAAGTAAATAGATCTTTTATTTTTTTTCATAATTTTTAACTCAAAAAACTAATTTTTTTTGTTGAAAAATCCAATAAATCACTCGTCAACGTCCATCCATAAAAAGAAAACATTAACAAGTATTTGCATGAAACAGTGTCATTATTTTTTTTAAAAATAAAACAATTGTTTTTTTTTTTTTTTTTTTTTTTTTTTTGCATTTTGAAAATTTAATAATTCAACAAAATGAAAGCATTGAAGAGGAGTGGTCAAACTCTAGTCCCCAACCAGATCCCCAATTTTTTATTTTTTATTTTTTTTTGATTTTTTCTAATTTTTGCATATTTACGCACGTTTTCTCCCTTTCCCAAAATTTTCCCCAAAATGAGGGATTTGATTCGCGAAAAAGGAAGAGTAGTAGTTGAAATCCACTCCCCAACCATATCTCCAAATTTATAAAATAACTAAATAAAATTTTTTTTTAAAAAAAAATTTCTAATTTTCACGTGTTTTTCCCATTTCCCAAAATTTCCCCCAAATTGAGGTATTTGATTCACGAAAATGGAAGGGGATTGGTCAAAATCCACTTCCCAACCAGATCCCCTAAGATAAAATAAAATAAAAAACTGATTTTCTATTTAAAAGAAATGTTTTTCTTGATTCCGGCCTACCGAGCTTTCAATCCGTAATTTCTCCCCCAAATGAGAGGTTTGATCCACAACAAAGGAAGATGAGGTGCTGAAATCCCTCGATTTATTTTTTTACAAAAATGGATTTCTTTTTTTTTTTTTCTGAATTTCAGACCATTTACACATATACAGTGGGCTTCGAGATATCGCTGTTACAATTGAACCCTGGAATATGATTTACGGTTGATATTGTTTTCCCCCTTTATCTTGCATTATTGTGACAACTGACATTAAGTGCTCATGGTAGTTCTAAATATTAATTTCTGCTTCAGCAGCAAGTATTTACAACCTTAATAAGCCAAACATTCAAAACTTGAATTCCCAAAGAGAGAGAGAGAGAGGGGGGGGGGGGGGGGGGGGGGGGGCTTACTAACTCAATTTTATTTTTAACAGCCTCTTCTCTCAAAATCTTGGTCTCCTCTAGAGGGACATCTGGCACCACAAGTCCTGCAAAGTATGATAACTATTAGGCACAATTCCTTCATTGGTCAAGGATGATTTTTATTCAGGAAATCTATTAGCCACTAAACTAACACCATGCCAATGACTATTGAAGAAAATAAAACATCAATGGTTACCACTCATTGAAGCAATATTAGAAGGGGTATGAATCGTAAGATCTAGTGTTCGAAATATCGGTATCGTGTCACATATCGCACCCTTGGGATACGGATACGTATCGGTTATCGCATGATATATATCAGTTGTATCGCGTAATGTATCGCTGATGTTGGAAACATGGGGAAACATTGGAAATCGGTTGAATTTTTCAATGAAATTTCAGTGATTATTAAAAAAGATATCAATACACACTTACAAATCAAAACATGACAAAAGCAAAGTGTACATAATAGGTTTTCTTTGTATGGGGTCCTAATCTATGCGTTGTCTAAAGGAATTGATGCAAGTATATTCAAAGCAAGGTATCGGTATCGGTTGGCGTAACGATACCCACCGATAGTCCGATACAGATACGGATACAAGGGCGTAACGGCGATACGGGGGCGTAACGGCCCGCAACAGTGCAAAAAAAAATTTGCCAAAAAAATATGAAAAAATATGGATTAAATCCGAAATATTATAAGTATTCCAAATATGCATTCAACAGTGCAAAAAAAAATTTTCCAAAAAAATATGAAAAAATATGGATTAAATCCGGAATATTATAAGTATTCCAAATATGCATTCATTTATAATTTGAAACATGTTTATGGTGGTGTAACGGTCCACTCTTTGGTGAGAATGCTATATCGGGCTGTCTGATGGATTTATGAACCTGAAAACCTGGAATTAACTGCAAACCTTTTATATTTAGTTTTCTAACTAAATATATATATATATATATATATATATATATATATATATGGGAAAAGGTACAATGCGCTCGAGCTGATTTTAACATCCCATGAGGTTGAGTTGTGTGGGCCCCACCGTGATGCGTTTCGAACATCAACACCGTGCATTTGATGCGTCCCCTTTAAATTATGGGATATTCCAAAAATCAGCCGTATATGGAACTCAGGTGGGTCATACCATCTAAAATCATGTGAAGACATGCCAAAAACATATAAAAGCACTTGGTGGGGCCCACCTGAGTTTTGAATGCGTCTGAAACTTGGTCCGAACCCTCATCCAAGTGGGACACACATAATGGATGGGCTGGATTTGCAAACCACATCTCGATGGGCCCAAAAAATGATTATGAATGTTTTAATGGTGCACGGCCCCTCTCAACTTCTGTATGTGGTGTGGCCCACACAAGTCACGGATTGACTTGATTTTTGAGACCTAGACCCATGATGGAATGGTGCATCTGACTGATGGTGTTGATGTTCGAAACGCATCACGGTGGGGCCCACACAGCTCGACCTCATGGGACGTTAAAATCAGCTCGAGCGCATTGTACCTTTTCCCTATATATATATATATATACACTATAATGAATGTAATACCAAAACATCTTATATTTTCAAGTTTTCCTTTTATTTATTGTGCTAGTGCATTTCAATTCAATTCAATATATAGATTTACGGACTTTTGTATCCTATTATGTAATTCCAATACCTAACAATTTGATATCATTTTCCTCAATAGATCTTTAAAAAAAAAAAAAATTTAAATTGGGGTAAATAGTATTGTCAATTCGGAGCTTATTAGGGGACCGTTTGATGCCCTAAACTAGCCTCAAATTAATGCAATCTATTGCCACTTATCCCACTAATGGATTGGTGGACATTTATTGGACAATGAAAAATGAAAAATATCAAATGGTCCTATTTCAAAAAACAAGTGTCTGCAAACTAATAGTGAAAATTGTTCAAACAATTTAATTTTGGGATTGTGACTTAGCAACAATGTCCCAAAATTTAATTGGTTAATTTTGAGTTGATATATACCTCGTGTATAAATTTTTAGGGCCATGTACGTGGGGTTCACTCGATTATGTATTATATATACATGCCATCCATCCTTTTTATCAACTCATTTAAGGTATTGGAAAAAAAATAGGCAAATCCAAATCTTAGGTGGACCACTAGTGGGCCAGGCGGGCCACCTCAATATATTTGTATATCCATGCTGTCAATCCATTTTGCCAACTCATTTTAAGGCATGGTCCAAAAATTCAGGTAGATTTAAATCTTCAGTGGACCACTAGTGAGCATGCCTTTAAAAGTGGGGCCCACCTCAATGCATTTGTTGTATATCCATGTGGTCCATCCTTTTTGCCCACTTATTTCAGGGCATGGACCAAAAAATGAGGCTGATCCAAATCTTAGGTTGTAACACCCCGGATTTTTGCCAACCTGGAGTTAGACATCATTAGGCAATGAGTCGATCATAACACCTTAATTGACTTCTCAGAACTCAATCTTAAAGCCTCAAATCCCTTTTTAACCAATTTCCTTCAAAATCTCACCTTTCAACACCTTATTCTTCAAATTTTTCCAAGTACTTTCATATTAGACACTAATCCTAAAGTTTAAATGATGAAGAACAATAATGAAATTAAAATTTACTATAAATAATAAATAAATAAATAAAATGGGCTTTTGACCATTAACCTTTTGGAATCTCACAAAACAAATAGGTTATTTGGATAGAGCAGCTTCTCCTACCCCAAAATCATATATTGTACGTTGAATAACTCATTTCGGTTTGCAAAATACACCTATTTCAAATATCGGATGGTGAAACCACCCCCAAACTGTCCAGCAAGTGGCGATGGCATCGCCGTGACGGCGAGGCCTCGCCGGCCAGCGAGCCACAGCAGGCCGGGAAGCCTATTTTCTACAGTTTTCTCCAGTTTTTTTTTATCCGACTTCGAAAAGTCATATCTCCCTCAATATAACTCCATTTTAGGTGATTCAAAAGCCAGATTGAAGCTCGATGAGTCTAGTTTCATATAAAAATAAGTGAAAAATATAATAAAATGTTTAATGTAGTTAAATATAGGTCGTTGTGATAACTCCCTGAAAAATCATTTGTTTGGACAGCTGCGTCTAGAATTTTTAGAATTTTTCTACAACACGAAATCTAATGAAATTTGGTAGAGATGAAGTAGACTTGATGACAAACTACTAGAAAAATAATTAAAATAATATATTAATTAAAAGTGCTAGAAAGGGACGTAGAACTGCCCTAGGACCTTATTCTGTCGTAATTAGGGCATAATTTAGTTAAGTACTAAACAGAATAATCAGTAAAATTCGCTTGAACCACTTTAAATACAAACTGCAAGACCCAAAACTTGTAGAATCATTAGTGCTACATTACCCTATAACTTAGGATCAATCTCTAAACCCAGTTGCTCTCGGGAGCGCATTAAAACTCCGTATCGGACCTGGACCGCGCGTCGAAAATCCAATTACCGCGAAACTATACGCTTATGACCGTTTCACTGGGCTTGACAACCATCTCGGAAATCAAATCCAGGTAGTATACAGAAACACGCAACTTGAGCCCGGAACGAAGTGTGTGAGAAACGCGAATACCTTTCGAAAATGAACTCAGATTTAAGTGAATTGAGTCGTTCGCTTGCAGGCCAAATATAAGGATTCAGACCGTCAAAATCTAACTCAATTACACCCTCGGATCAAGGAAACTTTCTAACACATGTCAGTATACTTGTGGCCCTGATCGAGCAATGATGACCGTTGAACTGAAACTGGTCCTCCACGGTCGATCCGTACATCCGATCGGACCGAAAACTTAACCCGACCTAGATCTAATGCCAGGGAGCTTAAGTCCGACCGCACGCAAAAAGGGGGCCACTAGAAGTGCTCCGTTAAGCCGAAACAGACGACTTTTGGCTATAACCTAAGTATACCATGGCCCTGGGGCCATTTCCGTCAGTTCTGGGCCTATATAAGGGCCTTAAACCCTCTCACTCCATTCACATACGAATTTGCAAACCCTAGAGAGAAAAGAGAGAAGAAAGAGAAGGAAAGAGAGAGAAGTGAGGGGGAGAGTTGGTGTTTGTTCGTGGGATTCCATCCCGCCGCTCCACGTGCCTAACTATCACCTCTGTATCGCTATTCTGGCGATTCCGATCCCGTTCTTAGGTAAGAAATCCTAACCCTAATCTGTTTTAAGGTTTCAAATAGTGTAATGGATGAAATAGCTAACCTATTTCATACTGTAGGTTGTCGTTGTGCTGTAGACAAAGGCGTTGTGTTCAAACTGAGTTCGGTTCGAGTTTACCGACGAAAGGTGCAGACTATAAACGTTTAGGTTATGGTTTTCAAGGCTTTCAATGTCATTTAATGATTTATAAGTGACTTAGTTGTCGTTTCACATACTAGATACATCGTTTCCCTCGCTTTACAGATATATATGAACTATGTTGAATATGTTGTATTTCATGTGTTTGTTGAAATGTTTGAATGGGTATGGAATTTGGATTCGTGCTTGCCATGATTATCCATCGTGGATATAGGGTTGTTGTATGTGCAACAACCCCTTGGCGAAAGGATTTGCCCTAATACATGTTATGGCCAACATACGTCATGTATGTTATAGTGTGTAGTCTAAGTGTTTGTAAGAATGTTCAAATGAATATGGAATTATGATTTGTGCATGCCATGATTATTGGTTGCTAATGCATGATCGTTGCACTCGTGGGAACTCCTTTGTGAAAGGATTCACTACTATATGTGCTTTTAACTAACTTATTACATGTACGTAATGTGTAGTCTAAGTGTTTGATAAAATGCCTGAGTGAGAAAATACTTAATGTAATGTGCTTAATGAGGGTGTTGAGATAGGATTCTCAATCCCCTTATCTAGGGTTGCAATTTCCTTCATGTAATCTATTTTACTAATATGTGATTTGTGAATTAAATGCTCATGTATGTTAACATGTATTCTATGTGTTCGTTGAAATGCTGATATGAGATCTATATTTAATTGTGTTGTTACATGCTGTCTTGGCTATTACATCTGAATGTTATTGATCTGGAGTGTGTTTGCGGCTACGCTACAGTCTAGGCAATCGGTAATTATTTATGACCTGTGGCTGAACTGTTTCAGCCACGACAATGCGTTCGACGAATCCGAGTCGTACGTCGCTTGACGACAGTGGCTAGGCCACGCGGAATTCTTATGCACTCCATGTCGATTAAGTCTATGTGCGCTCGTACTAGTCGAGCTTGTCAAGTAACCCGATTGGCCCAATGTATGTTCACCATGTATGGACGCTACTGCTTGAATCTAAGGTATCAAACTCACCAGTGGAAACCCCGTTAACCTTGGTACCTCGATCCGCTAAGACTCATGAGCCGGGCATAGTGGTATGGGACACCATGGTCAAGCTGTCGGCCTACGCTGGGGTGACGAGTCTCCCCGTAGTGACCAGTGAGCAACACCGCCTCATGAGCCGAATACGGTGGTATGGGACACTGTATTCGAGTTGTCGGCTTACACTGATCAGGTGACGAGCCCTTTGTAGTGACCTCGAGCATACTCTGAAACTACGTTGAGGCGACGAACCTTTCTGTAGCGACTAGAGTATAAACTAGGCCTACACTGATCAGGTGATGAGCCATTTGTAGTGACCTAGAACCGCAACATCGTATGATATTTACTAGGACTGGCGACCCTAGAATAGATCATTGTTTGGGAAATGATATAAGGGAGGTACCTAAACTTCTCAATCCTGCTGTATGAAAAGGTCTAATAAGAACTCAGTAATCACGTTCATGCACCGCATTGCATGTGCCTTTGGCGTTGGAGTTGAGCACTGTGGAAGGGGTGCATGCCGCGACCGTGAGATGAAGTTCGCAGAGGGAGTGCGGGCGAGGGCATACATCATTAATACATATCATCCTTGCATTAACCAGAGTACTTAGGAATGCTTGATTGTATTGCTTTATCATTACTGCATGACTGAATTGATAACATGTTAACCTTTGCTTTATAGCTTCACTGAGTTGATCACTCATTCCCGCGTTCTGGGACGGTGTTTTAAACACCAACCAGACTTTTTCTTAGCTGCAGGTGATGGCGATGCCTACGAGGCGGAGCCTGATTTCAAGGATGATGAGGAGGCGTTCTCCTATATGCAATTATCAGGCGGGTTCGTGTGAGCCATGTCCTAATTTTCGGGGCTACAGGGATACTGACTAGATGCTCCTACACAGTTATTCTAAAATTTTGGAACACACCTGTATATTCATTTTAACCACTTTGGGAATATACTTGTAATTATATAACCTAGTGACATTCATACTCTGAGGGCTTGTCATTAATTTTATACAGTTTATATACGTATCACAGCCTTCCGCCAGCGTAATTTAATTGCCTCTGGAGTATGATATGCTGATTTGGTATAATCTCACTCATGTTTAATGCACTAATACAGACAACATTCAATCATCATCATATATGTTGCATAAGTGATGTTTTGGAACTCAGGAGTCGGGCTCCTGCTCGACCCCCGATTTTCAGGGCATTACATAGGTGGATCACAAAATGGGCCTTAAGAAGATTTTAACGGTGGGCATTCAATCCCAACTGCGTGGTCCAATTGAGATTTTGATCCCTTCATTTCAAGGATCATGCTTTAAAATGAACTTGAAAAATTATGGATGGCATGGATTTACCATACATAAATCATGGTGGGCCCCACCCCACATAATAAAATAGTGAGCGTGCACTGCAAATTATTAAAAAAAAAAAAAAATGCATGGCTGTTCACAGCCACGCCATTCCGTTCATTTTTTCTGGAAAAAGAAAAGAAGAGAGGGAAATGAAAAGAAAAGAGGGAAAGAAGAGAGGGGACCAAACCGAGAGAGAGAGAGAGAGAGAGAGAGAGAGAGAGAGAGACAGAGAGAGAGAGAGAGGAAGAAGAAGAAGGGCAGCAACTGCTACTGCTGCAGCAACAGCAACAGCAACAGCAGTAGCGCCATGATAAGAAGAAAAAAAAAAAAAAAAGGGATTTTTTTTTCTTTTTTGTTTTCCATTTTTTTCATTTTTCTTTAAGGTTATGGACCGTAACAGCCGTTGCGAACCCAAAAAATAGAGGTGCCACATGGGGATTTCTGAATTTTTTGGGAGATTGATTTCCCTTAATGATGTTTTGCAAGCAAAACCTGTTAACAAGGATTCGGATAAACTATATGTATGGAAAGAGATAAGTGACCATGTCATGAACTGAAAAGGATGGGCACTTCAAATGGTGGCACAAAATGGCATGGTAAAGCTAGTTGGTGGTATTTGGTAGAATAACAACATGGTAATGTTGCCCAGTAATTGAACAACATGGTGAAGTCCTCATTGCCAACCTTGACTGAGAAAGAAAAAGGAATGATTCTAGTTAAAATAACACATTACAAACATAGAAACCAACACAATTTCCTAAAAATGGTGTATAGAATCATTGGGAAACATGTAAAAAAGTAAGCATACTATCCAAAAATAGATAAAGCCATGCCAAATTCCTAATTTGCTAGGAAATTCACATTTCAGTGGAAAAGATATTTTCTCCTTGTATTCCAATACAATAGCAAAAGTTGACATAAATAATGACACACATACATGATTTTGATATATAAATATGATACATGGATTCTATTGTATCAAAACATTAAATAAAGGCGATTATTTTAGTTGACGTAAATTACCATGTACACCAGCATCTTTTATGGTAGACATGAACTCATGAATTCCACGCTTAAGAATTGGGTTGTAATATGTGAATAAACTGATTGGACAGGATACTTGAGGAACCACCTGCAATGAAAGCCTATATCAGAACTTAATAGCACATAATTCAAACTTGCAGATTGTTAAGAAGTTCAAAGTAGAAGAAAACCATATAGGTTGCTAGAAGGATGTATGTGGACCAGATTTACATCACAATAGAAGGTATGAAGAATTAAAAGGGAGACCATGAACCAAAAAAATTACAAAAGCTAGAGAATTAGTATTTCCCATCTACCGGGGATACAGGTCGGCGTCTAGTAAGAAAATATGCATGCACAGAACACAAAAGAAAGTAAAAGATGATTAATGTGTCGGAGAAACATGGGTTCATGAGACTTTTAATGTAGTAAGTATGATGGAGATGAACCATTACAGAATGATGTTAGGCTTCAAATTATTATTAGCATTTCAAATGGGTTTTGCCACGACCAATTCAACGAATTAGCTGCGCGCAGCAAGTTTTTTTTTTTTTTTTTTAATGTAAATAACGCAACTTTGTTATAGAAAAAGGACAGACGGCAATCCTCAAAAGGTAATGGATACTGATTGACAACATAGACATGTGAACAGAAAAGATTGACAACATAGACATGGGGAGCAGATTAGGTGAGACCCCCGCCTCGCCCAGAACGGTGCGGCCCTTACTGTGGGACCCACCTTGATGTAGTTAATCTGTATCCACGCCGTCCATCAGTTTTTCCAGATCATTTTAGGGCATTATCCCAAAAATGAAGCAGATTCAATTATCAGGTGGGCCATACCACAGGAAACAGACCATTAATGGGCCACAAAAGTTTTGGATCAAGCTTATATTTTTTCCCTTCATCCAAGCTTATGTGACCTTATCAACAGATTGGATGGTAAATAAACACTACGGAAAAAACATTAAGGTGCACCCTAAGAAGTTTTTAATGGTAAAGCGTTCAATCACCACTGTTTCCTATAGTATGATCCACCTGATAATTGGATCTGCTTCATTTTTGGGATAATACCCTAAAATGATCTGAAAAAACAGATGGACGGCATGGATACAGATTAGGTACATCAAGGTGGGCCTCATGGTAAGGGCCACACCATCTTGGGTGAGGCCAGCGTCTCTCCTAATCCTCTCCCATAGACACCCTAGCCTTAATCTCACTTAAATAAAAACCCATTTCCATGTATGTAGCTACGTATTTAACAGTTGCCACACAGCTGCATTCTTAGAGTCATCTCAAACAATTAACAGGACTTGAAATATACAAGACTCTACAATAAGGCAATCCATGTTTTGATTGACATTAATTCTGCATATAGCTCACATCCCCTCTCCTAACTAGACCAGAAAAAACAAGCCTTGTCAAGCCTTTCTCAACCCTTACCACTTCAATACCTGAATCACCTGAATTCCTATGGGACTACTGTCGACATTAAAATTCTAGCCACCCAGAGGAGGAAATCCATCTATTGATTTTATTCAGAATCTTGCTGATATCTTGAATAAGAGAAATCCAATTCTTTGATGTAAGATCTTTGTGGTGAAACAGGAAGTTTATAAAATTAAAGAAAATATCATTGTTTTGCCAAGTTTTGAATTGAGTGGGGATGGGAGCAGGGATGTTGCAGTTTGGAATTTTTGTGAATTATGCTATGATCTTAGGATTATGAAAGGCCTATCCATTGACCAATGTAACAAAGATCCATCATCAATAATGATTTTCTATGAATGACAATGATAATTTGCTTTTTGCCTTTTTCAGCATCATCCTAGTACCACTAACATGCTTTTTGGTGCCTGATGTCTTCCCATCCAATTCTTCCATACATGTTCTTTCGCCATTTTTTTTACTGATTTTGTCAATAATTTGATCTGATGAAAAATTATCATACTTGTTAGAGTACACAGCTCCGTGTACACGTGCAGCAAGGTGTTCCAAAACGGTAACGGTGGCCGTAACAGCCACCACCATTACCATCATGATATGGGCCATTACACCCCTGTATCAGCCGTTTCAGTCCTTTTTTTTTTTTTTTGAAAAAACTGTTACAGGACCGTTACGGGACCCATTACGGGACCGTTACAAGGCCTTTACGGCCTGTTTTTTCTCTAATGGCCATTACAACTGTTTCGACCCCTTAACATGTAACAGTTATGACCATTACTGTTACATAACGGCCGTTACGGGGCATTATGTAACCGATTTTGAATACCTTGACATGCAAAGCATGATATTAGTGGAATACACTGCTTAAGGAAGAGAAGAGGATCAGTTCCACCGCAATAGCATGTAGGTAGAGTAAACAAGAAGATAGAAGAGAGAGGAAGTGGATAGGGGTGTGTGTGTGTGTGTGTGTGTGTGTGTGTGTGTGTGTGTGTGTGTGAGAGAGAGAGAGAGAGAGAGAGAGAGTTGTATATACATCTCTCCTCCTGAGCACTTTATCTCCTGATTACAAAGGGCTAATGAGATAATTATCATTTGAATCAAAGCACATAAAAAAATAACTAAAAGATATACACCAACAGTATGGTGCTCTGCACATACACACAGAGCTGTGTACTCCTAGTAAAACTAAATTGATTCACCAAGCGAAGTTTCTCTAGTCAAAATTTTGGTCATTCATGTAATGTAATGTAATTATGGTACATGTGGATGCACATAGGTTAGCAGATAGTTATGCAAAAGAGGGTTTATCTAAATTCTCCTTTTGTATAGAGCAAAACCAACCCCTTCTACAGTTTCTTTCTGCTTTTCGCAATAAAACTGTTAACTTTATTAGAAACTGACTCTAGCATCCTGATTTTCAACAACTCCATTTCTTTGTATACAGACTGTAGAGAGAGTGAGAGACATAAATATAATTCACAGACAAGAAATCCGTTGATTACATAAATCAGGGGATTTCAAATTCAAACACCACCGTTGAATGCATAAATCAGGGGATTTTTGCAAACTGTTGATTGCAAGAAATCCGTTGATTGCATAAATCAGGGGATTTCAAATTCAAACACCACCGTTGAATGCATCCAGCGTATTGTCCTGCTGGGTTGTGCCAATATTATCTGTATCACAGTGATCTGAACAGTCATACCTCCTCCAACATGGAAACTATAGCATCAAAACTGATCCCTTTTGCTAGAGCGCGGGTAGCAGCAGCCTGTAAACAAAATGAAACACCAAGACATCGCAGGAAAAGGAAATGAAAAAATGAAACACCAAGACATCTCAGGAGGAATGAAAAACCAGTGGCAAAAAAGTTGCAAGACAACCACACCTGGATAACTGGGCCATCTGCCAATGGATCAGAGTAGGGTACACCCAATTCAATGATGTCCGAACCACAGGTATCAAGTACTTTCAACGCTTCTGCTGTTGTTGATAGATCGGGATCACCGGCAGTAATATAAGGTATAAGTGCCACCTACACATCATTCATATTCATTAGAAGCTAAACTATGTTGAATCAAACAGAACAATCAGCTGATTCAAGATTACACAATATTATCGCAAAGAATTAAAACTGTCCAATGATGTACTCTCAAATCATATATCCATTTGTTATTTCGACAAAATGTATAAAGAAGTACAGAACAGAACATATCACAAGAAAAAGGGTACCCCCGAATCCTCCATCAAAAGTTTCTTCTTGATTTTGCATATTGATCATTGGCAGTACATCTTAAACAAACAATCTCTATGAAATTCAGCAAAAAATAAAAATAAAAAATCTTTAATAAAAAAGACAGAAATTCATCATCATTTTGCAACTACACTGGACTCTTGAGAGAGACTGTACTGTGAAAGAAATCATTAAAATGCAGCATTGAAGAAGGAAAAAAAAAAAAAACTGGAATAGGATTGCTAACAAGAGCAAGCACATCAACTCCAAAGTTCACCAAGAAGAGCTGATCAATCTAGAAATGGTAAACCACACCAACAAACTAGTTGCTCATATGAAACTTACTAATAGAAGTTTCCCTCTACTAATATATCTTCATTGTCTTTGGATTCCACCTATTCTTTTTCTCCCATTCAATTTTTTTTCAAGATGGTCAAATACCAAACAGTAAACAATGAAACAACTAATACTCTACTGTGCAAACTTCCCTCCATACAACTTTCCATGATACGGTAAAAAATCACCTAAACAAAAAGAACCAACATAGAGTAATTGCAGGTACTTCTTTTCCTACCATCCGATTATCAACCAAATGAATGAGCCTCAACAGATAAACAATCAAAAAGCTCAAAAGAAGAACATCCTATTACCAAAATTTTCCTTTTCAACCATTATCCGAAAGATGAATGAGGTATCAACTATCAACTAGTAAACAACCAAACAACTAGTGTACCATTACATATAGTTCTTTCTACCATAAGTCAACTACATGAAACAATCAAACACAACAAATAAGAAACCAAAGAAATAAAACTAACAAATGGGAAATTTTCACCACTCTTCTATAATCACAAGCAGGCTTATGAAAAATAAAACAAATTCGAAATGATCATAGAATAACAAACAGGTTGTACTCTCAAACTGCATCCTTTTCTCTAACACTTTTCTGAAAATCTAATGCATAACAACTCATACAACCCAACAAATAATCCCAATCAAATGGTAATATCAACAGGATAAAGCGGAACTACATGAAACACCACCCACATCTTGCCACAGTATAAACATGTTTCCATTTCTGATAAAGGGAACCAGTGGTTCCGTAATCCAGACCATTGGCTCATTGTGTCCCACCATGGATGGACTCTGAATAAATCTCCTTCATAGGATAATCTTAACATTTTGATTTGTGGCATGCAGATAGACAGCTAAGAAGAGAATTATAACAAATGTCCACATTCAACCGAAAAGGATCCTGATATCGGTCACAGTCATCATCCAACCGGGGATACTTTTGGGCATTCTCCGCCCACCGTTAGATTCAACAGACTAATCGTCTGAATTACCAAAGCATAGGCCCACTTGTCAGAACTGAAAATCTGTGAAAACTATGAGAAGACGCAGGCCGCGTGTCAGATAATTCCTGCACCATTAAAATCATACAAACAACTGAAAATCACAATGACACAATTCAAGTTTCTGCAAACGGGAAAAAAAAAAAAAAAAAAAAAGCAAAATCGATCCAAAAAAACTCAAAATTCGAAAATAAGAAACATCCATTTCGACTAGAGAAAAACCCGAAATTCAAAAATAAGAAATGCCCATTAAACAAAAACAACATAAAAGCAAGAAAATGACTGAAAATATGTAGAAAGAGAGCCAATTGGAGAGATTCAAATGCTTACTCTGCCTTGTTTCTTCAATCTGGAGAAGGTTTCTGAAATACCCGCGGCCTGAGAGAGTGTGAGAGAAGCCATTGGAATGAGAGTTTTCGCAGAGACGATGGATTTTGGGGTGTGGGGATTGAAAAAACGGAGGTGAGACTTTCTCGATGGCAGAAAAATGGAGGTTTTGAGAGCAACAGCCATTTCTGTCCGGAAAGCAGCAGCAGCTCTGAGAGAGCGGGAAGAGGTTTTCGTAGCTGTAGATACTCGGCTGCGTATGACACTTTGATGCGCTTACACTATATGCCTGTAACCCGGGTTACCGGAATCCCCCGTAATCCGGACGCGGTTTGGCTGATGACCCACCTAACTGATGTCAAAGTTCCGTGGCCCCACCATGATGTATTTGTTTTATCCATGCCGTCTATCCATTTTTCCAGCTCATTTTAGACCATGAGCCTAAAATTGAAGAATATCCAAAGCTAAAGTGGACCACACCACAGAAAACGGTGGAGATAATGACGTCCACTGTTGAAACCTTACTCGAGCCGACCGTGATGTTTATTTGTCATCCAACCTGTTCATAAGTTCACCGGATGAAGGGAAAACACAAATATCAGATTGATCCAATACTTATGTATCCCCTCAAGAAGTTTTCAACGGTAAGCATTCAATCCCCACTCTTTCCAGTGGCCTGGTGCACTTAGTCTTTGGATCTGTCTCATTTTTGGGCTCATACCCTAAAATGAGCTCAAAAAATGGATGAACGGTGCGGATAAAACACGTACATCACGGTCGATCCACAGAGCTTTGACCCCCACTAGGTGGCTGATGTTGGGGGTCATCAGCCAAACTGCGTCCAACCTCCAACCCCATGCTCTGTGGGGCCCACAGTGATATTTGTGTTATATCCACTCCGTCCATACGTTTCTCCGGGACCAAAAATGAGGGAGATAAAAAACTCAAGTGGGCCACACCACGAGAACAGTGGGACTGAAACATCCACTATTGAAACCTTCCTACGGCCCACCGTGTGTGTGTACACCCACCTGAGTTTTGGATCTGCACACTTTCTGGGGGGTCATGGAATCAACGGAGCTGGTTGTAAGGCAATCCAGACTGTCCAGACGACAGATACAAATATGGATGGAGCATAACCGAAAAATTGCATTGAGAAGATGATACTAACCATCTGATTTTTCCATTCTTGTTCGGACCAATAACTATTTTTACATTGGACCGTCCATCTAATAGACATTAATTGAATGGTTATTTTATCTTGACGGGTTTGATTTTAGACATATGCCCAATCTGGCGATGGGACCCACTATTTGGAGGGTTTGGATAGCTGTACATCAGTGCAACAAGAGTCGATTGCCTACTGAATTACTCAGTATGCTTTTATCGTACTGAGTAAACTCTATTGGGCCCACCTTGAATGTATATAGTTTATCCACGTCGTGCATCCGTTTTCCTATCTCATTTTAGGCGTTGATCCAAAAATTGAATTACATCAAACTCTCAATTAGACCACACCACTGGAAACATTGGGAATAATAATTTCCACCGTTGAAACATTTATTGGGCCCACGTTGATGTTTATTTGTCATCCAACCTGTTAATAGGATCACAAAGACATGGATTAAGGGAAACACAAATATCAGCTTTATCCAAAACTTCTGTGGCCCCCAAGAATCTTTCAATGGCAGACGTTCAATTCATACTTTTTCATGTGGTGTGGTCCACTTGAGCTTTGAATATACTTCATTTTTTGTCTATAGGCTTAAAATTATCTTGTAAAATGGATGGACGGAGTGGATGAAATACATAAATCACAGTTGACACCACAAAGTTTTCTCAGTACGCAATCTGCTCAGAGGAGTCCACCCACGTGGCAAATACGATTGCGCTCGCTACTCGCGAGAGTACGATTTCGATTATTGATATTCACACGCGTACTAATTTGACAGGCCTATAAGAGATCCAGGCCGTTCATCAGGTGGAGCATAGTTATTTTGTGTATTATTAAGAAACTAAATATGCCTCAAGTGAACCGTTGGTCACTTTACTTGCTCATCATTTTTCATTGATGAGTGATCCAAATGATAGTATCCGGAGATGGAAATTTGTCTTTTGGTCCTATCCGATGAACGGTCTGTATCTGGCATACAATGCTTTTGCAATATTGAGAGGTGTAGGGGACTAGGATTCGGAATCCTACGCCCAAATCCATAGCATTTGCTGCTATTAATGACGTTCTCTATTTCTTAGGAGCGGATTAGATGCGACTCCGGCCTCACCCAAGACGGTGTGGCCCTTACCGTGGGGCCCACCTGATGTATTTATTCTATATCGTCGCGGTCCATCCGTTTTACCTGATCATTTTAGGGCATTATACAAAAAATTAAATGGATGTACATTTCATGTGTACCATAGCACAGTAAACAATGGCCATTGACAATTAAAATCTTCTTGTGGGTCACTGAAGTTTTTGATCAAGATGATATTTATTTTACCCTTTATACATGTTTTTATGACATTATCAAAAGGTTGGATAGAAAGTAAACATTACTAAATATTACAATGGACCTTAAGAAATTTTTAATTGTGTGGCTTCAGTCATCATTATTTCCTGTAGTATTGTCCACCTGAGATTTGGATCTGGTTCTATTTTGGTCTCATTTCCTAAAATGCTCTAGAAAAACGGATGCACGGCATGGATATAGAATAAATACATTGAGGTGGGCCTCACGTAATCCACTCCCCTGTTTCTTATGTTCGATTGTTCAATTACTCCACGCGACTAAACTCCACATTAGATGAGGCCCACCTCTGTTATCCATGTCATTCATTACATGGACTCCATTTCGGATAATGTTAGTTGTCCACTGCATCTATGAAAAACGAGCGATTGCCTCATTAAGTTTTAAGTCATCCGTTTGTTAACTAGGATGGCCCAATCCATTTTCCAATCCTTTTATTCGATATTATAATCAATTCAATGAAGGATACAACGGATAAACGGTTCTGATCATAATTTACGGATCCTATTTATGATAGAAGCCTGTCCATATGAGTACAATTTCAGTACACCAGCGGATTATCTCTGTCTTCCATATTAGAGCCTTTTTCCTACTGTACGGCTCACTTATGAGACACGCAACTTACTAAGCCCTCCAATTCTTACCTTCCAAGAATACTCCCCTGCAATACGGTCGACTTTTCACAAGTCTAAAATGCCCCTGTCTTTTTACAGACGCGCCTTTGAAAGCCGAAGGCCGCATCTCCTTCAAAATTTTCTCTGATTCTTCTTTCCTCTTTCTGATCCTTCATCCTAGTAAAAAAAACCTCATTTTCTGATTACATCTCCCCCCTTTATGATTGTCCACCGTAGCAGTAAAACCTTCATTTTATTGTTTTCTTCTCCCCTTTTATGATTGTCCACCCTAGTAGTAAAACCCTCATTTTCACCTTTATTTAGTCGAGAATACACTCACCCCTCACGTCATTTTCGCTTTCACTTCGTGGACCCCACCGTATTTTATATGATATATCCCCACGGTCCACAATCATCCATTTAAAAAAAAAAAAAAAAAACATTGTATGGTATGGCATGTCTCGATAAATGAGCAAATTCAATGCTCAAATGTCCCACATTGAGGGTTTTTGAAACAAAGAACGAAGACTTGAAGATTTCGGAGATGAAGAAACTCTAAATCACATGAAGATGGGCCCCAAGCAGCGGATGGCCCGCATTGAAGAATTCGGAAATGAAGAAGAAGAGGAAAGTGAAGAAGAAGAAGAAGACGAAGAGGAAGAAGAGGACGAAGGATAAGGGGAAGAAGAGACCCAGGGAACTGACAGGGAGCCACCTGTCACTCGAAGTGAACGTAAGGGCCTAGATGCGCTCGACGCCCGCATGGCCAAAATAGAAGAGAACCAGGGGAACCTGGAGAGGAGGCTTAAGAAGTTGTCTCGCATTATGAAAGCAATACTATGCTACATACAGGAAGAAGCAGCACCCCCTCCTTCGCTAGACTCGAAAGATTAGTGGCATAGTATAAGAGTTAGTTTGATTTTTCCGTTAGTAGTAGATAACGCTACTCTGCTTGTCTAGGTCATAGCTTCCTTATGTTTTTCCACCCATCAACAATTCTCGCATTTTCTGACTCTGTGCATGTAATGCGTCAACCTATGTATCCTTGACAATTTTACCTTAATGAAATGCTTGGAGTTGCTTAAATTTGCATGTTTGAAATGTTAACGGTAGTCATTAGTACTTGTATGATATCGCCATTGAAATGCGTATGTGTGCGGATAATTATATCCGTAGATTCAATCATAATCTCTCGACGGAATGGATGAAACAGACCACACTGCTCCAAATGAGCAACAGGGCTGCCAAGGGCAGCTGATCAACCTAATGTGGGGAACGTCGTGCCGGACCACATTCTCGAAGCGCCACCAACTCAGGGCGCAACTTTCGCATACCGGGCAGCCCCAACCATGGGCACTATGGAGCAAATGTTGCTCGTTATGCAGCAGCAGCAGCAAACCCTTTATACTCTGGTGGGAACCATGACCCACCACATGAACATACACCCACCAAATTAAAACATTCCTTTGTTGAAAAATGTTGTTAAAGAAGGTTTTTTTTTTTGATAACTCTAAACATTCATATGATGTGGCCAATTTTCATTGTCCCAAACTTTCATTGTCCCAACTTTCAGTTCATCCAATCAATTCATGTGATTGGCTCGTAGTGATCCAAATCTGTATTATGATTGGGGCCATTTTCAGTTTATCAAATTTCATCACTGTAGAACTCTTCATGTGATTTAAGTTATTTCTAGTGCTATGATTTAGGTTGTTTCTAGTGCTATGAGGTGAATGGAATTCACCGCGAAGTGAAGGAAATTGACCGCGAAGTGAAGAAAATTGACCGTGAAGTGAAGGGATTTCACCGCAAAGTAGATGAATTGAATGGAATTCACCACGAAGTGAATGGAATTGATTATGAAATTCCCCACGAAGTGAATGAAGTAAATAGAATTCACTGTGAAGTGAAGGAAATTAATCGTGAAGTGAGGGGAATTCACCGCAGAGTAGATGAATTGAATGGAATTCACTGTGAAGTGAAGGAAATTTACCGCGAAGTGAATGGAATTGACCGCGAAGTGAATGGAATTCACTATGAAGTGAATGAAATTCATCGCGAAGTGAAGGAAATTGACTGTGAAGTGAAGGGAATACACTTCAAAGTAGACGAATTGAATGGAATTCACTGCGAGGTGAAGGGAAACCACCACAAAGTGAATGAAGTGAATCGAATTGACTGCGAAATGAATGGAATTCACCACGAAGTGAAGGAAATTCACCGCGAAGGTAATGGAATTGACCGCAAAATGCATAGAATTGACCGCGAAGTGAAGGGAATTCACCGCAAAATGAATGGAATTCACCGCGGAGTGAAATGAATTGACCACGAAATGAATGGAATTAACCGCGAAGTGAATGTCTTATTGACTGAAAGTGGCCTTTGTGAAGAACTTGAACTTGTGACATGAATCGGATTATGCCGAGAAGGATATCAGATAAGAAATACAAATTTATTAGAACTGATTTCAATGCAATCCTACTCAGAAAGGCTAATAGTAGCAGGTTCCTGAAATCCCTCTAGGACATGGATTTTCAGATAATATCTCGCCATCATTACTATTTATTCAAAGTTTAAATCGTAGTGGTAAGAAATTCACAATTTCAAAGAAAGCAACAAATGTATTTAATATATAACATTCATAGTCGTATTACAAAAGCTGCATTACAAATTACATTATTCTGGAGGTACTGAAAATTTGCAACTCCGACGATTATGCCCTGTTTGTTTGCAATTTTCACATTTTATTATTTTTCGTTCCTCTCCAAAGGAAAAGATCTTTGCCTTCTTCAGTCTTCCAGCTGACCTCCTTTGTCGTGGGGGCTTGATTCTCGTACAATACTCCCTGAATCCAGTATAAATTTTTCATTGGCTCTTGTCCCGTATTGGGTACATGGAATCTTCATACGTGATCTGGTAATTCCCCGTCGTGTACAATGGGGAGCAGTACGAATAATGAGGAAGATTATTGTTTATACAGGCCGAAAGAACATGAAAACAAGGGAATCCCTTAACTTCAAACTCATGACATGTACAGGAAAGCTCACTGAGATTGACAGTATTGTCGTAGTCTCCCATAACATAGTATTCATCCTGAGAAATTGCATGGCAACGAACATCTCGTGCATTCGGTATGAAATCCTTTAATTGTTTCTCGGCCCACGGTGTCAACGGCTCAAAGAAATGATGATGTTGATTTCCTTCTCTTATCGAACATCTCTTGAATTTTAATTCTAATGATCCCTATCAGCATAGTCAAGGGATATTCCCGTGCTTCTTTAAATAGAGCATTAACACACTCAACTATGTTTGTAGAGAATTAATTGAATCTTTTTCCTGGAAAGTGCAAAGATGCCCATTTTTCATGCCCTATTTCTCTCAGTCATGCATAAACCGGGGGGTTGGCAAGTTCGATATCGTACATTAACTTTTCAAACTCAGCCCTCCTACAAGTCTTTACAGCTTGCTAGTAGTAGATTTCTAACGACTTGTCTTTAAACGTATCCACCATGTTTCGGTATATATGGTATGTGCAGTAGCCATGGATTGTTGCTTGAAAGACCTGGCGAACTTCTTTCATTAGAAATTTATGTCAATCAGATATGATCACAAGACCAGGTAGATCCCCTAACAAACAATTGAAGTACGTAAGGAACCAGTTCCAACTGCTGCTATTCTCTGATTCTCCGATACCAAAAGCAATAGGGAAGATATGATTGTCGCCATCCAAGGCCGTAGCAACGAACAGAATACACTTGTACTTACCTTTTAGATGTGTCCTGTCAACAACCAAGACCCTTCGTAAAGATGTTTGAAAACTTATAACGCACTGTCCGAGTTCAACAAAACATCTCTCGGACCTCATCGTCTGCAGATTCACAAGCAGGGCAATCAATGTCCCTGGGTTCGCACTCCTCACTCATGCAAGTACATCGGGAGTTCTTTGTAAGAGTCTTCATATGACCCCATTACACGATTGATTGCGATCTCTTTAGCGCACCATGCCTTCTTATAACTAATAAGAATATTATAGTTTTCTAGCATTGTGAATATAATGTCCTGCGGCCTTAATCCAAGGTGTTGCTCAATGTAATTGACAACCAGTTCACTGGCTAGCTTACTGCTTGCTTGCCGATGATCACTCTTTATTCATAACATTTCACATGTATGTATGGACGTGTAAGTATTAATCTTGAATATCCCCGCATCATTTACCCTAGATGCATGTACCATCCATTCACACTTATCTTCCACACACGCCACGGTGAATTTCTTGGATGTGGAATACATGACCCTATATTGAAAGTTGTTGCGAATTGCAAATTGGCTCAAAATATACTTACACCGGCTCTTGTCCTTAAACATTTGGCCAACGGCTATATCAATCAGGTCATCCAGTGGATATGAATATAGTGACAGGTCTGCGTTGGTGAAACCAACATCCTCAGAAGGCACAATGGCATGGCCGGTGATAAAGTCCGATGTTCGAGTCTGCTCAGGCAATGGAATGTCGCTTCCACTTACATTTCTGGCGTTAGATGTTGAGGGCAAATCTACTCTTGTACATGAAGGTGATGCCGTATATCCACTTCTGAGCTTAAAGTTAGCCGACGCGCTCACTTGACTTGTCATGAAGTTTGATGTCTGAGTCGGCTCGAGTACTGGAGTGTTGCGTAGAGGAACCTGTGAATGTGATGTCATATATTCATATTTCAAGCCATGATCCTCACCCAAACTTCCAACAGATAGGGCATCATGTTCGAAACCACCGTAAGCTACCGGGTCTTCAAGTATTGTCTCATTAACGTGCTACATTGTCTCAATGAATAAAGGGATGTAGTGTTTCAGATGCTTCGACTGTGCTGCCAAGAACATTTTAACATCTTTCTCGTTTTCAATTATAGTCGGAGGGATTGATTCGTTTGAGCAAGAGTACAATGCTTTCAACCTAATATCATAATCATCAGGCGTACTTTTCGTTATCCTATACATTTTAGATACAAACTCATTATATGTAGTCTCGACGCCCACAGCAGTAGGTTTCGAGTTTTCACCCTTGTACGTGTATCGATTGTTTTCACTTACTAACTCTCTACCATACGAGCATATGATGATTATCAAAGCCATTTTCTGAAAGCAAACACAATGATATAACTCGTTTAGTATTCACATGTATAAGGTGGATTTGACCGAGTAGTAGGAAATCCGCCATTGTACTAGGTCAAATATGATTGACTTATCAGTCAAATTTTCGATGTTCGCAATCGCAAGGATGTATTCCACTCAGTTCGCGATGATTGTCACTTAATTTGCGTTCATTTTCTCTCACTTATAGCTCAATTTCACTCACTTCACGATAAATTTCACTCACTTCTCGGTCCTGAAGTGATTGAAGTTGACCGTGACGTGAGTGAAATTGAGTGCAAACTTATTGAAAATGACCAGGAAGTGAGTGTAATTGACCGTGAAGTGAGTGAAAATGACCGCGAGGTGATTGAAAATGACTGCGAAGTGAGTGAACTTGAGCACAAACTGATTGACATTGACTGCGAAGTGAGTGAAATTGACCGCAAATTGAGTGAAATGACCAATGAGTCATTCACATTTGAGTGAAAATGACGGATAAATGTGTGAAATTTACCGATAAGTGCATGAAATTGACCGAGAAATTCATTACATTTATCGCGAAACATCGTCAAATTGACCATTCACTTATTGAAGTTGATGGTAAAATGCGTGAAATTGACCGAGTAGTGCATGAATTTGACCGATAAATTCAGTAAATTGACCGAAAACTTCGTGGAATTTACCTTGAAACTCTGTCAAATTAACCGCAAACTTCTTGAAGTTCATTGGATAACCGCGTGAAATTGACTTAGAAGTGCATGAAATTGACCGCGTGAAGTTGACTGCGAACTTCTAGGTAAATTCTTCAGATTTTAAACATCCTTATCTCCCATAGCCTCCGTATCAGTGAAATTCGTGTTCGAGAAGAAGCATAAAAGTGCGTTGATGTGAAATACGTTCTTTGGAGAAAAATTTTCAAGATTTCACGTTTATCAATGCATCCATATCCTCTTAGAAAAAGAATACAGTTAGACTTGAGTAAAATGCAACATGGAAGATGTAATGTGATAGTAAGATGAAGATTCTACGGAGATTTAATGAAAAAAATGGGTGAAAAGAAGGAATATGGATGATAGAGATGAATTCGAACGTGTATTTGAGTGTAAGGGAGAGAATGGAGTGAAATTGATAAAGCAGTGGCATTTTCAACATGTGAAAAGTTGTAAAGTTATCTTTATAGCAGGGCTTATTCTTCGAAGCTAAGTATGGGAGGGCTTAGTAAGGCGCGTGGCTCATAAGTGAGTTTACGGTAGGAAAAATCTCTCCGTATTAATGTATGTCTCCTTTCTGACAACGGGCGATTCATGTACCGTAACTTTTCAGTGCCCGTGGAGCATAGGAGATTCCGTGCGAACGTGGCATATATAAAATAGATCCCAACCGTTAGTTTAACAAAAAAATAACACAAGATTTATATCTTAACTGTCATACTGTTTGTAAAAGCAAATGAATAAACACCAAAAAAAACAAAATCTAGTTGTGGCTCACGGCCATTTGAGAACATTTTAATTTATTGGATATCTAGCGTTCCAATTTAGTGTTTAAAAAAAAAATTAAAAAAAAATATTCGACATGGAAAAATATATCACATATGATTTGTAGTTCAGATTATTATATTTATGTTCCAAGTGTGTGGTATACGATCTGTAGGTACGAAAATACAGCGCCTCTGGTTGCAGTGGAAGTGTGATTTTCAGGTACGCGTATATACCAAGCTTGGCACAGCAGGGGCTTTGAGGGGCTACCGTGATGTATGATTTTTATCCACACCGTCCATTCATTTTTTCATTTCATTTTAGCTTGTAAAACCAAAAATGAGGAATATACAAGGCTCAACTTAGCCACAAGGAGGAAAATAATCATTACGGTGGTCTCTAGGAAGATTTCAACGGGGAGTGTCATCATCACCACTGCTTCTAGTGTTGTGGTCCATTTGAGTCTTGGATATGCTTCGTTTTTGTTTATATGCCCTAAAATGACATGAAAAAATAGATGTACAGCGCGGATAAAACACATATTATGGTGGCACCCTCGGAGCCCCGGCCTGCGCCCGGCTAGGAGAGGCACATGTAGTACCAAAGCCTTTCGCAAGAAGTTCCTGCCCAAGGATGCTGGGCGGGGGCCACCGACAAGTTTTTGATAAATCCACTCTGTCCATCCATTTTCCGAGGTCATTTAAGGACTTGCGATCTAAAATTAGGTGTATCTAGAACTCAAGTGCGACACACGAGAGGAAATGGTGATCATTCAGTGAGTACCGTTGAAGCATTCTTATGCCCAAAAAAATTATTGTATCAGTCTATAGTTTTGGTTTTTTCATTTCATCCCATTGACAATGACCTTATAAACAATTTGGATAACATATAAACATCAAGGTAGATCAAGGTAGAGCCTAGGAATATTTCAACTGTAAAAATTTCTTTCCCTAATTTTTCCTCTCGTGTGACCCACTTGAGTTTTTTTATCCACCTCATTTTTTGTCGCACTCCCTAAAATAAGATCTTAAAACGGATGGATAGAGTGGATTTATCAAAAACATGTCGATGGGCCCACCCATCATCCTTGAGCAGGAACTTCCTGCCAAAGGCTTCTGCAGGAAATCCGCGTCCCTGTTTTTCGGACAAGGATTGCGTCCTACCCCGCCCGTCTCCAGCCACGAACGGGCAGTTCTACGGGCTTGCCCACTGTGATTTATCTATTTATCTGCGCGCCCTTTATTCTTCTCTCGTATCATTTTAAGTTATTTTTATCATTTTAAGTTATTTTCACAAAAATAAGGTAGATCCAACGCTAAAGTGGACCACACAACCAGTAACTCTTGAATTTAATACAACTTGCATTCCATACTTCGTGCATTTAATGCAGCCAAGCTTATTATTTGGTGTGGCCCATTTGAAAGTTGGATCTGCCTCATTTTTTGTGTGCATACCTTAAAATACACGAGAGAAGGAATAGACGGCATAGATAAACAGATAAATCACAGTGGGCCCGTTCACAGAACAGCCCGTTCGTGACTGGAGACGGGCGGGGGTAGACGCAATCCGCGTCCCAATTTTTCAGGCCCGAAGCGAGATTTTTGGCTAATGAGTGCGAGCGTTTTAGAGTGTGCTCCTAATCTGGACGAGGAGAAGGATACAGATACCCCCGGCAGCGGCGCGGATTGGGTGACGGCGAGGAAATCGGATTGCGTACCGAGTTACTCAGTACGATTTTATCATACTAAGTAAACTCAGTTGGGCCCACTGTTAATTTATGTGGTTTATCCACACCGTCCATCCATTTTTACTGATAATTTTAGGGGTTGATACCAAAATTGAATTGAATCCAAATCTCAAGTGGATCATTACACAGGAAACAGTGCGGAATAATGATTTCCACCGTTGAAATCTTCCTACGTACAAAATAATTTTTATTTGTCATCCAACCTGTTCATAAGACCACAAAGACATGGATGAAGAGAAACCACAAACATAAGCTTGATCTAAAACTTCTTTGGCCTCCAAAAACTTTTCAATGGTAGAGGTTCAATCAAACTGTTTCCTGTAGTGTGGTCCACTTGAGATTTTAATTTGCTTCATTTTTGGGATCTAGTCTTAAAATTATCTTTTAATATGGATTAACAGAGTGGATAAAATAAATAAATAATAGTGGACCCCACACAGTTTACTCAGTACGCTAGGGTACTGAGTTACTAACTACGCAATCCGCTTCCGAGGGCGAGGTAACAGCTCAGCAGGTGAATCCCTAACTGTTTGGGACGCGGATTTCCTGCGAAAGCCTTTCGCAGTAAGTTCCTGCGCAAGGATGCTGGTTGGGGCCCACAGACATGTTTTTGATAAATCCAATCCGTCCATCCGTTTTTCTAGATCATTTAAGGACTTGAGATAAAAAATTATGTGTATATAGAACTAAAGTGGGACACACGAGAGGAAACAGTGATTATTTAGTGAGCACCGTTGAAGCATTCTTATGCCCAAAAAATTATTGTATCAGTCTATATTTTTGGTTTTTTCACTTCATACCATTGACAATGACCTTATAAACGGTTTAGATAACATATAAACATCAAGGTGGAGCCTGGGAAGATTTCAACGGTAGAAATTTCTTTCCCTAATTTCCCCTCTCGTGTGACCCACTTGAGTTTTTCTTCCGCCTCATTTTTTGTCGCACGCGCTAAAATGAGATCTCAAAACGGATGGACGGAATGAATTTCTAACATACATTGTAGTGGGCACCACCCAACATCCTTGTGCAGGAAATTCCTGCAAAAGCCTTTCGCAGGAAATCCGCGTCCAACTGTTTGGCCCATCTTGATGAATATGTTTAACATCCACTCTGTCCATCAGCTTTTACAGCTCATTTTAGGGCACTGTCAAAAAAATGAAAGACATCAATATCTTAAGGGCACCACACTACATTAAACAGTGATCATTGAACACCCATCGTTAAAAACTTTCTAAGGCATACCGTAATGCTTATTTTCCATCTAACCTTTTGTTAAAGCCACACAGATATGGATGAAGGGTAAACACATTTATATATCAGTTTGGTCTAAAACTTTTGTACCCCACGGGAAGTTTTTAATGGTCAGTAACTACTGTTTCCCGTAGTGTGGTCCATATAAGATTTGGATCTACTTCATTTTTTATATCATACCCTAAAATTAGATGGAAAAAACTGATGTACGGAGTGGATATAAAAAAAGAGTCAAGGTGGACCCCACGGTGGGTGACTCACCCACTAAGTACCTAGACTCACCTAACCCGCGCACGTCAATACCGTGGATATTTAATTTTTGATTCGCGACCATAGAAAATTTCCCCCCTATTTTTTTTTTTCCTTTCTTTCTTTCTTTCTTAACACACGCACACACTCTGGCCTTAGTGGGATTTCACCACCTATGGGTGCTAGAACCCTTGACCAGGTGTTGAAACTCTTAAGAGTCTACCACTGGAGCAAGAGCAATGACCCTCAAAAATTTCCATTTATACCTCCACTTTCTGGCCACCAATTTGACGGTTAAGATCAGTCTTTTTAGTTTAAATTTAGGATGTGTAAGATACATATGGACCTTCGACTGATTTACTAATATGATTAGTAGAGTAAATCAATTCGACTGAGACACCTTAGATTTGGATTGAAATCTTTTACAGGACTGTAACACCTAACTTATAGGACCCTTGATATTTTATAAATGAGCTTTAAATATGAATGGACGGTGTGGGTGTAGTCACATATATCACAATGGACCCCAGCGGTGCCACCCACGTCGGTGGATCCGAGGTCTCACCTAGTCCGCTCCAGGGAAATCCATTGTCCATCAAGTGATGTCACTTATGCTCTAGTACATATAGAGCTGTACGCGAGTCGAGTCAAGTCGAGTATTGCCCTACTCGTAGTCGGCTCTTAACACCCGAGTGCTGCTCGTATTCGGCTCTACTCGGCCAACGAGCAGGGACTCTCTGCTCGTACTCTACTCGCCCGAGTACGAGCTGAGTACGAGTAGTAAACGAATCGAGTCGAGTCCGAGTTTTCGAGGCGATTTCGAGTATAAGTTCGAGTACGAGCAGAAATCGAGTCGAGTAGAGTACGAGTTTTCGAGGCGAGTTCGAGTCAATTGGAATTTGAAGTAAAACTAAACAATAAAATATATAAAATGCAACAATAAAATATATAAAATGCACATAATTTATGATTACAAAAGTAAAAAAACTTCGATAATTACATTAGCATATTTACATTACATTGCTCACTTCAAAATAACAATTTATAACTAATAACCTCCATAAGAGGAGTGTCTTCCTGTATTGTCATCTGATCCATCGGAACTGCTATCTATTTTTTCATATACAAATTGGTTCGCTTCCTCTGAGTTAGAAGGCGAAGAGATTTTTCCTTCGTGCTCTTCTACACTTTGAACTAGATTTTTCAAACTTACTTTATGTGAAGAATTGTATGTAGTACCCAATGCCCTATAAAATTCACCGAGACGAGTCAGGAATTTCAATTTGTTACTCTTTTTCTTTTTCTTGTTTGTCGTACTCGAGTAACTCGACCCTACTTCAACATCGTGTTGTCTTTGACTCGAATATCGCTGAAGTCTAGAAACATCTTCCATACTGCGTTTTAAGGCGAGTTGGAATTGTTCTTCCTCCAAAGCTTTTAATCTGACTTCCTCCTCTGCATCTTCTGTGGATGTCATTCGTGTACTAGATTCAGAAGCAGAAGGTCTAGATGGAGTGGAAGGTTTTCTATTCAAATTTAACAGAGCTTGAAAAAAATTTGGACATCCTTAGGGGCATTGGGGCATAGTTTTGCATCACCACCTCGACATGACAAGTGTAAGCGAAAGCGATTAGTCTTGTTTACAAACTTTGCGCAACACAAACCACACTTAATCTTTATTTTTTCAGACCTTGGTGGTGATTCAACTAGGGAAGCATAGTCCCAAATGTTTGTCGATGGCTCAGATGACGACATATCTATATTCAATTTTTAATAAAAAAATCTGAACATTGATAAATAAATTGAACTTGATATAAGAACAAAAGAAAGCAATAGAAATGTATCAAAAGTCAAAAATAAAAGCAAATGAACAGGCATATGTAAATAAATATCAAATATTAAAAGTCTTCCAAACCACATTCCAAAAGGACCAACACTTTCATATTTGCAGTTACAGTGAAATAATATTACAGATCATTCATCATTCAACTAAAAAAATTTGAAAAATCGAAAATAATTACTGATCTGTAGGTAGAGACTCGTCACGAATCTCAATCTCATCATCATCATCATCATCATCATTCATATCTCCCCATATTGGGCGCAACCAATCTTGCGTACAAATCAACGCTTCAGCTGTATTTGGCGAAAGTGAGCTTTGATACTTGCTCACAACCCTGCTCCCTGTGCTGAATGCGGATTCTAATGCCACTGTTGAAATTGGTATTGATAATATGTCCCGTGCATTTTGATTCACTAACCCTCATCTTCCACCATTCCAACACATCAAATTCGGATCGCACTACCATTGGCTCCTTGAGGTATATTTCTAACTCTGATTCTTTAGTATCAACTCCCATTCGTGCTTGTGCCAAGTATGATATGTATTCATTTACCACATCCGGATTACCAGGTACAGAAATATCCGCATCTCTACTTTCTTCAACACCCGCTGCAGGTAAAATATTAACATACGATTTGTACAAATCTTCAAGGGCTTGATGAACCTTAGATGTCTCTGCTGCCGCTCTTTCAGTAGGATAAAGCTTCATGAAAATAAAGCTAACTAACCTCGTATTACACGAGGATCAATAACAACTGCCAAGGACATCACAGATGACACTCATCCCAGTATTTATCGAACTTCGTCTTCATACCAACTGTCAACTGGCGTATGAAATCTAGACCCACA
>JAJHSJ010000007.1:70780013-70827328 GCA_021015155.1 Magnolia officinalis
GTCGCGGGCGGGCGACAGAGACAGAGAGAGGGTTTTGCTTTTCTGGAATGGGGTGGGTGGGAGAGGTGCGCGGGATTGAATGGACGGACGGAATTTTAGGGGTCATTTATTCCAGAACTTGTGGGGCCCACCATTGTGTATGTTAATTATCCACTCCGTCCATTCAATTTAACGGATCATTTTTACGGTTTATCCAAAAAATGAGTCAGATATAACATTTATGTGGACCACACCACATATTAACAATATAGATTTGTTTTTTCATTCTTTCTCATGGTGTGGTCCACTTCGACTTTTGATCTTTCTAATTATTGGGCTCACGCATTGAAATAATATTTTAAAATTGATGGACCGATTAGATAACATAAATATATTACAATGGGCCCCATGGAGCCCCTTAAGGTCCGATGGGGAGGTATGCTTTAGCTACAAATTAATTATGTTTTAGCTACGGATTAAATCCGTAGCTAATTAGCTACGGATTAAAGCCGTAGCCATAGACCTCTATAGTTCGTAGCCTTTGCTCATTTTTTTGGTAGTGAAACCACGGATGCAAAATTCCACTATGAAGAGAAACGAAGATTACAAGGCAATATACTAACCTCTCCCTTGGAAGTACAGAGAAAATTTCTTCCCCACACCTTAGAATAATTTCTTAATATTTACCTTAACCCTAGAATAGCCCTAGGGACCCCAATTTATAGTCTTGACAACTTCCCATTTCGCATCCCAGTTGCGAAAGGACTTACGACACGAAATCCGCGAAACTCCTTTCGCATCCCAGTTGCGAAAGGACTTGCGACATGAAATCCGCGCATGTGGCTCCACTTCTCAATCGAAATCAGATTCAAACTACAACTAAACCTCCTAGAATTCGCGACTTACTATAAATAGTAAATTTACTATTTATAGATGGTCGTGATGTCTACTAGTGCGAAAGGTTTTCGGCCAAAAATAGTAAGTGTCCTAGTTGGCTTCACCAAACCGTTCTCCTAATTATTCTAAGCTCTTTTCACGTTGGGCGCAACTCCTAAAGCCCGACGGATGAAGAGTTATAATCAAACTAAAACTTACTATTTATAGTAAAAACGAAATTAAAACAAGGAAACGACCATCGATCCAGGGGTTTTTCATAATTCTGGGTTGAATAACCCGGCATAGCGGGGTTGGTTGGCTAAAGTAGCTCGTTCTACCCCAAAATCATATATTTAACATAAGATAACTCATTCCGGATTAGGAGATACGACTGATCTAAGGTCCGACGGTCCAGATCACTTCTGTCGTCGATCGGGCCTTTTTTGATCCATCTTAGCCATAAAACTGTCCGCGACCCGCTCTACATCAACCTTTAGTTTTTTTTTTTTTTTTTTTTCTTTTTAATTCTTTTCATCTATTGCTATGTTATTGAAAAACTTAAGACCCACAATCACCGTTGAAAGAAAAGTCATTGACTCCAGGCAAAAAGTTTCCATTAATAGGAACTAATCCTCTCATTCTAAATCACTTAATTGTTGTAATATTGGTGACTTGACACTCAGGTCAACCTTTACGGGTCTGATCCAATTGCTAACTTGGCGCTTGAAGCTAAAAATCGTTTCTAATCGAGTCTAATATAACTCTAGCACACCTGTACTATCTTAATCGCATATACTTGATTGAGTATGAGTCATCTTTAACATGTGCAGCCTTGTGTTCGATTGAACTGTCAACACCATCCTTTTGGTTTGCCAACCATTTTATGGCATGATTTTTTTTTTTTTTTTGGTTAGTTTGCGAGTACACACCCATGTCAGTACACACACTCCATGTTAGCCACCCCCGCTAGGGATCGATACCAAGACCTCAAGTGTTGAAACGAGGTATCTTCACTCAGTCTGCTAGTTGAGCTATGGCATGAGCTTAAGAATGATATAAATACAAAACTAGGATGGACTATACCATAAAATCTGCCGTGAATGAGTATTAAAAACTTTTTGTGAGGTAGGCCCACATGCTAGGAGCATTGTTTGTGAGGGTGGTGATTGAATGTCCACCGTGTTTTTTTTTTTTTTTTTATAACACTTTTAGGTCGAGTTGATGTTTGTGTTTTCCCTTCATTCAATTACGTGTTACCTTATCAACAGGTTGGATGGCAAATAAACATTACAGTGGAGTGGACGTTCTATCACCACTATTTCTGTGGTGTGGCCCATGTTGAAGGGGAAACCCAACTGGTGACTTGGTGCGTTGTGGGGTTTATCGTGATGCATGTGTTTTATATCCATGCCATCCATTCATTTTGCTGGCTCATTTAGGACATGACCCAAAAAATGAACCAATCGAAAGCTCCAAGTGGACCACTCCATGAGAAACAATGCGATAATGACACCCACTCTTAAAACCTTCCTAGGGCCCACCATGATGTTTATTTGAGATGCGGATTGCATCCTCCCCCATCTTTACCCATGAACGGCAATTCATTTGGATCATTTTAAGCTATGTACACAAAAATCCAAAGCTTAAGTGGACCAGGCCAAATAATAAACCCATTGCATTAAATGCACAAAATATTAAATGTAATTTTATTAAATGGAAGACTAATATGTGGTGTGATTCACTTGAGCATGGGATCTACCTTATTTTTGTACTCATACCTTAAAATTATTTGAGAAAAGAGATCAACAACATGGATAAACAGAAACATCACGGTGGTCCCGTCCACAGAATTGTCCCTTCATGGCTAGAGGTGGGCAGGATAGGACACAATCTGCGTCCATTTATTTGTCATCCAACTTGTTTATAAAGTTGTATAGACTCAATTGAAGGAAAAACACAAGTATTAGTCTAATCCATTACTTTTGTAACGCCTGAGAAGATTTCAACTGTGGGAATTCAATCACTACTATTTCCTATTGTGTAGCTCACTTAGAGCTATGAATCTGCTTCAATTTTGAGTCCATGCCTTTAAATGAGCTACAAAGCAGGTGAACAACGTGAATATAAAACACGTACGTCATGGTGCGCCTCAAAAAGCGCCAGCCAGATGAGTCAACTGGCTGGCTGTGGCAAATCAAAGCAAACCGTACCCTTGTCACATGCATGGGTCTACCATTCCATTCACCTAACGTGACACATGAGGACGAAAGGATTCTGCAGAAAATAAGACATTTCAAGATTCAAGTGGGCCACACCACATACATGTATTTAGAGTTTTTGGGCATGATTTTACAATTTTTCCCGTCATTTGGCCCACCAAGTAAATGATTTAATTTACCTGATTTTAGGATCCATGGTAAAGATAAGGTGCCCCAACTATTGGACCTAGTGAATCTAGTGCACATTCTCACACGTGCTGCTAGATTAGTTGTACGTATGTCCTCTACATGGTCACTAGGTGCAGTTAGGCTGGCGTAGCCCTTTTGGAAAAAAAAGGTCACATCTATTTCCTGGTGTCTACATCACCGTGGTGATTGTAACGTATAATAACCAAATAATATTGCTACGATGATATATGGAATTACGATGAAAATATTACCAAAATAAATTCTACAATTACCGTTCTTGAACAGAAAAAAAAAACTGACAAGAGAAACTGGATATCACATTTACAACATGATGAGCTTAGAGAACGAGCGTGGCTTGGCAGGGACCACTTAACCAGTGACGTGATTGTACCTACCATGTGGCCCACCTCGATGTATGCATTGTGTGTCTATATATATATATATTATATATATATATATATATATATATATATATATATATATATATATATATATTATTACTACAACCATCTCTTTACACTTATCCTTATGCATCCGCGTGAACCAATGAGATGCTGCCACGTCTCGACGCTATTTACCACACAAAAAAAATTTTTTTATACATAGTGCAATGTTGCTTATCTTAATTTCGGTTTTAATCCCTCCACTTGTGTTCAGCCTCTTTATAGAATGTCCTGAGTTTATGATAGCTTAGATTTTTGCTGTCTAGTGCCACCGCTACAATTGCGCAAGAATAGTATAAATATCCATGACTTCCTGTCGATAAATTTGTAAACAACTTAGTCCTTATTTGAAAGATCACACCATGGTCACATCTTGGTGGCCTTCCGCCTCAATTGTTCATCCATACAAGTGACCAGGGATATTTATCTTCTATTTATTTCTTTGTTTATTTTTATTTTCTCGTTGATTGTATTAAGCTTAAATATATTAATAAAATTGGTGAATACACCTTTAGTTTTTTTATATATACATTTATTACTTAGGTTGTTAATAGATATAAAGCCCACCATCATCATTGAAAAAAAAGTCATTGACTCAAGGTAAAAAGTTCCCATTAATATATAGGAACTAATCCTCTCATTCTAATTCACCTAATTGTTGTAATATTGGTGACTTGACACCCGAGTTAACCTTCACACAGGTATGATCCTACCACTAACGTGGCGCGTGAGAGCTAAAAGGCGTTTAATCAAACTCGATCGTGTCCAATATAACTCTAGCACACCTGTACTATCATAATCGCATATAATTGATTGAATATGAGTCTTTTTTAACATATGTAGCCTTGTGTTTGGTTGAACCTACAGTATCATTCATCTGGTTTGGCAACCATTTCATGGCAGGAGCTCAAAAATGATATAAATACAAAACTATAAAATCCGCGCGCGGTGAATGAGTATTAAAAACTTTTTGTGAGGTAGGCCCACACGCCAGGAGCATTGTTTGGTGATCCAAACCGTTGATTTGGTGGGCCCTGACTTGATGGGTTATGCTTTGATTATCTCACTGGTTGACGTACGGCTACCAACACTTCTACATTTGACATTTTATCCATTGAATGTGGAATGATACTTTATTTTTCCTCTTAACCATCTACTCGTATGCCACCTATCGAAGGTTTAGATCTTTCAGTATCAGTGTGTCCCATGAGATGACGGTTGTGATCAGCGAAAATCCTTTCCAACTGATGAGCGAGGCCATGTATTTCGTCAACATATTTTCACACCTACCAAATCATGCGGATATATAGCTTCTCTACACACCATGAGATGGACGAAGGTTTATGACAAGGGGCCCACATGACACACGTGTGTCAGATAGCAGACATTCACTCTGTGAACATGTGCTAGCCAAAATTCCAACTGGTCCACTCATCAGGTAGGCCCACACGCATGCATCGAATATGGACCGTTGGTCCTTTTTCATAACTGTTCACTTTTTCATACAAATGTGGTCCCCCTGATGAGCAGACCAGCTTAAATTTAGCCCAGGCGGTCGGATTTCACATACACGTGTCATGTTGTCGCATGTGCCATGAAAACCATGTCCAGGAAGCACAGACTCGATACGTGACTCGTTTGAGTTATACCAAGTTCCTATATCTTCTAGAACTCGTTTTGAGATGAAGATTTTTTCACACACAAATCCAGACCGTGTAGATTGTGGGTCCCACTCTGGATGAACCATGTCACTAAAATAACTCTTACCAAGCAATCATAACCATCGAATTAATTGATATCAAATACATGGTTAAAAGTAGGATATTGAGTGGTCCAAATTCAAAGCGAAAAATCAGATGGTTAATGTTATATTCTTTGTGCAAAAATGGGTTATGATCTACCCACAGTTGGCCCGCAGTTGGACGGTGAAGATTACCTTAGATCTAAGCCATGTGTGCGGTTGAAAAGTCACCACCATTTTTTAGATGGTTCACGGCTAACGAAGGTTTATTGCCCAATCAACGGGGACAAGAGAACGCCAGGACCATTTTCGTACCTAGCCATGCATTCAATAATTATGATGGTGACGTATAGTAACTTAAATTAAAACTGTCCATATCATGGTCAATTAAATATTCGTCATTTTGAATGTCCTTTGGATATACACAGATCAGCCAGTCCACGAATCAGATTTGAGTTTCTGGATAATGACCAATCCAAAGGTGGGAAGCGGATCTGGTGTAAGGTGTAGATACGGTGTAGTGCCAAGACGAGCGCTCCAAGTTGTACGAACGGTTCAAATGAGATCAAAGTTATACTGGACCCACAATGATATATTTATTAGATCCATATTGTTCATTCATTTTTCGAGATCATTTTAGAGCATTAGACAAAATATGAATCATATACAAAGCTCAAATGGACTACACCGAAAATAGACAAAATATGAATCATATACAAAGCTCAAATTGTCCACACCGAAAATAGAAGCCAGGATAATGATCTTCACCGTTAAAAAATTCATAGGGCCACTGTAATGTTTATTTTCCATCCAATCTGTTAATAAGGTCACAAATACATGGATGAAGAGGGAAAACAAACTTCATACTGATCCGAAACTTCTGTGACCCCCAAAAGGGTTTCAAGGGTAGATGTTCAATCTCCCACTGTTTTTTGCAATGTGGTCTACTTGATCTTTAGATCTGTCTTATTTTTTGGTTTAAGCATTAAGACGAGCTTGTCAAATGGATGGACAGTTTGGATATAACACATACCTCATGATGGGACCCACAGAACTTGCTGACGTCAATACACCAGCTATATACCTAGACGCGGATTGCGTACTACCCTAATCCGTCCGGGCAGGGATAAGTGGAGCCTACAGTGATGTAAGTATTTTACCTACGCCGTTTATCATTTTCCCTGATCATTTTAAGGTATGAGCCAAAAACTGAGCAGATACAGATCTTAAGTGGACCACAAAATGGGTATTGAACGTCCACCGTTAAAAACTTCTGGAGAGCTGGAGAAGTTTTGGATCAAGGTGATATTTTATTTTTCACTTCATCCACGTCTACATGACCTTTATGAATAGGTTGTACGGTAAAAAACACCACGGTGGCCCTTAGAAAGGTTTCAACCCTCAGTGTCATTATCAATGCAGCTTCCTTTGGTGTGATCCACTGGAGCTGTGGACCTGTTTCATTTTCATGATTATACTTTAAAATGATTTAGGAAATCCGATGCACTGCCTAAATAAAAACACTTACATCACGGTGAGCCCCGCAGAACCCTGCCCGGCGGGGTAGGACACAACCCGCGTCCTATATAGCTGTGTGTGGTATACCACTAGCCAATCCGCTTCCCCAAAGGAGGGAACTGGTAAATGCAGGGTAAAAAACGTAATAATTATTACCCCATGCATTTATTACAAAATATCTGTGGGTCCCACTGTGAAGCATTTAGCTTATCCATACCGTTCATCCATTATTCCAGTTGAATTCATAGCATGGGGAAAAAATTGAGTTATATCCAATATTCAAGTGGACCACGTCATACAAAAAAGGGAATCGAATACTTATCGTTAAAAACTTTGCGGGGCCACTGTTTCTTTTGGCCTGGGCCACTTGATTGTTGGATTTGCTTCATTTGTTGTCTCGTATCCTAAAATATTGTAATAAAACTGATGGACGGAATGGATATATCATAAGAATTATCTTTCAGTTCAAAAATTAAAATTACCTCTTTTGAACCCATTTTCTAGACACAAATTCCTATGAAATTTCAAACAAGATGAAATTGTCATAATTGCCATTTACAGGTTATTTTTCATTGTTTTGAAAAAACAAACAGGCCCATAAAAAGAAAAACAGGGCTTCTGTTTTGGGCCTCCATCGTAGAATCCAACCTGACCATCACGGGCCTATCACAAGTGAGACAAAATTCAGCTGCATCTGTTATTGATGTGGCCTATCACAAGTGAGACAAAATTCAGCTGCATCTGTTATTGATGTGGCCTATCACAAGTGAGACAAAATTCAGCTGCATCTGTTATTGATGTGGACCACGCATTTAGAAACAATGTCCAGAGGAAAGCTGACTCTTCAAATTGTTTTCTTTGGTGTGGTCCACTTGACTACTGATGAGCCTAATTCTGAATCCTAAGACTATATTTTAGAATGACGACCAATGGTTGGAGTGGATTCAATATAATAATTATGATGGGCTCTGTAAAAATTAAGGGCAGACATCTCTCTTGTTGTGACCCAATTAAACCACATGTTAGGCATATATTTTAAAATGACCTAATGATGGCAGTTGGTATAGATCTCACGTACATATCATGGTGGACCCCTTCAAAAATCAATGTTTGCGCATCTCTACCTTCTTTGGAGGGAACAATTACTTACTTCTAAAGAGTAGTTTTTTTTAAAATATTTTTTTTATATTTTTATTTTTTGGTCCTACCTTTTGTTCAACGAGCTGTGATAACTTCTAAAGTATTATGTGCATGTGATATCCAGCCCTTCCAACAAGTTGGCCTCACCATAAGGATTATTTAGGCCACACTATATAAAACAATATTGAGACATTAGTAAATAGCAAAACAAAAGTGTGATTCACTCAATAAGTGAGTGTTGTTGAGTTTTTCTAAAGGTGATCATGGAGTCCACTTATTACATGGGTTGGTCATGGCATATACATGAAAGGTCAGAAGTTATCTCTAGTTTGACCTTAACCTATACTCTAGTCAGTTGGACATGAGACCTCATTTTTTCTTCCAAGTGAGAAGCTTTTAGTTATCTATTAGTTATTGAGTTTTATGGCCGCACTCCCTTATTTTTTATGGGCTTACCATGATGTGTATGTGAGATCCATTCCAACTATTAAATGTATAATCACATGTCATCTTTAGAGCCAAAAAATTAGGACGGCCCGAGATTCAAGTGGGCCACAACAATAGTAGTTGGGAGAGAAACATTCACTCTTGGCCCACCATGATTATTATTCAAAAAATTAGGTTGGCCTGAGATTCAAGTGGGCTACAACAATGGTAGTTGAGAGAGAAACATTTACTCTTGATTTTATAGGGCCCACCGTGATTATTATATTGAATGCACTTCAACAATTGCATGTCATACTAAAACATAGTCCGGGGGCCCAAAAACTAGGCTCATTAATGATTTAGGTGGGCCACACCAAGCAAAATAGTTTGAAGGGTGAGCTTTTCCCAATACATTATTTTTAATTGTGTGGTCCACCTTAATCATAGATGAGGTTGATTTTTGTGTCATGGGCCTGACATGGGTGATGCACATGGTGATCAAAATAGATCTCACATAAATACCACAATGGTCCACCTAAGATGGGGACCCCTTTTCTTTTTATCCTGTGACTAGTTTTTTTTTTTTTTTTTTGTTAGCTTGTTAGTACACAACACTGTCAGTTCACAATTCATTGATAGCCACCCCCACTAGGGATCGATACCAAGACCTTAGTGTTGAAATGAGGTATCTTTCACTCAGTCTACCACTTGAGCTATGGATCAGGGTGTGTCCTGTCACTAATTAGAAGTAATTAATTGTGAATTTCTATGCTGGTTGGACTTTAGATCGCCTCATCTAAATTATGGACCACTTTTAAAAAGAACCCAACATATCCATGGGGAGTGGATTAGGTGTTACCCAGGTAATACCATATTGAGAATTTTCCCGACCATGGGTGTCACGCCCCAAACCCGAAAATCGGGTTCACAAAATTTCCGATTGCCGAATCCGATGCCGACAGCCTCCATAGTACCCCATTCTTGGTTCCCAGCGCCCATACGTCAGATTCCGATCCTGGGATCCTACAAGGAGAATTTTTCAATGTACATTTATCTCGTAAGAAGCATAACTACAAGTATACCTAAATCACAAAGGCAACATCATCATCACATATCCACTAATATAAACATTTGAATACAATGCTGAAAGGAAAATACATATATCGAAAATCAAAGCTCCAGAAGACCGCTGCACGCTCCAAGCTCAATGCTGTTATAACCTAACGCTGCTGTACGCATCTATCGTGCATAAGCTTATAGAAAGCTTAAAGGGTGATGTAAGTGTGTGAGATGCACGTGCCAAGCATATAAATATCAAAGTAAGTGAAAATACTGGCAATTCATAAATCGTACAATATCAGAGTAATGCAGAAATATATTGGTAAGTCCATAAATCATACGATATCAGAGTAAGAAGAAATACTGGCAATCCATAAATTCATGAATGGTATCAGCCGTACCAAGGCTATGCGATGCAAGACATGAATGCTAACGGCCATATCAAGGTTATACAAGGTAAAAACGTAATAAGCCACTATCATATACTGAGAATGCGAAGCAATATGCAAATCTTACTAAGTCCGTCTAGGTCATATAAGTGCGAAAATATAGCAACCCAAAATGCTAAATGCTGCAGATGCAATGCAATATGCGGTGCAAATGAAATGACCAAACTGGAGTGAAGTCGGGATGATAATACGTAGTATCGCAGGCTATGAGGTTCATCACAAAGGACTTCTATTCAAACCAGTCCCATACCTAAATTTGGATAGCCAGACTCAATGTAGTAGACTCTTGATCTCAGGTTAGTCGCGCTCCCCAACCGAAGTCCTTGTCATTACGAAAGTACACAACAATTAGTTACGCACCACCAGCCCGAGTGGATAGTGAATGGATGAATGAATGAGTATGCAACTCCTACTCAATAAGTCCACATATCAGTACGGTTCCTCTCTGAAAATCACCGGGGTTTAGTACACTCCAAACCAGATTGCCGCCTCATCGCGCGCAACAAGGTGAGTGGAAGAGACCTCACTATCCGCCTGCCAATATCTGGCTCGGCTCGGCTCGGCTCGTCGATAGCGGACCCATTCCTCGAACTGGTTAAAATCAGCCTAGTTTTACCCCCTTCTCCCGGGCAGGTAAGGCCGCACCCCCTTTCAACCGACCACGAGACAGTGGGAGACGCGACCTAATGGTGTACCGCCCTCATGCGCTCATGCATTCACTCGGTCTAAATGTTAGAGCAACCTCTGAAATCAAGAGGGTTTAAGAAATTTCACCCAGGGATATCTATAACACCCTATGTAGAACAGATTTTCGGCGTCCCATCTAGCCATCCACGATATGCCTGTGGAGGCTACGGCCTTGATGTCGCTAGGGCGTATGGTAATCATAATCACACAATGCGAGATGCATGAGTCACACAGTCCAATTATGATGAATTTAGTTGAAACTCAGGCATCATGAATTGTAATGTACTTACCAATTTACATAATAGATGTGTTAGGAAATTTCAAGGATGAAATTTGTTTTGAGGGGAGCGGATTATGACATCTCGAATTTTTGCTAATTTGGATATCAAAAGTTTTTGAATTTTTTTAGCTAGAATTATTTAAATCAATCACCTAGTGGTCTTTAATTCGTGATCATAACGAAAATGTTGGAGTTACATTAAAAGAACTATATACAAATTCAATTAGACACCCTTAAAAGCCTATCGAATACGCTCGATTACCTAAATCTTAAGTCTAGCATTGATATTTATTCATCTAGGGCCCATATCTAGATGACCAAATGCCAATTAATCAAGATAACCATAACTTAATGAAAATCTACCTAAACTTAAGATAATTAATTATTTAGATCTTGATTATCTAACTTACCTAAACTAAATTGACCTAGTCACTCTTTTAGCCTAAAATCAATGATTTAGGATGATTATAACCAAATCACCATTTTCGCTAATTGTGAATAGGCCACACTATGAACTTAGCTAATCCAAACCCTAATCATCATGCTCGAGAAATCTATCTGCTCAATTCATTACGAAAATATTTTAATTATCTAAGCAAGATCTACACTGCTCGTTAGTCGGCCACTAATCACGAAACTATGGAAAGATGTTAGTCTTAGTGGGCTTAACGTCCATTGCGAGATATTGATCCGAGATCGTGTCTCGAAATGTTCAACTTAGTCTTATAAGGCGAGCACATGAGATATGCCAATATCCTTATAATCTATTAGAAACTTGCGTTAATTGTCCACATTCGATCTTTTCCAAAGTTGTGGCTTTCAGACCGTTAGATTGCAACTAAATTTTGGTAACTAACCTAAGTTAATATTCTACACATAATTGTATAGTCGTGACCCTGATCGATGATCAGTAACTGCCAAACTAACTTTTAATCATACCCATCGATCGTCGTGTCCAAACTGAGGGGCGATCAAAATCTTATGTAGATCATCAATAAGGATAGTTATCTTATGGGGTAGATCAACCTGTACATCCTCTAGTGGACCCCAAAATCTAGAATAAACTTACCATAGGGTTATAATAGTAAATAGCTTGTCTTTAGGGCAATTCACACCACTTTTGGCACTATATAAACCAAGCCATACGAATTTGCCCTAGGAATTTGGGGAGAAAGAGAGAAAGAAGAGAAAGAGGGAAATAGAGAGAGTGAGGTTGAGAGCTTAGTTTGTGTGTCGTTGTTCTCAAGTGCTATGATCTCTACAACAAACCCTAGTGTCTATCTATATTTCTTTCAACTGAAGCCTATTGCGAATCGGAGGTAAAAAAAAATACATCATACCTTCTAATTTTAAGTCCCTTTTGTTATGAATTCTATGAACGTTACGTAAACCATTTGGAATTGATGTACGTAGGTATCAATTTTTCCCCAAAAGCCTAACCTCAGGTACCATGAGTTTGAGAAATCTCTCTTCTAAGATGCGGAACATTCTTCTGAGTTTCATTTCATCAGCCCTGATAGTGCTAGATAATAAATTTTGGTTGATTATAAGATTTCATATGTTATTTGTGTCTAAATTACTTTATTATTATAATCCTAATATTACTTGTTGATGGTAACCAACATGTTTGATAAGATGCTCGATCAATATAAAATTCTTACTGTCAGAATAACTTTTATGCCATTGATGAGTGTTGTTGACACAAGTTGGTTCGTATTAATATGCATTGGATTGTGTTGGCTCGTATATGTATTTAATTGATATACCATAATGTAGTATTAAGTTAATTTGTGATTATCATAATGTATTGATAATATGTAGTGGATTGAGCCTTGCGAATCGCGTAAGTGGGTAGCCCGCTTCGGATTGGATATCCCACACTTATATATATGGTCGATTGAGGTTGAACACGGATGACCGAAAGTAGTTAGAACTACACGGGATGCTTTGCACCCAATATCGATTATGTCCAGAGTTTTTCGTAGTCGATTGGATTGGTCTAATGCAGAGCCGGTCATTCTTATGCCTAGTGATTGTATAACATTTAATAGAATCTGAAATACCATTGTTACCATTGATTTAATTCCACTTATAACCATTAGTTGTCCTACGATAGAATAACGGGCCTCTCCATAGTGATTAATGAGCATTTAGAAAAGTAGAAAATTGTTATTCGAACGGCCCCCATCATATACCTAGCGTTACATACCAGAGAACCGTTCGAATGACCCGAGTGTTAATGAAATTAATAAACTATTTCTACATTGATTTAGCGTTAGCTGACGAGCCCTTCCTACATTGATTTTCCCCGTAATATGCACAGGGAACATGGGCGGCCCATCGTGATCTATGTATTTTATATCTACATTGTCCATATGTTTTGCCAGCTTATTTTAATGCATGAGTACATAGATGGAGCAGAGCCAAAGCTCGAGTGGACCACTTGTAAACCCTGATTGGCAAGATCATCCAACCTGGATGAAAGGAAAACACAAATTATCAGCTTATTTTAGGACCCAACGTGATGTTTATTTGCCATCCAACCTGATTGGCAAGATCATCCAGACCTGGATGAAAGGAAAACACAAATTATCAGCTTAATCCAAAACTTTTATGCCCCTAAAAAGTTTTTAATGGTGGGTGTTAAATCACCACTGTTTCCTGCGGTGTGGTTCTCTTGAGCTTTGGATTTACTTCATTTTTGCGATCATGCCCTAAAATGATAGCTGGCGAAACGAATGTACGGCATGGATGTAAAACAAATAAATCAAGGTGGGTCCCACAACACATCCCTGGTGGCAGGCTCACCATGCACGCAGGCTGGCGCAATTTCCATTCAAAGCGTTTGATTATATCACTGGTTGGGGGTCCCAATACATCTATATTTGACATTTTTCCATTGAATGTGGAAGGCTGCTTTATTTGTCCTCTTAATCGTCCACTGGTATGCCACCTATCGACGGTATGGATCTTTCAATCTGAGTGTGTCCCATCAGATGACGGTTGTGATCAGCGAAGATGTCGTCTCAACTGATGTGCGAGGCCCTATATCTCTTCAACATGATTTCACACCAGTCATGAAATCACGCATATGGCTTCTCATGGACGAGGCATTATGACACAGGGCCAACATGATACACGTGTGTGAGATCACAGACATTCACTCTGTGAACATGCGGTGGCCAAAATTTCAACTGGTCTACTCATCTGGTAGGCCCATGCACATGCATGGAATATAGACCGTTGGTCCTTTTGTCCTAACCGTTTACTTTTTCATACAAGTAAGACCCTCCTGATGAGCGGACCAGCTAACATTTGGCCCAGGGATGCCCCTAACTGATGGACCCAGATCTCGCATACACGTGCCATGAATGCGCATGTGCCGTGAAAACCATGTCCAGCTAGCACAGAGTCCACATGTGCATGGCTCTTTTGAGTTAAACCAGGTTCCTCTAGCTTCTAGAACTCTTTTTCAAAACGAAGTCTTTTTTACCCACAAATCCAGACCGTCCAAATTGTGGGTCCCACTTCGGATGGAACATGTCACTAAAATAACACTTGTCAGGCAAACATAAGCATCAAATTAATTGATATCAAATAGATGGTTAAAAGTATAATATTGAGTGGCCCAAATTCGAAAGGAGAAATCAGATGGTTAATCTTATATTCTCAGTGAAAATTTGGGTTATGGTCCAGACACCGTTGGACCGCAATTTGAACAGTCAGTCTGGATCTTCTTAAAGGCATGTGTTCGGTGAAGAGTCAACATCATTTTTTCAGATTGTTCAAAGCTAGCTAGCGTAGGATTATAGCCCAAGGGTGACAGAATACGCAGGGTACGTATGGTATTACATGGCCAGTACCAACGGACCACTTTCTTACATGTATTCAGAATTTGTGCATGTGACATATAGTGACATATAGTAACTCAAACCAAAACCGTCCATATCGTGGTCAGTTGAATATTTGTCATTTTGAATGTCTAATGGAGTGGATTCAGTTTCGTAGGGACCTGACTTGGATGAAGGGAAAACACAAATATAAGCTTTGATCCAGAACTTGTATGGATCTTAAGAAGTTTTCAATGGTTGGTGTTTAATCCCCCACTGTGTGGTCCACTTCAGCCTTGGTATTTGACACTCGGTTTATTTTTTGTTGTATAGGTATGGCAGAATTAATACATTGGCTCAATCCAAACCGAACAACTTTAACTCAAGTGCTAAAATAAGCGGATGTCCAATATGAATGCATATGATCAAATTCTGAGAAGCTTGGTCGATCAGAGGGTGAGGTTCCTCCTCCCATGGGTTACTTTGTGCCTTTCCCAAGAAAGGATTCTACCTACACATCAATTAGGCCACACCATATAAAATAATATCGATACATTAATAAATAGCGAAACAAAAAAGTGATCCATTCAATAAGTGGGTGTTGTTGAGTTTTTCTGAAGGTGATCATGATGGAGACATGGGTTGGACATTCCATATACATGAAAGGTCAGAAATTATCTATAATTTGACCTTAAGCTATTCTCCTGTGAGTTGGACATTAGACATCATTTTTTTCTTCTACGTGAGAAGCTGGAAGTTATCTATTAGTTAATTACTGAGTTTTATCGACACACTCCTTTGCTTTTTATGGGCTTACCATGATGTGTATGTGAGATCCATTCCAACCATTAGATCTGTAATCCCATGTTAGTTTTAGAGCTAAAAAATTAGGCTGGCATGAGATTCAAGTAGGCTACAACAATGGTAGTTGGGAGAGAAACATTCACTCTTGATTTTTACAGGGCCACAGTGATTATTATATTCAATCAACTCTAACCATTGCACGTCACACTAAAACATAGTCTCGGGGCCCAAAAATTAGGCTCATTAACAATTCAGGTGAGCCACACCAAGCGAAATAGTTTAAAGGGTGAGCTTTGCCCTGTAAATTATTTTTAATTAATCACAAATGAAGTTTGATTTTTGTGTCTTGGGCCTACCATGGGGTGATGTACATGGTGATCGAGATGGATTTCACATAAGTACTATGGTGGGGTCCACATAAGTTAGGGACCCCTTTTCCTTCTCACCAGGGACTAGTTAGAAGTAATTAATCATGAATTTCTATGCTGGTTGGAATTTAGAGTGCCTCATCTAAAGCATGGACCACTTCTGTAAAGAACCCGACATAATCAATGGGGGGAGTGGATTAGGTGATACTGGGGCGATAACATATCCGAAATTTCCCTAACCATGGGCCCACCTTGATATATGTGTTATATATATATATTCACATTGTTTATCAGTTTTTCTAGCTTATTATAGAGCATGATCCAAAAAATGAAGACAATCTAAATCTCAAGTGGTCCACATAGTAGGGATTGAATGTCCACTATTAAAAACTTTTTGGGGCAATAGGGGTTTTTTATATATCAAACTATATTTGCATTTTCCTTAAGCTAGGTCTCCTTATGAATAGATTGAGCGACAAATATACATCATTGTAAGCGTAACGTCCTAGAATTTTCCTAATTTGGATTCCAAAAAGTCATGAATTGGTTTTACTGCCATGAATATCATGGTGCCACCATGAAAAATGAGAGTTTTTGGGCAGCGGTCGATGGTGCCACCATCAGATACACGGTGCCACCATCATCATCTGGATAATATAATGGACATCAATGTTTAGCAACTAACAGTTTCAGTACATTAACTTCAAAAATACATATCTTATCCAATACAACTCCATTGAGGTGATTCAAAAGTTAGATTGAAGATCGATGAGTATATTTTTATAGAAAAGTGAATAAAAATAGAATCCAAATTCAAAGGATGTTGATTTTAGGACGTTCTGGAACTATGCAGAAAATTATTAGTTTAAGAAAGCTGGTACTTCTGGAATTTTTATAATTTTTATAGAATTTAAAATGAAATAAGATTTTATGGAACAAAAGTAAACTTAATGGTGATTTTATATAAAAATTACAAAAAAATAATAATAATAACTAAAAATATACAAAAAAAAGAAAAAATGTTACAAGCAATTATAGAGACATTTTGGTACTATACATAAAATGATTGGTTTTGGACAGATGGTACTTCCATAATTTTTATACTTTTTTGAAAACTCCAAATGGAATGAAATTTGGTGAAGAAAATGTAGACTTAATGATGAAGTAATAAAAAATTACAAAAATAATTCAGTGACCAAAATTACTAGAAGCATTATAAGCAATAGACATGTTGAAACTGAAAATTTTTGTAACTACAAGTTGCCAATGTACTAGATGTATCTTTTTCATTTTAGAGTTTTAGTGTTCGATGTCTTCTTAGGAATTACTTATAATCATAACAGGAATAATCCTGTGTGATTAAATTAAATTGTTTTATTTTTTGTATATTTTACTATTTCGGATAATTTCTAGTTTAATCGAATTAGGACTCATGATTCAAGGTTGTGTTATATTATTTAGAACATTGTAATTTTATTTTATGGTTGAATTTTAATAAAATATTTCAAATTTTCTTATCCCTATGTGGATTCAAGAACCATTACACCTAGTGTATTCAAGGTTTATATCACATCAAGGAGATGATATTCTTCCCCTTCCCTTTTCCACACCATTCCTTGTCTCGCAAGCCCTCCAAACCTCCAAAATCTATAAGAACTTCCGATTCATCATTCCCTTTTGAAATCAATGCAGCTGAAGTATGGTGGGCCCATAATCCATAGGTCACAAGATCGAAACGATAATATAGAGACAAAATCTTAGGCCCTTGGAAACCTATCTAAGATAGTCGTTTGACCATAGGTACCATAGGAGATTCATTACCCACCAAATTGAACGTAGATTAAGTAAGACAAAATCTTAAGCCCTTGGTGGATAGAAAAATTAAACTTTTTAAAACTTACCTCTAGGGATCACATTTCCCACAACTTCCAATTATTAGGAATAACCAGTGGAGAAACCGTAATGAGAAAAAAAGATTTGACTTTAAAATGTTTCTAATGTGCATTGAATAATCAAATTGTACATTAGAAGTGTGTTAAACCATTTGGGCATATTCCTCACGAAAATAGAAATTTACATGATGTTTCCCCTCAAGTGTGTAGCATGACTGGGACCATGACTTACAGAATCAAGTTTAAGCGAACAAGTCGCTATTTGATCCAAATTCTAAATATTGTGCAATTACTAATGAACTCAATGCCTTGATCAAGCAGAAGATATGGATTCACTAGGATTAGAAAAGGATACCATTCAACTCACTACCCCGATCAGTCAGAAGATCGATATATTGGACTCAAACCCACTACAACTGTATTTTTGTGTTAGCACGAACACTGAAAACAAAAAATTTACTATGGATAGTGGGGAACTATCGTCATGAATCCTAATACTTTGAAAGTTTTTTAATGAATCTTGAGGGTGAAATTTTTTTAAGGGGGGTAAATCTTCATAATAACCTTAGTAGCTACCCATAGGACAACCTATCATGATAAACTCAGTTGAAACTTAGACATCATGAATTGTAATGTCCTTACCAATTTACATAATAGAAAAGTTGAGAAATTTCAGGGATGAAATTTGTTTTGATGAGGGTAGATTGTAACGTCCCAGATTTTACTAATTTGGATTTTTTTAAAAATCTTTGAATTTTTTTTACTAAAATTATTTTAGTCCATCACCTAGTGGTCTTTAATTCGTGATCCTAACAAAAATGCTGGAGTTACTATTAAAAGAACTGTACAAATTCAATTATACACCCTTAGAAACCTGTCAAATACACCTGATTACCTAAATATTAAGTCTATTCTTGAGATCTATTTGGCCTAGATATATACTACAACGCCCCAAATTTTCACGGCCAGAGTTTATACTCGTGCCCAAGAAAACTGGGTATTAATAATGTATAACCTGGATGTTTTAAATTCGCACCCTATTTTTTTTTTTTTCCATTTAGATCACATCCAGATACATTTATGAAGGTAACATTCATAAGAATAAAATCCACTGTATTGATTATTTCATTAGAGTAACAAAATTCCATAAATAATCAAATGCCTTCTCAATGGAAGCTTATTACATTTATCGAGTTCGCAGCAGAAGTATAAAACTAAATCATAAAACTGTTTTCGAAGTCTTTCAATCTTTCAACATAATTTTTCTTAGGGAGATTATTCACTAGGTCTTCAATCTGTATATTACCTGCATAATCTGTATGGTTGGGAGAGGGTCAATGCCCTACTCATAGTGATGGTCATCCTTTAAGATTAACGATGATTCAAGAGATTCATAAAAGCAAATGTAAGGGTTCTGATACGTCACACACTCCACTACTACGAAAGATATCAATATGCGCAAACAATCTACATGAATGTAGGCCTAGTAAAGTGTGTGCGACTCGTCATACATAGTGATCACTATCACAATGTGGAAAACAGTTCATGATATCCGACTCGACCTGCACTCTCACTATATGGATATTCGTCGGCGCATCCAATGTTAACGTGGCTTTACACGAACATCTCAAGGCGACACAACAACGCGATTGAGGGATTTACGTAATACGATGTGTTCATGGAGCGACTATTTGCGACATCTAATCCTGAAAAGTGATGTAACACTGCATTTATGATTTACATACATTGATTATGCACCACGCCAACCAACCCACGGAATTACGTGCTGACCAAGAGGACCGCTACCTGTAACGCATTACGTCCACGATAAATATATGATTCACTAGTTGTGATACCTTAAACACAACACTTGCAGTGATAGAGAATGTAAACTGAATCGTGATTCCCAAGAGGGTAAATAAATGATGATAATAAGTCAACTGAAAGAATAACTCTTAGTAATATGTGAACATGAAAAGGTAGGATAATAATCATCAATTAAATCAAAGTAAGCTTAAAGGATAAAAACCTCACCTCTAATGTCGTATATCCCTTTAGAGTTTGTATATACACCGTATGATTGAATTCTTAGTGAGAAATCAACTTTATCCAACCAATTCGAACTTCAGCAGAATTTTCTTGCCGAGTAGACTCAATTCATCTTGGCCCTAAACAACCTACATATGGTTGTTTGAAAATCTAGGATGGATACAATGTTTAAGGGAGCTTATCTCTACTCGTTAGAGGACTCTCCCCATATATGAACTCAGCTCAGTAATTCAACGAGTTGTCACTTGGACACGAGCAACACTCGGTCTCTCTCTTCCTTTCTTTCTCTCTTTTCTTTTCTTTTCTTTTCTTCTCTTTCTTTTTCTTCTGTTTTTTTTCCCCTTTTCTTTCCTACTCCAGAACGCTCCCTGTGAGGTTGCTGGACCAAGAATCGATTTGCAACTCAATCAGCAACTTAGCCAAGTCAATAAATAACTCAGCTAAGGAACTAACGACAAGGGTAGCTGCGAACTCTCATCCTTCTGGATTTTCCTCTTCTTTAACTTCTCTTCTTTTCTTTTCTTCTTTCTCTCTCCCTCTACCTTACGCTGCTCTTAGTCGGGAATTTATAGATGTGTCTTACGGGTTTCTAGAATTCTCTTACGTAAAACCTTGCGTGACTGAGTTATTTGACCGGCCCTGTGTGTTAGCATCTTGCGGATAGGAAAACAGTTTCGCTCGACCGACTGATGCGATTGCATCTTGCGTAAGGTGGGTTCATAATTTTCGTCATCGGATTCGTTCAATCTTGTTGGATACTTGTTTTCTACAGATTGAAAGTCTGTTTTAGGGTCATCAGATTAACAGCTGGTTACTGAGACGTCTTTGAAGCAGCGATCACCGTTCCCTGCTCGGTCATGGAGATTAAGCTCGGTTTTAATGGCAGATCTTATCTCTGTCATTTTCTACTTGATAAGAGCCTTCCATCGGCGTGGATTGTTCATTTTATGTTTCTCGGTTATGAGATCAATGGCCCGGATGAAGTCTGTCAACGATTTTCTGCAGACTCTCCTTATTGCGGCGAGTTTTGCTCCGTGGAATCTATCCGTGAAGTCCTCTCGTATTCTCCCTTCCCTTCTTAGTTAAGAGAATTCGGGAACTCCGGAAAGCTCATTGTATAAGGAAACTCCTGTCTCTGTACAATAGTACGTGGGATTCTTTAAATCTGAACGATCTAGTGGTGTTGCGCGATGTAAGGCCCACCCCCACAACACATGATATTGTCCGTTTTGCCGAAGCTGACGGTTTTAAAACGCGTCATGTGGGGGAAGGGTAGCTTGCAAACAAACCCGGTGCTCCCATTGTCCTGCCCACACCTATCCCACAAGATATTGTCCAACCCAACTGCCATTAGAGTGCACAGCGGAGGTTTTGCTTGGCGCACAAGGCCAACGCGTTATGTTTGTTAAGGGAGGAACCCAACATATAACCACCACAACTCCAGACAACTCTTCCGATGTGGTACAAGTTACGCTACAGTCAGCTGCAACAGTATCTTGCCCAACACAGTAGCCTGTCAGCCATACAGTAGTCTGCGAACCACACTTGGGGGCCTGCCCACATATGTGCTCGCCCACGTGTGCCCGCCCACATGAAGCAGTGACCGGGGCGTCACATTATCCCCCACCGAGGGCAGAGTCGTCCTCGGCTCTGATACCATTTGTAAGGCCCACCCCCACAACACATGATATTGTCCGCTTTGCCGAAGCTCACGGCTTGAAAACGCGTCATGTGGAGGAAGGGTAGCTCGCAAACAGACCCGGTGCTCCCGTGGTCCCACCCACACCTATACCACAAGATATTGTCCAACCCAACTGCCATCAGAGTGCACAGCGGAGGTTTTTCTTGGGGCACAAGGCCAACGCGTCATGTCTGTTAAGGGAGGAACCCAACATATAACTACCACAACTTCAGACAACTCTTCCGATGTGGGACAAGTTACGCTACAGTCAACTGCAACAGTAGCTTGCCCAGTACAGTAGCCTGCCAGCCATACAGTAGCCTGCGAGCCACACTTGGGGGCCCACCCACATATGTGCTCGCCCACGTGTGCCTGCCCACATGAAGCAGTGACCGAGGCGTCACACGCGACCTCATGGTTTGACCGGAGATTATGGTCGGAGTTTGGCCTTGATCTTCATAGACGGTTTGGATCATCCATTTTGACGATGATGATGACCCACTGTTCATCATAGTGGGCGGTTGACTGTTCTTCGCAGAAACGAGGGAAGGATTTGTGACCAGAAGCCTGCTTGGTCGTTTGATTGGAGGTGGTATGGAAGGGTCAAGATTTGGTCGAATTCGTCTCTCGAACTAGATGGACAGTTTAGATCCTCCAACAAGATCGTGATAAAGGGCTATGAAGACACAGACGGACGGTGTCTATTCGTCTAATGCGGGCAGGAGGCGTGTTTGAAAGAAGGAAGGATTTCCTTCCTATTTGACGGGTCAAGGTAGCTTTGACCAGTTTTGCTAGCGGGTGCAACGCTGGTGCACAACTTTTTTTGCACCTACGTGGTTAAAGCTGGGCCCCACAGTGATGCTTGTGGAAAATCTACTTTGGCCATTCACTTTGTCAGTTATAGGTATAGCCCGTCTGAAAGTATCAAGAAATCACGGTCCTTACAAGATCCATATAAAGTGAATTTTGTTTTAATGATGGATCTCACTGATCTAAGGGTTGAAGTTCGAAGTGTATGGTTAATTTATGATAGCTAAGGATTGTAAGTGCAATTGTTATTTGCCCCTTTGGTTGTCAAATTTTGTAGTGCCAAAAACACAATCTATGTCTTGTGTAGCATGTTGTTTTGTATGTTCAAGGCACTACATCACAATGCTTCAAAGTTGAGAATGAAGATCTACTTCAAGTTCAAGTTCTTTGACTACTTCTGCAAGCTTCAATGATCAAAATATTTCAAGAGCTACAACAGAAGACAAGTTCTTGTTCAAGTCTCAAGTACAACTCAAGACTAAAGTACAAGATGAAGTCCAAGCTTAAGAAGATCTCAAGTTCAAGCTACATCAGAGATCTCAAGCTTCACAATCTTCAAAGGTCAACCATCTTTATAAGAAGTGAAGACTCAATGTCCATACTTCACATTTAAGGTTTGCATGACCTTAGTTTGACCTTAGGGTAGGTTATTTTGAATACATAATTCATATAGAATATTTTTATAAGTGTTTGGTCTGTTCTAAGACCAGTCTTGAACTCTGTTCGACTAGTCCTAGAATTGGCTCGACCAGTCCTAAGTTGTTGCAAATTATTGGAATTTTTTGGTTGAGCTTCGACCAATCCTGGAGTCTGCTTAACCGGTCGTAGGAACAGTGCCGACTCATTCACGACCAGTCCTGCAGCTACGACTTAAACTCCAGCAACCATTCCTGGTTTCTCGCTACCAATTATGGGATGGTCACGACCAGTTGTGGAGGCCTCACGACCAGTCGTGAACACCCTAAGACCAGTCGTAAAACGGTTTATCTGATCGCGGTTAAAATTTCAAAATGCAGTTCGACCTACGACCAGTCGTGGTGGCCACACGACCAGTCGAAAATGCGATTTCTGCAACTATAAATAGAACACGAATTTCAGAGTTTTTCAAGAATCCAAATTCAAGTAAAATCAAGGCATCACTCTGAGATAAGTTTGTGTTAATTTTTAAGTTGTGTTGTGCATATTTAATATTCTCTTTTGTTAGCTTTTGTTAATTTGATTTTGTTTCTATATTCCAATCTAAATTGAAAAGAGGAATTGTTGTATTCCTTCTTCTTGGAATCAAAATCAAATATAGCTAGCCCATCTGGTATTAATTTAAAATCAATTAGAACTTAGAACCAAATCAAAGGAGTATTGGACAATTGAACTTTTATATTCGAACTTCTACTCCGATTGGTTCTTCCGGTTTGCTATAAAAGGAGAAATCTAGGTATTTTACATTTGTGTAAATCTTTTATGCTTTTGGTTTTTGTTTGAGATTAAGCCAGAAAAATCTCAATCTTGTGGTAATCTAAGGAGAGCTAGAAAACTCAGAAGTGGGATTTTTTGAATTGTGTAAGCCCATTTGAAAGATACAATTGTGAAGGTTTTAGGTGAACCTGTGAAACCTATTTTCATAGTGAACGTTGATATCACCTGTGTGAGGATATTAGGAGTGAAGTAGCAATCTGTGTGGCTGTTGTTTAACAGTTGGTGTATACACAGGCAAACCACTATAATTCTTTGTGTTTTGTAGTTTGAATGTTTATTTAATTTCTATCTTTTATCATTCAAAGCTGTGGAATGTATATGTGGATGTGAATGTTGTAATCTTTTACATTTCAAGCATTGTGGGGAATGTTGAAATAGTTTAGAATTTAATTTCTTGTTATTTCCTTTATTTCCTTTCAGTTTGAGTTTTGATCTTCAAATTATTCTAGTAAGGTTGTCCTGCCATAAACCCTTGGTTTTTATAGTGCAAGGTTGTCCCTAGAACAACGTTGGTATCAACTTCTCTATGTTAGTGCTTTACATTTCAGTACTGTGATTTGTTTAAAAGTTCTATCTTTCATTCAATTATTTATAAGGCTATCTTATTTATTTATATTCCGCTGTTAAAGTTTTAATTTGGCATAGTCCTATTCACCCCCCTCTAGGACATATAGCTAGGCCTTTTCAAGTGGTATCAGAGCCTAATAGCTCATTTTAATTGTTATTATTTGGATTTATTTCCTGAGCTAATTGATCTAAGTTATTGATAAGATATCAAATTTTGATAGCCTTTCAGTCATTGGGCCTCTACCATTTGATGGCTCCAACTATGCCTATTGGAAAGTCAGGATGAGGATTTTCCTCAAATTAATGGATGAGAGTGTGTGGTAAGCCACAGTGACTGAATGGATCCCTCCTACCACTGAAGTGATTGGTATCAATAGATCAAAATCAATGAGAATATCACCCTATTTTTCTTAAACCACACTTCAGAAAAGTGAGAGTAGTGCCAATGCAAAATCACTAAATGCAATCACTTGCGCACTATCACCGGATGAGTTCATAAGAATTATATCCCATGATACTGCAAAGCAAGCTTGAGATATTTTAGAAATGACACACAAGGGTACATCAATTGTCAAAAAGTCTAAAGTCCAAATCCTCACAACTAAATTTGAAGAAATACATATGGAGGAAAATGAAATGTTCATGGACTTTTATACTAGACTGAATGACATTGTAAACTCTATGTGGGGTCTTGGCGATAAAATTTCAGAAAGTAAAGTGTGTGCAAAGATACTATACTCACTACCTAAACGGTTCAACTCAAAGGTGACTGCGATCCAGGAACTTCGTGATACGAACAATATGAGGGTAGAAGAATTAGTTGGATCTTTACAAACCTATGAGTTAAACTTTAAAGCTCCTAAAGGTAAATCTATAGCCCTTAAGTCTTCCAAATGTATTTCTCAGGAAAATTTTGATTTTGAAAATTCTGAAGATGATATGGCTCTCTTAGCGAAAAAGTTTTATAAGATTTTCAAAAGTAAAAAGAATGTAGACTTTCAAAAATCAAATGATAAGAAGAGATCTAAGTCTAAATCTAAAACTTGGAAATCTTTGAAAGATAGTCAATGTTACAACTGCCAATAATATGGGCATCTAGCAAACAAGTGTCCTAAAAAGGACAAACCTAAAAGGAAAGGAATGCTGGCTACTTGGGATGAATCTTCTGGCACTGAAGCCTCTTCTGAATCAGAAGATTCTGAAACCGAGTCGAGCAATGAAGTCAAAGCTCTTATGACTCTAGCCAAGTTCACTTTTTTAGATCATGATGATTCTACTAGTGAAGAAAATCTAAATAGTGATCATGAAAATGAAGAAGATCTTCAAGATGCTTATAATGCCCTATACAAGGAAAGTTGTAAGATTGCAGTAAAATTAAAGCTTCAAAAGGAAAAGTTTTCAAAGCTTAAAGATAATTTTGAAACTATTGTTTTAGAAAAATCTCATCTTTCAGATTGTTTTGAAAAATGCAAATGTGATCTAGATTTCAAAACCACCCTTATTGAAAATCTGAAATCTGAAAATGATAAACTTAAACTTGAAGTCTCTTCCCTTTTGAGTTTAAAGGATACATGGAGGTATGCCCAAGGTGATCTAAAATTAGAAAAACTTTTAACTGGATCAAGAAAATGTGGCGACCGATCCGGTTTGGGCTATGATAAAAATATTCCTCCTAAACAGAAGAATACTCCTCCCGAGTTTGCGAAAGGAGAGTCCTCAAACTCAAAAGAGAAAAGTTCTAATCAAAAGTTTTCTAAAAATGCTAAAACGTTTCAATCTTTCAAAACTAAAGGTAACCATATCAATTATAAAAATAAAAACTGAAATCCTTTAGCTGAGAAAATAGTCGATCTACTTAAGGAGCTCTTAAAATCTAACTCAGTGGGTCAGTCTTATAACAACTACAAACATAAGAAGACCAACTATACTCCTAAATCCAAAATAGTTATGAAATGGGTTCCTAAGGTTACTTGCTTGGTTGCCCACACTGCATTCAAAGCGACAAGCCATACAAAGTGATACCTAGATAGTGGGTGCTCCAGGCATATGACAGGCGACAAGGCTTTATTCACCGACTTTAAAGATATGACTGATGGGTCAGTCACATTTGGTGATGGTAGCAACTGCAAGATTATTGGCCAAGGTGCGGTTCAACTCTATAATCTTACCTTATTTAAGAATGTTTTATATGTTGAGGGGCTAAAACACAACCTGTTAAGCATATCTCAAATATGCGATAACAATCACAGCGTGAACTTTTCTAATCGAGGTTGTGAAATTTTAAATAAAAAGGGTTCTGTAATATTGACTGGTCGAAGGATTTCTGAAAATTGCTATATTTTAAGCGATGGTAGCTCATCTAATCAATCGTGTTACATGGTCCATACCAATGAGACAGAATTATGGCATAAATGCCTTGGACATGTACACTACCGTAATCTATACAGATTGAGCAAAGGAGAACTAATAAGAGGTCTACATAAACTTTAAAAAGTAGACAAAATATGTGGTGAATGCCAGATTGGCAAACAAACTAGAAGTGTTCACAAAAAGGTGAACTCTAATGCCACATCAAAATCGCTCGAACTTTTCCACATGGATCTTATAGGACCTACTAGGACAGAGAGTGGAGGTGGCAAAAAATACATACTAGTAATCATTAATGATTTTACCAGATTCACTTGGGTAGCCTTCTTAAGGGATAAATCAGAAACCCTTGACGAAGTAAAAAGGATTTTCAAACGGATCCAAACTGAAAAAAGTTCTCAAGTTTGTAAGATCCGTAGTGATCATGGATCTGAGTTCGAGAATAGCAGTTTTGAGAAATTTTGTAGCGATCAGGGAATATTGCATGAATTCTCTACGCCCAAAACACCACAACAAAATGGAATTGTGGAAAGTAAAAATAGAGTGCTTCAAGAAATGGGAAATGTAATGTTGAATAGTATGAAGCTCCCTAGAAATCTTTGGGCTGAAGCCGTAAATACTACATGCTATATTATCAACCGAGTTTATACTTGTAAATCTAATAATAAAACTGATTATGAACTTTGGTTTGATAAGAAGCCTACTGTCAAATATTTTCACGTTTTTCATAGCAAGTGCTATATTTTACGTGACCGTGAAAATTTGGAAAAGTTTGACACTAAAAGTGATGAAGGTATCTTTTTAGGGTATTCTTTAAACAGTCGTGCGTATAGAGTGTTGAACAAAAGGACCGGTGTTATTCAAGAGTCCATCAATGTAGTCATTGACGATCACTTGAATACACCTGCCCCAAGTTTAGATAATGATGAAGTTCTTTTAATTGACAAACCAGATACTTCATCAAATCAAACTAATCCTAAACAAAGGACTGTTAAAGATCATCCAACCACTCAAATTCTTGGAAACCCTCTCACTGGTGTGCACACTCGTAGACAAATAGAAGACATATGTAATTACATGTGCTTTACATTCCAGATTGAACCGGCTAACGTAAAAGAAGCACTTTCTGACGAAAACTGGATAGTTGCTATGCAGGAAGAACTTAACCAATTTGTGAGAAATGATGTTTGGTATCTTGTTCCTAGACCTAAAGATAAACACATTATACGAACTAAGTGGATTTTCAAAAATAAGTTTGATGAACTTGGTAATATTATTCGAAACAAGGTAAGACTGGTTGTACAAGGGTACACTCAAATAGAAGGGATTGATTACGATGAAACCTTTGCTCCAGTAGCTCATCTTGAATCAATCAGACTATTTATATTCATTGTGTGTTTTAGAAAATTTAAAATTTATGAAATGGATGTAAAGAGTGCCTTCTTAAATGGTGATATACATGAAGAAGTCTATGTAGAACAACCAACGGGTTTTGAAGACCCTAAGAACAATGATCATGTTTATCACCTTAAAAATGTTCTCTATGGTTTGAAACAAGCTCCAAGGGCATGATACGAAAAATTGACTAAGTTTTTACTAAGTCATAATTTTCTAATGGGAAGTGTTGATAAAACTTTGTTTGTTAAGAAACATAACGATCATATCTTAATGGTACAAATCTACGTTGATGATATTATTTATGGATCTACCTGTACTAACATGACTGTTGAGTTTGCGATTTAATGAAATCTAAGTTCGAAATTAGCATGGTTGGGGAATTGAATTATTTCCTAGAGTTGCAAGTAAAACAACAACCTAATGGTATTTTTATTTCTCGAACCAAATATGCTTTGAACTTGATTAAAAAGTTCGGATTTGAGAATGGTAAAATTTTGATACTCCTATGAGTACAACCTTAAGACTCTCAAAAGACTCTACAGGTAAAAATGTAGATCCTAAACTATATCGTAGCATGATTGGCAGTTTACTTTACTTAACTGCAAGTAGACCTGATATTGCCTTAAGTGTTGGTATTTGTGCTAGATATCAGTCTAACCCTAAAGAATCTCATCTAACTGTTGTTAAGTGGATTATGCGATATGTCGCAAGTTCTACTAATTTGGGTCTCTGGTATCCATATGATACTAGTGTTCAATTGGTTGGGTATTCAGATGCTGATTGGGCTGGTAATATCGATGATAGAAAATCAACCAGTGGTGGTTGTTTCTATATCAGAAATTGTTTAGTTTCTTGGTTTAGTAAGAAGCAAAGTTCTATACTGCTCTCCACAGCTGAGGCTGAATACGTCGCAGCTGGAAATGCATGTACTCAGCTTGTTTGGATGAAACGTATGTTAAGCGATTATGGAATTACATAGGAATCAATGATATTATATTGTGATAATTCCAGTGCTATAAATATTTCAAAAAATCCAATTCAGCATTCATGTACCAAGCACATTGACATTAGGTATCATTACATTCACGAATTAGTGGAAGAAAAAATAATCTCTTTAGATTACATTTCAACCGCGACTCAACTTGTTGACATTTTCACTAAACCACTCGACAAAAGAAGGTTTAATAAATTGAAATTTGATCTTGGAATGTGCTATGTAAATTGACTATTCATGCATTTGTGTATCATAGTGTATATATACATATAATTTATTGGTTTAAATTTTAAATTTTTATAAAAAAAACGCATATTTTTATCGATACTCGACCAGTCGAGGAAGTTCTTGACCAGTCGTGGTACGACCGGTCGAGAACGGTCCTCGACCAGTCGTGTACTGTGCTGGACCTTTTTAATTTGGGGGAAAAACTCAACCTCCTCATTTCCTATTTCTTCTCCAACGGGCATAAGCACGATCGGTCGTACCCAATTGTTTGATTCATCAAGGTTAGTGCATTTTTTGGTCAATCTTGTAGATTTAAGTTCTATTCTCTTCATCGTTGTCATTTGAGTACTTGATTTCAAGCTCTGTTGAGATTTTGGGGTTTTTCTACTCCATTTGCTGATCTTAGAAAACCCATCTCTACTTCCTTTGTGATTTCTTGGTACTTTCGTTTTCTTTAAGTAAATGGATGCTAGAGGGAAAAAAAACTGTCCGTGGTCCTTCATCCTCTAGATCAGCTCCTATCACTCGGCACCACCTTTGATCACTCGAAGATAATCCCGCACATGTACAGGATTTGCATATGCACAATGTTATTGTTGAAAAAGCTGTGTGTATTGATCACATTGCTCCTTTTGGTATCCTTCCTCTTCTCTAATCTGTAGGTTGGGATAACATCCTACATTGGGGTGGGCCTGCATACTTATCCATTGCACAAGCTATGTGTGCATGTATCTCTGAATTTTCATCTGATAATTTAACTTTTAATATTGATACTGAAGAAGGTCCATTTATAGTAGATCGTCATCTGATTGTGGATCTAATGGAAATACTTGTTAATGATGAGGGCATCCCTATTCATATTCTAATGGAAAAACCTTCAGAATCAGAAAAATGAATGTTAACTAGAGATTTAAGTAATATGGACGTTCAATGGACTTATAAAGGGAATGCGTTCCCCGTAAAGTATTTGTTACCCAGATATAGGGTTCTCCATAGAATCTTTACTTCAAATTTATATCCACGTTCTGGTAACAAAACAGAACTAACCTCCTATATGGTTCGGGTTTTGCATTCTATAGTCACTGGTACTAAAGTCTGTCTGCCTTCTTTGATATGTCATTTCATCATTTCGACTCCATCCAGGACACAGTGATATTCCATTTGCTTATCTTATGACTGTGTTAGCGTCTCATATGCTAGTTGTTATGCCTATCGGAGAGGCTTCTATTCATCATCTTTTGTTTAACAATTCTAATTTAAATAAGATGAAATTGGAACTGGTACCTGGTCAATGAGATGTGGGTGGTAGTGGTGCTGAAGCTGGGAATGAAGAAGAAGGTGGCGATCTTCCTCCTGATGATATCAATATGGATGATATTTTTGATGAGATTGAATCAAATTTTGGAAATGATCCTGACTATGAGCCATCAGATTTTGATGCTCGTCTTTGTGCTCTTGAGGAGAGAGTAGAGAAAATGAATGTTGCCCATGATTTGCAATTTAAATATACGTGTAAGTATCTTAGGCGTTTAAACATAGGCCTTCATCAAATTGATCCTACCATACCTACTCCCTCCTCAAGATCTAATTAAGTATTTTAATCTTTGGTCTGTAATAACTTTTTATACTACTTATGTTGGTGTGTGGACTTTTATTTTACTTCAGTTTGTATGACCGATTTTTGTTTCAGCTGGTTAATGCTATGTGAACTTTGATTTGCTTATTGCATATCTTAACTAGTTACTCCTTTAATTACTCTCTTATTGGTCTTCCTTTCTTCCTTTGTCTTATTGTGACAAAAAGAGGGAGAATATTTTAAGTGTCATAAATATGGTTATATGGGGGAGATTAATATGGATTGTGGGGGAGTAGCAGAGCAGCATTTTATGCTTATGCTGGATTTAGTTGTGCTACTTGGGGGAGTAAGTGATGAACAATTTGTGAATGACAACTTGTGCATGATTCGTTAATTAGGCTGTAACTGGCTTCTTTTATAACTGGTGCATGTTGTGATTATATTTTTTAAGTGTGTTTTGTCACAAATTTGACAAAGGGGGAGATTCTAAGTGCAATTGTTATTTGCCCCTTTGGTTGTCAAATTTTGTGGTGTCAAAAACACAATCTATGTGTGGTGGCAAAAACACAATCTATGTCTTGTGTAGCATGTTGTTTTGTATGTTCAAGGCACTGCACCATAATACTTCAAAGTTGAGAATGAAGATCTACTTCAAGTTCAAGTTCTTTGACTACTTCTGCAAGCTTCAATGATCAGAATATTTCAAGAGCTACAACAGAAGACAAGTTCTTGTTCAAGTCTCAAGTACAACTCAAGACTAAAGTAGAAGATGAAGTCCAAGTTTAAGAAGATCTCAAGGTCAAGCTACATCAGAGATCTCAAGCTTCACAATCTTCAAAGGTCAACCATCTTTAAAAGAAGTGAAGACTCAATTTCCATACTTCACATTTAAGGTTTGCATGACCTTAGTTTGACCTTAGGGTAGGTCATTTTGAATACATAATTCATATAGAATATTTTTATAAGTGTTTGGTCTGTTCTAAGACCAGTCTTGAACTCTGTTCGACTAGCCCTAGAACTGGCTCGACTAGTCCAAGAAATTCCAAGACCAGTCCTAAGTTGTTGTAAATTTTCAGAATTTTTTGGTTGAGCTTCGACCAGTCCTGGAGTCTGCTCGACCGGTCGTATGAACAATGCAGACTCATTCACGACCAGTCCTGCAGCTACGAATCAAACTCCAGCAACCATTTCTGGTTTCTCACGACCAGTCGTGGACACCCTAAGACCAGTCGTAGAATGGTTTATCCGATCGCGCTTAAAATTTCAAAATATAGTTCGACCTACGACCAGTCGTGGTGGCCCCACAACCAGTCAAAGATGCGATTTCTGCAACTATAAATAGAACACGAATTTCAGAGTTTTTCAAGAATCTGAATTCAAGTAAAATCAAGGCATCACTCTGAGATAAGTTTGTGTTAATTTTTAAGCTACGCTGTGCATATTTAATATTCTCTTTTGTTAGCTTTTGTCAATTTGATTTTGTTTCTATATTCCAATCTAAATTGAAAAGAGGAATTGTTGTATTCCTTCTTGGAATCAAAATCAAATATAGCTAGCCCATCTGGTATTAATTTAAAATCAATTAGAACTTAGAACCATATCAAAGTGAGTATTGGACAATTGAACTTCTATATTCGAACTTATACTCCGATTGGTTCTTTCGGGCTGCTACAAAAAGAGAAATCCAGGTATTTTACATTTGTGTAAATCTTTTATGCTTTTAGTTTTTATTTGATATTAAGTCAGAAAAATCTCAATCTTGTGGTTATCTGAGGAGAGCCAGAAAACTCAAAAGTGGGGTTTTTTGAATTGTGTAAGCCCATTTGGAAAACACAATTGTGAAGGTTTTAGGTGAACATGTGAAACCTATTTTCATAGTGAACGCTGATATCCCCTGTGTGAGGATATTAGGAGTGGAGTAGCAATCTGTGTGGCTGTTGTTTAACAGTTGGTGTACACACAGGCGAACCACTATAATTTTTTGTGTTTTGTGGTTTGAATGTTTATTTAATTTCTATCTTTTATCATTCAAAGCTGTGGAATGTATATGTAGATGTGAACGTTGTAATCGTTTACATTTCAAGCATTGTGGGGAATGTTGTAACAGCTGAGAATTTAATTTCTTGCTATTTCCTTTATTTCCTTTCAGTTTGAGTTTTGATATTCAAATTGTTGTAGTAAGATTGTCCTGCCATAAACCCTTGGTTTTTATGGTGCAAGGTTGTCCTTAGAACAACATTGGTATCAACCTCTCTATGTTAGTGCTTTACATTTCAGTATTGTGATCTGTTTAAAAGTTCTATCTTTCATTCAATTATTTATAAGGCTATCTTATTTATTTATATTCCGCTGTTAAAGTTTTAATTTAGCATAGTCCTATTCACCCCCCCTCTAGGACATATAGATAGGCCTTTTCAAGGATGATATAAAATTTTACATAGAATGAATCATGGAAACTATGTGTTTTAGAATTCAAGAGTCTACGTTAGTGGCATTTTCAAACTTATTGATAATCTGAGTTCTAGGAAATCTAATGGTTCTAGATGGTTATTGGCGCATTTCTAAGAAATTCTTACAAAAGTGCGTTTATCTAAATAATTATGAATAAAAAGTTATTCGTCAATTCATTTAAGGAAAGGCATATACGTTAAATCATATGATGGAGAGTCTTATCTATCAATGGTCAGATGGCTTAATCTATGGGATAGAGGTCATTCCCAATGCTTGGATCGTGTCAAGAAACAGGTGTAATATCAAAATAGTTGGATTGGTATTGTACACATGTATGTGCTACGTTGAACCTTATGGTAACGCTCAAGAACTTTCGATGCTCAAGTATCAAAAAGTTCGGGGTGTTACATATACAACCTACCTCCAATTAATCAAGATAAGCGTAACTTAATGAAGATCTACCTAAAGTTAAGATAACTAATGGTTTTGATCTTGATTATCTAACACAAGTAAACCAATTTAACCTAGTCACTCTTTTAGCCTAAAATCAATGATTTACGATGATTGGGAACAAATCATCATTTTCGCTAATTGCGAATAGGCCACATTATGAACTTATCTAATTCAATAACTAATCATTGCCCTCGAGAAATCTATCTACTCAATTCATTCAAGAAATGCCCTAATTATCCAAATAAGCTCTCACTGCTCGTTAGTGGGCCACTAATTATGAAACTATAGAAAGATGTTTGTCTTAGTGGTCTTGACATCCATCGCAAGACATTGAGCCAAGATCGTGTCTGAAAATGTTCAACTTGGGCTCATAAAACGAGCGCATGAGATGTGCGAATATTCTTAGAATATTTCAAAAACTTAAGTTAATTGTCTACAACCGATCTTTGCCAAAGTTGTGACTTACAGACTGTTAGATCGCAATCAAATTTAAGGTACAAACCTAAGTTAATTTCTTACATATATCTGTGTAGCCACGACCCCGATCAATGATTGGTAACCGTCGAACTAACTTTTGATCATAACTGTTTATTGTCACGTCCAAGCTGTGGGCCGATCGAAGTCATATCTAGATCATCAATAAGGACAACTATCCTACGGTGTATATTAACCCGGACATCCTCCAGTTGACCCTAAAAGCTAGAATCAACTTATCATAGGGTTATAATAGTAAATAGTTTGTCTCTAGGGCAATTTGCACAACTTCTGACACTATATAAACCAAGATTTAGGAAGCTCCCTCTCCCTATACAAATTTTGCCTTAGGAATTTGTGGACAAAGAGAAAGAGAAAAAGAAGAGAAAGAGGAAAAGGGAGAGAGTGAGGTTAAGAGCTTGGATTTGTGTGTCCTTGTTCTCAAGTGTTATGATCTCTACAATAAACCCTACTGTCTACGTATATCTTCTTTCGATGCAAGCCTATCGCAAATCAAATTTAAGAAATGCATCATACTTTTTGAGTTTAATCCCTTTCTATTATGAATACTATGAACCTCATGTAAACCCTTTGAAATTGATGTAGGTATCAATTTTTTCCAAAATCCTAACCCTAGATACCCGGAGATTAAGAAATCTCTTTTTTAAAGTACAAACCATTCTTCTGAGTTTCATTTTATCAACCTTTGATATGTTAGATAATGATTTTTGGTCGATTATAGGATATCATATGTTATTTGTGTTTGAATTACTTTATTATTATTGTAATCCTAATGTTACTTATTGGTAGCCAACATGTTTGATGAAATGCTCCATTAATATGAAATTTCTACTGTCAGAATACCTTTTATTCCATTTGATGAGTATTGTTGACACACGTTGGTTCGTATTAATATACATTGGATTATGTTGGATCGTACATGTTTTTAATTGATATACTCTAATGTGGTATTAAGTTGATTTATGATTATGATTATGTTTGTGTAACACCCCGAAATTTTCAATACCCGAACATTTAAAGTTCTCAAGTGTTACCGTGAAATTTAACTTAATATGTACATGTGCATGATATCAATCTAGCTATCCTAACCTTACACCTATTCTCCGACATGAATCTGACTATTGAGAATGATTTTCATCCATTGATTAAGTCATCCAACCATTGATTTTAAGACAAGATCATCATATGTCCAAGTATTCCCACTTGTCCATCATAACCAACCGTTCAGGCAACAATCCACTGATAGGTAAAGATATCTGATCGTCCACTTTGAGTTTCGACCACCCGATCATAGTAAACTAAGTACTTGATACCTACATCCGCTCGTACACATATTAAATTGAAATTCTGATCCGTTCATTTTGTTCACCACCTATGAATATTCTTAACTCACCATCAAAACTACAATCTGAGAAACTTACACATGTGAACAAGTCACCTGAATCTAACAATATACATGTTCTGCCTCTTGATCATTCTAAAAACCTACTCACATACATGATTAGAGTACTAATTATCAAGTTTTTCTATTTTACATGTCATCTGTTCATTTATTATGTTGGTTGATATATGTATGTTCTTTTGGTTAATTTGGTGAATAATTCTTTATTCATATGATTTAGACACCAATTCTTTTGTAAGAATTACTTAGAAGCGTGCTTATAACTATGTATAACCATTAGATTTTTCAAAACTCTCATATCAGCAATAATTATGAAAATGTCATTAAGGTAGACCCTTAAATTTTAGATCACATGGTTCCTACGATCCGTTTGATGTGAAAATTTATACCATGCCTATGTATCATAAATTAACCATATATGTCAAATTTTAGCCCTTAGATCATTGTAAAAGTGACCCAATTGAAAAATCATCCCATTAACTATTGATTTTGATGTTCATCGAGTGAAGAAATCTCGTGAGTATTCATAGTAGGATATTTTCCTTCATATGAACGACTTGGATTGCCCATAATATGAACCAAGCGCGAAATATGAAGACCCCACTTTGGAAGGGTTTTCCTTAGGCGCGAAGTTATCCTTTCAAGGTCTATCAACTCCTTATAAATCTGGATCTTTTGATTTAACCACTTCCTTCTGTCCATTGCAACTGAAATTTGGACCACACTCTAGTCTCATATGACTACGAGGTTATACAAAATTTTGATCCCAATTTATGATCCTGCACCGTTAATGCTGAAGCTAGTTCCTTCATTTTGATGCAAAAGGTGATATTTTACATCTAGGTCTTTTCCACCATCGATAAACCACCAAATTTTTTTCAACTGTTTGCTTATCCTGACTACACATTTCTCCTAAAATTAGGTACTGATCATTAAGTGTGGACCATTAATTGAGATCAAGTTCATTTTGGCACCTGTTAGGAGAATTTTCAAGATTGACCAATCTAAATTTCGGATCACCAAGAAAATCATATACCCCAGCTCTATTCGACGACCCTGACACAATGGACGAATTAGATTTAAAGAAAGATCATCAAAAATGAAAAAATTGGAGAAACCCAATCCGAGTGTGATGTGAAACACGCCCCTCTCACTCCCTTTTAAAAAGGGGGTGTGCGTTCCCCTCTCCACTCACATGCTCACCTCTCAAATGTCCAATGAGAGAGAGAAAGAGAAAGAGAGAGCGAGAGATAAAGAAAAAAAAAGACAGAAAGAGAGAGAAAGAGAAAGAAAGAGAGAAAGAGAAGCCTAGACGTCCATCATCCGCTTCCTTCTCCAAACATCTGGTATGTCCCTCTTGCTCATGCGATGTCATGATTTATGTAGAAGCTTTCCTACATGGATAATGTAGATCATAAAATTTCTTCAACCGTACACCTCATTGTCGCATGGAAATGAATTATAGTATTCGACAACTCCTCGCTTACTCAAATCATGGTAGCAATATTATATACTATATTATCAGGGTGGAGTCTAACATTAATCTCAGTTGCTTTACATTCATGTCTTGTCCTGTAAATCATATAGGTCCGATCTCATCTCCAAAGAAATAAGCCTGAACTACATTATACATGTAGCGTCTCGATTTCATGTAGCCAATTATACACACACCTAAACATATATAACTACCTTACGAAGAATACAGTGAAAACTTAAACATAATGAATTAGTGTAAATGGTTTAAGTAATGAAATTTCGAAGATGAAATTTTGTTTAAGGGGGGTAGATTGTAACACGCCGAACTTTTCAATACCCAAATATTGAAAGTTCTTGAGTGTTACCATAAAATTTAACTTAATATGTACATGTGTACGATACCAATCTAGCTATCCTAACCTTACACTTATTTTCTAACATGAATCTGACCATTGAGAATAATCTTCATCCTCAGATCAAGTCATCCGACTGTTGACTTTAAGACAAGATCATTATATGTCCAAGTATTCCCACTTATCTATCATAACCAACCATTTAGCCAACCATCCACTGATAGATAAAGATATCTGATGGTCCACTTTGAATTTCGACCACCCGATCATATTAAACTAACTACTTGATACCTACATCTGCTCGTACACATATCAAATGGAAATTTTGATCCGTTCATCTTGTTCACCACCTATGAATATGCTTAACACACTATCAAAACTACAATCTGAGAAACTTACACATGTGAACAAGTCACTTAAATCTAATGGTATACATGTTTTACCCCTAGATCACTCTAAAAACCCACTTGTGATCATCCATTTATAAAAATGACTGTACACCCACTTACATACATGATCAGAGTACTAACTATCAAGTTTTTCTATTTTTAACATATCATCTGACTATCCATTATGTTGGTTTCTATATGTACATTCCCTTAATTAATTTGGTGAATAATTCTTTATTCATAATGATTTAGATATAAGTTCTTTTGTAAGAAGTACTTAGAAACATGCCTATAACCATGTAGAATCATTAGATTTCTCAAAACTCTCATATCAGCAACAATTATAAAAATGTCATTAACCTAGACCCTTGAATTCTAGATCACATGGTTTAAACCATCCGTTTGATGTAAAATTCTATACCATGTCTATGTATCATAAATTAACTATACATGTCAAATTTCAGCCCTTAGATCATTGTATAAGTGACTCAATTGACAAATCAGCCCCTTAACTATTGATTTTGGTGTCCATCGAGTGAAGAAACCTCGTGGGTAGTTGTTGTAGGATATTCCCTTCATATGAATGACTTGGATTGCCCATAATATGGACCAAGTGTGAAATATGAAGACCCCACTTTGGTAGGCTTTTAGGTACGAAGTTATACTTTCGAGGCTTATCAACTCCTTATAAATCTGGATATTTAGATTTAACTACTTCCTGCCGTTCATTGTAACTCAAATTTGGACCACACTTTAGTCTCATATGACTACGAAGTTATACAAAATTTAGACCCCGATTTATGATCTTACACCATTGAATGTTGAAACCGGCTCCTTCCTTTTGATACAAAAGGTAAAATTTTAGATTTAAGCTTTTTCCACCATCGATCAACCACCAAATTTTATCCAACCATTTACCTATCTTGACTACACATTTCTTTCAAAATTAGGCCATAATCATTAAGTGTGGATTGTTAATTAAGATCAAGTTCGTTTTGGCACCCGTTATGAGAATTTTCGAGATAAGCCAATCTAAATTTCAGATCACCAAGAAAATCATATTCCCCGGCCCTATTCGACGACCCCAACACATTAGATGAATTAGATTTAAAAAAAAAAAAAAAAATCATTAGAAAAGGTCAAATTAGAGAAACCCAATCCAAGTGGGATGTGAAACACACCCCTCTCACACTCCCACTCCTTTTATAAAGGGGGTGTGCGTGCCCTTCTCCATTCACACACCAATACCCCCAACATTTAAGGAGGAGAGAGAGAGAGAGAGAGAGAGAGAGAGAGAGAGAGAGAGAAGGAGAAGCCTAGACACCCACTTCCTTCTCCATATGTATGATGTCTCCCTCTTACTCAAGCGATGTTGTGATTTATGTAGAAGTTTTTCATGTAGAAACTTTCCTACATAGATATCTACCTATGGTTTAGATCTAAGGCTAAGGTGATGGATTCCTTTAATCTTACAATAATTTGAGTTGGTATAATTTATCTTGTTTTTACATGTTTCCATATTACTGTGAATCCTCCATGTAATTGTTTAGTTTACCATTATCAATTATTTATCATTTGGGAACTATGGTTAAGGTATGATTTTAATTATGCGTGATCTTTATAAATATATGTGGTGCGATAGATACAAGCCTTGCCCTTTGCCAATTTTGAGAGTGACGAGTGCCTCCACTCTATATTAAGTTGGCCTTTTACTCATCTCCCCTTATTCTTGATGAGTTAGCCTATTTGCTACTATTCTCTTTTATTGAGATAACTTAATGCTACTTTTCTCATTTATTAGGTTAGCCTTGTGCTACCTCCCTTTATGGCTTGGGTATGTGTTTTGAAATTTCAAAAATCTCATATTTCAATTTATTTCCCTTTTGTGTAAGTGATATGTTAGAGGTATCACAACCAATAATTCAAATATTTATCGTGGACGTAATGTACAATGTATTAAATCTTTTAGTTGTTATTAAACATTAAATATGGATGTAGTTGGATTAAATCATGGTTATTCAATTTTATATTTCTTTTATTTAATTATATTGTTGTTTTGTGGATTGGAATTAGTGTAAAGAGTATATGAATGGGTATATGAAAGTTGTATAAGGGACTTTCCCTTTTGTATAGTGTATTTAATCTTTTAGTTGTTATTAAACATTAAATATGGATGTAGTTAGATTAAATCATGGTTATTCGATTTTATATTTCTTTTATTTAATTATATTGTTGTTTTGTGGATTGGAATTAGTGTAAAGAGTATATGAATGGGTATATGAATGTTGTATATGGGACTTACCCTTGGGATTGGGGACTCAAGTAATCGTAATCATGTGTCAAATTTTGGGGCATGACATCCATGGTAAAGATATGGTGGCCAACTTGATGGAATGAGTGAATTTACTGCACATTCTCCCACGTGTTGTCTGATTAGTTGTAGGCATGCTCTCAATGTTTTGTCCTTTCAAGAAAAAAGGGTCATGTCTGTGTTCGTGGGGCACGTCTTCAACCATAGTCGTGGGTGGATCCCGGAGTGTGGGGCCCACCGTGATGTATGTAACTTACATCCAAAGCGTCCATATGTTTTGACAACTCATTTTAGTGCATGATCTAAAAATGAGGGAAATCCAAATCTCAAGTGGACTACACCATGGGAAACATTGGTGATTGACCATTAAAAACTTCTTGTGGGCCACACAAGTTTTGTATCAATCTTATATTTGTGTGGTCCCTTCAACTAGGTCTTTGTGACCTTATCAATAGGTTGGATTGCAAATAAACATTCTGGTGGCCCCCAAGAAGTTTTTAATGATGGGTATTCAGTTGCCACTATTTCGTGTGGTGTGGTCCACTTAAGTTTTGGATCTGCTTCATTTTGGGATGATGCCCTAAAATGAGCTGTCAAAACAGATGAAAGATGTGGATGTAAGGCACATGCATCACAGTGGGCACCACAATCAGGACCTTGGCGAAGCTATGCCCGTGTATGTTGTAAGCTAATTATGTCCTGCCTCACTTGGACGAAGTTGGTCCAAGTAGGGGCTCTATTGGGCTCACCATAATGCATGGGTTTTATCCATGTTGTCCATCCAATTTACCAGGTCATTTTACTATATGAGCTTTAAAAAATGAGGTAGATCTAAGGCTTAAATGGACCACATAGCACGGATTTCATGCCCACCATCAAAAACCTCTTGGGAGTAGAAGTTTCGATCAAGTTGATATTTGTATTTCCAATGCCCACCATAAAAAACCTATTGAGAGCTATGAAAGTTTTAATCAAGTTGATATTTATGTTTTCTCATCATCTTGTTCTATGTGACCTTATGAAGTGGTTAGGTTGTAAAAAAAAACATCTCGGTGGGTCATTATCACCACTCCTTCCTCTTATATTATTCACTTGAGCCTTAGATCTACCTCATTTTTGGGTTCATACCCTAAAGTATATGAAAAAAAATGGATGAAGGGCATGGTTAAAACCCATACATCATGGTGGGCTCTGTGTAGGCGCCTTTCTGATAGATTCATGACTCATGAATATTCGATAAATAGCCATAACGTGAGGATCAAATACATGTGAGAGATTCCAATAGACAATACACATTATTAAGGGACCGCAAAAGAAAACCCCGAATTCGAATCAAACAAGCAAACGATAAATGCAACAAAGCAAACACAGGAACACGGTTTTACATAGAAAACCCTTGCGGGAAAAAACCATGGCACAAAGGGACAACAAATCCATTATCAAAATGAATTACAAGAGATTGATCTTATGTACTAATGCGAAACCCTTCTGAAAACCCTAACCTCCCACTAAAACAAGCCCTTCAATCTCTTAGATACCCTAATCCTGCATTACACCCATATTTATAGTATAACAACCAGAATATGAAGCAATTTATACAATTACGTAAAACTATGCATGATATCGATCGATTGACATCGATCGGGCACCCATGTTCGTCAATCGAACATGGCCAAAAGTGTTCAGAGAGTTAACTGATTAATTCAAAGTTTCCTCTATCAATCAACCTGACTTGTCGATTGATCAAACCTGACCAAAACTATCTAGAGGCCAATATGTTAAATTCGAGTTCACTCGATTAATCGATCAGGCTGTCGATCAATCGAGAGCCCGTGTTTATGATAGATTAAAGACATCCAAAGAATAATTTCTACCATGGCTTCAGTCATCATGAACCACAGCTCTAAGCCTCATCTCTAATTGCCTTCATCATAGCTTCTTCATCGTCTTCACCTTTCGTGCATACTCCGTCTTTATTAAACCTTTACCAAACCTAAAAAAGTTTAACGTAATTTGAACTTCTTTATGTGAACTAACTTTGTAAGCATATCCTTCAAATTCATGCTCGTGCATGTGGATCTTCTCAAGAGTAACTACTCCTCCCTCAAGCATCTGTCAGATAAAATGATGACAATTAACCTAATCGACGATCAACCGAGAGTAAGGGGGTTGGTTGTAAGTCTTTTGGGTGAAGGGATAAGGAATATATTAAATGAGGTAAAATTGTCGAGCAAGTAAATTTGCACAGTATTGCTCGATTCAAGCCTTGGTATTCTTTTCAGTTTCTATTATGCCGCCATAAGGGAGGTCCTTGCAGATGAGATAACTTTCCCAAGTCTAAATCAGCATTGAGGTCAATTGTTCATCATTTTCTTCAAAATCGCCTATGAACTAGGATGGGCCAAACTCTTTCAAGTAAAAATGCGTAAATGTGCGACAATGCTTACCAGTGTGAAGAGGAAAGAAAAGAGAGTCCATATATGTAAGAAACATACAGACTTCTTTGAAAAAATAAATGTCACGATAATTGTAAGAGGAGTATATGATATTAGAAGTAGGAGGAGAAGATATAAGAAAAGAATAAAAATATTCATACAACCACATTTGGAGAAGCCATAATGATCATCCGCTGTGGAATAGACCTTTAGTGGTTAGCTCATACATGCCTTTGTATAGGTGTTGAACACAAAGGGTGTAAGTGCTAATTTTCTACCCCGTGCAAGTGTCTTTGCTAGTTAAAAGTATTCATTGGTGATCTAGAGAGAATTCACACAGAGTAGATGGCGGTAGATCCATAGTAGTAAGAAGTCTGTGTGTTCTTCATACTCTCGACTAGACCTTTATGTTTTCAATAAGCGAGCATGAAATGAGAATAGGCCTTGACATTCTTGTTGTTGAAATGTCTTTCTTCATTATGAGCGAAGCTTGGAAAAAATGCTCCATCAAAAGGAAGAAGATGGGTAAGAGCACATACATCCAAAAATTTTGGACTCATAGGGCTACATTCAAAGAAGAAAATTTTTGTGGATGAATTCTAGAATATTAATATATTGCAATGAGGAGAGGGGGATATGATGCCTAATCATATAGTGATAGTTTGATGCATTCATATAAGTCGATTTCTCTCGAAGAAACATCATGTCGTGCAGTGATACGGTCAAACCAATCATGTCATCATAGCAAGGGTTTCGGTCAGGATCATGAAGTTTTTAGGGCATTGAAAGGATCTGGAATCGATTGGGATTGAATTAGCATGTTCTCGCCAGGGCAGTTTGGAAAGAAACAGTTCATTGAGCAAATCTCACCAACTTCGATTTTAGTAAAGAAGGTTGGGCCATGGCAATAATAACCATCAAGCGACGATTTGAAGATGATCTCGTTAATAAACTTTTGAAAAAGACCGTCTAATGTATGTATTAGATCATCTTGTTAAAAGGTTGGAGAGACAGAGAATTAGGAAGCAACCATCGCTGGAATGAGAGATTTTGAGTGTCGAATGCGAATAAACGGGGAAGAAAGCTTGGGAAACTGGGAAATGTGTTGAAATGAGGTTTATGTTGGTTGAAATCGAGTTCATTAATTAGGGTGTAATCATGATCTTGTATGGTATGACGCTTATACACACATTGCCACGGGAATAGCTCTCTATTCAGAAAAGGAAAACACAACTGTCATTTGGAATTGTCTCAGTCATGCATGATAAATAAAGCGTCGTAATGTGGCCTACACCGCATTTATGAGGGGTCACACATTGCTTTCACCTTTTACCAAAGGCGAATTAGAAGGGGGGGGGGGGGGGGGGGGTAATGGTTGGTACCTAATGTTGTTTTTGTCCGTTCCTACGAGAGCCAATCAGAGAGAGACACATGTACTTTCATAAAAGTTTCGTGGTGTATTTGAAATCTGTGGAGATACTCAAAAAAGATTTTGTGGTGATACAACTAGTGTCTATCAAGCGATGCCACATTATCCACAAAACAAGAAGGACCGAGTAGAACGTGGTCGAGTCGGTAAGGAAGTATGGAGCGATTACATGTACATGTGATAAGCTTAGAATGATGGCTCCCGAAGGTCAATAGTGTTGAATAGGTTAAAACAACAACCAATATCTAGATGGTCAGTTTATAGCTATAAAGGGCAAATGAATTCAGCAGAAGAAGGTGTCTCATATCAACCAAATAAAATCAAATCTATCTTTCAATTATTTTATCTGTCATTTACATTCCTTAGTGTAATACTTAGCATTATCTTTCATTTACATTCATTAGTGTAATCCATAGTAATAATCAAATAGTTGTTAACTTTAGTTGTAATTCAGGTCTATGCTCATATATATGCTTGATTTTATTCGAGTATCAAGCAAATTCTCCATCAAGAGAAGCATTTTGCAATTGTTCTCCTCAGCTGACTGTAATATATATATATATATATATTTATTATTTGTATTGATAAAAATTTCTTTCGTACGGAAGGCAAATGTGTGGCCCATTTTCAGATGATGAACCACACCCTATAATAATCCCCTTATCATTTTAAGCAATACTGTATAAATGGCTGAGTAGTCGACTAATCTTATTCTATCTCAATCACAGTGTAGATTTTAAACGTATATGTCTATCTTAACGCATGAGTCCTAGTTATTCAGACAACAGCCCCACAAATTCAATTATGACACGCATGCACAGCATAAATCATGTGATCAAAATAGGGACAACAACAGCAATTGTGTGTGGACGTCAATCAAACGCCAAAGTTGAGTCCTCCCAATGATCGTACTCATGTCTCGACCAATGATCAATCACTCCATCGAATATGACATACCCAACATTACATATCATATCAAACACATACAAACAAAGAAACCCGAAATTCTTGGTAGAAGTCTTCCCACGTAATGACAAAGATACCTTCTTCATCATAGATCAAATGAGAGCCTGTGAGGTGGATCGAATAGCTCCACGTATTCCTAACGTTATCAACAAGTAGTGGTATAGCTACCGTCCAAAGGTTCATTGCATTGAGGTGGATAATATCACCTTGATTAATGATTTGAGGAATGCGAGTCGATGCCAATCATGAAATACAAAATATTAGCCATCCATGGTTGGGCCATTATATGAATGGTTCTGATCATGAGTTGCGGCACCTCATACGGTGGACACCTAAGGACCCTTTGAAAAATGAAAAAAAAAAAAAAAAAAGTTTGAATATGATGTTTGGACCAATGGTGTTTATCTACTATCCATTTTTCATCTTATTCATCATATATTGAGAATCTTACCTTAGCTTGATTTTTTAACTATACCTTATTTCTAAAACTCAAATTGATTAAAAGTTCATTTGGCAAGCTCGAATTAGTTATATGGTACGATGGGAAAGCAACAACTTGTAAGAAATTTTAGACGCTCGATTGCATACTGACACTGTAAATAGTGATGTAGCTAATGGATTGTTCTATGTGGACCCCACAATTATATATGTTTCATCCACCATGTCGCTAATGGATGGTCCTCTGTGGGCCCCACAATGATGTGTGTGTTTCATTAAGGATGTCGCTAATCGATGGTCCTCTATGACCATGGCCCCACTATATTGATGTATTTGTTTCATCTACATGTGTCAAGATCATTATTTTAGGGCATGAGCCCAAAAATGAAGTAGATCAAAATCTCAGGTTGTCCACCCCACAAGGAAACTGTGGTAAATTGTGGTGATCAGAGTTGTACATGAACCGAGTTAGCTCGGTTAACTCGCTCGACTTGATTCGAAAAAGCTCGATTTAACTTGGTTTGAAACTAAGTTCAAGTCAAGTCGAGCCAATTTTTTAGCTCAAAAAATTTTCGAGCCGAGTTCGAGCTTGCCCGAGCTTGACTCGACTCAACTCGAACCTCAACTCGAATAGACTCGGATCGAATCGGCTCGGTGACTCGGTTCTTTTGATATTGATGCTGCTTGCCAAGTGTTTGATGAAATGACTCAATGAAGTGTTGTTTTGGGTAAAACAAATCACCAAAAAAATAATAATAATAATAATTCACATTATAAAACTGTCTTCAAATCATGATTTTGATGTTGCCAGCCAAGTGTTCGATAAAATACTGTATATTGTTGTTTATGTTTTGCATTCCGTGAAAAATTAAAAATTCACTCTATGTTTGAGAAAATGTTGCACAGGCCCGAACTCAGCTCGAACTGGCCTGAGTTGCTGACCAAACTGAGCCGAGCTGGCCAATCAAGCTCGAGGACCGAGCAAAGCCGAGTTCAAGGTGGAGTTAGCTACTGGCCGACTCAGTTCGACCCATGTACAGCTCTAGTGGTGATTGAATACCCACCACTAAAAAGTTCATGGGGGCCACAAAATTTTTGGATGAAGCTGATATTTGTGTTTTCCTTCATTTAGGTCACCGTGACTTAATTAACAGGTTGGATGTTAGGTGAGCATTACAATGGGCCCAAGAACGTTTTTAATGGTAATCTTTCAATCACCGTTGGTTCCCTATGGTGTGGTTTACCTGAGATTTGGGTCTGCCTCATTTTTGGGTTCATGCCCTCATAAGAGCTTAAAAAAAATGGATGGACAGCCTGGATAAAAGACATACATCATGGTGGAGCCCACGGAGCACCGTCTAGTGGCGAGTGGCCACTGGCAGTATCAGTAGGCAATCAGCGTCCAGAAAATTAGGCCTGTGGTTTAATTAATAAAATGAAAATCCAAACTTTCTCTATTGTATATATATGTGGCATCTGGGTGAGAAGATCAGGACCATTGAACTAATGAGCCATAGATAAGCCACATCCACAACAGAAATCGGATTGGATTACGATAACCATCCAATAAATGGCTGAAGGGGGCCCACTGGATCAACGGTTCTCAATGTAATTGGGCTTTCTGGTAAATTTATAAGAATCCTTTTGTTTTTCCACTGATATATATATATATAT
>JAJHSJ010000007.1:70827428-70981452 GCA_021015155.1 Magnolia officinalis
AAAAAAAAAAAAAAAAAAAAAAAAAAAATGAGCAATAAGCAATTGTAGATTTCCGATCATCTTTGGAACCAACCCAGTCTGCATCAGAAAAGGTGGAAATAGACAAGTATCCATGTTTTGAATAAAGAAAGCCCTTACCATGAGAGGCTTTGAGATAACAAAGAACATGATAACCAACATCCAAATGGGCAGCCCGTGGTGAGTGCATAAACTGACTGAGCACACTCACAACATAAGAGATATCGGGTCTTGTAATAGTTAGGTAAATACATCGACTAATGAGTCGTTGATAAGGACCAAGATTAGAGAGAGACTCACCATTGAGAGAGGTGAGCTAATGATTGACCTCAAGAGGAGTAGCAACAGGTTTACAGCCCAACATGCATGTCTCTTTAAGTCCAGTGCATATTTCCTCAGACATAAGGAAATACCATAATGAGAATAAACAATCTCAATGCCAAGAAAATAATGCAAGGAGCCCAAATCTTTTACCTCAAAGGTGCTAGAAACATGTGCTTTAATGCTGGATATAGTAGTAGAATCATCGCCCATAACAATGATGTCATCAATGTAGACCGAGACCACTGTGAGCCCATTGGTGGTGCGCTTCTAAAAAACAGAATGATTGGAGCTACACTGGTGAAAGTGGGTAGCCTGCATGGCATGAGTGAGTTTGTCAAACCACGCCCATGGTGACTGTTTGTGGCCATAGATGGACTTGTGAAGGCGCTAAACTTTATGTTCCTCCCCCTTATGATAAAACTCAAGAGGCAAGAATGTAAGCCCCGTATCCTAGACCGTACCTTTCCGTAGGCTTCCGCGATCTTTCCGATCAAATTCCGGCAACCTTCGACTCTTAACCAATATTTACGTGCGACCCTGAGCCACACGCCGTCAACCCGAGTCGACTCAACTCAAGATTTGTACCCTAGCGACCACGCCGTGGCCACGGTTCCGATGCCACGACTCGTGCGCCGATCAGATACTCTGGCCAGGAGATGTGGGCCAGCGTTCGGTGCGAGGAAAACGCCACGCGTTCGAATTCTGAGAGAATCTCTACAATATGTCACATCAATCAATCAATCAATCAATCCCATTATGTCAAGTACATGTCAAGTACACATCACCTCTCACCCTTTCCCAAGCAACCCCTAAAGTCAAAAGTTTCTTACAAGCCCATACTGTAAGGCCCACCCCCACAGCACATAATATTGTCCGCTTTGCCGAAGCTCACGGCTTTAAAAAGCGTCATTTGGGGTAAGGATACTAGTAGCTCGCCCAACCCCGTGCTCTCCCGTGGTCCCCGCCCACACAGCACCTAACCCGTCCCCTGATATTGTCCAACCCAACTGCCATCAGAGTGCACAGCGGAGGTTTTGCTTGGCGCACAAGGCCAACGCGTCATATGGGGGAAGGGTAGCTCGCAAACAGACCCGGTGCTCCCGTGGTCCCGCCCACACCTATCCCACAAGATATTGTCCAACCTAACTGACACCCATCAGAGTACGCAGCGGTGGTTTTGTTTCCCGCAGGAACACATCATTTGGGGTAAGGATACTGGTAGCTCGCCCAGACCCGGTGCTCCCGTGGTCCCACCCACATCAGCACCTACCCGTCCATGATATTGTCCAACCCAACTGCCATCAGAGTGCACAGCAGAGGTTTTGCTTGGCGCACAAGGCCAACGCGTCATGTCTGTTAAGGGAGAAACCCAACATATAACCACCACAACTCCAGACAACTCTTCCGATGTGGGACAAGTTACGATACAGTCAACTGCAACAGTAGCTCGCCTAGCACAGTAGCCTGCCAGCCGCACTTGAGGGCCCGCCCACATGTGTGCCTGCCCACATGAAACAGTGACCGGGGCGTCACACATACCCCTTCTTACACAATCTATGACAAAAGTCAAAAAAGCTTCTTACACATCCATCACGCATCTCTCACTTTCTCTCTTTACAACCCTCTCTCTCTCTCATTTTCATTTCTCAAACTCTCTCTCTCTCTCTCTCTCTCTCTCTCTCTCATTTTCATTTCTCAAACTCTCTTTCCCAAGCAAGAAAACACCACACGTCCAAGCTCTTTCTCCTCCAAGAGAGCTTTGTGTATAGCCCACTTCCTACCCTCTCATCTTCCATCTCAACCATCCAAACCCCATCTCTTCTGTTGAAGTCGAAGCCTAGGCGACTACCTTCCCATCGGACCAAGAAGGAGTGGACGGTGGGTGATCTTGGACCCACATTTTCCCTTTTTATCATGTATTTGTTCTGTGATGTAAGGGTCTATATATATTGGGACCCACCTTGATGTATATTTTGTACCAAAGAGGGGCCCATAGTGGCAGGGCCCCTCCATCACCTCCGACATTGCCGATGCCTCTTTCTCTCTCTCTCTCTCTCTCTCTACGATTATCGCCCACCTAATGTGTGTATATTATCCATGTCATATACCGGTGGACCCCATCTATGTGGGACACACCATGATGTTTATATGCCATCCCAACCGTCCATAGGGGGCCCACCTTGAAGTGGCTGCCAGTGAAGTGTGATCTGATGTGGGCCCACCCAACTTCATAGCTCAGGTGGTAGACCGAGTGAAAGATGCCTCATTTCAACACTGGAGGTCTTGGTATCGACCCCTGTGGTGGTGGCTAACATGGAGTGTGTACTGACATGGGTGTACTGACGTGGGTGTGGATTGACCGTGGGGTCCATGGGACCCATCCACTCCCTCCATCCGTCCAGATGGGCCACACCATGGTGTATTGTTCTTATCTAAACTGTCCATCGTTTCTGGATGGTGGGGCCCACGTTCGTGTGGGGCCCTCCTTGACACACTCAGACCCATAGTTCGACTGGCAGACAGAGTGAAAGATACCTCGTCTCAACACTAAGGTCTTGACATTGATTCTCCAGCGGGGGTGGTTGACAGTGAGGCGTGATCGGATGGTGGGCTCCATGGGACCCACCCACGCCGTCCATCCACTCAGTTGGGCCACACCATGTTGCATGTGCTATATCCTAGCCGTCCACCGTCTTTGGATGGTGGGACCCCCCCACGTGTGGGGTAACACCATGTTGTGTGTCGTTGTCCAGGCCGTCCGAGGCCTGGACGTTTGATATATATATATATATATATTATATATATATATATATATATATATATATATATATATATATATATATATATATATATATTATATTAGATATATGCTGCTGTGGTGGACCCTACGTGGGACCCACCTCTGTTTGTTTCAGAAAGAAAAAGAAAAAAAAGAAAATTAAGATGTAGCCATACTGCTAGTACAAGCAGCCACGTGCTGCTCTCTCTCTCTCTCTCCTCTCTCTCTCTCTCTTAACGTCCAGAGCTCTATGGGTCCCACCATGACGCACGTGTATATTCAATTTGTTCTGATAGTGGGACCCACCTTATATGTATGTGTTTCATCCCTCTGGCATGGGCCTCAACGATGTATGTGCTTTATCTACACCGTTCACTTTTTGAACGGTGGGGCCCACCATGATGCATATGTTGTGTCCAAACCATCCAACCATATTGAGATATCATTTTATGGCGTGAGCAAAGGAGTGGGTCAGATCTAAAGTTCAAGTGGGCCCCCACCATTTAAATAGTGGATCGTGACATCCACCGTTCAAACTCCTGTGCACCACAGTAGTTTCTGATTAAGTTGATATTTGTTTTCAGTTCATCTATCTTTATGTTAACTTATGAATAGATCAGATTTCAAGATACATAAGGGTGGGCCCGACTAATATACCTGAGGCCCATTTGATCGGCCCATTTGATTCGGCTAAATCGGCCCATTTGATTCAGCCCATTCGATCGGCCCGATGCGATGTATGTGAGGTCCATGAGTGAGGCACAATGTAATGTATGTATGTGGCCGTTACATTATTTATGAATTCCTTATGTGGGCCACTCCTTGGGAGCAATGTTGGTTTGACGTCTACATTGATGGGCAATGATGGTTAGACGTCCTCATTGTGACCTTCACTTAGGCCTTGTTAGGCCCATTCTCTTCATGGGTTAACCCAAATAAGTGGGCCCCATTCGCTGCAGACGAATGACTTTATAGTCATGGCCGACGCCGATTATCAACCCTGATTATCCATGCTGATTTTCGAGGCCGACGCCGATTATCAACCTTGATTATCGGTGCCGATTACCGATGCTGATTATCGGTGCTGAATGTCGAGGCCGATGCCGGTTATCGATACCGATTATAAGCATGTGACAACATAACATCATAATACATGCCCATACGCATCATCTGCATGCTTGTGATGAGATGAGTGATTGATCATAGTACAAGCCTTTCGGCAAATTGTTACGGGACTCCCTGGTAAAGGGAGATGCCCACATGAGTGCACGGTACGAACATGATTGTTGTATGACTGGATTGCATGATTCATGCATCTCGCATTGTGTGACATGTATATCATAGGCCCTAGCGACATCAGAGCCATAGCCGCTACAGGTATATCGTGGTTGGCAGGATCGGATATCAAAAATCTTATTCTACATGGGGTGCTATAGATATCCCTGGGTGAAAGTCCCTAAACCCTTATGGTACCAAGAGGTTGTTCCAACGTCTAGACCGAGTGGGTGCATGAGCGCTGAGTGTCGAGTACCAGAAGGTCGCGCTTTCCACTGTGTCGTGGTCAATTGGAAGGGGTTGCGGCCTTACCCGCCCGAGAGGAAGGAGTAAAGCTAGGCTGAGTTTGACCAGCTCGAGGAATGGGTCTGCTATCGACCAGCTGAGCACGATGTTGGCAGCCAGATAGTGAGGTCTCTTCCACTTACCTTATTACGCACGATGGGGCGGCAATCTGGTTTGGAGTGTACTATACCCCAGTGATATTCCAGAGTTGAGCTGTATTGATATGTGGACTTATATGAGGATTTGTATACTTGAGTTGCACCTTGCATCGCATGTAGGGGTGTACACAAACCGGGCTAGCCCGGTTAGCTCGTTCGACCCGGCTCGAAAAAGCCCAACTCAGCCTGACCCGGAACTGAGTTCGGGTCAGGACGGGCCAATTTTCTAGGCCCAAAAGTGAGTTCAGGCCGAGTTCGGATACCTCCCAGTTCAGCCCGACTAGGTCTGAAATCTGACTCGCCCCAGCCCAACCCAACCTGGCCTGGCCCGACCCGTATATGACTATATTTAATTTGCATAAAATGTTTTATTTTATGCTTTGTCAAATGTATGTAAATGTATGTAAATGTCCTGACTAGTTAGATTTTTTGTGGAGTCTATAGTTCAACTATTTAAACCGTTGATCGAGGGCTTTGTAATGGGACGTGGATTACCTGCCAAAGCCCTTCCCATGAACTTGCCGTAAGGTTCGAAACTGGCCCGAACTCGAAGGTTCGAAACTGGCTCGAACTCAGCCCGAACTCGTACCAGGCCCGGTTCGGGCTGGAGAGCCCAGTCAGGTTCGGGCCTTATGTGACTGTTGAACGGGCCTGGATGGGCTGAGGCCAGTTCCACTCGGCCCAACCCGTGTACACCCCTAATCGCATGGCCTTGGTACGGCCGACATCATTCATGTCTTGCATCTCATAACCTTGGTACGGCTAATGGTATTCATGGATTCATCAGCATGTTCTGCATTACTCTGATACTGCATAATTACATTGCTACCTTGCGCACACACTTTCACCACCCTCTAAGCTTTCCATAAGCTTATGCACGACCGTTGCGTGTAGGTGACGTTGGACCGCAGCAGCGCTGAGGCAGGAGCACATAGCAGATCATCTTAGAGCTTTTTGTTCATTACCATTGTATTTTCCTCTATGCTCATTGTACTTATAAAGTTTTTGATCATAGTGGAAATGTGATGGAGTTTTTGGTTGTGGTTTGTGGGTTATGCCTTTGGTTATGTTTATTATGAATCAAACAGACGTTGAAAATCCTTCTTGTAGCATCCCAGGATCGGAACCTGGCGAATGGGCGCTGGGAGCCGAGAATGGGGTACTACGGAGGCTGTCGGCACCGGATTCGGTGATCGAAAATTGTGTGAGCCCGGTCTCCGAGTTTGGGGCGTGACAAAGGACATATACACTTTCTTATGAAGGTCACCATGTAAAAAATCAATCTTGACATCAAGTTGATGCATTGGCTAACCCAAATTTGCAGCCATAGATAAGAGAACCCGAATAGAATTTATTTTTGTAACTGGGGTAAAAGTCTCTGTGTAATCAATGTCATAAGTCTGTGTGAAACCTTTTGCAACAAGGAATGCTTTGTACCGATCAATGGTACTATCAGGGTTATGCTTGACACTGTAAACCCACTTACAGCGCACAATATGTTTTCCGGCCTATAAATCAACAAGCTCTCAGGTTTGATTTATTTTTTTTAAGGCATTTATCTCCTCAAGCATAACATGCTTCTAGTGAAAGTGTGCGAAGGCCACATCCACTCTTGTAGGAATAGATGTTCACTCCCCAAGTATAGGGTTGTGATGTAGTAATAAACTCGATGAGATCGAGATCGAATCCCAAGGGACTGATACCCGTACGTTATTTGAAACTAAGTAGAACTAGAACTATACTAAGACGAAATCTAAATCGAATAAATTTATGGAATAATGGTGAGATATTTATCTAAAACTTAGAGAGATAAGAGGTAAGAAACTAGGGATTCAGAGGATCTACTTGTAGAGATCAGGGAGATCTTATGCCTGCATCAAAAACTCAACTGGACTTAGACTTAGAGTCCATCTTCATCCAGTTGAAGGGTGTAACCATGAAAATCAAACTAAACTTACTTTGATATAGTTTTCAAGAGATGAAAGGTATATGAATTAGAATGGATTCCATCACCAAACCATGTGATGAGATTTCCTCCGAGGACTCGACCGGTCGTGAGCCTCGCTCGACTGGTCGTGAGTGGCGCTTGATCGGTCGAGCGGGGCTCGACTTAAAGTCCAGCAACCATCTGTTTATTTTTCTCGAGGTGCTCGACCAGTCAAGGGAGGTGCTTGACTGGTCTAGTGGGCCACTCGACCGGTCGAGGACCCTGCTCGACCAGTTAAGGTTATGCAGATTCGTTCTGCGATTTGTGCGGATTGCAAATTTTTGAGGCCCTTTCGCAAGAGGTGCGAAATGGAGTTTCTTAAACTATAAATAGGAGGTACCTAGGGCTTTTTGGAAAATGTAAGAGGTAATACAAGAGGGTTTCCTAAAGCTTTACAAGGGTTTACTAAAGGGTTTAGGGCTATCAAAGGTGTGAGAGAAAGAGAAAGAGAGAGAGGAAACTTGTGGAAGGGAGGTTCTGCTCGTAGAGGTGATCTACTGTGCACTTGATATCTCAGCGCTTATACGTCCTCGTAATCGGTTAGATCTCTTCATTTTTCTTTTATTCTCTTATTGTTTATCCACTCCTACGTGAGTGCAGAAGGTTGTAACTTCTACTTCATAATAGATTGTTGATCTGGACGAGGTCCCGTGGTTTTTACCTCTTTGAGGATTTTCCATGTAAAAATCTCTTGTGTTGTGGTTTATGCTTTGATTTATTACATTGCATTATTATTCCATAATTCTGGTTTATTTCGGGAGGCTAGATCCTAAGGTTTTGTGCAAGGCCCCCAACGAAGTGGTATCCGAGCTAAGTTCATTGAATGGGTAGGATCGGTTTTGAATTATGGAAGGTGGCTCATCAAGGATGATCAGCCTCAATGGTTCTAACTAGACCATATGGAAGGCTAAGATGGAGGACTTGCTTTATTGCAAGGACTTATATTCTCCAATTTTAGGTATATCAACAAAATCCAAGGATATGTCTAATGATGATTGGAAGAAGATGTACCAAAAGGCGATGGGGTTTATTAGACAATGGTTGGACGATTCCGTATTCCACCATGTGTCTATGGAAACCTCAACCGCTAGCCTATGGTTGAAATTGGAAGGGCTGTATGAGAGGAAGACAGCCGGTAATAAGATTTTTCTGATAAGGCGACTTGTGAATCTCAAGTTCAAAAATGGTGGTTTTATGGCCGAGCACATGAATATAGTGAACCAACTCTCCTCTATGAAGATGGTCCTGAAGATGAATGATGAATTGCAGGCTTTGTTATTGCTTAGTTCATTGCCTGACATTTGGGAGACATTGGTGGTGTCTCTAAGTAACACCGCCCTAGAAGGAAAGATATCCATGAAACAGGTAACTAGCTGTCTCTTCAATGAGGAGACAAGGAGGAAGTCTCAGGGGTCTGCTCAGCAAGAGGCCCTTCTAACACAGGAACGGGGGAGAGGAAAGAACAGGAAGAGCGAGAAGGCCCGAGATAAATCAAGAAGCAAGTCGAGTACCAGGAAAGATGTTGAATGTTGAAATTGTGGCAAGAAGGGCCACTACAAGCATGAATGTCGTGGTAAGAAGAACGACAAGAAAGGAAAAGGAAAGGAGAAGGAAGATGAATCAGATTCCATTGTAGTCGCTTCAGATGGCGACGTTATAGTTATTCTTTCAGCAGATCACGATATATGTCTCACGGCTACGAGTCAGACACCGACTAAGTGATAGACTGAGGAGCCTCGTTTCATATGACTCCACGCAGGGACTTCTTTATAAGCTACAAGTCAGGTGACTATGGGACCGTGAAGATGGAAAATTCTGGCGTATCGAAGATCGTAGGGGCCAATGATATTTGTGTGAAGACCGATGTGGGCTGCACATTGGTTTTCAGGGATGTGAGACATATCTCAGACCTTCGCCACAACTTGATGTCAACGGGAAGGTTGGATGATGATGGCTATGAAAGCTGGTTTGCTGGTGGGCGCTGGAAGCTCATCAAGGGTTCGTTGATCGCAGGCAGAGGAAAGAAGTGTTGCACTCTTTACAAGGCAAGTGTCAGTGTGTGGAAGGGTGGGTTGAACACAGTGGAAGATTCAGCTATTGACATGTGGCACAGGCGTCTAGGCCACATGAGTGAAAAAAGGGCTTCAACTACTAGCAAGGAAGAAGCTCCTTCCAGACATGATAGGTACACCTCTCAAAACCTGTATTAATTGTTTATTAGGGAAACAACATAGAGTTTCATTTAGTAAAACTGCTTCTCATGTTAATAAAGTGTATGCATTAGATTTGATTTATTCTGATGTTTGTGGTCCTATGAGGACAAAAACCTTGGGTGAGGCATTGTATTTTGTCACTTTTATAGATGATGCATCTAGGAGGGTTTGGGTTTATGCTTGAAATCTAAGGACGAGGTCTTTAGTATGTTTAAATTGTTTCATGCTATGGTCGAGAGAGAGATACATGTAGATCATTGAAGTGCATTCGCACTGACAATGGTGGTGAATACATTGGCGACTTCCATGAGTATTGTAAGTCCCTGGGTATACGGCATGAACCTACGGTTTCTAAGACCCCCAGCATAATGGTGTAGCTAAGCGAATGAATTGTACCATTATTGAGAGAATCAGATGCATGTTATCCCATGCGAAATTATCCAAGACATTCTGGAGAGAAGCAATGCACACAGCGGTGTATTTGATAAATAGGTCTCCATCAGCCCCGTTGAATGGAGAAGTACCTGAGAAGGTGTGGTCTGGACAGGATCCATCGTACAGTCATCTCAAGGTGTTTAGATACAGGGCATCTGTTCATATACCAAAGGACGAGAGGTCCAAACTCGATATAAAGATCAGGCAGTGTGAGTTCTTGGGGTACGGTGATAAAAAGTTCGGTTACAGATTGTGGGATTCGATCGAGAAGAAGCTCGTCAGGAGCAGAGATGTGATTTTCTTTAAAGATCAATGTATAAAAGACATTGGTAAGCCAGAGACGAACCAGCCTAGTTCAGGTGAGCTAGAGGACATGGATCTTATTATTCCTCCCGTGGTGCCTGATGACAGGGAGTACAGTAAGGTACAGAGGACGAGGGAGTTCCTTCAGAAGATGGACCAGGGGAGCAGCCCCTACTTGATCCACTTGTTGAGCCACAGGTGAGGAGGTCATCTAGGGATAGACATCGTCCAAGAGGTACTTGCCACATGAGTACATTATGCTAACTGATGGGGGAGAGCCAAAAGATTATTCTGAGGCCATAGCCAACGAGCATAAGGCGGATTGGTTGAAAGCTTTGTAAGAGGAGATAGAATCCTTGCATAAGAACCACACCTATGATATAGTGAAATTGCCCAACAACAAGAAAGCTTTGAGCAACAAGTGGGTGTTTAGAAAGAAGGTTGAGCAGAAGAATTCATAGACGAGGTTCAAGGCCAGACTTGTAGTGAAAGGGTTTGGTCAGAGGAAAGGTATAGAATTCTAAGAGATATTTTCACTAATGGTGAAGATGACATCCATACAGGCGTTGCTTGGGTTGGCGGCTAGCATGGATCTGGAGATAGAGCAGTTAGATGTTAAAACTGCCTTCCTCCATGGTGACCTGGAAGAAGAGATCTACATGCACCAACTAGAGGGGTTCGAAGTCAAGGGCAAAGAGCATATGGTGTGTAGGTTGAGAAAGAGCTTGTATGGGTTGAAACAAGCTCCACGTCAATGGTACAAGAAGTTCGACTCGTTTATGTTAAAGCATGGGTATGACAGAACGGAGTTAGACCACTGTATGCTCATGCCCAAGTTCTCATATGGTGATTTCTTAGTTTAGCTGTTATATGTTGATGACATGCTCATCATGAGAAAAGATATCAAGAAGATCAACAGGATAAAACAGGAGTTGGGCAAGTCGTTCGTGATGAAAGACTTGGGCCCGGCTAAACAGATCCTATGATTGAAGATAACCCATGACAGAAGCAGCAGGAAGCTTTGGCTGTCACATGAACCGTATATTGAGAAAGTCCTAGAGCAGTTCAATATGAATGCAGCGAAGCCGGTCAGTACTCCACTGGATGGTCACTTTAGATTGAGCGACAGGTAGTGTCCCAAGAAGAAGGCAAAGGTGGATGAGATGCAGAAGATACCCTATGCATCAGTTGTAGGAAGTTTGATGTATGCTATGGTGTGTACACGCCCAGACATAGCATATGCGGTTGGTGTTGTCAGCCGGTATCTTGCAAATCTTGGCAAAGAGCATTGGGCAGCGGTGAAATGGATACTGCGGTATCTAAGAGGCTCATTCAGGTTGAGCCTATGCTATGGTGACGGTAAACCTGTGTTAGAGGGCTACACAGATGCAGATATGACAGGTGACATAGACTCCAGGAAGTCTACATCGGGGTTCATGTTCACGTTTGCAGGGGGAGCGGTCTCTTGGCAAAGCAAGCTACAGAAGGTAGTAGCATTGTCGATGATAGAGGCCGAGTATATTGCAGTCATAGAGGCATTTAAAAAGATGCTTTGGATGAAGAGGTTCCTACAGGAACTAAGCCTGAAACAGGAGCAGCACGTGGTCTATTGCGATAGTCAAAGTGCTATACACTTGAGTAAGAATCTAACTCAGCACTCCAAGTCGAAGCACATAGCGATTCAGTATCACTGGATCAGGGATACTTTGGAACAGAAGGTGTTACAGCTTGAGAAGGTCCACACAGACGATAATGAGTCAGACATGATGACCAAGGCTTTGTTCAAGGGTAAATTTGACACTTGTAGAAACCTGGCTGGCTTGAAGAAAGTGAATCCCTCCTGGGTCGGAAAGGGGGAGTTTTGATGGGATTTTCTCCCAGGACTCGACCGGTCGTGGGTGGCGCTCGACTCAAAGTCCAGCAACCATCTGTTTATTTTTTCTAAGGTGCTCGACCAGTCGAGGGGGCCGCTCGACCAATCGAGGACCCTACTCGACCAATCGAGGTTACGCAGATTCGTTCCGCGATTTATGCGGATTGTGAATTTTTTAGGCCCTTTCGCAAGTGGTGCGAAAGGGAGTTTCCTAAACTATAAATAGGAGGTACCTAGGGCTTTCTAGGGAATGCAAGAGGTAATGCAAGAGGGTTTCCTAAAGCTTTACAAGGGTTTGTTAAAGGGTTTAGGGCTATCAAAGGTGTGAGAGAAAGAGAGAGAGAGAAAGAGAGAGAGAGAGAGAGAGAGAGAGAGAGAGAGAGAGATGAAGCTTGTGGAAGGGAGGTTCTGCTCGTAGAGGTGATCTACTGTGCACTTGATATTTCAGCGCTTATACGTCCTCATAATCGGTTAGATCTCTCCGTTTTTCTTTTATTCTCTTATTATTTATCCACTCCTACGTGAGTGAAGAAGGTTGTAACGTTCTACTTCATAGTGGATTGTTGATCTGGATGAGGTCCCGTGATTTTTACCTCTTTGAGGGTTTTCCACGTAAAAATCTCTTGTGTTGTGTGGTTTATGCTTTGATTTATTACATTGCATTATTATTCCATAATTCTTGTTTGTTTTGGGAGGCTAGATCATAAGGTTTTGTGCAAGGCCCCCTAACACCATGCCCAGGAGACAAAGCAAATAACAGAATTAAACTAATTAATAACCAATCAACAGATATATGAAGGTTAGGAAGGGTACCGTCATCTAACCATGCCCAGGAGACGATGGTGAACAACAGGCTTCCTGACGTCATAATCAAATAAGGAAAGGAATATGCTCAAAGCTATCGCAGACCCATTGTAATTTTAGTCACAACAGACCATTAAAAACTAAAAACATTCCCTTAATAATCAAACTAATATCAAGTTCAGTTCATAAATTAAAATCAAAATCAAAGGCATAAAGTAAAGTCTCCCATATCATTACAAGCTTCACCTCACAGCCCTAGCTAAGAGGTTTAGCCACTCATATACATGATCCGGCTAACTCTCCAGATCTAAAAAGAAAACAAAAAAAAAAACTCTAAACTAATAACCCTCTTGTTCAGACGTCCCAACTTCAATCTAGTGCTCTCTCCCTTCTCTTTCTTTTATAAGAGATGAAAGGTCGGTCAGAAGGTTGGTGGAGAGCTTCCGTAGCAACAGGTGGAGAGGTCGGTTACAGCAGCTGTGTGTAATGAAACCGTGGAGTCAGTTGGCACTCATACCACGTTTTAGCGCTGTGGAAGAATCTACTACAAGATCTGAGCTATTCAAGCTCCTTGGCGCTGGTTGGCCACCCCTTGAGATGATTTTTGACGGTCCAGATGGCTGGGCCGATCCATGTCACGATGCCATAACAGCCCAGATCGGCCGGGTCTCGGACGTGCGTAAACCTACGCTATTTCTTGCGCTGTAGTGTTGGTGGAGCCCATGATCAACATCGGTTGGGAAATCTACTCCGTCCATTGGATTCCCCTTAGAATCTTAGCCTAAGAAACCGCATTCTTGATCTGAATTTGATGTGGCCCATGGAATTAAACCTGTTGTAACTGATTTGAAAGGAACGGAATGGTCTTCTTGTGACCACTGTAGTAGGCGCGTGCGCATGCATGAGCAACATGGGTTTGAATTTCCCGAGTTCCTCTACAAGATGGACGGCTTGGATCACCCAAATGGATGACGATGGTGGGCCACTACATCTTCAGCGGATGGCCCTACGTAACGAGAAAACAAAGACTCCTTTCTCTGTTTAAAGAAAGTCGGTCAAGCCGACTCTGACCAAACGAGGTGGTCTAGTGCCCGTGGAGTGCACTATGCACTATGCACTGGTGTTGCCAGTGGGGTCCCGTTCTAATGTTTCTGAGAAATCTGCGCCGTCCATCTATTGCATCGGGTTGAGACCAAAGTTGAAGCATATCCAAAGATCAGGCAGGCCCCAAATCAGGAATTTGGTGGCTGATCTGTCCGTTGGGCTACTTCCACCAAGATCCAATGGCTAATTTTTGACGTGTACGGTTAATTTATGGTCCCTAGGCCATGTATGAAGTTTTGAGCTGAACGGATGGTGAGAACCTTGTGATCTTGCATTCTGGATGTCTTTCAGGCCACTTGAGCTTTAGTTTCTCAATTTTCTCGGATATCTGGCGTTTAATTCCACTGATCTCAGTCCCCTGGGGTCCTTCCCTTGCCTTGATGAATTCTGAGCGTTAAATCCATGCTTTTAGGACCCTGTTTCAGTCTAAGCTCGTAAATACACCTTGCAACACAAACACGGTTAAATTGGACCGTTAAACAGTACTATGTTCGTAAATCCAGGCAATAACTAGGGTCTAATATGCAATATTGGACCCTCAACAATAGAGATGGAATTAACATTAGCAATAAAAGTTCTCTAGGATAGAGATAATAACTGATAAGAAATGAAATACTGAATAGAATGAAACGTGCAAGGATTAATACATTTCCATAGAGAAGCAGAAAGATCCGAGTCAGGAGCAGACCTGCTTTAAATTCCCACAAAGTTGTTAAGACCTTTCAATGCAGTACTTGTGACTTATCCAAGCAGAAACGTGTTTCATTTCCTTTAGTCTTGAATAAAGACTCTGGTTCTATATTTTTTATCATTCAATCTGATGTTTGGGGACCTGCTCCTATTCCCTCCTCCAAGGGATTTCAGTATTTTGTGTCTTTTATGGATTATACTACCAAGATGACATGGACTTGTCTTCTCAAAAGTAAAAGTGAAGTGTTTGACACTTTTAGATCTTTTCATGTTTAATTGATTAATCAGTTTGATGCAAAAGTCAAGGTCTTTCACTGTGATAATGGTGGTGAATACCTTTCCACTATTTTTCTTTCCTACCTTTGTCAGCATGACATCGAGTCAAACACCACCTGTGCTTCACTCCTCAACATAATGGGATGGTAGAAAGTAAAATAAGTTGAGACTTACAAGACAATTTCCATAAACTCGAGTGATTTTTGAAAACAATCCAGTATTAGAAGTCTAAAATTCATGAATGTTGAACATTAATTTCTCCTGGACACAAGCGCAAGGTAGACTTCATAATCAGGTTTAAAGGTATTAATCTATCAATTAGAATAATTTTAAACATTGAGTTCCATGAGTGTATAGTGTAATCTCGACTTATCATCATTAAAATTCATTTTGTTATTTCATAATACCATTGGTAACCAACAAGAGCTTCAGGACACCCAAAAACTAAACGTGCCTCACAGATCATTCTTTCATTCTTCCAGCTTTTGACTTTTTATATATAAAAATAATTTTAAAGTAATGCCGAGGGGAATCAGATCTTCACCTATAGGGAGCAAACCTATGGGGAAAACCAGTAGCCCAGCCAGTTCCGAATGTCAACCTTGGGAAATCAAATCTTCATCTATAGGGAGCAAACCTGTGGTGAAGATTATTCAACCAACCCTTTCAATTCTTCTTTATAAACTGATGCTAAAAATTTTTAGGCTGGTTCCTTTCATGCTTAGTGATTACCAAGTTAATCCTTCAATATTGAAATAAAACCTTAATGTGTAAGCGAGATGTGATATGTGAAATCATGACTCAATCAATGTTTACAACTTCTAATCATGGATTAATAATTCAAACGTAACTGTGAAATCTAACAAATAACTGAATCCAAGAATCATAAATTACCAACATCACTTATCTTGTAATTCTAAATCCAAGATGGCCGTCAAAATCACTTCGAATTCACAAAAATTCCAGAAAAAATTTAAAATTTTTCACAATTTTCAATTTTTTGCTCAAGACCAAGAAAACATTGATAAGGTAACATAATCTCCCACCCCCAGCCTAAAATCTACATTGTCCTTAATGTAAAAGATATATGAGCATGCAATGCACATGGTACAATGAAAGTAAATGAGAAGTGATAGGAAGATAGTACCTGGACGAAGGAATCGAGAAAGACATTTCCAAAATGATCACAGCATGAAAGTCAGCCAACACGGGAGTGAAGACACGAAAGCAAACTATCCTAAAATAATGCAGGAAGCAAACTAACCTAATGGCATAAAACCGTCTGTCCTAAAATAGCAGAAAACAAACTACCCTAGTCCTATGAAAGTAGGAAAAAAGCTACTCAATCACGCCGCAAGGTTCCTCTTCCGGCCAATATCTAGATAAGTTTCTCAGTAAGTGCGCCAACAGGCTCATCCAAAAGCCATTTTTGTAATAGGCTTGGATGCCCTGGAGCATGACTTTCCAGAGAAACTTATGCACCTCATTAAAAAAATTTCGTTGAATCACTGAGGTATCCAAAGTATATATGATTCACCTGTGACATAAGAAGTTTCAATGTTAGTATCCCATGGTGAATTAGAGACTACAAGTAGATAAAGTTCAGAAAACTTGGCAGAAAGTGATATAGTCTCAACATATTCTGAAGTGTCAGACTTCGGTTCCATTGTCAGCTCCTCCTCCTTTAATGGTAGATAGTGAAGATTAGGGGAGGAAGAGGCTTCAGAATAAGGGTTTTCTCTGTCCATGACAACTACCAAGATGTTGTCTTGCGAGGCATCCACTATTTCTTGTATCATGGGATCATTTGAATTTGCAGAGTGTGCCAAGCAATCATCCAAAGAGTCAAAATATTCAGTTGAAAGGAGTTCATTCATCCTATCGAGATCTGTGATGATATGTCCAATAACTCCTTTATCTTCTTTGAGAATAGAAATGAGCATACTATCTTGTTTGTTCTCAAGGTGGGATGAAATCACCACTGAGTATGTCTCTTCTTGACCTAAATAGGCATATTCCAAATCAGAGGGTAAAGGTTTTAGGTCAAGCTTTGGTGCTTTGAGGTTAGACGGTAGAGGTACTGCATCGGTTTGGCGCAACACTTCAAATTGTGGCCTCCATCGGTTAACTTTATATCGGCGTAGTATTAAACATGACACCCATCTCCCTAATCATGTCATCGTTAAAATCATGAGAGTGGGTCAGGCAGATCTGTAGAGGGTCAGAGGATAAGGTCAGAGGTGTCCTATCTTCCACAAAAGAGTCAATCATGTTAATGTCATGAAAATCGTCATCATCCTTTAACCGTCTGCCTATATTGAAAAATATGTTTAACTCCAATATTATATTCCCGAAAGACATAGTCATGACACCATTCTTGCAATTCATAATTGCGTTTGAAGTTGCAAGGAATGGGCGACCAAGAATGACGGGAATCTGAGTGCTCATGTTACTGATGGGTTCGGTATTCAGGATGATAAAATCTACAGGGTAGTAAAATCTATCGACCTAGACCAACACATCCTCAATTATCCCTCTTGGTACACAAACAGAGCGATCAGCAAGTTGTAGTGTGGTTAGGGTGGGTTTTAATTCACACAAACCTAACTGTTTGTATACCGAGTAGGGAATCAGATTGACGCTTGCTCCTACGTCAAGAAGTGCGTGATCAATTCGATAGTCCCCGATTACACATGATATGGTTGGGCTACCGGGGTCTTTGAATTTCTATGGCACATCTTGCTTTAGGATGACACTCACTTTCTCAGTCAAGAAGATTTTCTTTTGAATATTCTACTGTCTTTTGGTCGTGCACAAGTCCTTCAGAAATTTGGCATATGAAGGTATTTGTTTTACGACATCAAGTAGAGGAATGTTGACCTTCACTTATTTCAACACCTCTAGAATATCTTGAGAGTTAGAGAGAGGTTTTGGTGCAATTAATCATTGGGGGAATAGAACAATCGGCTTCCCTTAAGGTTTCGGTTCTAATTCATGTGGAGCAATGCTAGGTCTATCATCATTGTCCTCTTCTGGATCCTTAGGCTTTTCAGCCCTAACCGGAATGGTTTTGTCAATGATCTTCCCACTCCTAAGAGTGGTGATGGATTTAGCTTGTTCCATCTGATTTGAAGAGCTAGGGTCACTTATTTCATATTGCGGTTTGGGATTGGGGAGAGGTTGAGCAGGAAGCATCTTCTTTTTCACAATTGCTAATTGTGACTCCATCCTTTGGACAGACGACACAAGTATTCCAATTGCTGATCTGATTTCCTGGATTGCTTGTGCCGTATTCTGATTAAGTAGCTCTTGGTCTTGAATGTGTTTTAGAACCGGATCCTCTTGAGGTTTCACTTGATTTGGAATTTGATTAAAGAAACCTTGAGGAGGAGTAGTTTGTTCATTCCTCCAACTGAAGTTTGGATGATTTCTCCAACTAGGATTGTATGTGTTAGAGGTGGGTTCATTAAAAGGCCTTTGGTAATTATTTAGAGCATTGGATTGCTCAGTCAGTACCTCTTGAAAGCCATATATAGTTGGACAATTTTCAGTTGTGTGACTGTTACAACCATAAATACCACAAACAACTTTCTTACCCTTGTCCTTCCTTGATTCCATGGCCTCGAATTTCTTTATGAGATTAGCCACTTTAGAATTGAGATCATCATCCTCTTTCGGAAGGTATACTCCACCCATTTTCTTTGATTGAGTGGGCCTAGAAGCGGTATTTGATTTTGGGTATGTGTCTCATGCTTGTGTGTTTTCAGCAAGTCTATCCAAGTAATCCCACACATCATCGACATTTTTATTCATAAATTCTCCAGTGCACATTGTCTCGACCAATTGGTGCATGGAAGATGTCAGTCCATCATAGAAAAAGTGTGTAATGCACCACGTTTCAAATCCGTGTTGTGGGCATGAGCTGACAAGATCCTTGAACCGCTCCCAACATTGGAAGAATGTTTCACCTCCTTTTGGGCGAAATTCATGATTGACTTTCTAAGGGTGTTCGTTATGGGATATGAAAAAAATTTCTTTATGAACTCCCTTGTCATGTCATTCCATGCGCCAATAGATCGGGGACGTAGTGAACGTGACCACGTCTTAGCTTTCTCTTTTAAAGAAAAGGGAAAGAGTTTCAGCTGACCGTGTCCTCAGATACTGTAACGCCCCGAATTTCGGGGGTTGAGCAAGGCTCAACTCCCGAGTTCCAACGCATACTTATGCAACATAGATAATGATGTTTAAACGTGTTCATATTAGTGCATTAAACATGAGTGGGATTACACCAAAACAACATATCATACTCCAAAGATAATGTAATTAGGCAAGCGGAAGATTGAAAATATGTATTGAGATAAGCAAGCGGTTATCTGCCTCTAGAGTATGATAATGTAACAGGGTTAAATACATACATGTATGATTCCAAAATTTACAAAATATCAAAGTATAACTGTCCAACTAATCCATGTAACCCTATAATCCCGTCGAATCATAACAAGGTCTACGAAGACCCGCCTAATAGCTGAACATAGGAGAATTCCACCTCCTCGTCCATGACGTCCATTTCAGCTGCATAGACTCTGTCATTACCTACATCTACAACAGAGTCTGGTTGGTGTTTTAAAACACCATCTCAGGTGGGAATGAGTAGCTAATTCAGTGGAACTATAAAGCAAAGATTAACATGTTATCAATTCAGTCAAGCAGTAATGATAAAGTAGTACAACCCTCATATCCTAAGTACTCTTGTTAATGCAGGAATGATATGCTGTAATGATGCATGCCCTCGCCTGCACTCCCTCAGCGACACCATCTCACGGTCGCACATGCTACTCCCACTGTGCTCTACCACGCCAAAGGCACATGCAATGCAGTGCATGGTCGTGTTAGCCGAGTTCTTGATTATGCTTATTCATACAGCAGATTCGGGAAGCTAAGGTACCTCCCTTTATATCATTTACCCAAGCGATGATCCATCTAGGGTCGTCAATCCTATTTAATCGCATACGATAGGCAAGTTATAGGGCATCACCCCTAATGAAGGCAGTGGATATGTAAGTTCAATTGATTATACTCGAGGTTACTCCACTGACGTCCTACCAACTGGAGCGCTATTTTCAAAGGGGGTCCGGATCAGACAGTACACCCCAACCCACGCTGAGACCGCAACCAGGCTGCGCCGGGGTAGGCTGACAACTCGAATACAGTGTCCCATACCACTGTACTCGGCTCACGAGTTTAGGTTGCTCACTGGTCACTACGGGGAAGCTCGTCACCCTAGTGTAGGCTGACAGCTCGACTACAGTATCCCATACCACCATGCTCGGCTCATGAGTCTTAGCAGATCGTGGTACCATGGTTAAACGGGCTTTACATTGGTAAGGGGTACCTTAGATTCAAATAGTAGCGCCCATACATGGTAAACACTCAATAGGCCAATTGGCTTATTAGACAAGTTCGACTGATACGAGCGTACCTGAATTAATCGACATGGAGCGCATAAGTACTCCACGTGACCTAAACACTATCGACAATCATCATACAATTCGAATTCACCGAACGCATCAAATGTGGCGAGACTAATTAGGTCACTCAAACAAGAATTGTTACCGATTGCCTGGATTACGTAGTAGTCCCAATCATACTCAAATGCAGCATGTGGAGACATGTGATAATCATATAGGTATTTAACAAACAATCCAAGTACATCACTCATTCGAGCATTTTATCAACATATTGAACGTGTTACCGAACATTTCAATTCATCCATAAATTGCATAGTTGAAATTAAGATTGCATGGAGGATATTATACATATAGATAAGGTAATTGAGAATTCTATATCAACAACCTTGTTAAATGCAATTCATCAAACAATATCTCATTCAGATATTTTATCAAACACATAGAACATGTTATTATACGTATGCATTTTATACATAAATCACGTAGTCGAAGTTAAGACTGCATAAAGGAGATTATACATCTAGATAAGGTAGTTGAGAATCCTATCCCAACGCCCTTAACAAATACAATTCATCAGACAATTTCTCATTCAGACATTTTATCAAACACTTAGACTACATATTACCCCATATATGCACTAAATCAGTTATGGCATATATTAGGGCAAATCCTTTCACAAAGGAGTTGTCATACATACAACAATCATATATTCTAGGTCAATAGTCATGGCAAGCACAAATCATTATAGCAATTTCATTCAAACATTTCAACAAACACATAGAATGCGTTATATATTCACATAGTTCACACACATGTATTATTTATTGAATACATTGTAACTAAGATCAGATGGTAGCAATTAAGTCAAACATAAATCATTAGCTTACATTAAAAGCCTTGAAAACCATAACCTAAATGTTTATAGTCTGCACCTTTCGCCGGTTAACTCGTTTCCAACTCGGTTCGAATCCTACGCTCCCGTATAAAGAACAACGGCTACCTAAATCATGAAACAGGTTAGCTATTACGTCGATTACTCTATTTGGATTCCTAAAACAAAATTAGGGTTAGGATTTCTTACCTAAATTGGAATCGAAACAGGTTGACTAGCATAGTAGAGAGGTGAATCGGCATGAGGAGTTGTGGGAAAAGATCCCAACAACTATCTCCAAGAACCCTTCTTCCTTCCTCCCACTTTTCTCTCCTTCTCTCTCTCTCTCTCTCTCTCTCTCTCTCTCTCTCTCTCCTAAGGTTTTTAAGAAATTCGTATGAGGGAGAGAAGGGGTGGTTCAAGGGCCTTATATAGGCCCAGAATTGATGTTAATGGGCCCAGGGCCATGGTATACTTGGGTTACAGCCAAAAGGCGTCTGTTTCTAGAGAACGGGACCCCTGGAAAGGTCCATTTCTCACGTATGTCACAGGGCAAGTTCCCTGATGATGGATCTATGCCAGGACTGTGTTTACGGTGCGATCTGACAAACGGATCGGCCATAAAGGACCCGTATCAGATCAACGGTCATCGTTACTCAATCAGAGCCACAAGTATACCAATAGGTGCAGGGAAATTTCTCTGATCCATGGGTGTATTTGGGTCAGAATCTGATGGTCCGAAGTCTTCAATTTCGCCCGCAAGCGAATGGCCCAAATCACCTAAGTTTCATTTCACTTTCTAAAGATATTCACGTTTCTCACACACTTTGTTCGGAGCTCAAGTTGTGCGGTTCTGGATACTATTTATGTTCGATTCCCATGATGGTTGTCAAGCCCAATAAGGCGATCATAACCCCATAGTTTTGCAGTAATCGGACTTTCGACGCGTGGTCCAGGTCTGATACGGAGTTTTAATGTGCTCCCGAGAGCAACTGGGTTTTGAGATTGCTCGTAGGTTTTTAAGAAATGTCGAGTTAGTGATTTTAATGGTTTTGGGTCTTGTAGTTTGTATAGAAGTGGTTCAAGCCAAATCCAATGATTGTTTAGTTTAGTACTTAACTAAATTCCGTTGTAATTACGACGGAATAAGGTCTTAGGGTAGTTCTATGTCACTGTTTTACACTTTTAGTTAGTATATTATTTTAATTATTTTTTAGTAGTTTATCATCAAGTCTACTTCATCTCCACCAAATTTTATTAGATTTCTTATTGTAGAAAAATTCTAAAAATTCTAGAAGTAGCAGCTGTCCGAACTATTAATTTTTAAACAGTTGTCACATCAACCTATATTAAACTATATTCAAATTTTTATTCTATTTTTCACTTATTTTTATATGAAATTAGACTTATCAAGATTCAATTTGGCTTTTGAATCACTTAAATCAAAGTTATAACGAGGGAGATATGACTTTTTGAAGTCGGTTGAAAACTTCAGAAAAATGCAGCGAGGGTGCACCAAATTTTTGGCGCATCGGCGAGGCATCGTGGTCGACGCGATGGCATTGTGGTCAGCTTGTTCTGACCGCAATGGCATCACGGTCGGTGCAGTGGCATCGCGCCTGCCGGGTGGTGGTTTTGCCGCATGGATTTTTGAAATGGGCATATCTTTCAATCCGGAATGAGTTACGCTACGTGACATATATGAATTTGGGGTAGGAGAAGCTGCTCTATCCAAATAACCTATTTATTTCATGATATTCCAAAATTTTAATGGTTAAAAACTTATTTTATTTATATATTCACTATTTATAGTAAATTTTAGTTTCATTATTACTCTTCATCATTTAAACTTTAGGATTAGTGTTTAATATGAAAGTACTTAGAAAAAATTGAAGAATAAGGTGGTGAAAGGTGAGATTTTGAAGGAAATTGGTTGAAAATGGATTCTAGACTTTGGGATTGAGTTCTGAGAAGTTAGTAAGGTATTATGATCAACCCATTGCCTAAGGACGACTAACTCCAAGTTAGGAAAAATTCAGGACGTTACAATCTGCCCCCCTTAAAAATAATTTCTTCCCCGAAATTGCCTAAGGGTAATAAGTAAAGATTTTATTATTTCATTTGCCTAAGTTTTATTAATTTTAAGTTTATCTGTGTGGTAGGGTGTATACTATCTATGCTAGTTTGACTCATTATAGTCTACCTCCCTTGAAACTTTTTCGCCCTGAAATTAGCTAAGGCTTCTATTGGGTTAGTATTCAACGAGCACATTTGTGGATACACTGACCCCGGCTATTGTAATTCAGCTTGTACCCATTGTTAGGCCTATTCTTTAGTATGAATTGGTTTAATACTTGAACCCTAATTGTTTTTCTTTAATGACTTCATTATTGACATTCTAAGGACGATTTTGATCCTATTTAGTGACTTATCCTTACATATAGCCTGAATCAATCCTTTTCGATCCTGGGCCAGTGGGCTATTAGCCCACTAAGCTTCCGCTGCACCACTTTGATCAAATGGATGTATTAGCCGACCTAACTAGAATGGGCTCATAATGTTCTACCCCCCTTAAAATTATTTCTACTCTCAAGGCTCAAGAATCTATGTCCTGATCCGTATGTCAGAAAAAGGTATAATTTAGGACCTATCCTTGACATGAAATGAGAAACGATCTCTCAATGCATTTGTCTTCCTTTCATCAATGATGTGTACTAGGGCATTGGTACCTATGGTCATAGAAAGGAGCTAAAAATGATGGATGTTGTGGTTGATTTTAGGGATGGGTATAAGTTTGTGGCAATATGCCTAATTCTACCAAAGAAGAACTTTTACTACGGTCCTAACTTACCCTCTTTAATCATGTCCAGTTTAATACCGTAAGATAATCTATACATTATTAGTACATAAGGAATTTAGATAAAATAGGTTAATGGCAGACTATCTTTTTAAGTTCATATGCACAATATGTATGCCGGAATGGTCTGTAATTTGAGACCTAATTCCTAACTGTCTGTTGCCCATTTGAGAAATTTGTTGGGCTAAAACAAAATATCCCTATTGGCTATATGTTCTTAACACTTCTCAAAGGCGAAGTAATAAAATTTTGGTTGTAAGTGGTCGGGCCAACACGGAAGGAAAGTTGTGTAGTGGGTCTGAGCCAGATACATAGACCTTCTGCCTAGTTATGACAGAAAATTTATTGTATCAGTTCTTAATCCTAGTTGATCCCGATCTTCTGCTTGATCAGAGCATTGAATTCATTGGTAACTATCAGGATTGAGATTTCGATTCAAACCGTGAATATTTCTCTTATATATAGTTGCTCTACTCTGTGTTCTTGATTGTAATAAGTCATTGGGAAAGTAATTCTAAGGGGTGTGTTGATTTAACCTAACATTCAATCCGAGGGATATATAAGTTTTCTCTGAGCGTGAATAGTTTCTAAGTCAAAACAACCTTCCTAAGAGTTATTAAAGAAGTCTATAAGTATTAAGGGGATTCAACGAAAGAATGAGGTCTCACTACAACCTAATCAAGACAACTAACTAAGTCTATCTTTCAATTATCTTAGCATATGCAGTCTTTTACATTCCTTAATATAACCAGTAGCCTAGTCTTAACTTATGAGTAACGGTAATCTAATAGTTGTAATCCAAAGTCTACGCTCACACGCTAGATGATTTCATACAATTTCTAATACAAGAAATTGTTTTACCGCTTAGGGTCAAAAGTTGTCTGATTGGAATTGAGTTGCCCGAACTTGAATGTAATTGCACTCAAGCACTTCACATATGACCATACCAGCTATGGAGGTCCTAGGGTTCACGTTATTAATTTATTGGATTCCCTATACAGTCAGATATTTCGAAATCTAAGAGTACTAACTCTAGGTTCAAAACTCTAAATGTCCCAACCTTTGATGGTCATTGTGGTTTATATAATCATCATTCCCAAGGTTCTAGTTATCTCATTACTCCGCTCTGAACTTCTTGGTTTGGGTCCTTAGGCCCGTAGGGTCCGTTTTTGTGGTCCAACGCGCCCGTATTCGTGCCATTTCGATCCGTTTCAGGTTTGGAATTCGTCAACTAACGACTCAAACCCGTCGACTGATGGCCTAAAGGCAACCTAGGTCGATTTACGTGATCGAAGATACGTTGTGGACTAAATTACAGTATTCGGTCTCTGTCGGTGAAACATGGGATTCTAATGTGGTTTTAGGTTCCATCGCCCCCTTCCTAAGTTAGAGTGCGTCAGAGTGCATCGTATTACCATAACCTAGGTCCAATTTAATCTAAATCATGCTCTGATACTATCTTACAATGCCCTGAATTTTGGGGGTCGGGCAAGGCTCAACTCTCGAGTTTCAACGCATCACTTATGTAACATATATAATGATGTTTAAATGTTGTCCATATTAGTGCATTAAACATGAGTGAGATTACACCAAAACAGCATATCATACTCAAGAGATAATGTAATTAGGCAAGCAGAAGACTGAAAATATGTATTGAGATAAGTAAGCGGTTGTATGCCTCTAGAGTATGATAATGTAACAGGGTTGAATAGATACATGTATGATTCCAAAATTTACAAAATATCAAAGTATAACTGTCCAACTAATCCATGTAACCCTATAATCCCGTCGAATCAGAACAAGGTCTACGAAGACCCGCCTGATAGCTAAACATAAGAGAATTCCTCCTCGTCCATGACGTCCATTTCAGCTGCATAGACTCCGTCATTACCTGCATCTACAACAAAGTCTGGTTGGTGTTTTAAAACATCATCCCAGGTGGGAATGAGTAGCTAATTCAGTGGAACTATAAAGTAAAAGTTAACATGTTATCAATTCAGTCAAGCAGTACAATACTCATGTCCTAAGTACTCTTGTTAATGCAGGAATGATATGCTACAATGATGCATGCCCTCGCCTGCACTACCTCAGCGACACCATCTCACGGTCTCACATGCTACTCCCACTGTGCTCTACCACGCCAAAGGCACATCCAATGCGGTGCATGGTCGTGTTAGCCGAGTTCTTGATTATGCTTATTCATACAGTAGATTCGGGAAGCTAAGGTACCTCCCTTTATATCATTTACCCAAGCGATGATCCATCTAGGGTCGTCAATCCTAGTTAATCGCATACGATAGGCAAGTTATAGGGCATCACCCCTAATGAAGGCAGTGGATAGGTAAGTTCAATTGATTATACTCGAGGTTACTCCACGGACGCCCTACCAACCGGAGCACTATTTTCGAAAGGGGTCCAGATCAGACGGTACACCCCAACCCACGCTGAGACCGCAGCCAGGCTGTGCTGGGGGTAGGCCGACAGCTCTAATACATTGTCCCATACCACCGTATTCGGCTCATGAGTTTGGGTTGCTCACTGGTCACTACGGGGAGGCTCGTTACCCCAGCGTAGGCCGACAGCTCGACCACGGTGTTCCATACCATCATGCCCGGCTCATGAGTTTTAGAGGATTGTGGTACCATGGTTAAACGGGTTTTACATTGGTAAGGGGTATCTTAGATTCAAACAGTAGTGTCCATACATGTAAACACATAATAAGCCAATCGGCTTATTAGACAAGTTCGACTGGTACGAGCATACGTTGAATTAATCGACATGGAGTGCATAAGCACTCCATGTGGCCTAACTACTGTTGATAATCATTGTACAACTTGGATTCATCGAATGCATCAAATGTGGCGAGATTAATTCGGCCACTCAAATAGGAATTGTTACCGATTGCCTGGACTACATAGTAGTCCCAATCATACTCAATTGTAGCAAGTGGTGACATGTGATAATCATATAGGTATTTAACAAACAATCCAAGTACATCACTCATTTGAGTATTTTATCAATATATTGAACGTGTTACTGAACATTTCAGTTCATCCATAAATTGCATAGTTGAAATTAAGATTGCGTGGAGGATATTATACTTATAGATAAGGTAATTAAGAATTCTATCTCAACACCCTTATTAAATGCAATTCATCAAACAATATCTCATTCAGACATTTTATCAAACACATAGAACATGTTATTATACATATGCATTTTATACATAAATTACGTAGTCGAAGTTAAGACTGCATGAAAGAGATTATACATCTAGATAAGGTAGTTGAGAATCTTATCTCAATGCCCTTAATAAATACAATTCATCGGACAATTTCTCATTCAGACATTTTATCAAACACTTAGACTACATATTACCCCATATATGCACTAAATCAGTTATAACATATATTATGGCAAATCCTTTCACAAAGGAGTTGTCATACATACAACAATCATATATTCTAGGTTAATAGTCATGGCAAGCACAAATCATGATAGCAATTTCATTCAAACATTTCAACAAACACATAGAATGCGTTATATATTCACATAGTTCACACGTATGTATTATTTATTGAATACATCATAACTAAGATCACATGGTAGCAATTAAGTCAGACATAAATCATTAGCTGACATTGAAAACCTTGAAAACCATAACCTAAACATTTATAGGCCGCACCTTTCGTCGGTTAACTCGTTTCGAACTCGGTTTGAATCCTACGCTCCCGTATAAAGAACAACGGCTACCTAAATCACGAAACAGGTTAGCTATTACGTCGATTACTCTATTTGAATTCCTAAAATGAAATTAGGGTTAAGATTTCTTACCCAAACCGGAATCGAAACAGGTTGAGTAGCGTAGTAGAGGTGTGAATCGGCATGAGTTGTGGGAAAAGATCCCAACAACTATCTCCAAGAATCCTTCTTCCTTCCTCCCACTTTTCTCTCCTTTTTTTTTTCTCTCTCCTAGGGTTTTTAAGAAATTCGTATGAAGGAGAGAATGGGTGGTTTAAGGGCCTTATATAGGCCCAGAACTTATGTCAATGGGCCCAGGGTCATGGTATACTTAGGTTACAGTCAAAAGGCGTCTGTTTCAGGCAAACGGGACCCCTGAGAAGGTTCATTTCTCACGTACGTCACAGGACAAGTTCCCTGATGATGAATCTACGCTAGGACTTTGTTTATGGTGCGATCTGACAAACGGATCGACCGTAAAGGACCCGTATCAGATCAACGGTCATCGTTACTCAATTAGAGCCACAAGTATACCAATAGGTGCAGGAAAATTTCCCTGATCCATGGGTGTATTTGGGTCAGAATATGATGGTTTGAAGTCTTCAATTTCGCCCGTAAGCGAATGGCCCAAATCACTTAAGTTTCATTTCACTTTCTAAAGATATTCGCGTTTCTCACACACTTCGCTTGGGGCTCAAGTTGTGCGGTTTTGGATATTATTTGGGCTCGATTCCCGCGATGGTTGTCAAGCCCAATAAAGCGGTCATAACCCTATAGTTTCACAGTAATCGGACTTTCGACGCACAGTCCAGGTCCGATACAGAGTTTCAATGTGCTCCCGAGAGCAACTAGGTTTTGAGATTGCTCCTAGGTTTTTAAGAAATGTTGAGTTAGTGATTTTAATAGTTTTGAGTGTTGTAGTTTGTATAGAAAGTGGTTCAAGCCAAATCCAACGATTGTTTAGTTTAATACTTAACTAAATTTCACCGTAATTACGATAGAATAAGGTCTTAGGGTAGTTCTATGTCCCTTTTTGACACTTAGTATGTTATTTTAATTATTTTCTACTAGTTCGTCATCAAGTCTACTTCATCTCCACCAAATTTTATTAGATTTCGTGTTGTAGAAAAACTCTAAAAATTCTAGAAGTAGCAACTGTCCGAACTAATAATTTTTGGACAGTTGTCACATCAACCTAGATTCAACTATATTAATTTTTTTTTTCACTTATTTTTATATAAAACTAGACTTATCAAGCTTCAATCTAGTTTTTAATCACCTAAATCGGAGTTATAATGAGGGAGATATGACTTTTTGAAGTCGGTCAAAAACTTTAGAAATCTGCAGTAAGGGTGCATCGAATTTTTGGCGCACGGGCGAGGCATCGCGGTCGGCGGGATGGCATTGCACCCGCCGGGTGGTGGTTTTGTCACGTGGATTTTTGAAACGGGCATATCTTTTAATCTGGAATGAGTTATGTGACGTACCATATATGAATTTGGGGTAGGAGAAGCTGCTCTATGCAAATAACCTATTTGTTTCATGAGATTCCAAAAGGTTAATGGTAAAAAACCCATTTTATTTATATATTTATTATTTATAGTAAATTTTAGTTTCATTATTAGTCTTCATCATTTAAACTTTAGGATTAGTGTCTAATATGAAAGTACTTAGAAAAAAATTAAAGAATAAGGTGGTGAAAGGTGAGATTTTGAAGGAAATTGGTTGAAAAGGGATTCTAGACTTTGGGATTGAGTTCTGAGAAGTCGGTAAGGTGTTATGATCAACCCATTACCTAAGGACGACTAACTCCAAGTTGGGAAAATTTTGGGATGTTACAGATACGTTAGGAAAGTATAGTGGCTATGATTTCATCAAACTCTTTCAAGTGTAGATGCGGATTTTCAGATTTAAGCCCATGAAACTTTAGAAGGAGTTGGATCACTCCTGGCTTGATATTCATGTGTCCTGTATTTTCTGGAAAAACCAAGCATAAGGACATACTTACCCCCGCCTGTTGTAAATAATCTCGTAAAGTATGAGGCGGGGGTGCTTGATGTACCTCATTCTCACCCTGGATGTCCTCCACCCTAGGTTGGAGTAGAAGAGGTTGATTTACAGCCATAACCTCGGTTAACTCTGAGGATCTCAAATGGTATTTAATCCTGCGATGGATAGATTGATAACCCCTCAACCAATCCTCCTTGAGATGTAGGGTGTTGTCACGAACCCACTTGGGCATGAAACACTCGCTATAACAGCCCAAATTTTCATGGCCAGAGTTTGTACTCATGCCCGAGGAGACCGGGTGTTAATGATGTATAAATTAGGATGCTTTAGTAAAATCACACCCTATTTTTTTCATTTGTTTAATTACATCCAGATACATTCAAGAAGGTGATTACACGAGAATAAAATCAGCTATATTGATTATATTTCATAAGAGTAAATAGAATCATCAAATGGCCTCATAATGGGAGGTGTATTACAACATCAAAGTTCACAGTGGAAGCAAAAAACTAAATAACGAAACTGTCTTCTTAGTCTTTCAAGATAATCTTCTATAGGGAAGTAGTCTTCTAAGTCTTCAATCTGTACGTCACCTGCATCATCTGTACGGTTGGGAGAGGGTTAATTCCATACTCATAGTGAAGGTTATCCTTTAAGATTAACAGTAATCCAAGAGATTCTTAAAAGTAAAGTAAAGGTACTAATACGTCTCGTACTCCACTAATACATGTGATATCAGTATGCGCAAACAACCTACATGAGATGCATGCCAGCATAGAGTGTGTGGCTCGTCAGATGTAGTGATCATCACAATATGGAATATAATTCATAGGAAACCCGGCTCAACCCGTATCCTATAACTATGGATAATCGCTGGCATGGCCAATGCTAACGTGGATTTATGCGAACATCTCAAGGCAACACAACACACGGTTGGGGGATTTACGTAACACGATGTGTTCATGGAGCGACTATTTGCGACATCCAATCCTGAAAAGTTGATTGAACACGTATGCTGATTTTCATACATCGATTGTGCACCATGCCAACCAACCCACGGAATTACGTGCCAATCAAAAGGGCCACTACCCGTAACGCATTACGTCCAAGATAAGATAATTGATTCACTAGTTGTGATACCTCATAACACATCACTTGCACTTATAAAGAATATAATTGAATCATGAAGAGTATAACCTGAATCATGAAGAATATAAACTGAATCATGGAGGTTTTGGAATAACAAGACACATGCCCGGTCCTATTAAAGATAGACGGCACAAGGCCAATATGATAGGAGAAGAGTGACAATGGTCAGCTCAACAAAAGTGGCAATGGCCAACATAATAAGAGAAGAGTGACAATGGTGAACTCAACAAAAGAAGAGTGGCAGAGCCAACTTAAATAAAAAGACGAGTGGCATAGCCAACTCAAATATAGAGACGAGTGACAGAGCCAACTCAAATAAAGAGACGAGTGGCAGAGCCAACTCAATAATGGATGAGGTAGGGGCAAGGCTTGCATCCATGGCCTCACATAAATTCAGAGGAATCACTGGTACTTGACATCATGTTATAATCCCAAAAGGGCCAATAATATAAAATAAATCAATTGACATGATAATTCCCAGGAAAATATGTAATCATAAAAGGCAGGATAATTCATATCATTAAAGGCATAAAAAAGCCAAATAAAATAACAGGAATGCAGATATAAGACAGAATAATTAAATCAACATAAATTACTGTAAGCTTAAAGGATAAAACCCTCACCTTTCGAATCCAATCACACTCTACGTTGCTAGACTCGAATGGATGCGTTGTAGTACCTAATTCTAGTACAATTAATGTGATCCTCATGGTTAAATCGTCATAATACTAGAGTTAAATTATAGATGTAGGTTTAGGATTTGGTTTGTATTACCAGTTCATGTTGAGAGAACTTGGGTTGGATATTATATGGATGACACTCACCTCATTTAGTTGCCCATCTCCATTAGTGCAGTCTGGAAAGAATGTCTCAGTTGAGTCGACTTACTGAGTCAACTCGGCCCAACACTCCTTTCTTCCCTTCTTCTTCCCTTTCTTCTTCTTTTTTTTTTCCCTCCTTTTCTTTTCTTTCTCCCTCTCTTTTCTTTGCTTTCTTTTCTTTCTTTCTTTCCTTTCTTTCGTTCTTGCTGGACAGTAGCAAAACAGAGCCGCTAGCCATGAATAGCTCTCTCCCTCTTTCTCAATCGGTCTCTTGCTCTCTCTTTCCCGTTTCTCTCTCTTTCTTTTCACCTTACCCCTACAACAGTGGAAATAGAGAATCTTATATCGCTGAACAACGTCTCTGGAAGGTTTCCTGCGCACTTCTTATGCACGGAGTGCCGCTACGTTGCTGCGTTCGCAACAAAAAGCGTCGGTGGGACATCAAGTCTCTAAATAGCAGCCTTGTGTGAATTTATTCCCAAAATAACTCCATGGATCTGGTCTAAATCTCCTAAGGAAGGCTTTGAATGGTCCAGTTCCTCACGATTTGGCGTTCTGGTGGCCCACTCAGATCACCATTCGGTTTTGCCATGGAGTCCATCTGTTCGAATGAGTTGCAAGAAAACCCGGGTTTCGTTTGTTTTCTGCTTTCGATTATTCAAGACGGTCCAGATCATCAGTTTGGATGGTGATGGTGGGCCATTGGTCGCCCCAACGGACGATCGTCCGCACAGGCACGAAAGTGGAAGGAGACTTTCTCACGTATTCGGCCTCCTGTCGGGTGAAACGCCGTTTGACCCGACCTCACTTACGAAGCACTGCGAGTGTAACGGTGTTGCGCGTGCACACTGATCAAGGTGGGGCCCATCATGATGTTTTTGGGAGATTTATACCATCCATTCATTCTTCCATCTAATTTAAGGGGTCGAGTCAAGTTTTGAAACATATCCAAAGATCAGGTGGGCCCCAAACTCCATATTTAGTGGCTGATCTATCCATGCGGTTATTTTTTCAATGATCTAAGGGCTGCAATTCAACATGCATGGTTCAATTAGGATTTCTAAGCACGTTATAAAATTTCACATCAATCAGATCATGTGAATTACGGGATCTAGAATTTAGGGTCTAGGTTTGTGGCGTTATCGTAATTATTGCTGATCTAAAAGTTTTGTGAAATCTAATGGGTCTACCTGAGTGTAAGGACGTTTCTAAGTAATTCTTATAAAAGAGCTTATGCCTAAATCATCATAAATGAAGGGTTATCAATTGATTTAATTAATGGAACGAATACGCATTACACTACGTGATTAACGGTCGAATGACATCTTTCATGGGTGGGGATTATTTTCAAGGGTTAGATTCGTGTTAGGAGACAGATGTGTGTTTAGGATAGCTAGATTGGTATTGTACACATGTATGAATTACGTCGAATCTTACGGTAACGCTCGTGGACTTTCGATGCTCGCGTATCGAAAAGTTCGGGGTGTTACTATCTACCCTCCTTAAACATAATTTCGCCCCCGAAATTTAGTACTTCTATTATCCGAGTCATTTTCCATGCCTCTAAGAATTCCCTATGTCTTGTGTTAGAGGCAATATGAATAGATGGTTGTAGTGGGTTTGAGCCCGATACACAGATCCTTTGTCTGCACAGTACAAAGGCTTTATTGGTATTAATTCGTATTCTTGTTGAATCTCGATCCTTTGCTTGATTAGGGCATTGGAATCTTTTGAGATTTTCTAGGATTTAGAATTCGAGTCAAACCATGTAAATTTAACATTAACATAGTTCCATCCGTCCATAATTCTCGATTGCTTTAAATTCGTAGGGATATCACGCAATGCCACAAAATTTTATATTCTCGTAAGATATAATTATACATGGCTCATTATGCTTTCGTTGTGTATCCTAATTATTTAAGATACTACTTAAAATTTAATTGTTCCTAACATTCTCACCGATTCATTTTGCTTAAGTCTTCAATGTATTCTTTGTGGGTCTTCAATGTATTCTTCGTGGGACAGATCCATACAAGCCTAGGTGTGCGTATAATTGTCCATATAATTTGGGACACTACAATGTACCCCCCTTAAACAAAATCTCAACCCCAAGATTTGGTAATTTGGATTAACTCGCGCAAGCCTTACCTGATTATGGTTGAGTTACGGGGATTCGAACCTGGGTCAACTGGATAAAAGCCACGTATCCTAACCGGACTAGACGACAATGGATTTAAAATTTTTAGAGGAAGGTTGATGGGGACCTATATTCATAATTTCTAAAGTCACGTCTAACTTAACTTTTCAATTGGGGGACCTAATTGCGGTTTCTAATTCTTCAACTCCTTTGAGAATCTATTGAGTGTATGTATCTAATTCATTATAGGTACTAAAAGTTTATGGTGTTCCACTCCCCTCAGGCCCAGTTAATCTCATTCTCATGCTCTAATACCAACTATAATAGCCTGAATTTTCACGGTCAGAGTTTGTACCCATGCCTGAGGAGACCGGGTGTTAATGATGTATAAATTAGGATGCTTTAGTAAAATCGCACCCTATTTTTTTTCATTTGTTTAATTACATCCAGATACATTCAAGAAGGTGATTACATGAGAATAAAAACAATTGTATTGATTATATTTCATCAGAGTAAATAGAATCATCAAATGGCCTCTTAATGGGAAGTTTATTACAACATCAGAGTTCACAGCGGAAGCATAAAACTAAATAATGAAACTGTCTTCTTAGTCCGGATGGTGATGGTGGGCCATCGGTCACCCCAGCGGACGATCGTCTGCACAGTCGCAAAAGAGGAAGGAGACTCCCTCCCGTATTCGGCCTATTGTCGGGTGAAGCGTCGTTTGACCCAACCTCACTTACGGTGCATTGCGAGTGCAGCGGTGTTGCGCGTGCACACTGATCAAGGTGGGGCCCATCATGATGTTTTTGGGAGATTTATACCATCCATTCATTCTTCCATCTAATTTGAGGGGTCGAGTCAAGTTTTGAAACATAACCAAAGATCGGGTGGGCCCCAAACTCCATATTTAGTGGTTGATCTATCCATGCGGTTATTTTTTCAATGATCTAAGGGTTGCAATTCAACATGCATGGTTAAATTAGGATTTCTAAGCATGGTATAAAATTTCACGTCAATCAGATCATGTGAATTACGAGATCTAGAATTTAGGGTATACGTTTGTGGCATTATCGTAATTATTGTTGATCTAAAAGTTTTGTGAAATCTAATGGGTCTACCTGAGTGTAAGGACGTTTATAAGTAATTCTTATAAAAGAGGTTATGCCTAAATCATCATAAATGAAGGGTTATCAATTGATTTAATTAATGGAACGAATATGCATTACACTACGTGATTAACGGTCGAATGACTTCTTTCATGGGTGGGGATTGTTTTCAAGGGTTAGATTCGTGTTAGGAGACAGATGCGAGTTTAGGATAGCTAGATTGGTATTGTACACATGTATGAATTACGTCGAATCTTACGGTAATGCTCGTGGACTTTCGATGCTCGGGTATCGAAAAGTTCGCGGCGTTACTATCTACCCTGCTTAAACATAATTTCGCCCCCGAAATTTAATACTTCTATTATCCGAGTCATTTTCCATGCCTCTAAGAATTCCCTATGTCTTGTGTTAGAGGCAATATGAATAGATGGTTGTAGTGGGTTTGAGCCAGATACACAGATCCTTTGTCCGCGCAGTACAAAGGCTTTATTGGTATCAATTCGTATTCCTGTTGAATCTCGATCCTTTGCTTGATCAGGGCATTGGAATCTTTTAAGATTTTCTAAGATTTAGAATTCGAGTCAAACCTTGTAAATTTAACATTAACATAGTTCCATCCGTCCATAATTCTCGATTGCTTTAAATTCATGGGGATATCACGCAATGCCACAAAATCTTATATTCTCGTAAGAGATAATTATACATGGCCCATTATGCTTTCGTTGTGTATCCTAATTATTTAAGATACTACTTAAAATTTAATTTTTCCTAACATTCTCACCGATTCATTTTGCTTAAGTCTTCAATGTATTCTTCGTGGGACAGATCCATACATGCCTAGGTGTGCGTATAATTGTCCATATAATTCGGGACGCTACATTCTACCCCTCTTAAACAAAATCTCGACCCCGAGATTTGGTAATTCGGAGTAACTCACATAAGCCTTACCTGATTATGGTTTAGTTACGGGGATTCGAACCTGGGTCAACTGGATAAAAGCCACGTATCCTAACCGGACTAGACGACAATGGATTTAAAATTTTTAGAGGAAGGTTGATGGGGACCTAGATTCATAATTTCTAAAGTCACATCTAACTTAACTTTTCAATTGGGGGACCTAATTGCGGTTTCTAATTCTTCAACCCCTTTGGGAATCTATTGAGTGTATGTATCTAATTCATTATAGGTACTAAAAGTTTATGGTGGTCCACTCCCCTCAGGCCCAGTTAATCTCATTCTCATGCTCTGATACAAACTATAATAGCCCGAATTTTCACAGTCAGATGCCCGAGGAGACCGGGTATTAATGATGTATAAATTAGGATGCTTTGGTAAAATCGCACCCTATTTTTTTTTCATTTGTTTAATTACATCCAGATACATTCAAGAAGGTGATTACATGAGAATAAAAACAACTGTATTGATTATATTTCATCAGAGTAAATAGAATCATCAAATGACCTCATACAACATCAGAGTTCACAGCGGAAGCATAAAACTAAATAATGAAACTGTCATCTTAGTCTTTCAAGATGATCTTCTATAGGGAAGTAGTCCTCTAAGTCTTCAATATGTACGTCACATGCATCATCTGTACGGTTGGGAGAGGGTTAATGCCCTACTCATAGTGAAGGTTATCCTTTAAGATTAACAGTAATTCAAGAGATTCTTAAAATTAAAGTAAAGTAAAGGAACTGATACGTCTCATACTCCACTAATACATGAGATATCAGTATGCGCAAACAACCTACATGAGATGCATGCCAGCATAGAATATGTGGCTCATCATACGTAGTGATCATCACAATTTAGAATATAATTCATAGGAAACCCGGCTCAACTCGCAACCCATAACTACGGATATTCGCCGGCATGGCCAATGCTAACGTGGATTTATGCGAACATCTCAAGGCAACACAACACGCGCTTGGGGGATTTACATAACACAATGTGTTCATGGAGCGACTATTTGCGACATCCAATCCCGAAAAGTTGATGTAACACGTATGCCGATTTACATACATCGATTGTGCACAACGCCAACCAACCCACGGAATTACATGCTGACCAAGAGGGCCGCTACCCGTAACGCATTACGTCCATGATAAGATAATCGATTCACTAGTTGTGATACCCTATAACACATCGCTTGCACTTATAAAGAATATAACTGAATCATGAAGAGTATAACCTGAATCATGAAGAATATAAACTGAATCATGGACGTTCTGGAATAACAAGACACATGCCCATGCCTTTTAAAGATAGACGGTACAAGGCCAATATGATAAGAGAAGAGTGACAATGGTTAATTCAACAAAAGTGGCAATGGCCAACATAATAAGAGAAGAGTGACAATGGTCAACTCAATAAAAGAAGAGTGGCAGAACCAACTCAAATAAAAAGACGAGTGGCATAACCAACTCAAATATAGAGACGAGTGGCAGAGCCAACTCAAATAAAGAGACGAGTGGTAGATCTAACTCAATAATGGATGAGGTAGGGGCAAGGCTTGCATCCATGGCCTCACATAAATTCAGAGGAATCACTGGTACTTGACATCATGTTATAATCCCAAAAGGGCCAATAATATAAAATAAATCAATTGACAGGATAATTCCCAGGAAAACATGTAATCATAAAAGGCAGGATAATTCTTATCATTAAAGGCATTAAAAAGCCAGATGAAATAACAGGAATGCAGATATAAGACAGAATAATTAAATCAACTTAAATTACTGTAAGCTTAAAGGATAAAAGCCTCACCTTTCAAATCCAATCACACTCTACGTTGCCAGACTCGAATGGATGCATTGTAGTACCTAATTCTAATACAATTAATGTGATCCTCATGGTTAGATCGTCATAATACTAGAGTTAAATTATAGATGTAGGTTTAGGATTTGGTTTGTATTACCAGTTAATGTCAAGAGAACTTGGGTTGGATATAATATGGATGACACTCACCTCATTCATTTGCCTGTCTCCATTAGTGCAGTCTAGAAAGAATGTCTCAGTTGAGTTGACTTACTAAGTCAACTCAGCCCAACACTCCTTTCTTCCCTTCTTCTTCCCTTTCTTCTTTTTATTTTTATTTTTATTTTTATTTTTTTTTCCTCCTTTTCTTTTCTTTCTCCCTCTCTTTTCTTTTCTTTCTTTCTTTCCGTTCTTTCGTTCTTGCTGGACGACAGCAAGATAGAGCCGCTGTAGCTCTCTCCCTCTTTCTCAATCGGTCTCTCGCTCTCTCTTTCCCGTTTCTCTCTTTTTCTTTTCACCTTACCCCTACAACAGTGGAAATAGAGGATCTTATATCGCTAAACAGCGTCTCTGGAAGGTTCCCTGCGCACTTCTTACGCACGGAGTGCCGCTACGCTGCTGTGTTCACAGCAAGAAGCGTCGGTGGCGCATCAACTCTTTAAATAGCAGCCTTGTGTGAATTTATTCCCAAAATAATTCCATGGATCTGGTCTAAATCCCCTAAGGAAGGCTCTGAACGGTCCAAATCCTCACGATTTGACATTCTGGTGGCCCACTCGGATCACCATTCGGTTTTACCATGGAGTCCATCCGTTCAAAGGAGTTGCAAGAAAACCCGGGTTTCAGTCGTTTTCTCCTTCCGATTATTCTGGACGGTCCGAATCATCCGTCCGGATGGTGATGGTGGGCCATCGGTCGCCCCAGCGGACGATCGTCCGCACAAGTGCGAAAGAGGAAGGAGACTCCCTCCCATATTTGGCCTCCTGTCGAGTCAAATGTCGTTTGACCTGACCTCACTTACGGTGCACTGCGAGGGCAGCGGTGTTGCGCGTGCACACTGATCAAGATGGGGCCCATCATGATGTTTTTGGGAGATTTATACCATCCATTCATTCTTCCATCTAATTTGAGGGGTCGAGTCAAGTTTTGAAACATATCCAAAGATCAGGTGGGCCCCAAACTCCATATTTAGTGGCTGATCTATCCATACGGTTATTTTTTCAATGATCTAAGGGCTGCAATTCAACATGCATGGTTAAATTAGGATTTCTAAGCATGGTATAAAATTTCACATCAATCAGATCATGTGAATTACGGGATCTAGAATTTAGGGTCTAGGTTTGTGGCATTATCGTAATTATTGCTGATCTAAAAGTTTTGTGAAATCTAATGGGTCTACCTGAGTGTAAGAACGTTTCTAAGTAATTCTTATAAAAGAGCTTATGCCTAAATCATCATAAATGAAGGGTTATCAATTGATTTAATTAATGGAATGAATACGCATTACACTACGTGATTAACGGTCGAATGACATCTTTCATGGGTGGGGATTGTTTTCAAGGGTTAGATTTGTGTTAGGAGATAGATGCGAGTTTAGGATAGCCAGATTAGTATTGTACACATGTAGGAATTACGTCGAATCTTACGGTAACGCTCGTGGACTTTCGATGCTCAGGTATCGAAAAGTTTGGGGCGTTACTCTCGCAGCCCTCAATTCAAATTCTAAACCTAAACCTAAGAGAAAGGAAGAAATACAAATCTAGAAAATAAGAGAAAAGCATTGGAAGGAAGTTACCAAAATAGAAGTCCTAAATTAAGAACCTGCAAAACAAAGCAAACCAAGTTAGTTTCTACAGATAGAAAGTCTGGAAATAGCAGGAGATCCTAAAATAAAAAGTAAACTACTTTTTAAAAAAAGAAAAAATTTTCTAAAAAGGAAAATAGAAAGTTTCTAAAAACAAATTAGGAAAATTCTAAACCTAAAATAGAAAGAAAGTTTCTAAATTAGAAGAAATCGTAGAATTAGAAAGTTTCTAAAGATAAAACCTAATCTAAAATAGAAAATAGAAAGACTAGAAAATTAAAAAGAGATTACCAATTTAGAATGTGTATGTCAAGGTCCTACAAAATAGGAAAACAGGTTAGTTTCTAGAAATCAGAAAAATCTAAACCTAAAGATAGAAAATCCTAATCTTAACCTAATTATAAAAGTAGTTAATTTTAGAAAAATGTAACCGTCAATCCCCGGCAACGGCACCGAAAACTTGTTCACTCCCCAAGTATAGGGTTGTGATGTAGTAATAAACTCAGTGAGACCGAGATCAAATCCCAAGGGATTAATACTTATATGCTATCTGAAACTAAGTAGGACTAGAACTAGACTAAGACGAAATCTAAATCGAATAAATTTAAGGAATAATGGTGAGATATTTATCTAAAATTTAGAGAGATCAGAGGTAGGAAACTAGGGATTCAGAGGATTCACTTGTAGAGATCAAGGAGATCTTATGCCTGCATCAAAAACTCAACTGGACTTAGAGTCCATCTTCATCCAGTTGAAGGGTGTAACCATGAAAATCAAACTGAACTTTGATATAGTTTTCAAGAGATGAAAGGTATATGAATTAGAATGGATTCCATCACCAAACCATGCCTAGGAGACAAAGCAAACAACAAAATTAAACTAATTAACAACTAATCAACAGATATATGAAGGTTAGGAAGGGTACCGTCATCCAACCATGCCCAAGAGACAATGGTGAACAATAGGGCTTCCTGACGTCATAATCAAATAAGGAAAGGAATATGCTCAAGCTATCGCAAACCCATTGTAATTTTAGTCACAACAGACCATTAAAAATAAAAAACATTCCCTTAATAATCAAACTAATATCAAGTTCAGTTCATAAATTAAAATTAAATCAAAGGCATAAAGTAAAGTCTCCCATCTCATTACAAGCTTCACCTCTCAGCCCTAACTAAGAGGTTTATCCACTCATAGACATGATCTGGCTAACTCTCCAGATCCAAAAAGAAAATTAAAAAAAAAAAAAAAACTCTAAACTAACAACCCTCTTATTCAGACGTCCCAGCTTTAATCCAGTGCTCTCTCCCTTCTCTTTCTTTTATAAGAGATGAAAGGTCAGTCAGAAGGTTGGTGGAGAGCTTCCGCAGCAACAGGTGGAGAGGTTGGTTACAGCAGTTGTGTGCAGTGAAACCATGGAGTCAGTTGGCACTCGTCCCATGTTTTAGCGTTGTGGAAGAATCTGCTACAAGATCTGAGCTATTCAGGCTCCTTGGCGCTGGTCGGCCACCCCTTATATTATTTTTGACGGTCTAGATGGCCGGGCCGATCCCTTTCAAGATCCCATAACAGCCCAGATCGGCCGGGTCTCGGACATGCGTAAACCTGCACTAGTTCTTGGGTTGTAGTGTTGGTGGGGCCCATGATCAACATCCGTTGGGAATCTACTCCGTCCATTGGATTCCCCTTAGAATCTTAGCCTAAGAAACCGCGTTCTTGATCTGAATTTGATGCGGCCCATAGAATTAAACCTGTTGTAACCGATTTGAATGGAACGGAATGGTCTTCTTATGACCACTGTAGCAGGCGCGTGCACGTACATGAGCAACATGGGTTTGAACTTCCCAAGCTCCTCTAAAAGATGAACGGCTTGGATTAGCTAAATGGATGACGATGGTGGGCCACTACATCTTCAGCGGATGGCCCTGTGTAACGAGAAAACAAAGACTCCTTTCTCTATTTAAAGAAAGTCGGTCAAACCGACTCTGACCAAACGAGGTGGTCTAGTGCCCATGGAGTGCACTGTGCACATTGCACTGGTGTTGCCAGTGGGGTCTCGTTTTAATGTTTCTGAGAAATCCGGGCCATCCATCTATTGCATCATCGAAGTTAAGGGGTTAAGACCAAAGTTGAAGCATATCCAAAGATTAGGTGCGCCCCAAATCAGGAATTTGGTGGCTAATCTGTCCGTTGGGCTACTTCCACTAAGATCCAATGGCTGATTTTTGACGTGTACGGTTAATTTATGGTCCCCAGGCCATGTATGAAGTTTCGAGCCGAACGGATGGTGAGAACCTTATGATCTTGCATTCTAGACTTCTTTCAAGTCACTTGAGCTTTAGTTTCTCGATTTTCTCAAATATCTGGCATGTAAATCCATCGATCTCGGTCCCCTAGGGTCCTTCCCTTTCCTTGGTGAATTCTGAGTGTTAAATCCATGCTTTTAGTACCCTGTTTCAGTCTAAGCTCGTAAATACACCTTGCAGCACAAACACGGTTAAATTGGGCCGTTAAACAGTGCTATGTTCGTAAATCTAGGCAATAACTGGGGCCTAATATGCAATATTTGACCCTCAACAATAGAGATAGAATTAACATTAGTAATAAAAGTTCTCTAGGATGGAGATAATAACTAATAGGAGATGAAATGCTGAATAGAATGAAACATGCAAGGATTAATACATTTCCATAGAGAAGTAGAAAGATCCGAGTCAGGAGTAGACCTTTGAGCATCTGATGATGGTGGAGGCAGTGACATGTTGGCTCACCCTTTCCTGTGCTACAAGATAGATGAGACTTGAGTGCAAACATAGTCCTATAAATGGAGAGGTTGAGTGTGGGGGCGAGTGGAGCGGTGTGGTGGTGGTGGTGGAGGTGGTGGTGGAGGCGAGTGAAGTGATGGCAAAGAGAATGGCGTAAATGGGGAAGGTGCTACCGGAGATCGAGGAGATGATGGTGATGGTGGAGAAAGTGAGGTAGGGGTCAGTGAGTCTAGCAAAGGGATAAGAGTAACATGTGGGGATAAGAGAGGAAGGAAGTCTTCGTAGAAAAGAAAATGCTATTTATAGTGTTTTCATCACCTATTATTTGCGCAAATCCATTAGAAAACTTAATTAGCTGCTACCACCCATAGATTGGCCATTCGGTTTTAATGAGCATTTTTGTCTATTATTTTTAATATATTTTCTTTTAACAAGTTTAAAAAAATTTTTAAAAAAATTTGGTTCCCCTCTGCCTTGATATTTCTCCATGGCACCATCAAAGGACTCTAACGATATTTCATCCTCTCATGACGTGGATCTCATACAGTTTGAAAATCCATGTCTAAAGATCACATCCTCTCCTCTCACAGGGCTCAATTTTCTCTTGTGGCAATAGGTTGTCCGCATCTTTATTGGTGATAAGCGGAAACTTGGCCACATCACTGGCACCCTTCCTTGTCCAGCCGATGGAGACTCCAAGAAAGCAAAGTGGGAATATGACAACATGATTATCATGTTATGGTTATGAAACTCCATGGCCAATAATGTCCGGAGTGGCCTTCTTTTCTTAAAAACAGTGAAAGAAATATGGGACATGGTCTACGAACTCTATAGCGATGCACACAACATATCACACATCTTTCAATTAGAGAAGGAGATCGCCTCTCTCCAACAGAACGACAAGAGCCTCACAGAGTACTATGCTAAACTCTAGAGTTTATGGGAGGAGCTCACCTATCATGACGAGGAAGATACCTACTGTTTTCAAGATGTGATTCTTATCAAGAAGCGGCACTAGCGACGCCGGATCTTCAAGTTCTTAGATGGCCTTAATAATGAGTACGAGATACTCTGACAACAGATCATCCACATTGTTAAGACGATGACCTTGAATCAGGTTTATGCTCAGCTTGCAAGAGAAGAAAAATGGAAGTAGGTTATGATTCCACCTATCTCGATCATGTAGTCTACCTTACAGGCTAATGCTCCTTTTTTCTAATGATCAGGGCCATCGTCGTGGAACTCGAGGTCATAGGCGTGGTTCTCTTTTTTGCACTCATTGCAAACATACCAACCGTATAATTGACATTTGCTAGATCAAACATGGTAGACCTCCCATACGGGGAGGCTTCTCTCTTGGACTTGGTCATTCGTCGGGTGGTCAATGGGCCAATTTGTCTGCTACTGAATCTGAAGAAACATCGTCTGCTTCCTCAACCACTATGGTCCAGATTTCCCAAGAAGAATATGAGAGAAGAATATTAGAACCTAATTGCCCAGAAGGCTGGCCTCTCAGTCTCAAAATCCATGGCTACTTCCAGTTCCCCGATGCCAGGTACATTCACTCCAGCCTCCTTTTCCCAGCCCTGGGTCATAAATATCAGGGCCGCAAATCATATGACTGGTATGTTCCATCTTTTTTCATCTTTTCATCCTAGTTCTACTTTAGGATCAGTAAAGTTAGCCGACAGAAACCTTACTCCCATTGTGGGGTTGGGAACTATTCCTCTAACCTCTACTGTCTCCCTCGATAAGACCCTTCTTGTCCCAGGTGTTGACTCTAATTTGCTTTCCGTTAGTAAACTCACCAAATAATTTAATTGTGCTACCATTTTTCTTCCATCTCACTGTATGTTTCAGGATCTCAGGACAGAGAAGATGATTGGCGATGGGTGTTAATGTGCTGGTCTTTACCGATTTGATGCTGATGTTCAACCTAAAGTTGCAGCCCATCTCAGGAGGATTTTTATCGATGGCATTGTCGTTATGTTCATCCCTCCTTTTCCATTTTATACAATTTATTTCCTACTTTAGTTTCCCACATAGATGTTAAGACCTTTCAATGTAGTACTTGTGATTTATCCAAGCAGAAACGTGTTTAATTTCCTTTAGTCTTGAATAAAGACTCTGGTTCTATATTTTTTATCATTCGATCTGATGTTTGGGGACCTGCTCCTATTCCCTCCTCCAAGGGATTTCAGTATTTTGTGTCTTTTATGGATTATACTACCAAGATGACATGGATTTATCTTCTCAAAAGTAAAAGTGAAGTGTTTGACACTTTTAGATCTTTTCATGTTTGGTTGATTAATCAGTTTGATGCAAAAGTCAAGGTCTTTCTTTCCTACCTTTCCAATGTTTTTCTTTCCTACCTTTGTTAGCATGACATTGAGTCAAACACCACTTTTGTTTCACTCCTCAGCATAATGGGATGGTAGAAAGTAAAAACTAATAATTATTGAATATCACTCATTGCTTCCTCATTGGGAAGCATGTTCCCAAACGCTATTGAGGAGATGCAATTCTTATCGCACGCTATTTGGTGAATCGACTGCCTCATTCTTCTTTGAACTTTCAGACTCTAATTTCCTTGCTTAAGAAAGTTCACCATGTCACTGATATTCCTCTTCTCGTTTTCGGCTGCATTGCTTATGCGCATGACTTCTCTCCCTCTCGAACAAAGTTATTAGATAGATCCATCTCTTGCATGTTTGTTGGGTATTCACCAACCCAAAAAAGTTATAAATTTGTAGATCCTCATACTAGTTGTCACTATGTTACTCTAGATGCGACATTTTTTAAGTCTCTCAGTTTCTTTTCTCCGAAGACTTTCTCTCCTCTCTTATCCCCACTCGTTACTCCCATCCCTTTGCTAGACTCACCGACCCCTACCTAACTTCCTCCACCATCACCATCAACTCGTCGATGTCTGGTAGTACCTTCCTCATCTACGCCATTCTCTCCGTCATCACTTCACCCGCCTCCACCTCCACCACCGCCACTATACCTCTCAACTCACCCCACACTCGACCTCTCCATTTACATGGTTATGTTTACACTCAAGTCTCATTTATCTTACAGCACAGAAAAGGGCGAGCCAACATGTCACTGTCTCCACCATCATCAGGCGCCCAGAGGTCTGCTCCCAACTCGGATATTTCTGTTTCTTTAGGGAAATGTATTAATCATTGCACGTTTCATCTTATTCAGCATTTCGTTTCCAATCAGTCATTATCTCCATCCTACAGAACTTTTATTGCTAATGTTGATTCTATCTCTATTCCTGCACGAGTGGATGTGGCTTTCGCACACCCTCACTAGAAGCATGTTATGCTTGAGGAGAATGCCTTACAAAAAAAATAATCAAACTTGGAAGCTTGTTGATTTACCGACCGAAAAACATGTTGCGGGTTGTAAGTGGGTTTACGCTATCAAGCATAACCCTGATGGTACCATTGATTAGTACAAAGTATGTCTTGTTGCAAAAGGCTTCACACAGACTTATGGCATTGACTACACAAAGACTTTTGCCTCGGTTGCAAAAAATGAATTCTATTCGGGTTCTCTTATCTATGGCTACAAATTTGGGTTGGCCATTGCATCAACTTGATATCAATAATGCTTTTTTACATGGTGACCTTCATTAAGAAGTGTATGTCCTTACCCCCTAGGTTTCGTCGTAAGGCGAGGAACATAAAGTTTGTCGCCTTCGCAAGTCCATCTATGGCCTTAAGCAGTGACCTCGGGCGTGGTTTGACAAATTCACTCATGCCATGCAGGCTACCCACTTTGACCAGTGCAGCTCCGATCATTCCATTTTTTGGAAGTGCACCACCAATGGTCACACAATAGTCTCGGTCTACGTTAATGACATCATTGTTATGGGCGATGATTCTACTACTATATTCAACATAAAATCACATGTTGCTAGCACCTTTTAGGTAAAAGATTTTGGCTCCTTGCGTTATTTTCTTGGCATTGAGATTGCTTATTCTCGCTATGGTATTTCCTTATGTTTGAGGAAATATGCACTAGACTTACTTAAAGAGACATGCATGCTGGGCTGTGAACCTGTTGCTACTCCTCTTGAGTTCAATCATCAGCTCACCTCTCTCAATGGTGAGTCTCTCTCTGATCTTGGTCCTTATCAGTGACTCATTGGCCAACTTATTTACCTGACTATTACAAGACCCGATATCTCTTATGTTATGAGTGTGCTCAGTCAGTTTATGCACTCAACACGGGCTGCCCATTTGGATGCATGTTGCTTATCATGTTCTCCGTTATCTCAAAGGCTCTCCTGGTAAGGGATTTCTTTATTCCAAACATGGATACTTGTCTATTTTCACTTTTTCTGATGCAGACTGGGTCGGTGCCAAAGATGACCGGAAATCTACAACTGATTACTACTAGTTTGTGGGGGGAATTTGGTTACTTGAAAAAGTAAAAAGCAGCCGGTTGTTGCTCGATTTAGTGCTGAGGCCGAATACAGGGATATGGTCTATACCACTTGTGAGTTACTTTGTCTAAAGAAATTCATGACCGAGCTTGGCCTCTCTTCATCTATACCTATGCAGATGATGTGTGATAATCAGGCTGACATTCACATTTATAGCAATCCGGTCTTCCATGAGCACACAAAGCATATTGAGGTGGACTGTCATTTTATTCGAGAGAAAATTAAGTCCCATGAAATTGTCACTCCACATGTTCGCACTAAGGACAAACTGGCTAATGTTTTCACTAAACCTCTTTCACGTGACTGGCATGACGCAATCACTTCCAAGTTTGGCCTTTCGAATATCTTCTAACTCAGCTTGAGGGTGAGTATTGAAGGAACGAGTCCGACGCCAAACCCGTCAGACTCGTGATATGAGCTCACCCATTCCAATTCATTTGTATCTTTCTTTTATTGCATCCAGCTCATCTGTATCTTTATCTTCCTTCTTCTTCATTGCTTCTATTTTATTTTTCCTCCATTCTAGCATAAGTATGGGTTGTATGCGGCTTAAAAGAATATACAATATCTTTTCCCAAATCATGTCTTGTAACATGTTGAAGTGATAAAAATCCGTTGATATACATTGATACACCACACTCTGACAGCTTAAGCTTTTAGAGTAAATGGTCATTTAACATGGTATCAAAGTGAAGGTGCAGCTTAAGCTTACTCTTCATAAGGTATCTTATTTATAAATTTATAAGGTATTCTATTCAGGATGTGACAAGCAGAAAGAATGGCTTCTCCCAACATGTTTGAGGATAAACTAGAACTGTTCAACATTGTATTCATCATTTCTTTCAATTTTATTTTTTTTTTCATTTTGTTATACAATTTTTTTCAGGTGTATAAGGGGCAATTGTTTCATGTATAATGTCATTCTTTTCATAAAATTCTTTAAAATGTAATGATTCATATTCATCTCCCCTATCTGTTCTAATTTTCTTGACTTTCTTACTTAATTGTTTTTCAACTTTTGTCTTATACTTGATAAAGAAACTTAAGGCTTCATCTTTACTTTTTATTAAATATACCCTAATGTACCTCGAGAAGTCATCTATTGAATGGTTTCTTATGAAACTTAGATTCTTAAAATCACACAAGTCACTATGAATCAGTTCTATATTCTTAGATTCTCTAAAAACTTATTTGAATGGTTTCTTGTGGAACTTAGATTCTATAAACACTTCACATTTATTTGGTTTTTTATTTAAAAAATCAGGTATAATACTTATTTTCTTCATTCTTTTAAGAACATCTACATTTATGTATCATAATCTATTGTGCTATAAATCAAGTGATTCAACCAAGTAAGAAAAAATGAAATTCATCTTATTAATATCAATAGAGGATACATTCAGTACAAACAGTCCATTACAACAGTAACCATTCCCGACAAATGTTTTATTATTGGACAATACAACCTTCTTTAAATTAAAAACCAATTTAACACCTACTTGATTTAAGAGGGGGTCAGAAACTAAATTTTTCTACACAGATCTCCCTATTTAGAATGCATGTCGTAAAGTGAAGGATCCCAGATGAAGGAAATCCAGTGAGGGTTTTACCACCTCCACAACCTATAAAAGAAGCACGCAATGAAGAGCTCGAGGCCCATGCCAAAAACAAATCTATCTCTTTTACATCTATATTTACTTTTATCCTAGCATAGAATAACTTAGTCTTAGCGTAGATTGCTATTTTCCAGCACCACTTCTACAACAACTGTAGGATTAGATTAAATATCCACAATCCTAAATTGTTAGATCATGATGAACTGAATTCATACTTAGGCGAATCTTCCCGATCACATCCTGTTGACCATCATCCTGGATCAATCTGTTCTTACATAAGGATAAGGACTTTATCTCTCGTTTTACTTATTTCGGTATTTTATCGATTGTAATAAGCTTCATCAAATATTAATGAAATCAGTATTGTCTTAGCTTTCTTTTTATTTATTTGTTTATCTTTATTTCTTTGAGAAATATTAATTGCAATTACTAATGAAAGAAAAATCATGAAGTCGTAAGGTAAAAAGAAATCTATCAGAGATGACTCACCCCTATCCTTTCGCAAATCGTCTGATCGCTAATTACAATCGGTGACTGACTCAGCTGAATTTTCAAATTTGGTCATACACATTCATTTTGCCATTAGGGTCATTAGTGTTCAATCAAACATTGAGTTGGGTACGACTTTGGCACGCTCACACATCATAATCGCACCTGAAATCTGAATATATGCCCTTAATCACACATGCCATCTTGTGTTTGATTGAATTGCGTAAACAAAGCCAACCCAAACTTGTTGGCTCAACCCGAGCATTGGGTCACACCCTGATCCATAGCTCAAGTGGTAGACTAAGTGAAAGATACCTTGTTTCAACACTAAGGTCTCGGCATCGATCCCTAGTGGGGGTGACTAACAGTGAAGTGTCAACTAACAGTGTGGTGTACTAACAAGCTAACCAAAAAAAAACACCTGAGCATTGGGTAATGTTGGCTAAGGTAGGCTTTAAGTTGAGGTATTAGACAACCCTGCCCAATTTATCCGACTTTATATATAATATGTACACAAGTGAGTTATGAATAACATACCTAGATCAAGGCATAGATATAGAATAGGGTTCATGAGAGTTTAAACTTAATTATCAATGAACCAATATTATTTTCAGTCCATACGATGTTCATATTACATAGCCTGATGAATGACACAAATTTTTGACATGTGTGTTGTCCATTGGGTTCTCTCCCATGTGTTCCACCCCTCACATTATGGACTCTTTATTGAATATTCATGAGTCATGGCTCTATTACACAGCCCATTCAACACACACACCACATGGGCACTCCATCTCATTATCCACTATGTTCACATATGTAATTTTTTCAAATTATTTATGAGTGGTGATTGTGAAATTTATTTTGCTAATGATTTTCTTTGGTAGTTACATGTATTACTTTAATAATATTACTTAATTGTTATATATTTCATTTTATGTGAACTTTATTAGTTGTTGATATTAACTTGATCCAACCTATAAATCCAACCAAATTTTGGATAGGGTTAAGCATTTAATATTCTAAGTTGGTTAGCTTGGATAGAGTTTGGCCTACTTGAGGTTGGGTTGGACTCGACTTGACCCTTAACCTAACCCAACTTGCCTAACTTGCAATCTAGTCACCCTTGTTGATAGAACCAAGTAGAAATATGTGAAAAATTTTAGTAGAAATTGATCAATTTATACAAAGATTGTTTGAAAAGGAAGAATTTAACAAAGGCAAAGAACAACGTTAGGCAACCCACATGCCTCATTGTTCATGCATGTAAAAATTCTAATTATTTTTAAGCCAAACTAAGCTACTTAATACAGAATTTACCTATGTAGAAGTGGGCGGCTTGAGTATGTGTCACTACAATGTTCATGTGAAAGCCACCCTGATGTAGAGCGGGTCGCGGACAGTTTCATGGCCAAGATGGATCAGAAAATGCCCGGTCGATGACATAAGTGATCCGGACCGTCGGACCTTAGATCGGGCGTATCTCGCAATCCGGAATGAATTACCGGACGTAAAATATATGATTTTGGGGTAGAACGAGCTACTTTAGCCAACCAACCCTACTATGCCGGGTTGCAACACCCGGAATTGCGAAAAACCCTTGGATCGACTGTCGTTTCTCTGCTTTAATTTCATTTTTACTATAAATAGTAAGTTTTAGTTTGTTATAACTCTTCATCCGTCAGGTTTTAGGAGTTGCGCCCAACGTGAAAAGAGCTTAGAATAATTAGGAGAACGGTTTGGTGAAGCCAAATAGGACACTTACTATTTTTGGCCGAAAACCTTGCGCACTAGTAGACATCACGACCGTCTATAAATAGTAAGTTTACTATTTATAGTAAGTCGCGGATTCTAGGAGTTTTAGTTATAGTTTGATTCTGATTTCTTTCCCATTGCTTGGTACCCCTATTTAAAGGGTTGTGAAATCGTTTTTAGTAATTAATTAATCAAGTTCAAATTTATTAGAATTTATTTCTATTTCCTGCTTTGTTTCCTCGTGGATTCGAGAAATCTATGTGAGGAGTCCAGAGAAGCTCCATGGATTCGAAGTAGTTATCCTCATCACGTTCATACCTGCATCACACCCCTACTACCAGCTGACCCCAAAAATCAGCTCCGTTTATGATTCAGGTAGGCCACATGATTGGAAGTAGGGTACCAGGCAATGCTCACCCTCCAAAGTATTTCCTTTGGTATTGTTGAGCTGAATAACAGATGAGCCTGATTTTTGAGCCGCAAGCACGTAATGGTTACAGTGGATTTCATATAATCACCATGGTGGGCTCCCTAAATATCAAGGGTGGACATCTCTCATTTGTTTCCGGCTCACCAAAGTCACAGGTCAGCCTGATTTTTTGCCCCTAGACCTAATGTGGGATTAGGGGTGGATTTCACATACACCATGGTGACCCGGTCAAAAGTCAAAGCCGGTGTCCACCTACCTACCGTGAATTTTATAGGACGCCCACTCTTGATTTTTGATAGGGCCCACCATGACATGAATGTGAGATCCACTCGGATCATTAGAGGTGTAATGCCACGTCAAACTTAGGGCTAAAAAATCATGCAGACTCGTAATTTAGGTGGACCACCGAAAGCAAATAGTTGGAAGAGAGACATCCACACTTGATTTTTATAGCACCCACCGTGATTATTAATGAAATCGACTTCAATCATTAGATACCACACCCAAATTTAGGCTTGGGTCCCAAAAATCGAGCCCATTTGTGATTCAGTTGGGCCATACCATGGAAACAATTTGAAGAGTGAGTATTTTCCTGTACACTGTTTTCAATCGTGTGGTCCACGTGAATCATATATGGGGCTTACTTTCAGGATATGGCCCCACATAGGATGACTCCTTTGAAAGTAGGGTGAATTCACATAAATATCATGGTGGGGCCATTTGAGCTGCCAATTTCTTTAGTGGCGTTGGTAGCTGTTCTAATAAATCTAATGGAAGGTACTCCAATAATAATGTTTGGATTGATAAGGTGTGGTAAGTTATTAAAAACCATTTTGAAAAGGTGGAATATAAATTACCACATTTATATATGATATGTATACACATAGGTACAAATATATCCATTTTTTCCATTTTGGCATTTTTGTTTCTCTGCCTGTACTTTTTACTGGATCAAGATTGAATTAAATGCATACATTTCCTATGTGGGCCATATGATGTTTTATTTGCTATGATTTATTTTTTGACCAGGTTGGATCGGTTTATTGGACAACCCCATTGACAAACGCATCGGATGACGTATGGCCCTTACTGTAGGGCCCACCTTGATGTGTGTATTCTATATCCACTTCATCCATCCTTTTCCGAGACCAGTTTAATATATGTACTAAAAAATGACGCAGATCCAAATATCAGGTGGACCATGCTATAGGAAACAGTGGTGATTTAACGTTTAACCATTAAAAACTTCCTAAGGCTACCATAATGTCTCCCTATTGTTTATTTTCCATCCAACATGTTCGTGAGGTAAAAATAAAATAAAAAATAAAAAAACAATAGATGAATGGAAAATAATAGATATCAGCTTGATCCAAAACTTTTCTGCGCCCCCCCCCCCCCCCCCCCCCCCCCCCAAAAAAAATAATAATAATAATAATGGTCAATCACTACTATTCTATTTGGTATGGTCCACATGAGATTTGGATATGCTTCATTTTTGGGTTCATGCCCTAAAAGTGAGCTGAAAAAATGATGAACGGAGTGGATATAGAATACATACACCAATGTGGGCCCCATCAGATAAGGGCCGCACCTAATCCGCTCCCTTGACAAGCTATAAGGGCCTATGGGCAGCCAGGCAGGTTGGGTTGGTTGGGTTCGGTCTGAGCCAACCAATTTAATTTATTAAGTGGGCCACATTTTCTAACCCGAGCCTGACTCACTATCCATTTAGATTAGCCCGAATCCCCCTCTAAAGCTGGTCAGGTCAGGGCCAAACCTATTTAGGATCTTCTAATCTCTGAGATTTTCGGTAGATAGGCAATCAAAGGTGAAGCCCATAGTATCAACGGCTCGGATCGCTGTATTATGGCCCCTCTTATACAAGCTCAAACACCAAAGCACTGAAGAAGAACATGAAATATATGGTCCCGAGCAAAATAAACCTGCGGGATATCAATTCAATCTGACTTTTTGACTGATATGCCCTGTTGTGTTGGGCGCGGATTAGATACTGACCAGGTCAGTAGCCAAATCGCTACTGAAGTGACGTCACCAAGCTATGTGGATCCCACCATGATGCATGTGTTGTATCCATACCGTCCATCCATTTGGAGAGATCGTTTTATGGTGTGAGAAAAATAATTAGATAGATCTAAAGTTAAAGTGGACCCCATCATAGAAAACAGTGGGGACAGTGACATCCACTGTTCAAAACTTCTTAGGGGCCACAGAAGTTTCCGATCAAGCTTATAGATCTAAAAAATACATCACGGTGGGCCCTATAAATGTTTCAATCGGTGGGTGTCACTGATCCCACGGTTTCCTATGGTGGGTCCACTTAAACGTTAGACCTATCTCATTCTTTTTCTTATGCCATAAAACGATCTCTACAAATGGTTGGACGGTATGGATACAGCACATGCATCATGGTGAGGTCCACGGATCATGGTGATGTCACTTCAGTAGCCGTTTGCTACTGACGTTGTCAGTGTCTAATCTGCGCTCGTGTTGTATTTCTTTGTGTGAAGCGGATTGGCTGGTGTACCACACACCAGCTATATTGTAACGCCCTGGAAATCGGGGGTCGTGTGTAAACTCGACTCCCGAGGTCCCGGGGTCACTTAACACATGTTTTCGTTAATATGCGCTTAATTAGGTTTAAATGCGCAACCTGGAAATACTCAGGACATGAATCACATCCACAACACATATACTGAAATGAAAGAGAACTAGCATACACACACACACACACACACACACACACATGTCCAAAAAAATGAAAGGGACGCACATGACGTCACCCATCAAAATCATAAAAAAAATAGTATGTCCAAAAAGAATAGAGCTGAGCCCACTGCTCAGCGATCCAACGTGCCATCTACTGGTTCGATGAGGGTCCGCTCATCAGCTGAAAATAGGAGAACTCGTCCTCCTCCTCGAGGCTCGCATCGCCAGGCTCCTCCTACTCAGCATCACCTGCAGCTAAGGAAGAGTCTGGTTGGTGTTTTAAAACACCGTCCCAGAGTGGGAGTGAGTGATCAACTCAGTGGGTACTATTGGTCTCAAGTTTTAACAGACATCAATTATAATATGAACTTAATGAAAAGCAAACAATCATCAACACCTAAAAACTCTTATTTAAATGCATGCACGAGGGATGATATGATGCATGCCCTCACCACAACGCTCCCTCAAGCGACTTCATCTAACAATCGCATATGATAACACTCCCTCAGAGCGACCTCGACCGCCGAGTCGCCACCCTAACTAATGTGATTCAATGCGATCGTGTTAGCCGAGTTATTAGTTAAGTTCATTCATCCAGCAGGTTTGGGAATCTGATACACCCCACGTATTAATGCCCTAAGCTAGTTGCGAGGCCAAGACCCCCCAATGCGTGAGGCCGAGGCCTCGCGGTCCGTGATCCCATCGGGTTCCTCATCCCCGACTCCAAGCATATGAGGAGTGCCGAAAGGAAGGGATCTCTCGAGGTCACTACGGGGAGGCGTGGTACCCCAGCGTTGGCCGACAGCTCGGACACAATGTCCCATTCCACCATGCCCGGCTCACGAGGCTGTGGATCAGTTTCAAGTGGGTTAGTGATGGGCTACAACGGTTGTAGGGTGGTTCAGGTTCCATACATATGTGAACAAATAGGGTTAACAAACAAGGTTGGTCAGACAGTATACTAGACTGCACGAATCAGGCGAGCATGAGACGAGCGACATCAGACACAAGGGATCCATGTAGTCGAACTACGACCACCTGAACACACCCGCCCAACCACGGGTTTAGCCATAGCATAGTCCTACCGATGGGACTACCGTCTCTCCTCATGTTCTTGACCAACCCAAGGGCGTGAGGGGATCCATAACATGCCAACTCAACAGATTATCAACTAGCATAACGACCACATATTCTCATGCATCTCACATACCATTCAGATTCTCATAGCAAGCAAGACTAACCATATCATGAAACAAGTGCATGTGAGTTGTGTGTGTGTATGAGAAAGTTAAGCACTTCCTCCATCCCAAGAGATCATATGCACAAGAGTAATGAAATAATCCATGCCATGAAGCAACAATATATAGAAGAAATCAACAAAGCATGAGCATGTAATCATCAATACATCAAATCATGTGAGAAACAAGAACAACATCATGAGAGAGCCAAACATGCATATCCATACAATTCCATCAATCTACAATTCCTAGGGTTCCTCTAGACTTTCAAATATAACATCCGAACAATCAAAATCATTAAGCTCGTACTAAAATTAGTGCTAGGCCACCTAAGAACAATAGTCCGCACGTATGGATCGTTGGAGATTCGAAAAATGTCCTAGGAAAGAGGGCTTTTGGATTGATCGGCCGGAATCCCTAAAGCATCATTTACATGTTAGAATCCTAAATAAATCTCTTCTCATCACAAGGGTTTCAACGAAAATGGGATGAGAGATTTACCTAGACGATCAATGGATGTTTCTTATGGTTGTGGTGTTGGGTTTCCCTTTGGAGAAGGGATATGGAGTTGTGGGGTTTGATCTCCTTGGGCCCCACCTCGATCTAGGGTCCACCTTGCCCTCCTTCACTCTCTCCTTCTTCACTCCTTGCTCTCTAGCTCGCTCTTTCTCCCTTGGCAATGGTGGTTGTGGTGGGGGTTATGATATAAGGGTTAGGGATTTTATTTGCTAGAGTTGGGCCAATCAGCCCTAAGCTTCCACAAATTCCTAAATTAGACCTATGGGACTCCCTATTGGTGTTGGGGTGGCCCTAGCACCCCCCTTGGCCACCAAATTCAGCGTGTAGGTACCTTATGGCCCGACTAGGGTCCATGCAAAATTTGAGGACAAATGGATGAACGGATATAAGGTCTGAGTAAGCGTTTCCGACCTTTAAGTGGTCCTGTGGGGGCCATTCTGATTGATGGGGGCATTCTGGTGGCCCTCTGGCCATGAAATTTATAGGGTAGGTGCTCCATGGCCTGATGAAGGGCCACGTAAAATTTGGGTACATCGGATATGGGGTTTGATCGTACGGGTCTGATTTGCGATCAATGGTCACCGTGTCACGACCGGGGCCTAGATTTGGTGGACAGGCGTAGAAAAATATATTAAACATTCTTCGTAAATTTGGAAGGAATCCGACGGCTGGAAGGCCTGATATCTCAGCTTTATTTGCAAGTGCCAGATTCCAATTCTGGCATTGGTGGGGTGCAGTAGGCTTGCACCAGATCCCAGTTCTATGTGTCCACTGGGTCCGCAGTCCGCGATGGACCACAAGCCCAGTGAGATCTATGATTCCCTAAACTTTTAGATTTTTCTGGCCTTCCCACATCGCGGTATGGTCCGCACGGGCTGTCACTAAGTGTAATCGGGCTACCTGGCTTGACGGCCCGCACATGGTCTGATTGTGACCAGACAGGACCACTTGTGTATAAGCTAACATTGAGTGTCAATGGTCAGTAAGTGATAATATAAGTTAATTACATAAAAAAAAAAGATTTTTGGAAATCCAAAACAGTAAAAATCCGGGATGTTACAATCTACCCCCCTTAAAAACAATTTCGTCCCCGAAATTGCCTAAGGGTAATAAATAAAGATATTATCATTTTATTTGCTTAAGTTTTGCTGGTTTCGGGTTTATATACGTTTTAGGGTATATATATTAAATACGCTAGCCTAGCTCATTATGATCTACCCCCCTTAAAAGTTTTCACCTTTGAGGCTTAAAAACAATTGTCAAAATCATCATTATCGTGTTAAGTGTTTGATGATAAAATTTTTTTTTTTTTTTCTTTTTTACCTAAGGGTGATATATTCTACTTTTTATGATCGGGTTAATACGGAAAGACAGTTGTGGTAGGCTCAAATCCGATACTTCGATTGTCCGCCTAACTAGGATAGACAACTCGTTGTATCCCTTCTGAATCCTGATGGATCCTAGTCTTCTGCTCGGTCAACAGTGAGTCCGTTGGTAGTCGCTCAGGATTGAGAATTGGGTCAACCCGCGAATACTTCGCAAGTGTATGGTCTTATAATTCCGTAGTCCGATCATTCTTAACATTGGGAAGATATCAAAATTTGTTAAAAAGTTCAGGTCTCTCATTTATAATATTTTAGTGGGTGGTGAGCCTCTCACGATGTCTATGATCAATAACTATCCTAGAAAGGTTTTCAGGATCTAAAGGCTCCTCTCGACACTACCATTTTGATCTTATGGTTAGTGAGTTATGAACAAATCACGCTTTGGTTTCACGAATTTTAACAGGGGAGGAAGAATCGAAAGTTTTAAGGTACTCTGACGGTTTGGAGTGCTAACAACGCCACTAAGGCCGCAGGAAGGCAAAGATGAAGGATATTATCTTCTCGATGTTGTTTGAACCTTGAGTCCAAAAGAGAATAGGAAAACTCAATATATTTTACTATAGTCCATCCCTAACCTGAGCTTACAGAGCATTAAACTATAAAACTCAATCCTACTTACGGTAAAACTTAAGCAAAAATATGTATATGTAATCAATTTAATCACGGGATGATTCCTAGCATAATTATAAATAATTTCTAAATGGACCCCCAATGTTAAACTTTAATATGAAAAGTCATGACTCGTCTATAGGCAACCATACATGCAAGCATTCACCAAGTGACAAGAGAATTTCAATCTATACATCCACATCGATTTCAAAATGCCATTAGTATGGCCAGTTACATGTTATAGCATGGATTACAAGCATCACTAAATACCGCAACTTAAGCGAAACACAACCTAATCAAAGCAGGAAAGGTTACAACTATCCTTCAACACATAAAAGCAATTCTAACTGACTCGAACAATCTACTAATTGTCCGTTAGGTTAAGCTACTATTCTTCTGGGTCGGAAGCGGGCAGGGGCGCTTCTTCTCCTTGAGGGAAAGGATCACCGGAATGGCGAAGAAGGCGACGACGGTTGATAGATATGTCATTTCTTTGGCAAGGAGACGGATGGTTGTGGAGAATGTGTAAAAAGGGAATGGGTTTAGGGTTGGATTTGTGCTAGGGGCTTGTGATGGATTTGGGTGAGTGGGTTGGAGATGGATGTGGGAATGGGTTTGAAAATAAGGTTTGATAGTGGAAAAGGGAGAGGAGGATGATGGATTTGGAGTTTGAGATTTGAGATTGGGATTCAGTGTAGGTGAATGTTGAAGAGGGTTTAGGGAAAGTATGTGGGAAATGAGGTTGGGTTAAGCATGAGAAGAGGAAGTGAGGATTTGGAGTGAAGGAGTAAATGGAATGGGGCTCAAGTGAATGGGTTTTGAGGATTGCAAGATGGAATGTTGAGAGGGTTGTGGAAGATGTGGGTTGGGTATGAAGAAGAAGAGATGGGTTTTGGAGAAGAAGGAGAGAAGTGGTGGAAGTGGGATGCCTTTGTATGATTTTCTTAGAAATAGATTGAAGCTTGGAGAGGGAGAGGGTTCTCCCCTAGGGTGGGGGAGTAGTATAGGGTGTTGTGGGGTAAGAAGTTGGGTATTAGTGCCCTTAAGTTGCAAGAGAGGAAGACCCCACTCGTGTGAACATTGAAAGGGAGGAGGGGACCCATCTTGTAACGTTTCTTATACTTTTAGTAATTAAATTATTTTTAAAATTTTTATAATGATTTACCATCAAGTTTTAAGTCGTCCCACAAAATTTCATATCATTTGGAGTTGTACATAAATTATTAAAATTCTAGGAACAACAGCTGTCCGAAATTAATAATTTTTGGACAGTTGACAGAACTGTTTAATTTTAACTATATTATAATTTTTAATTTATTTTTTTTCTTATTTTTGTATAAAACTATACTCATCAAGCTTCAATATGGATTTTGAATCACCTAAATCGGAGTTGTAACGAAGGAGATATGAATTTTTGAAGTTGACCAAAAATCACAGAAACTGCAGCGGGGGCAACACGATCCACTGGAGCCTTGGCGGGACGAGCATGCGGGCGGCGGGGCGACAACGCCACTGGCGGGGTGGCAACGCCACTGGCGGGGTGGCCCCGCCGATTATTGGACCAGAGTTCTTTTGGCATTCCCGGGCATCGGAAAAGCTCCCCGAGAAGTGTCATATATGATTTTGGGGTAAAACGAGCTGATCTACGCAATGGGCTACTTGTTTCATGAGATTCCCCCCGGTTAGTGGCCAAAACCCAGTTTTATTCCAGTTTCACTATTTTTCAGTAAATTTTCGTTCACCCCCAACTCTTTATCCCCAAATGGGTCTAATCTATCAAATTTGGCCTGATATTCACTCATTTAGTCTAAGACAATGGTTTTGACTGTCACATCATTTAGTCTTCGGCTCGTTTCTTCCTATGGGTTGAGGCCTTGCAAGACTCCCGGACTCATTCTCTAGCATCGCTACCTTCTCTTGCTACCATCCCTAATCCCTAGGAAGTCTTACCGTTCGTCTAAGATCGTCGGTTCCGGTTCTAGGATGGTTCCTACCATTCTAAGTCTTCGTTGCGTTTCCTATTGTTTGTATATCGTTATTGTGTTTCCTCTCAGGTCAGTAGACGCGTTGGTGAGTTTATAACCCATGGCCTAAGGGATTCCAAACTATTGCTCTGATACCATCTTGTAACACTCTGAAAATTGAGGGTCGTGCATACACTCGACTCCCAAGTTCTCAGGCATCACTTATAACCAATTTTTCACTGTTTTGCATCTAATCAGGTTTAAATGCGTAGTATGGAATTTCTTGAAGCATGAATCACAATCACAACAAGTCCACTGAATTGAAAGAGGTTAAATATATATAAATCCAAAAGATGTAAACGGGTCGCTCAAGGCGTTGCCCAACAAATCACAAAAAAATTGATATATCTAGAAAATAAAGCTGAGTCCACTACTCAGCGATCCAGAATCCCGTCTACTGAGCCGATGAAGACCCGTTCATCAACAGGAAGTAGGACAGTTAGTCCTCCTTATCTACGCTCGTGCCGCCAAGCTCCTTGTACTCTTCGTCACCTGCAACTATGAACGGGTCTGGTTGGTGTTTTAAAACACTGTTCCAGAGTGGGAGTGAGTGATCAACTCAGTGGGTACTATTGGTCTCAAGTTTTAACAGGCATCAATTATAATATGAACTTAATGAAAAGCAGACAATCATCAACACCTAGCAACTCTTATTTAAATGCATGCATGCGGGATGATACGATGCATGCCCTCACCACAACGCTCCCTCAAGCGACTCCATCTAACGATCACATATGACAGCACTCCCTCAGAGCGACCTCGACTACCGAGTCGCCACCCTAACTAATACGATGCAATGCGATCGTGTTAGCCAAGTTATTAGTTAAGTCCATTCATCCAGCAGGTTTGGGAATCTGATACACCCCACATATCAATGCTCTAAGCTAGTTGCGAGGTCAAGACCTCCCAATGCGTGAGGCCGAGGCCTCACGGTTCGTGATCCCGTCGGGTTCCTCATCCGTAACTCCAAGCACATGAGGAGTGCCGAAAGGAAGGGATCGCTCGCGGTCACTACGGGGAGGCGCGGTACCCCAGCGTAGGCCGACAGCTCGGACACAGTGTCCCATTCCACCATGCCCAGCTCACAAGGCTGTGGACCAGTTTCAAGTGGGTTAGTGATAGGCTACAACGGTTGTAGGGTGGTTCAGGTTCCATACATATGTGAACAAATAGGGTTACAAACAGGGTTGGTTAGACAGTAGGCTAGACCGCACGAATCAGGCGAGCATGAGACGAGCGACATCGGGCACAAGGGACCCATGTAGTCGAACTACAACCACCCGAACACACCCACCCAACCCACGGGTCTAGCCATAGCATAGTCCTACCGATGGGACTACCGTCTCTCCTCATGTTCCTGACCAACCCAAAGGCGTGAGGGGATCCATAGCATGCCAACTCAACAGATTATCAACTAGCATAACGACCACATATTCTCATGCATCTCACGTACCATTCAGATTCTCATAGCAAGCAAGACTAACCATATCATGAAACAAGTGCATGTGAGTTGTGTGTGTGTATGAGGAAGTTGAGCACTTCCTTCATCCCAAGAGATCATATGCACAAGAGTAATGAAATAATCCATGCCATGAAGCAACAATATATAGAAGAAATCAACAAGGCATGAGCATGTAATCATCAATACACCAAATCATGTGAGAAACAAGAACAACATCATGAGAGAGTCAAACATGCATATCCATACAATTCCATCAATCTACAATTCGTAGGGTTCCTCTAGACTTTCAAATATAACATCCGAACAATCAAAAGCATTAAGCTCATACTAAAATTGGTGCTAGGCCACCTAAAGAACAATAGTCTACACGTATGGATCGTTGGAGATTTGGAAAACGTCCTAGGAAAGAGGGCTTTTGGATCGATCGGCCGAAATCCCTAAAGCATCATTTACATGTTAGAATCCTAAATAAATCCCTTCTCATCACAAGGGTTTCAACGAAAATGGGATGAGAGATTTACCTAGACGATCAATGGATGTTTCTTGTGGTTGTGGTGTTGGGTTTCCCTTTAGAGAAGGGATATGGAGTTGTGGGGTTTTATTTCCTTGGGCCCCACCTCGATCTATGGTCCACCTTGCCCTCCTTCACTCTCTCCTTCTTCACTCCTTGCTCTCTAGCTCGCTCTTTCTCCCTTGGCAATGATGGTTGTGGTGGGGGTTATGAGATAAGGGTTAGGGATTTTATTTGCTAGAGTTGGGCCAATTGGCCCCAAGCTTCCACAAATTTCCAAATTAGACCTATGGGACTCCCTATTGGTGTTGGGGTGGCCCTAACACCCCCCTTGGCCACAAAATTCAGCGTATAGGTACCTTATGGCCCGACTAGGGTCCATGTAAAATTTGAGGACAAACGGATGAACGGATATAAGGTCTAAGTAAGCGTTTCCGACCTTTAAGTGGCCCTGTGGAGGCCATTCGCCGTCTGGCCATGAAATTTATAGGGTAGGTGTTCTATGGCCCGATGAAGGGCCACGCAAACTTTGGGAACATCGAATATGGGATTTGATCGTACGGGTCCAATTTGCGATCAATGGTCACCATGTCACGATCGGGGCCCAGATTTGGTGGACAGGCGTAGAAAAATACATTAAACATTCTTCGTAAATTTGGAAGGAATCCGACGGCCGGAAGGCCTGGTATCTCGATTTTATTTGCAAGTGCTAGATTCCAATTCTGGCATTGGTGGGGTGCAGTCGGCTTGCGCCAGATCCTAGTTCTGAGTGTCCACTGGGTCCGCAGTCCGCGATGGATCATAAGCCAAGTGAGATCTTTGATTCCCTAAACTTTTAGATTTTTTTGGCCTTCCCACATCGCGGTATGGTCCGCACGGGCTGTCACTAAGTGTAATCGAACTACCTGGCTTGACGACCCGCACATGGTCTGATCGTGCCAATGGTCAGTAAGTGATAATATAAGTTAATTACATAAAAAAAATAAGGATTTTTGAAAATCCAAAACAGTAAAAATCCGGGATGTTACATATATAGATGGTGTATTGATGTCAGCAAGTTTTGTGGGTCACATCATGAGGTATGTGTTATATCCAAACCGTCCATCAATTTTTCGAGCTCGTCTTAAGGCTCGAGCTGAAAAATAAGGCAAATCTAAAGATCAAGCACTGAAAAAAGCAGTGGGGGACTAAAGGTCTACCATTGAAACCCTTTTGGGGTCACAGAAGTTTTGGATCAATATGAATTTTTTTTTCCTCTTCATCTAGGTATTTTTGACCTTATGAACAGATTGGATGAAAAATAAACGTTATGTTGGGCCCTACGAATTTTTTAACGATGAAATTCATTATCCATGCTGCTATCGTAGGTGTGGTCCATTTGAGCTTTGGATATGATTCATTTTTTGGCTAATGCTCTAAAATGATTTTGAAAAATGGATAAACGGTGTGGATATAATAAATATATCATTGTGAGGCCCATGTAACTTTGATCTCCTTTGAACTGTTCGACAGCTCAGAGCTCTAGGTACATCGGGGCTAGTATTCGCACGACACATATCTACACCAGTACTCATATTAGTGTGCCCCACTATGATGTATGTATTGTATCTACACCGTCCATCCATTTGAAGATATAATTTTAGGACATGAGTAAAAGAATGAGGCATATCCAAATTTGTACTGGACCCGACACAGAAAACAATGATGAGATTGATGCCCACTGTTGAAACCTTCTTAAGGCTCACCATGATTTTTATTTGAAATCCATCCTGTTCACAAGTTAACATAAACATGAGAGAAGGGAAAAAAAGCAATATCAGCTTGATAGAAAACTTTCGTGGCCTGTTTAAGTTTTTAATGGTGGTCGTCACTCTCCCATTGTTTTCTGTGTGGTGGGATCCACTGGATCTTTGTATTTGCCTCATTCTGTAATTCATGCCCTAAAACTATATCTCCAAATGGATGGACGGTGTAGATACAACACATACATCATAGTGGGGCCCACAAAACTTGGTGACGTCACTTCAGTTGCGAGTCTCGCTACTCAACTTGTCAATAGAGGTGGGCATGTTAGACCCAATCCGGTGGATCCGAACTGAGCCGACTCGATCCGACCCGTTCCGAACAGAATCGACGGCCTAGATCGGGCCTGATCGAGTCTGTCCATCCAGATCTGATCGTTTTTCGGGTCGGGTTCAGATAGTGGTGTATCCGGACAGATCCGATCCGATAACCCGAATCGAATGGACCCGGACCGACCCAACCTGGAGCGGGTAGATCTTCTTCAATGCTCATCTTCTTCCTCTCCTCTGTCCGACGCCCGTATCCCGCTCTCATTATATCTTCTTCCTTTCCTCTGCTCGTCCTGCACTATTCAACATAAGCTTGACCGGACCCAATAGACCCGCAAAAATAGCAAATAACAGTCTCCATCGGAAGTATTGCTATCATACTTGAAGCAAGCATCTTTGCAATCACATTTCGTCAAACATGCCTGCTTGCATCCATCTAGATCTTTCAACTTCTGATCGGCAGTGCGTGAATAAATGAAGTTCAAGTAGGAAAGGTTTCCAAAATCCACAAGATGATAATCTAATGGACTCTGGCAAGACGAATGAGTGATTTCAGAGCATCCCTGGTTTGGTAATGGTCCTTTGATTCGCTTGAAATGGTTCAACCCATTTAGCGCTTTTAAACAACTGCAATTGCCACCTCCTCTGCAAACTCCATAATCGCGACAATCGTGAGGGTACTGGCAGTCATCCCAAGTTTGAACTACGAAATCATAAACCTATTCCAAAACACCATTTTTATACCACCGATAAGACCTCAAATGCCCATCAAAACACCAGGAGCGTGTCTCTCCGTTGATCTCGATTGTTAGTTCCAAAAATTCCCAGCCCTCCATTCTGAAGACACTGAGATTTTCTTCATTAGATCTTCTTCCTCTCCTCTGCCTAATCCGAACTTTGCCCAATCCGATCCGACTCAGTTTTCATGACCGAGTCGAACTCGGATCAGCTCAGGACAGCAAGGGTTCGGGCTGGTCCGAGTTAGATGACCCGGACTCGGTCCTGGATCGGTCCGAGTTCAAGTTGGCCCATGTAGAATCCGGACCGAGTCGAGTTAGACCCAATCCGATCCGACTTGGTCCGATGCCCAGCTCTACTTGTCAATACCCAATACGCGTCCTTGAAGCTACTAGATGGTGGTACGTTTCTATGGTGGGACCCATAGTGGTTGACCAGAGGAAGTGGATTGGCTGGTGTACCTCACACCAGCTATATAGCTGTTGTAGGTACATGTCGTGCGAGGACGAGCACTGACGCTCCTCGAGCTCGAGTTGTACAAACGGTTCAAAGGAGATCAAATTTACATGGCCCTACAGTGATGTATTTATTATATCTACACTGTTCATCTATTTTTAGAGATCATTTTAGAGCATTATCCAAAAAATGAATCATATCCAAAGATCATCTAGATCACACCACAAATAGTAGCAGAGAAAATGATTTTCCCCGTTAAAAAATTCATAGGGCACACAATAACGTTTATTTTCCATCCAATCTGTTCATAAGGTCATAAAGACTTGAATGAAGAGTAAAAACAAATTTCGTATTGATCCAAAACTTCTTTGACCTCAAAAAGGGTTTCAATGGTAGACGTTCAATCCCCCACTAGTTTTTTCAGTGTGGCCCACTTGATAGTTAAATCTGTTTTATTTTTGTCTCAAACATTAAGACGAGCTCGCCAAATGGATGGATGGTTTGGATATAACACATACCTTGTGATCAGACCCACAAAACTTGCGGATGTCAATACAGTAGCTATATAGCTGGTGTGAGGTACACCGGCCAGACCACTTCCTTGACCAAAGAACACTGACGGGAAGCGGATTGGGTGGTGTACCTCACACAAGCTATATAGCTGCTATATCAACGTCAACAAGTTCTGTTTGGCGAGCTTGTCCTAAGGCTTGAGATGAAAAATAAGACAAATCTAACTATCGAGTGGACCACATTGCAAAAAAGTAGTGGGGGATTGAACATCTACCATTGAAACCCTTTTTGGGGTCACAGAAGTTTTAAATCAATATGAAATTTGTTTTTCCCCCTTCATTCGGGTCTTTGTGACCTTATGAACAGATTGGATGGAAAATAAATGTTATGGTGGGCCCTATGAATTTTTTAACCGTGAAAATCATTATCTCCTCTGCTATTTGTGGTGTGGTCCAGATGATCTTTTGATATTATTCATTTTTTAGATAATGCTCTAAAATGATCTCTAAAAATAGATAAACGGTATAGATATAACAAATACATCAATGTGGGGCCCCTCTCCTTTGAACCGTTCGTACAACCCGGAGCTTGAGGAGCGTCAGTGCCCCGTCTTCGCACGACACGTACTTACAGCAGCTATGTAGCTGGTGTGTGGTACACAAGCCAACAAACGCATGTTGTAGACCCCCACAGGTGTAGATAGTATGGACGTGGATTGCGTCCTACCCCCGTCCGGACAGTAATCTGTCCGGGCAGGGCTCCGTGGGCCCACTGTGTTGTAAGTGTTTTATCCACGCCGTTAAACACTTTTTTTCTATAATTTTAATTTATGACCTAAAAAATAGGCAGGTCCAAGGCTTAAGTGGGCCACAAAGTGGGGATTGAACGTCCACCATTAAAAACTTCTTGGGAGCTGGAGAAGTTTTGGATCAAGCTGATATTTGTGTTTTCACTTCATCCACGTCTACATGACCTTATGAGTAGGTTGTATGGTAAATAAAAACATCACGTTGGCCCTTAGAAAGGTTTCAACAGTGGGTGTCATTATCAGTGCAGCTTCCTTTGGTGTGGTCCACTTAAGCCTTAGACCTGCCTCATTTTTTTGGCTCATAAATTAAAATTATCGGAAAAAAGCATTTAACGGCGTGGATAGAACACTTACAATACAGTGGGCCCCACAGAGCCCTGTAGTTGACAGTTGTAGGACACAATCCGCGTCCATATAGTAGTTGACAGTGGCAGCGGACTGGCCGGTATGCCACACATAGCTGCTGTAGGTACGCGTCGTGCGCAGAGGAGCACTGACACTCCTCGTACACCGAATTTTATGAAGGGTTCAAACGAGATCAAAGTTACATGGGCTTCACAGTGATGTATTTATTATATCTATACGGTTCATCTATTTTTAGAGATCATTTTAGAACGTTATCCAAAAAATGAATCACATCCAAAGATCAACTGGACCACACCACAAATAGCAGCAGAGATAATGATTTTCACCGTTAAGTAATTTGTAGGGCCCACCATAACGTTTATTTTCTATCCAATCTGTTCATAAGTCACAAAGACCTGAATGAAGAGGAAAAACAAATTTCATATTGATCAAAAACTTCCATGACCCCAAAAAGGGTTTCAATGGTAGACGTTTAATCTACCACTGCTTTTTTGCAGTGTGGTCCACTTGATAGTTAGATCTGTCTTATTTTTCATCTCAAACCTTAAGATGATCTCGCCAAATGGATGGACGGTTTGGATATAACACATACCTCATGATCAGACCCACAAAACTTGCTAACACCAATGCAGCAGCTATATAGCTGGTGTGAGGTACACCAGCCAATCCGCTTCCATTGACAGTGGGCTGACGTGTCTTCATAGCCCATGTTGCATTGCGGGTGTACAAGCTTGTCATCCACGGACTCTAACATGACTACATAAACGGCCACTAATAAGGACCCCACACACACGAACATCCAACGGGCCTTTTGGTTGCCATTTTGGGTCTATTTGGAATGGGCCAATTTCAGGCCTTATTCCGGACCCATTTGGTCGTCTCATATGTATTGTTGTCAGAGTGGTGCTTGAGCTAATCTTGGTGTTTTCCACTTGAGTGTTAGATCCCCTCATTTTCGTGCACATACTTTAAAATTATCTAAGAAAATAGATGAACAGCGTAGATAAGCAGATACATCACGGTGAGCCCACCCACAGACCCACCTGTTCTTGGCTAGAGACGGCGGGATAGGACGGAATCCGCGTTGGTGTGGGTCCATTTGCCAAGTAGTTGTGGGGGTGTGGATTAGGTGCGGCCCTGATTGTCGGGCCCACTTTGATGTATGTGCTTTATATCCATGCCATTTTTATTTTTTATTTTTTATTTTTTTTCGGATCATTTTAGGGAATGGGACAAAAAAGGAAGCAGATCCAAATCTCAGGCGGACCACAGTAAGAAAACAGTGGTGATTGAGCGCTCACCGCTCACCGTTAAAAACTTCTTAAGACCCATCATAATGTTTATTTTCCATCCAACCTGTTGATAAGGGAAAAAACAAGTACCAGCTTGATGCAAAACTATTGTGGACAAAAATAATTTTTTTTATGGTTAATCACCACTTTTCCTGTTGTATGGTCCACTTGAGATTTGGATCTGTTTCATTTTTGGTCCATGCCTCAAACTGTTCTGGAAAAATGAATGGACGGTGTGGATATACTACACATATCAATGTGGGCCCCACGGTTAGGGCTGCACTTAATCCGCTCCCATTTAAGTGGGCTCTTAGGTTTTAGCTGACCTATTATCAGCCAAACCTTGTCTAGGCCCTTCTGCACTTGGTAATGACCATGTAATTTGAATTAGAATTTTACCGTTACTCTATATGGATTTTGGATTGTTAGTTCTGGTCTGTTTTCATTACTAAATCTAGAATTCCTTGATATGTGCTTTTGTAGATTTTGACAGTCATTCAAGACCAGATCCAACCCACTCATCCAGGGAGATAACTGACCATTCATTCTGGACTTTGGGTTGGGCAGTGACCCCTCCACTACCCAAGTCGGTGGTGAAAAGCCCTGTGGACCCCACTATGATGTATGTGTTTTACTCCGCCGTCCATCCATTCTTTCAGCTCATTTTAAGGCATGAACTCAAATACGAGGTAGATCCAAAGCTCAAGTGGGCCGTAGAAAACAGTGGGGATTGAACACCTACTCTTGAAATCTTCTTAAGAGCCACTGCAATGTTTATTTGCCATCTAACCTGTTCATAAAGTCATAAACCTAGATGAACCTAAAAAATTTGTAGCCCCCAAGAAGTTTTCAATGGTAAGTGTTCAATACCCACTGTTTCCTTTGATGTGGTCTACTTGAGCTTTGGGTATGTCTTACTTTTCGGCTCATGCCCTAAAATGAGCTGGAAAAACAGATGGATGGCATGGATAAAACACATACATCATCATGGGTCCACAAAGCTTTTCCACCACTCACCAACCAATCCGAGTCCATTTATTTGGCCCAGTTTATATTTGACCATTAACCGTAGTTTAATTTTTGGACCAAATAAATGGGCTTTTTATATGATTCATTGGATCAATAAATCATATCATGATCTTTTAATTCTGGGGTTGGAATTGATTGTGTTAGTCACCATAGTGGCATTAATGGATAAAACTTTCATGTTCGTACTCATATAAGTGTTATTTTATTTCTTCCATAGATGGTTATGATTTCATAGAGTTGCAATTAGCTTCGGTCCCAAGGCAGTGTGATATGATTGATGCCTTGACTTAGATTTAAGAAACCAATATAACCTAAAGGCATGGGTTTCTTGAATTTTATAAAGTAGGCATTAGTCAGCTTCATGTTTAGGAAAGCAATTTACATGCTGTGATCTTGGCCGACAACGTGAATAAGTTTCTTGTGAAAGTTGATGAGGTAACTTCATCATTGCTTTGGATTATTTAATAGTAGCATGATAGGTTAAAATGGTACTGTTTACTCATTGTTCGTGCTTCAATTTCAAAAGGAATGGAAAAAGAGATTTTTTTATTTTTATTTTTAACAATAATAATAACAACAACAACAAGAAAAAGATGTGAATATATGATTGTTACATTGTTGTAGAGCAACCTTGTAACTTTATTCTTAGGTTATTGTGTGATATTTTGACTCTCAATGGCTCTTACTATCAGAAAAATTGGGAGAAAACCACTGAGATTGTTCTTGGGGGTGGGAACTAGGATATGAGATTAAGAGAAGATAATTCCATAAAACCCTGAAGTTAGTTACAATTATTATTATTATTTTTTTTAAAAAAAGCCAACTTTAAAATTGGAAACTGAATCAGTTTCATAACCATTAAGTATTCCATCTTTGATTTCAATACAGAGCCTGATGTTTGGGCATAACGGGAAGCCATTTTCTCTCACATCAGGTAAAGGTGGATATGACCTTGCTTTAGAGAAAGCTCATGTCCATAATGGAGATGTCATGTACAACCTTAACATTGAGACCTTTAAAGTGGATTTCTCATGTGACCTTGTTGCACTTTTCAATTCTTGACATGGGTCGGTCTGTTCAAAATGACTACAGTACCAGGATGGATAAGGATTTTGAATGAATGATTGTACTAATGATTTAAATATCTATATCGACACAAGTATGGTGCCCTTGAAATACAAAAAGATACCGGTATTGCATAAGAATATAGTAGGTATTTGTGAAAATTTGAGAATTTGATTAAATTTTCAATGAAAATTCAAGAAATGTTAAAAGACATTATTACACACTAAAAACTAAAAAATAATTACAAAAAACAAAAAAAAAACAAATATACATAATAAGTTTCCTTTGTATCAGGCTTTAATTATGTGCTAACATATGTAATACAATTTAAATAATAAATAAAAGTCACAAAATTTTATTATTTATATAAAAAAAAGTTAGCACATTAAATGTATTAATTAGTAGCACTACATTTGTCCTAAAATGTTAATCGTTATAATATATATATATATATATATATATATATATATATATATATATATATATATATATATATATATATATATTTCAAAATAAGCAAATGGTGTGGTAGATATTAACATCAGTATCCACGCATCGATACACAAATATGAGGAACAAATATTGGTTGGTAAGCGTAATTTAAGAAAAAAAAAAAAACCATTTTCATTTATTTTTATATTTTAAATTAAAAATAATTTTATTTTAAAATTTCAAAAACTTCCATCAATATATAAATCAGCCTACAATCACTCTTACATTATTTTCCAAACTCTAATTGCAAGTTAAATAGGTGAAATTTATAAAAATAAAAAATTGATTTTTCAAAATAAAAATCTAAAAAAAATAATAATAATAAAAATCAAAGTTGTGTCGAAGTTACTGCCTTGGAAAACCAACGTGCACCTTGATCTATTGGCCATGTGAATGTGATAGGGTTCTATCTTAGACATTGAGGTTAATGTTCATGGGTCCTCTAAGATATATCATGTGACTTATTTAAATCTAGTGTTATCGTAAACTTATATTTTATCGGTTGTGTGGGGAGTATGTAGTACATGTCCTGGTCCTTGAGAAGATGAAATTGGACACAGTGGTCACTAACTGGAAAAGTTGTGTTCCAATGAATCTTAATTAGTAGTATGATGAGCCATGGCTAGCACAGATGCTTAACACACATCAGTGGACATCATTCTTTGAAATGTATGGTCATCCCATATAAGGGAGCTGACGTGGGCCAAGATGAAAGATCTCTAACATTAGGAACTAACTTGGTATCGATTGTGTCTTTATCTCTTATCCTATATAAGAGTATAAGTATGTTATTGACATAGGATCATGGTTAGGATTTTTGGACACTTGTAGTGGTGGAATGAATTTCAAGTTGATAATCTAGGGGCCCATTAGCTTGAAGTATGATCATGTGATCAAGGACTTGATGGTGCATATTGGCTAATTAATTCTCTCACCTAAGGACGTGTGAGAATCATGGATCTTGACTGGGCGACTCTAGCTGTACAAGATTTCATAGACACCACTGAAAGTAGATGATGCTTGGTACATCCATTAAAGTTCATTAATTCATGTATTGACTAATAAGGGATTCACTGAGTTTAGCATGAGACTTATTTAAGGCTAAATCTAATTAGATTAGGGACTCGTCAAGTAATTTTTTTAATTATGACTAACGCTTAAAATGTTTTAATATGCTTTAAAAAGGTTTTCAACCATTAAAACTATTTTAATCGCACTTGATGATGATATGATAGCCTAGATTTGATGTCCACTACTTGATCAGCATGAAATTTGGATCTATGGTTGATGGCCTAGACAGTAAAAGGAATAGATCATAGGTATGTGCACATGTGAGAATCATTAGATTTCCTTCATGATAGAGTACACCAAAGTTCGTATGGCGGTGGAGCATTGTATTGCGGGTACCCATTAAACCATAAATCCTCTATATATTAATCATAGTAGAAGGGAAATAAACAAAGAAAGAAAGCTTGGGCATCACCCCCATTGGGCATCCCAACTTAGATAGAGAAAAATGAGAGAGGTGAGAGAGAGGGAGATCTTTTTCCATTGCTCTACATCATCACCATCATCCATCTTCTTCTTTTTCTCCATGATCTACTTATGTGGATTATTAGTGTTAATCTTAGCCCCTGCTAGAGGTTGATATTCTCTCTTGGGATCCCTACTTTTGTGATAGATCGGGGAAAGACCTCCTAGGTTAGAGAATATACATGTTAAAGTATGTGTTGTGGAAAATAAATATGAATTGTTGTAATGCCCCATTGTTTTTGCTGTGGGGCCCACTGTGGACCCTATTGGGAGATCCTGCCTGTTTAAGTTGACATGTTTGTCCGTGTTCAGCTAGATCCAATTTTTGCATTGTGTTTTAGATGTGTATACGTGAGCTATTTTAGGTGGTTTTTTACATGATGCATGATTTTAATAGCCTAGTGATTGATGGTTTTGAATTGTGTGGATGGGGCTTGGATGGGGATTGATAATAATAGTTCTCATCCATTCGATGAGATGAACTGTTGTTTGTGATTGTCTTGATGAGAGATTAATCACATGTATACTAGATTATGAGGGGCCATTATGGAAGGCCTGGATTCATCAGAATGATCATGCTTACGTGAGATTTAAGCTATTGATCCCTAGCCATCCATTTCCATCTAGGTTCATCTAGTTTGAGTGAGAAATAAATAGATTTTATTGGAGGGGTTTCTAACAGATCAGAGGAAGGAAATAAGTGGATTGGATTGGACCAACATGGCCTCTTCGTCGATTTGATAAAATTAGAAATTTGAAAGTTCATTTGTGTTGAATAGACTCTCCATTTCAAAGGATCCTTTATGATCTCTTTTATAATCATCATCTCCCTAGTAGCTCATGAACACAGATTTCATTTTCAATAGATCTAATGGAGGCCATAATAGTGCAATCAGAAAGTTTTGTGACTAAAAGTTCAAACATTCAGTATGTAAATTTACAAAATTAACTTTTAGATTTAAATGGGAATCATGTTAATATGAATTGATGTTAATGAGGTGATTTCTTTATTAGAATAGGAAAAACATTATTTCTCAATAATATATATATATATATATATATATATATATATATATATATAGATATAAAGATCAGTGGGAGTAAATTTGCATTTCTATTGTTATTTTCCGATAATAGGATGCTTAGTAGTATCTATATGAAAAATCATGCCCCAGGAAATGCACAGGTTAGGATAAGGTGATAAGTTTAACAATTTTCAGTAGTTCAGGATTGATATTTAGAAAAATAAAATAAAGGGCATCCCAAGTGTTGGCATTAGAGAGCCCAGTGCATGCTCAGTCTTTACTAGTCTAGACATAAAGTATACAGTTGGAATGTTAGGAAGGTACCTACAGCGAACAAAGGACTTCATGGTCACATCGATCATTTAGAGTCAATTGGATATTTAGATTTGAATCATGCTTATTTCCTGGACAACAAGAAGTCTAATTCAGATCATGTTTCCATGATGGCCCAAGGAGTCGAATTGAGTAGAAGTGTTAAGAAGGCACAACTTCATTGACTATGGAAGCGGGTCTCACATGTTAGGCCATCTAATTATAGAACTTTATCTCAGGACTTTAGATATGGATTGTGTTTTGAAGCTGTCAAGACAATTCAGTTACAGTATTCTTTTCAACAACAACGACAAGCGGTCAGGTTGAAGTAAGTAGACCTTTAAATCCTTGTTATGTGTTTTTGCAGGACAAGTTTTGAAGTTCCCATTATCTCCCAAGTTTACACTGAAAGTAAAGAAGAAGAGACTACAAGAGAGAAAACTCCTTTTGTAATATAGTTTCTTTGTTGGATTGAGTAGGTAGTAGATAAGATTACAACAATTTAAATGTAAGACAATGTTCTTCTACCTTACACCCAGATCCATATCTCAAGTGGTAGACTGAGTGAAAGATTCTTGGCATCGATTCCCTAGCGGGGGTGGCTAACAGTGAAGTGTGATCTGACAGTGGGTGTACTAACAAGCTAACAAAACAAAAAAAAAAAATATGTCCTTCTACCTTTGATTCTTCATTGTAATATAGAAAAGATCTTTGTTACAGGATATACAACCAGAAATCTCAACAGCAAATCTTGTTCTTGATGACTTTGCATAAGTGCCTTAGAAGCTTTCAATCTGGCAGTGTAACAATGCTTTGTGTTTTCTCCAATTTTTCTCTTAATTTTGATTTTGCGAGAGTTTTTTTTTTTTTTTTTTTTTTTTTTTTTTTTTTTTTTTTTTTTTTTTTTTTCTTTTTTCTTTTTTTGAACTCTAACCACATTGTAACTTCTTGTACATGATATGGAGCAGGAGAAATCAAAAAATCGCCTCGTAACCGTGCAGCTGGGCTCGATTGCATAGCTAGCATTGTCAAGCAGTTAGAATTTCAATTATGCAGTTGGTCCTGCCTCTGCAGCTGGCACAGTAGCACAGATGGAGTCTCAACTAGTTGGGCTTTTATACACAGATGGGATTGTCGACACAGCTAAGTCTCAGCTATGTAGTTGAGGCAGGTCCATCTTTTCTAAGGGATTTTCCACCCAAAAAAAAAAAAACCTCAAATTTCGGGGTATATGAGTCTTTTAATGCTTTGGGGCAGCTTGATGACTTGAATGGATATTTTAGACATTGGCGTGTTTGATTTGATAATTAATATTTAGGGCCCGTTTGGATACCATCAAATAAGTTACTTTTTCTACTTACAGCAGTAGATAAGTGACTTATTTCAGATAAGGAAGTTTGGTTTATGATTATAAGTAACTTTTTTACTTAAAAGTATATAATCACTTCAGTTAATTTTTATAGCTTTTCTACTTTTCATTAGTTGTTAAAGAGAGGCATCAGGAGAGATGGAAGAGAGGAGAAGCTGATAAGTATGTTGTTTGCCAAACATACTTATCTTCTTAATAAGTAAAAACTAAGATAAGCTACTTGTGGAATAATTAACTTATCTTAAGCAACTTACAATCCAAACGCCCCCTTATTATCTCCAAAACATAGATGGTTCTTATCAACGGTCGCAATTCTTCCCAGAGACAATCGGAGACACTGGAGAAGTTCTTTGGATTCTTGATTATCAATCTGAATTTTTCACCATTAATAGTTTTCCACTGCATGGAAGCTTTAATTCTTCCTGGAGACGATCAGAGATGCTGGAGATGTTCTTTGGATTCTTGATTATCAGTCTTATGTGTTTTTAACCATTGATAGGTTTCAGCTGCATGGAAGCCAGTCGAGTTCCAGCTGCTCAGTTGGGCCAAGCTAGCCCTTGCAATTAGAAAACCAATTTCGCCTTGTGCAGATGGGCTCCAGCTGAATGGTACTAAGCTGATTATCTGTCTTGAAAGAGGCACCAAATTGAAGAATTAAATGTATCAAAGCATTACATAAATTTTCAGGCCACCCCATTGATTCATTTTCTCATGATTCAAACATCTGTTTGTTTCTAAATTTTGTAAATGCCTCTAGCATGTCTCAATCTTCATCATACATTAATTTTTCTTCTTAATTATGTGTAGGAGTTTATGTGAGTGTGTTGAATGACTCTCGATTTAAAACATAAGGCATCTCTCAGCAAAAACAGTATAATCACTTCAAAATAGGCAGACATTTTAGAACGTAATTTCCATGCATCATTATCTCACTAAGAGATCTATTTCATTGGGTGTGCTAATTTTTGTGACCATGATCGTCTCAAATGGATAAATATTGCGATGATGAGTACCATGATCCAATACCAGTACTCTTGATGGACCAAGACTAAGGATATGCTCATATAACAGCCATATTTTTAAAAAATTTTAGTGTATATTAGGTGTTTTGAAGGCATTCAACTTGAAACATTGTTTTCAAATATTTAAAATTAGATGTTGATCCATATGGCCCAAGTGGAAGAGTATAAGAATTTCCCATCAAGTGGGTCATCAAAGATCGACAGTTTTAACTAGACCCCCCTCCCCACCAAAAAAAAAAAGGAAGAAAGAAAAACACCTTTTGATACCGATTATGTGTCTAAATTGAACGAGTCTGAGGTCTTAAAACTATGATATTGTCTCTAGAACTTCATTTGCAAAAAACACCATTTTTTCTAGTTTGCAATCCAGCCACTAATACCCAAATCAGCATTACACATCCAAAGGCACACTACTTGCAAAATATATTTGAAAGAGTACTACTGTACTAATACTCAGATATATATAGGTCCGAGGTTGCTAGTCAATGGAACTCATCACGAGCTAGGCCCCACCCAATGATAAAGCTTTGATTGATCCTGATCATAAAAAAATAAAAAATAAAAAATACAACCATTCCATTCTTTCCAAATGCACTTGGGAGCATTTGCCAAAGAAATTTCCCTCCTCCCAAAGGTTCATTTCCCAACAATGCATCCTCCCAGAAACACTCTCACACCATTTTTGAAGGTGATCCTCCCATTAAAAGAATCATCTCTTGCCTTGGCTAAGTTCTTCCACATCCCAGTTCCCCATGGGCTCGTCTCCCAACCCCCAGACACCAACCCATCTCACTTTTATGGTATCCATAGTGCCTCATTTTTACAACTAAAACATCACCTCTCATAGAGGTGGACCCATTTCCTCTCGCTGATCTTCCCCCTGCCAACACACCTTCATTCTCGTATCTTTGAACATCTCCTCTTTTAACAAATGATACTAAAGCCTTTCTCCCCTACCTTTCCATGGAAAGTTTCTTTGGATTTTTTTTTTCTTGGCTTTTCACCACCAGGCATGGAATCTTGAAAAGTTTTAGTAATAGACGGCAAGATTGCACAAGAAGATTTTATAAGAGTGACACACCCTCCAAAAGATAGAAAACTAGGTTTCTAAGAAACCAATCTGATGCAGGACAATTAACCACTTGCTCTAAAAGCTCGAATTGTTAGAGCATGGCGAATCAATCCCCTTATCTCATAGCCCAGGCCCCACATCTCATGGGTTAGGACCTCGGCCATACCCTCCTCATGGGCCCCAAATCACATGGGTACCACCTCACATGAGCCACCCGCCTCACACGGGCCGCCCACACCGAGTGTGCCCCTGCATTCCACGGGCAACTCCACTCAAGCCGGCCGGTGTGAAAATGCCTCTGCATTAATCACCCCTGGTGAGGAGTCTCAAACACGAGACCTCCCACTCTTATACCAATTTGATGCAAGACAATTAACCACTTGCTCTAAAAGCTCGAACTGTTAGAACATGACAAATCAATCCCTTTATCTCATAGCCCAGGCCCCACATCTCTGGGTTAGGACCTCGGCTGAACCCCCCTCGCGGGCCCAAAATCACATGGGTACCGCCAACCACGAGTGGGGCCTGCCTCACACGAGCTGTCCACCCCGGTGTGCCCCTGCATCCCATAGGCAACCCCACTCGAGACCGGTGTGAAAATGCCCCTGCATTACAATTTTTTCCAAATTTTCCAACAACATAATCACCAAAAGCATGCCGTCTCAAAAGGAGGATATCTGTGATTGTTTTGTTTCATATTTCAAATCAGCATTTCCTAAAGTATTCAAATTGAGACTGCTATTAGATGGCATTCAATTCAGAAGAATTCGTGAAGTCCACGCACACCTCCTAGAGAAGGAGCTCTCTTCATTTATCAAAATTATCAAGTACTATGATCTTCCATCATATCATAGCGCCGTCCCATCTATTTGGGATCTGCTTGATCCATTCATAATTTGGCTCGTTCATTCACTTGCTCATGAACTCGCTGTTTCACCAAAAAGTGACTAGTCGCCTCCTTTCTTCCGCCAAAAGATGCTTAGCCAGAAACAACGAAGGAGGGGGGCTGGGGAAGAAGGCCAGCAACTACATGAGGGGGAAGCACCAAAATGTGCAAATCAAATCATGATCTTATAGTTATAATAAGAACAAGAGACCTTTCTCGATCAATCCCTTTGCCCCTCATTCTTCGAGGATCAGAAAAATCCTTTTCGAGTTTGAATTTACAAAAGTTTATCCTTAATGCATCAGTTGCATCTTTTCTTTTTCTTTTTTCTCTCCATGATGATAGACTCATGCATGTGTTGCAAATTGCCATATATCCAACAGCACAAGCAACTGGGAAAACAAGGTGTAATATGAGGATGATAGGTGGGGGCCATTTTTTTGTCAGCCCCCACCCGAATGTGTAAATCCCTTGATTGAGTGTTTAAATACAATAGAAGGAGTATTAAATAAATATATATATTTTTTTTTAAAAAAAAAAGGGAGTTATATGAGGTGGAAATATTAGATTAGTAACTGATTATCAGAAATGGTAATTACTGTGGCAATTTGGTAGTAAACCAGTGCTTTCAGCAGACACAGGAAGAACTGGGAAAAGACCATTGAGCTTCTCTACATCTTCACCACTGTTTAAGGAGGCAGCCTTTAGAGTTAAGGATTCAGCCAATCTTGCATATGCCACTGCTTGGCTATGCAGACTAGCTGAACTTACACTAGCTGCATTTTGATCCTGGAGATGCATACATGCAAAATAAAATAATTTTAGATGCAAGGGACTTTATATAAAAACTGATTGATATTTCCACCCCTTGAAGTAAATAGGCCCCCAATGGAACACTCAAAGGAAGAATTTAAATGATCAAATTACCCCTGTTAACATGGTATCAGATTTAGAGTGTGAAAACAACATTACCCTGAAATGAAATATGTTTTATAAATATAAAAGGCCAAGCCAAACCTTAGAGATGGTGTCTATTGCCCGCTGCTCTTCATCAAGTTTCACAGTGATATTTTTTCCTATTAAAGAAAATCAGTTTAGAAATCCACGTGTGTAGGCAGAAAACACTGGATGGAAGGTGGAATACTTGCAATCTGAGAAATGGATAGTTCAGTTACATAAAACTTCAGGCCTAGCAAGGTTGATCATACCATTTGTAGACAATGCATGATCTGTGCCATCCATTAGCCTCCTTGTCAATGGCCCAGGATTCATGATCGATAGGCTTCGGACTTCATAGTGAATTGCTTCTAATTGTGCAATATTGTCTTGAAGTTCTTTATGGACCTAAAACGTAAAGAAGAATATGGCATCAGTTTGTTATGTTTCCGAGGATCAAAATGTGAAGAAATAGAGGAATCAGCAGCTTTGCACAAGCATACTCTGGCCTCAGGGTTTCAAGTTTGAACAAGTGGGGTCCAGTAAGTCCAGACCATTAATCCATTTACATCACCATAGAGGCATGGATGGACCATGACCCAAAAATCTCCTTGAATGGACAATTCTAACCTTTTAATTCGTGGCCTACAAATAGACAGTTAAGAAGAAAGATACAACAATGGTCCACTTTCAACTGAAAAAAGTTTATATTGATAAATAACAGTGCCAGTAATAGCTGTGCAGAGTCTTCCAATCTGGGATATTTTTGGGGCTGGATCCATCTATGGCAGGACACAATAGTCCAATAGTCTGCATCCTGACTACTAACTTTGATAGTCCTGAATCGAACTCCAAAAAACCAAAACCCGTTACTATAAATAGCTTCTATGTTTTTCAATACTCCAATCTTTCTCGGAAGAAGGCATATGATCATGACCATTTTAAAACTAAAAAAATGGCAAATTAGCTGTGTGTTGTCCAGGCCCCAACAAAGCGTGGATGATATGAATATTAAAGAGGATGTGTTAATGCCACACAAAACAAGTATCTCAATGCAAACGAAGTGACTAGAAGGTTGCAAAAGGAACTGCCAACAACAACATGAAATTAAGATACCATGTTTCTCTATTAAAGACGGAAAGAGAATGTTGCCAGCTTCTCCATTCCAATACATTAAAGTATACGTAGAAAGCACATTATTTCACATAAAAATTATTAGAAATATATCATTTGGGAATATGCTTTTACCATTTTTGACGTGTGAAAGGAGGGAGGGAGGGAGGGAGGGATTCAGGGTATAATGTTGTGTTACTTTCTATGACTAGCACTCTATTCTTAATATAAAGAAACCGAATACAGTGGAAAAGGAATGGAATATGAGGTATTCTGTACAACGAATACCTTTCTACACTGTCCCTCAAGATAGAGCCTGAAAATCAATCATACCCACCTGGTGGCATGTTCGATGCAGTTGATGACGACAAATTCTAAATAAATAAATAATCTGCAAGCTGATCTTCTGACATTTTCTATAACGTTTTTCTTCCTCTGAAGTCAACTTTTCGCGAAGAAATGCAAATCTACTTCAATATGTTAGGTGTGTCCATGATACGCCGAATTGGCAGAAATGTGTATCGTAGCCAAGTTATCACAATGGAGCAACCTTCAGTTCTAAGGACCCCACAAACTTATCTCTCATGGAGGAGATGTTGTTCCTTTGATAAGAATGTCATCAAAATACACCACTAGGAACTTACTAATAAAGGGTCTCAACACTTGGGTCATCACTCTCATAAATGTGTTCGGGGCATTAGTCAAGCCAAAGGGCATGACGAGCTACTCGTATAGTCTATCCTTCGTCTTGAAGGTTGTTTTCTACTCATCTCCTAGGCATATACATATTCGGTGATACCCACTCTTGAGGTCATTCTTCGAAAAGATGGTGGCACATGTTATCATATCTAACATATCATCAAAATACGGTATGGGAAACCAGTACTTGACCATGATTTTATTGATAGCTCTACTATCCACACACATGTGCCACGTGCCATTTTTCTTAGGTGTGAGAAGCGTTGGCAAGGCACACGTGTTTAAACTCTCCTGAATAAAACACTTCCTAAGGAGCTCATCTACCTGCTTCTTCGACTATGCATGCTCCGTAGGGTTCATTCGATAATGAAGAAGGCTTGGTAGAGTCGATCCAGGGACAAGATCAATGTCATGATGGATGTCCCTCATGGGTGGAAGCTCATCTGGTAAGTCCTCTAGAAATACATCATGAAATTCATCCAAAATCGGATTCACCTCATGGGGTCCCTCTACACTAACCTCGGGTGTAACTTTTCTAGCCACTAAGGCGTACACCATCTAATCCACCGTAGCCTCTCTCTCAAACTCTTTGGCATTGATAACATGGAGAGACTTAGGTTGGGATCTCATCGTATCCCTTGGGTTACTCGACTTCCCCTCAGCTTTCTTCTCTGCACTGCTTTTTGGTGGGAGAGGAACTAAAGTGATCTTCTGGCCCTAATGCATGAATGAACACACATTTAAGCGGCCATATATCATCACATCGAGGTCAAATAACCAAGGCCGTCCCAAAATGATGTGCCCAGCATCCATAGGCAAAACGTTGCACCACAGCGAATCTGAATAGGATCCAAAGTGAACAGGTATGAAACATTGCTGGGTAACAGGCATGGAAGATGCGTCAACCCATGAAACTCTATAGGGCTAAGGGTGCAGTTTGAGTTTCAAACTCAAACGAAATAAAGTGCTAGTGGAGATCACATTAGTACAGCTACCACTATCGACAATCACCTTGCAATTCTTCTCTCCACATTTTGCATAGGTGTAAAATATCGTAGTCCGACGCTAGTCATCATTCTCCTTAGCATTGGTCAAGGCACACCTAACTGCTGCAAGTGGTGTGGTCTCTTATTGCTCTACTTCCTCATCACTAACACTAGTAATATTGGGCTAATAGACTTCTTCTTTAAAATCGCTATGTTCATCTCCTTCTTCCTCACCTTCATCAATAACTAGGGCCTTATTCCTCTCTTTCGAGGGACACTGATGCGCAAAGTGACCAAATCATTGGTAATTGAAGCATCGTGTTTGTTCACCTCCCTTAGACCTAGCACTTGCTATCTCTTTTCTTTTGACATCTCTAGGGTTGGACTAGGAACCAACTTGCTCCAATGTGCTAACGTCATGAGAATAAAGTTCTCGTTTGATCTCAAATCGAAGGCCCATCCTAAATCTAGACAATGTAATCGTCGGGTCCTCCTCAATGTCACACCGCATCATGTATTCCTCGAACTTGGCAATGTAATCTAACACAATCATGGGTCCTTAGCACAAGGCCTGCCACTAGTCTAGGAGCTTTAGTAATAAGAAAGAATGAAATACTTTTATTTAAGGACCACTTTCATCTTAGCCCAATGAGCAACTAGAGGTTCTCCTCTCTTTCGAGGGACACTAATGCGCAAAGTGACCAAATCATTGGCAATTGAAGCATCACGTTTGTTCACCTCCCTTAGACCTAGCACTTGTTATCCCTTTTCCTTTGACATCTCTAGGGTTGGACTAGGAACCAACTTGCTCCACTGTGCTAACGTTATGAGAATAAAGTTCTCGTTGGATCTCGAATCGAAGGCCCATCCTAAATCTGGACAATGTAATCATTTGGTCCTCCTCAATGTCACACTGCATCATGTATTCCTCGAACTTGGCAATGTAATCTAACACAATCATGGGTCCTTAGCACAAGGCCTGCCACTAGTCTAGGAGCTTTAGTAATAAGAAAGAATGAGATACTTTTCTTTAAGGACCTCTTTCATTTTAGCCCAGTGCGTAACTGGGGGTTCTCCTCTCCTTTCAATTTTAAGCTCCATGTTGGCCCAAAAAAGTTTGGCCTGACCCACCAGCTTCATTTTAGCAAATCTCACTCAACGACCATCAGACATATCAAACCACTCAAAATAATAGTCCATGTTTTCCACCCAATCAAGGAATGCTTTAGAGTCCAAGCGACCATCAAAACTAAGAGCCTCAACTTTTACACCCTTCATGACTTGTGCGTCTGGATCATGACAGTCATGATGTTCCTCACATTGTGGTTGCACTTGTGCTTGACCACGACCAACACCTTGGCCACGACCACGCCCTTGCCTATCAACTAGATCTCCATCTTGAGATTGAACATCTTCCCCAATGTCAGGGTTTGCTTGTAGGGAGGCCTCAAGTTAATTGGTGCGCACATTGGTCGCGGTCAATTGAGTAACAATGGTTATATTGTGTGCTTCAATGGTTGTCAAACGGTGATTGATAGCATTAAGGGCCTCAGCAATATGCTCTAGATTCATTGTGTGTTGTAAACCAAAACCACTTCCAGAACAAGTGGGGATACACAGGGTAACTCTTAGGGGAAAAAACCTAGATCCTAGGGTAACATTGTGACAAGGACATGACCAACCTAGGGACCAAATTAGACACACTGGAGATACTAATCTAAAAATTCAGCAGCCCTTTACCCTCAAATATTATGCTAAAAATTCAGTAGGATGATAATCTAAGATTACCAAACTGAAAATTCAGCAAGGTGGTAATCTAAGAGTACCAAACTGAAAATTCAGCAAGAGTGTAATGTGAAAATTACAAGTTGAAAATTTAGCAAGGTGACAACCTAAATGCAATACAAAAATCCTATGCTAGCGTTCTCACTTATACCATTGCTGAATTTTCAACATAATAAATAAAAATAAATCAGCAATATGATCCTATATTGAATGTATGCTCTACTAACTCTAGATGTAACTCTAACCTAAATGCAATACAAAAATCCTATGCTAAACCTATGGTCTCTGATTCCAAATTTGATGTACGACCAATGCATGAACTCAAATATTGTGAAAGATTAATCAACAAAATTTAATTAATTAATTAAAAAAATCCCATGTGATGCAGCCCATAGTGTTGTGTAGTAGGCCCATGTGAGTAGCCCATAGTGTTGTATAGTAGGCCCATGTGAGTGGCCCATAGTGTTGTGTAGTAGGCCCATGTGAGTGGCCCATAGTGTTGTGTAGTAGGCCCATGTGAGTGGCCCATAGTGTTGTGTAGTAGGCCTGTGTGATGTGGCCCATAGTGATGTGTAGTAGGCCCATGTGAGTGGTCCATAGTGTTGTGTAGTAGGCCCATGTGAGCGGCCCATAGTGTTGTGTATTAGGCCCATGTGATGCGGCCTAGTGTGATGTATAGTAGGCCCATGTGAGCGGCCCATAGTGTTGTGTATTAGGCCCATGTGATGCTGCCCATAGTGATGTGTAGTAGGCCCATGTGAGTGGCCCATATGAGCGGCCCATAGTGTTATGTATTAGACCCATGTGATGCGGCCCAATGTGTTGTATATGAAGCCCATATGATAAGGCCTGATGTGATGTATAAGGCCCATGCGATGTAGCCCGCTTGATGTATGAGACCCTTGTGTAAGGCCCATTGAAATTGTATGTGGCCCATTATGATTGTATGTGGCCCATTGAGATTTGTAGGTGGCCCATTGAGACTTGTATGTGGACCATTGTGATTGGTCCATCGTGATTGAAGGTGGCCCATTGAGATCGAATAGGGCCCACTAATTAGGGTTAACCCATAACAGAATGATGAGAATGGGACTATCCAGGCCTAAGGGAAGGTCACAATGTGGACATTCAACCATCATTACCCATCAATGTGGACGTTTAACCAGCATTGCTCCCAAGGAGTGGCCTACATAGAGCCAAACATAAAGCGGGCCCATGGCCTCACACAAGGCCAATTATACATCACACTGGTCCATAAATTCATCACATGGGCCTCATCATCGGCCACAATTTATATCAAGGTGGGCCCCATACAATCTCAATGGGCCACCTACAATCACAATGGACCAATCACAATGGGCCACATTCAAGTCTCAATGGGCCACCTACAAATCTCAATGGGCCACATACAATCATAATGGGCCACATACAATCTCAATGGGCCTTACACAAGGGTCTCATACATCAAGCGGGCTGCATCGCATGGGCCTTATACATCACATCGGGCCTTAACATATGGGCCTCATATATAACACATGGGACCGCATCACATGGGTCTAATACACAACACTATGGGCCGCTCACATGGGCCTACTATACAACACTATGGGCCACTCACATGGGCCTACTACACATCACTATAGGCCACATCACATGTGCCTAATACACAACACTATGGGCCGCTCACATGGGTCTACTATACATCACTCTGGACCGCATCACATGGGCCTAATACACAACACTATGGGCCGCTCACATGGGCCTACTACACAATACTATGGGCCCCTCACATGGGCCTACTACACAATACTATGGGCTACTCACATGGGCCTACTATACATCACTCTGGGCCACATCACATGGGCTTAATACACAACACTATGGGCCGCTCACATGGGCCTACTACACAATACTATGGGCCTACTACACATCACTATGGGCCACATCACACAGGCCTACTACACAACACTATGGGCCACTCACATGGGCATGCTACACAACACTATGGGCCGCATCACATGGGCCTACTACAAAACACTATGGGCCACTCACATGGGCCTACTATACAACACTATGGGCCACTTACATGGGCCTACTACACAATACTATGGACCGCATCACATGGGCCTACTACACAACACTATGGGCCACTCACATTGGCCTCATAAACATCAAGTGGGCTTCATCAAGGGTCTCACCAATGGGCCTAATACATATCACAATGGGCCTTGCCCATAGGCCACGAATACATCACAATGGGCCTTACCCCTAGGCCTCGAATACATCAGAATGGGCCTTACCCCTAGGCCTCGAATACATCACAATGGGCCTTACCCCTAGGCTTCGAATACATCACAATGGGCCTTACCCATTAGCCTCAGATTCAAGCAGGTGAGCACTATCACATGGGCCTCAAGTATACATCATGATGGGCCTCATGGATGGGCCGCACCAATGGGCCTCAAGTGGACTTGGACCACACCAAAAATCATTTCAATGGTTGTAGGTGTAACATGTGTATCACTGTACACTGTCATTCCATGGCGCACATGGCCCACTAATGGTGATCAGCACTGTCCAAACATTGTCTATGTAAATCAGCACCATCCAAACATGGCCTATGTAGATTAGCACCATCCAAACATTGGACAGCACCGTCCAAACATTGTCCATCACCATCCAGCACAATCTGGACGGTGTGGATGAAATAAATACATCAAGGTGGGATAGGACAGCACCATCCAAACATTCTGGACGGTGGGGATCAAAATATACATCATGGCTGGCCCGCAACACTTGCTGTTGTTGGTCAGCAGTGGGACCTATTGTCCATACTCCAATGGACGGCGTGGATGCAAATGGATGAACGGTTGGATATCACATCTACCACATGTGGGTCCCACAAACCCTGTTGACGTCAATACAGGTGAGACCCATAGAACTTGCTGACGTCATGACAGCAGCTATATTGCTGCTGTCAGCGCACACCAGCCAACCGTTTCTAAACAGGGTGGGGTCCCACGTAGGGCCCACCTCATATATATAATATATTATATTATAATAATAGATTATTATTATTATTATAATACCACATCCAGTCCAGCGTCCAGACACTAGACGTTTGGATGGACGGCGCTGATACAAACACATACCTCATGCTGTAGGCCCCACCGCTTAGACGGTCTGGATGATGGGGTCCCACGTATGGCCACCATAATGCTACATATAATAATAATAATAAATATTATTATTATATTAATTCCCCTTATTATTATTATTATTATTATTATTATTATTTTTTAAATCGTCCAGACTCTGGACGTCCTTGATGGACGGACGACGTGGATATGAAATACATTCATCAGGTGGGTCCCACCTATCACGTCTGAACGGTGGAGACCCTACACATGCGCCTGGGTCCCACCGTCCAACAATGGATGGACGGTGTGGTTTACAATACATAACAAGGTGGGTTCCACCGTGTATGGATGGATGGAATGCATACATCTGGCGGGTCGCCATGTGTGGCCCACCAGCTTGTATCAAGCTGATATTCTTTTTTCCACTTCACACGGTCGAGCAGCAGCTGCTGCTGGACGTCCTGAGGCTGGACGATCTGGATGACCATCATCAAGGTGGGCCCATGAGTCTGACCAAAATGGATGGATGATTAGGATATAACGCACACCTCGTGATTAGCCAACCGTCCAAAAATCTGGATGGTGTGAATCTGAAGCATACATCACGGTGGTCCTCATAGTAGGATGGCATGGATTAATACATCAAGGTGGGCCATGCTACCAAGGAAAGAGAGAGAGAGAGAGAGAGATATCGCAAGAAGGGAAGGGCCCCGCCACTATGGGCCCTCCCCATACAACGCATACATCAAGATGGGTCCCACATATGTGGGCCCTCAAATCACAAATCAAATAAATAAAATTACTCACCGTTAGATCTCATCTTCCTTCTTCCACCAAAGCATCCTAGAGCTCCATGGAACATGATTTAATGGTGTGGATGAGATTTAGAGGGTGGGATTGGGTGGTAGGAAGGTGGGCCACACATGGCTTCTTCTTCTCCTTAGAAAGTCATGGACGTTGGGTTGCTTGCTTGAAAAAAATTGAGAAATGAGAGAGAAAGAGGATGGGATGTAGAGAGAGAGAGAGAGAGAGAGAGAGAGAGAGAGAAAGAGATGGGTGATGGGTGTACTTGACATGTATGGATTGTAAAAGAGAGAGTTTGACTTTGGGGTTGCTTGGAGATGGGGTGTGAGGTGATGTGTACTTGACATGAGATGTGATTGATGTGTACTTGATTGATGGGACATGTTGTAGAGATTCTCTTGGGATTGCAAATGCGCGGCGTTTTCTTCGAACTGACTGCGGGCCCACATCTCCTGGCCTGGGTATCTCCTCGGCGTGCGAGACGCGACGACGGCGCGTTCGCTAGGATAAAAGTCTCGGGTCGAGCCGACTCTGAAATACGGGATGCATCTCAAGGTCAATCGCGGATCGCCGAAATTCGACCGGGAGGACCGCGGAAGCCTACGGAACGGTACGGGGTAGGATACGGGCCTTACAGCTCTCCCCTCCTAATAAAAATTTCATCCTCGAGATTTAAAGAACAGACAAGGGAAGAGGAAACATCATCTAATATATATGTGAAGGCACAATCAATCTGCAAAAGGATGAAGATAGCGGTCTCTAATCTCAACCTCTCACCCCAAGACGTATCATCAACCCTATAGTGACCCCTACTGAACCTTGGATCCTGGATCAGAGACGATCGAAACTGGAATACTTTGCAACCTCACAATCTCAATGGTAGGGAGCTATATCAGAAAATCTCTAAATTATTCAAACTCGGGGATCTAACCATTCTAAGTTCTCAACAATCATAGAGTGTAGGGTAGCTATTAACAGATATGTGATGTTATCCTCGGGTATTTCCAAGTTACGCTCTGATACCAACTTCTGTCACGCCCCAAACTCGGAAACCGAGCTCATAAAATTTCTGATCACCGAATCCGATGCACGCAGCCTCCGTAGTACCCCATTCTCGACTCCCAACATCCATTCTCGGCTCCCAGCGTCCATACGCCATAAACGGATGGTTTCGGCTATCGGATTTGATATAACCACGGCCGAGGGCCGATCTTTATATTATGGCTGATCGGTTGTTCCTCTATGGACCCCGCCTTGTTTATGTACCGATTGTCGGTATAGATTATTGATCATTAGTACTGATTGTCGAGACCGATTGTAGAGGCCGATTTCGATTGTGTAGGTCGATTGTCAAGGTCGATTGTTGAGGCCGATTCTGATTGTCGAGGCCGATTCCGATTGTCGATTCCGATTGTCAAGGCCGAGTCCGATTGACGAGGCCGATTCCGTATATCGAGGCCGATTCCGATTGTCGATTCCGATTGTCAAGGCCGAGTCCGATTGACGAGGCCGATTCCGTATATCGAGGCCGATTCCGATTATCGATTCCGATTGTCGAGGCCGATTCCGAGTATCGAGGCCGATTCTGAGTATCGAGACCGATTCTGATTGTTGAGGCCGATTCCGATAGTTGTGATTAATTCCGATAGTTGTGGCCGATTCCAATAGTTGTGACCGATTCCGATAGTTGTAACTGATTCCATTTATCGAGGCCGATTCTGAGTATGTGACAACATAACATCATGATATATGCCCATACACATCATCTGCATGTTTGATTATGAGATATGGTTGGCCATTGCATATGGCAAGTTGTTTATGGGACTCCCTGATAGGCGGAGTTGCCCCACATGAGCGCATGGTATGTGCAGGATTGATGCATGATTGGACTATGTGATTCATGCATCTTGCATTGTGTGTTATGATTACTGTACGCCCTAACGACATCAGGGCCGTAGCCTCCACAGGCATATCGTGGATAGCCAGATGGGACACCGAAAATCTGTTCTACATGGGTGCTATAGATATCCCTGGGTGAAAGTCCCTAAACCCTCTTGGTTCTAGAGGTTGCTGCAACATCTAGACCGAGTGGATGCATGAGCGCATGAGGGTCGTATACCGTTAGGTCACGTCTCCCACTGTGTCATGGTTGATTGGAAGGGGGTGCAGCCTTACCTGCCCGAGAGGAGGGGGCAAAGCTATGCTGAGTTTGACCAGCTCAAAGAATGGGTCCGCTATCAACGAGTCGGGCCTGATATTGGTAGGCAGATATTGAGGTCTCTTCCACTCACTTTGTTACGCGCAATGGGGCGGCAATCTGGTTTGGAGTGTAATAGACCCCTGTGATTTTCCATAAAGGAACTGTACTAATATGTGGACTTATTGAGTAGGATTGCATACTCATCATTCATTTATTCACTATCCACTCGGGCTGGTGGTGCGCAACTAATTGTTATGTACCTTCGCATGGCCAGGATTTCGGTTGGGCGCGCGACTAACCTGAAATCAAGAGTCTACTACATTGAGTCTGGCTATCCAAATTTAGGTATGGGACTAGTTTGGATAGAAGTCCCTTGTGATGGACCCCATAGCCTGCGATACTACATAATATCATCCAGGCTTCACTCCAGCTTGGTCATTTCATTCGCACCGCATATTGCATTGCATCCGCAATATTTAGCATTTTGGGTTGCCATGTTTCTGCATTTATATGACCTAAATATGACTGACGGTATTCGTGGACTCATCAGGATTTGCATATTGCATTACATCATTGGCATCTGATATTTAGCTTACTGTCTCTGCATTGCATAGTTGATCTACATTGCTTCAACAGTATATGATATTGTTTTTATTATATTTTTACATCGCATAGCTTGGATAAGGCTGATGGTATTTATGGGCCTGTCGATATTTCTGCTTACTCTGATTACTCTGATATTGCTTACTTGGCACTTCCCTTGTGCACACACTTTCACCACCCACTAAGCTTTCTATAAGCTTATGCACGATAGATGCGTGCAGGTGGCATTAGGTTGCAGCAGCGTTGAGCTTGGAGCATGCAGTGGACCTCTGAAGATTTGATTTTTGATATATGTATTTCCTTTTTTAGTATTGTATTCAAATGATTATATTAATGGATATGTGATGATGATGTTGCCTTTGTGATTTCGGTAAACTTGTGATTATGCTTGTTACGTGTTAAATGTACATTTGAAAAATCCTCCTTGTAGAATCCCAGGATCGGAATCTAACGTATGGACGCTGGGAGCCGAGAATGGGGTACTACAGAGGCTGTCAGCACCAGATTCGGTGATCGAAAATTTTGTGAGCCCGGTTTCCGAGTTTGGGGCGTGACAAGTAGTGGTAGTTTTTCAGTTTTGATCCGATTATGTACAAATATCTTGGAGATCTCTTCTATATGCATTGATGATTCCGTTATTCAGTTTATATCTTACTTCTCCTTCAGTATGCACTTTCAGTTTTGAGTAAGCAAGACTTTGGTTTCTGTCTTAGTAACACGTTCAGATGAACCACTTGAAGATAGGCACATGTGATCACATTAAACGTGAAATCTTTATAACACACTCTATATCCTTGATCCATGTCGTTTAGGTAATTGATATTCGTGACCGTGATTCATCGCACTTCGAAAAATATAAATGTTGTGTTGACTACCATGATCCAGTATCAATAGTCTTGATGGACCAGATTTGACACGTGTTGCTCATAATTATCCAACGATATTGTTTTGAAATTCAGTAGGATGCTCATTAAGAACTGTTAAAAACAAATGTGTTTTACAAAATTATTTTCACAATTAAAATAAAATGTTTTCTTTTCTTTCAGAGATCAATGTAGCCCAAGTGGGAGAATGTAAGACTCTTATCAGGTGGGCCACACATAATCATTGGTTTAGATTTGACTGTTGGATATTCAGATTGAACAATTCAGAGGGCCCCACTACAGTTGTGATCATTGTAAATAGATTTGGAGTGGGACACTTGAACCATGGTCCCTATACACAATTATTAAGTTGGATATGGAAACCTACGGTGTGGAGACCCTAGAGGGGAGAAGTATGATAAGTAAGCTTCTCTAACCCTCTTTCCTATAAATACATGTCTTGGTCTCTTTACCCACACAAGAGAGAAAATCATAATCTCATTGAGAAATTCTCCTAAAGGTGTGAGGTGCGCAAGATCAGGATTCCTATTGGCAACATCGAGGCATCGGGAATGTCTTCTCAATTAGGTATGCTTTAAGATTATGACATTGAATCTCCATTATTGATGCATAGATGATCCGTCAATTCCGCAATACAGATCTAACATACTAACCCCATTTGTCACTAGCTAGGAACGAACAGGGCTCTAAGGGGCCACCGTGATGTATGGATTTTATCCACCCACTCATTTTGCAATATTATTTTAGGTCACAAGCCTGGAATGGAGGAAGTTCCAAGGCTCAAGTGGACCAGAAATTGGTATTAAATACCTACAATTGAAATCTTTTTGGGGTTATTTACACTATGGTCTGATAAAAAATCGCCACCTAGTGACACTGCTTGTTTGGCACACACCCAAGTCTTACTCCGATATGTAGTTAATCTTTTAATGTGATGACATACCTTTCATGTTTTGAATCGTGGCATGACAAGTGCCCATGATCGGGTTACCCATTAATAAGTAGCAGGCCTGACATGTTTATAAAAGACCTATCCATATTGAAAAGACCAAGTTATATGTCCTAGAGGGGGGGTGAATAGGACTATGCCAAATTAAAATAAAATCAGCGGAATAAAATAAATCAATAGCCTTACAATTATAAATCAATTCACAATGCTAAAATCAAATCACCTTAATAAATAAGTATTGAGAGATTGATACAAATTCAGTTCTAAGGACAACCTTACACCATAATAAACAAGGGCTTATGGTAGGACAACCTTATTTCTAAAACATCTTTTGGATCAAGAACTCAATTTTAATAGAAATAAATGAATAGCAGAGAATTGAAATTAAGTGCAGAAATATATATCTAATTTATTACAACAATCCCCACACTTGCTTGAAATATAAATTGTTACAACATTCACATCCACGTGTACATTCCACACAATTGAATGATAAAAGATATGAAAATTAAGCAAGCATTCAATCCACAAGACAAAGAGTTATAGTGGTTCGCTTGTGTGTACACCAACTGTTCTTCAACAGCCACACAGAATGCTACTCCACTCCTAATATCCTCACACAGGGGATATTAGCGTTCACTATCAAATAGGTTGTCACAGGTTCACCCAAAACCTTTACAATTGTGTCTTTTTAACTTGGGCTTACACAATTCAAAAACCCACACTTCTGAGTTTTTTGGCTCTCCTCAGATAACCACACAAATTGAGATTTTTCTGACAAATCCCAAACAAAAACCAAAATGGAATGGAATTTATAGAATTGCAAAATACCTGGATTTCTCCTCTTGTAGCTGCCCGGAAGAACCAATTGGAGTAGACGTTCGAATATAGAAGTTTAATGTCTACTACTCACTTTAATATTGTTCTAAGTTCTAATTGATTTTAGATTTAAACCAGTTGGGCGTAGGTATATTTGATTTTGATTCCAAGAAGAAGGAATAAGTCAATTCCTCTTTTCAAATCAGATTGGAATATAGAAACAAAATCAAATTAAATAAGCTATCAAAAAGAGAATGAAATTATGCACAAAATAGCTTAAAAATAAACGCAGACTTATCTCAGAGTGGAGCCTTGAATTCACTTAATTATTCAATGAAAAACTCTGAAATTCGTGTGCAATTTATAGCTGAAGAAATTCGTCTTCGACTGGTCTAGGGTCACCACGACTGGTCTTGGAATAAACTGATTTTTAAATTTTTGAGCCCGATCGCATCAGACCATTATACGACCGGTCGTAGGCAGTCCACGACTGGTCGAAAGCAGTCCACGACTGGTCGAGATCCCTCTACGACTGGTCGTGCAACAATTGATTTAGTTGCTGGAGTTTGACTCGAAGCCTTACGTCCAGGATTGGTCATAGGCGAACCAAAAAATTCGATAAATTGCAACCATTTTAGGACTGGTCTTGGAACTTCTTAGACTGGTCGAGACAGTGCTAGGACTGGTCGAACAGGGTCTAGGACTGGTCGAACAGGGTCTAGAACTGGTCTTAAAGTAGACCAAAATCATGTAATAGTATTCATTTGGATTATGTATCCAAAGTGACCTACCCTAAGGTCAATCTAATGGTCTATTAAACCTGGAACATGAAGTATGGACATTGAATACTTCATTTGCTTAGACTTTGATCTTTATGAAGCTTGATTTCTTCTCGATGTAGCTTGACTACTTCAGAAGCTTCAATGTAACTTTAAATTGTACTTGAGTCCCGCATTTAGATTTGAATCTTGAACTTCGACTTGTACTTGAACTTGAGTCTTGACCCTGAGTTCTCTCTTAATATTGTAGCTTGAACTATCATGAAGCTTGAAGAATTCTTTGAGCTAGAGTTCAAGTATTGACGAGGTGTCTCGAACAAATTTATCAAGATATAAACACACGACATACGGAGAAGTTTTGACACACAAAATTTGACAATCAAAGAGGAATCAAATCATTAGCACTTACAATCTCCCCCTTTGTCAAATTTGTGACAAAACACTTCTCATACTTCAATAAGATAAGCATCACATTATATAATAACAAATCATGCACTAGTTGTCATAAAACAAGCAACTGAAATAACTCAACTCCCCATGTCAACGTAACTCCCCCTGAGTTAATACACTTCAAGTCCCTCTGAGTAGGTATACATCATATCAGTATACATCATATCAATCATACCTTATAAATAGAATGCACACATTCTCCCCCTTTTTGTCAAAATATGACAAAGGAAGAAGCGAAGATATGACATGAAAGACAGAAATAGAGATAGCAACTCAGAAAGATAGAATGATAAAAAGTGCAGAGTGAATAACAAAACAAGAGAAGTATGCAAGGTTAGTCAGAGTACATATTAAAAGAGTTAACAAGTGATGTTTTAAGACAGTAATCCACACAACCAAGTAACGAAACTTAGTAAACTTGTTACAGACCAAAGATTAAACATTCTCAATCGGAACCAGAAGATGGAGCAGGAATGTTAGGATCACTTTGATGAAGGCTCTTCTGTAAGCGCCTAAAATATTTGCGCATATTTTTAAATTGTTGATTGTGGCCAACATTCATCTGTTCTACTTTTTCCTCTAATATACTAAGACGTGCATTGAAATCAAATGGTTCAAAGTCTGGATCATTTCCAGAATCAGATTCAATTTCATTAAAAATATCATCCATGTCAATATCATCGGCTGACAACTCATCACCTTCGACACCCATCTCAGCTTTAGCAGCAGCATCACCCGCATCAACATCAACTTGACCAAGAGCCAACTCCAACTTCATCTTATGCAGGTAGGAATTGTTAAATATGAGGTGTTGGATAGGAGCCTCACTGACAGGCATAGCGACTAACATGTGAGTGGCTAATACATTTAACAGATATTCAAATGGAATATCACCATGACCAGGATGACTACGAATTTGTATAATAGAGGAACAAATCAAGGAGGGCAAACAGATGTTAGCACCAGTAATGATCGAGTACAAAATACGAACCATAAACAGAGTCAACTCAGTCTTGTTTCCAGAGCGGGGATACAGATTAGAAGTGAAGATACGATGCAAAACTGTATTTGGGTAACAAGTATCTGGTTTTAAGGGTATTTTCATTTGCAGTCCATGGTGCATTCATGGTACACAATGCTCTAGTAAAAATACATTTTTCCGATTCTGACACTCTCTCAGCAAGTGCACTAGGATGAACACCATCATCATTTACTTGAATATCCATAAGACCGGAAATTAAGTGTCGATCAACATAAAATGACCCTTCTCTAGTATCAATAGTAAAAGTCAGTTGCTCAGCAGAGAAGTCAGATATGCATGCAACCATGGCCTGTGCTATGGACTGATATGCCAGTCCACCCCAGCGTAAAATGTTTTTCCATCCTTCAGATTGAAGGAGAGGAAGGAGACCATAAGGAGCAATATGATTTAAACTAACAGCTTTCTCAAAAATAATATTGCGCATACGCAGGTCACGTATATTGTTCACTCCCCAAGTATAGGGTTGTGATGTAGTAATAAACTCAGTAAGACCGAGGTCGAATCCACAGGGATTGAAACCTGTACGTTATCTGAAAATAACCAGATCTAGAACTAGACTAAGATGAAATCTAAATCAAGTGTAAATTTGAGGAATAATGGTGAATTATTACTCTAAACTTAAGAATTCAGGGAGAGGAAACTAGGGATTTAGAGGATCCACTTGTAGAGATCAGGGAGATCTACTGTCGATTCATGAACTCAACTGGACTTCGAGTCCCATCTTTATCCAGTTGGAAGATATATCGCTAAAACTCGATCTGCACTTCCTTTGATCTAGCCTTCGAAGAGAAGACAGGTATGAGGATTAGAGTCGCTTCCATCACAAAACCATGCCCTAGGACAAAGTAAACAATAGAACCAAACCAATCCACAACCAATCAGGAGATATATGGCTGTTAGGAAAGTTTCTGTCATCCAACCATGTCCAAGGGGCAATGGTGAACAATATGTCTTCCTAACTGCATAATCACAATAAGAGAATGGACATACTCAAAGTCATCACAGATATATTGTAATTTAAGTCACAACACATCATTAAAAACTGAAAGCATTCCATAAAATCAACTAGCATCAAAATCAGTTCAAACACGAATCAAAGTAGTAGAGGTCCTCCCATCACACCACAAGCTTCACCTCTTAGCCCTAGCTAAGAGGTTTAGCCCGACATGAATGGGCTGAATCCCTTACACAAAACCAAATAAAAGAAAACGAAAAAGAAAAAGAAAGAAAACAAAAACAACTTCACTCGCTTGCTGTCTCTCTGTTCCACGTCCAACAAAAGTCCCAAGATAAGATCCCCGAATCCCATGACTTCTCACTCTTTTATAGAAGCTGGAATATAGGTCGGTCAGATGGGAATGTGGAGACTTCATGCAGAAGTCGTAGCAACAGGTCGTGGAAAACAACTTATTTCGCTGACTGTCTTGTGACGGAACCAGTTGCAGACTAATCTAAACACGCTGTGGGTGTTTTCTGAGTGCAAAACAAGGTAAATTTGGGCATATCCTATCTTCTGAGCATGATAGACGGATTGGATTACTCAAACCAATCTCAGAGGTGGGCCATATCGAGTCACAGCGGTGGCTCCCTTTTTGCATGCGTATTGGAAATCCCATTGATTCCCGGATTTCCTGCAACAATCTTTCTATTTCCCTTTTTTTTCTTAACCTTCTCCACGTGTGGCCCACACCCTACGAATCCTCCTATAAAAATCTCCTTAAGCAGCTTATTTCCGCAGCTACAAAGCCAGCTATCCTGCATAACCGACCGGAACGACAGGAATCTTACTAGCTTATTCGATGTGCGAGGCTGCTCCTTCAAAAAAGAAATAACGTCCCTTCAGTCGATTTTCGATGGCCTAGCAGATGGACGGTGTGGATTGTTCAGATGGATTTGATGATGGGCCACCATCATCTGAGAACAGACGTTTGCTTGTTACATCAAAAGGCAGGGGCACTACTTCACTGGATCCCTGGATCATGTTCAGATCCCGTCTTTATGCGAGAAAGATGGTGGTTGGCCGAAATTTTTCCCTGAAGATGATGAACCGCTCGGATCACCCAAAAGGATGATGATGGTGGGCCCACTACATCGTCAGCGGACGTCTCCGCGTGAAGGAAACAGCATCTTTCCTTCACTGTTTAGGAAAGTCGGGCGGCCGCGGGTCAAAGTCGGTTTGACCCGACTTTGCCTTCAGTGCATCTCATGTGCACATGTGCTATGCACATTCTCTCATGTAAATGGGTCCCACCGTGATATCAAGAGAAATCTGATCCGTCCATCCATTTCCTCAGTTAATTTAACGGGTTAAGACTTAAATTGAAGCACATCCAGATATCATGCGGGCCCCAGATTGGAGATTAATGGGCTGATCTGTCCGTTGGACCACTTCTCGAGATCTTCAATGGCTGAAATTTAATATGTACGGTTAATTTATGGCCCCCATCACATGTATGAAGTTTCGAGTCAATCGGCTAGCGGGAACCATGTGATCTTGCATTTTGCACCAATTTCAGGCTTCTTTAACGTGAACGGCTTGATTTTCTCAGATCCTTGGCGTGTAAATTCTTCAATATCGGTCCTCTGGAGTCCTTCCCTTACTGTGGTGATTTCAGAGCATCAAATACACACTTTTAGCACCTTTTTGTAGTCCACACTTGCAAATGTACCTTGCATCACAAACACGATTAAATTGGGCTTTTAAACGGTGGCATGTTCATAAATCCGGTAATAACTGGGGTCTAATATGCAATATTTGACCCTCAACACAACCCCCAACCAGCATTTTGCTAGTCCCGAGCAAAATATGCGAAAAATAAGTTGAGAATTACAGGGCAATTTCTATGCAACCGAGTGAAATCTTGAAAATTGATTCAGATACGAGAAATCTAAGATTCATGAATGTTGGGCATAAATTTCTCCTAGAGGTAAGCACACGGTAAACTTCATAATCAAGTTCAAATATTAATCCATTACTAGAATAATTCTACACATTGAGTTCCATGAGTGTATAGTGTGATCTCAGCTTATCAACATTAGGATTTCCTTCTCTCTTTCATGATATCCTTCGTAATAAATAAGAAAACTCATAACAATCCAAACAAAACATGCCTCATAAATCATCCTACCAACTTTGATTTGATTTTGATATTCTTCTTTTTTTTTTCTTTTTTCTTTTTTTTATTATTATTATTAAAAGAATGTCAAGAGGGGAATCAAATTATCACCTATAGGGAGCAAACCTATGGTGAAATTAGTCGTCCAAGTCTTTTCAACTGTTAACCATGGGAAATCGAATCCACACCTATAGGGAGCAAACCTATGGTGAAGATTTGCCCAACCTTTTCAATTCTTTTTTTTTTTTTTTTTTTTATACCCTGATGGCAAAATATTTCAGGCCAGTTCCTTTCATGCTCAGTGATTACCAAGTTAATCCTTCAATATGGAACTGAAACCTTAATGTGTAAGCGAGATGTGATATGTGAAATCATGGCTCAATCAATGTTTACAACTTCTAATCATGGATTAACAATTCAAGCTTAACTGTGAAATCTAACAGACAACGGAATCTAAGAGTCACAAATTACCGACATCACTTATCTCGTAATTCTAAATCAAAGATGGCTGTCAAAATCACTTCGAATTCACAGAAATTCCAGAAAAATTAAAAATTTCACAATTTTTGTTCAAGACCAAGAAAACACTGATTAGGAAACCTAATCTCCCACCCCCAACCTAAAATCTACATTGTCCTCAATGTAAAAGATGTAAGCATGCAATGCACATGGGACAACGAAAGTAAATGAGAAGTGATGGGAGGATAGTACCTGGGTAACGAGTCGAGAGAGACTATTCCGTAGAGATCTCAACATGAGAGCGGGTCAGCACAAGAGTGAAACCAATCGAAAGTAAAACACAAATAACAAAAATAAACTCCTACCTATACTACTTTCGCAGGTGCTCTCGATTGCATTTAGCGTATGCAACAAGCCTTTAAACCCCTAGGTTGCCCCTAGTGGACGAGTTGTAGTCTTGTGAGGGTTTGCAGCAATGTTACCCACAAACATTGAATTGACTAATCATTAAATCAAAAGCTGGGTTGCCTCCCAGGAGCGCTAAGTTTAACGTCTATCCTAAAACAACATAAAACAAACTATCCTAGTCTTATGAAAGCAAGGGAAAAACTACTCGATCATGCCGCACGGTTCCTTTTCTGGCCAGTATCGTGATAAATTTCTCAGTAGGTTTCTCAACAGGGTCATCCAAAAGCCCTTTTTGCAATAAGCTTTGATGCCCTGGAGCATGAATGACCAGAGAAACTTATGTACCTCAACAAAAATTTGTCGTTGATTCACCTGAGGTATCCAAAGTATATACGATTCACCTGTGTCAGAAAAAGTCTCAAAGTTAGTATCCCATGGTGAATCAGAGACTACAGGTAGATAAAATTCAGAAAGATTTTCAGGAAGTAATGTAGTCTCAAAGCATTCGGAATTTTCAGACTTCGGTTCAATTTTTAGCTCCTCTTCCTTTAGTGGTAAACATTCAGGATCTGGGGAAGAAGGGGCTTCAGAGTAAGGGTGCGCTTGGTCCGTGACAACCACCAAGGTAGTGTCATGTAAGGAATCCACCTTTTCTTGTATCATGAGGTCGTTGGAATCCACAAGGTGTGCCAAGCATGAGTTCAAAGATGTGGGAAAATCAGCTGTGAGTGACTCGTCTCCTGCATCGAAATCTGTGATGATGAGCCCAAGGATTTCATCGTCTTTTGAATTAGATGGACGCATGCTCGCTTGCTCTTGCCCTTCATAGATAGATGGACAATCAATAGGTGAAGAATTAATTTGAAGACTCTGGTCATTGAAGCTTCTCAGTAGAGGCATTGAATCGTCTAAAATGCGTACCTCAGATTGTAGCCTTAACTGGGTAGTTTCAAATTCCAGAGTTATATCCAGCAAATCGCCTATCGCCCAAATCATATCATCATTCAATTCAGGGCAGTGGTCCAAACATGTATTGCAAGGGTTGGAAGGGTTAGTTGAGAATGGTTCATTCTCCACATTCAAATCAGTCATGTCAGACAGGTGGAGTTGATCTTTATGTTTGACAACTTCCTGAACCTCTTGATCATTGGTAGGAGCCACACTTGAGATTGAATCCCAGTACTCATCATCGTCCAGTTCCGTGTAGTGTGCACTTAGGACGGGATCACATTCCTCACATTCTATTTCTAAATTGAGTTGAGGTTCAAATAAACTAACCTCTACCTCATCAGTGAAATCATGTGTGTCATGTGAGTGAAATGTGTCACAATCATTATATTTGAAAGACACCCACGTCTCTTGATCATTCCTTTGGACAGTCATTGAGATCGACTCATCGGGAAATTGAACCATCTGCTCATTAATGGAATCCAATTCCTCATTCGTAATTTCAGTTTCTGCCACAAGCAAGTTATGATCACTTTCTTCACATTCTGCTTCTAGATTAGGATGAGGCTGGGATGACCTAGCCTCTTCCTTCTCCATAAGTTGTGACTGAATGATTGGAATTTAGGATTTGAGCAATTCGCATGATTGTATGACAAGTTGATTGAATTGCTCTTGTGCTTTCATGAGCTTTTGAAGTGAATCCTCTTGGATTGTTTCTGATTGGGTTTCAAAAGTAGAGGACCCAAGAGAATTATCACTATGATATATAGCTGGTTCAGCTTCCCGACATTGATGTTTCCATTGATTATAGTCATACGGATCATAGGTGGGACAATCTGATGGTTGGTAATACTTATTATCACTCATAATATAATCACGCATTGTTTTCTTTTTCTCAGATGGGTGATAATAATTCTCACTCCCATAGTTATGATAACCCCAACACTCACGTACTGTCCGTGGGGTGGAAATATTGTTCTCCCGTATATGATCGCGTAAGGACTTCTTAACTAATGGAGTGTTATGCTCAGGTCGGTTCTTGATGATTGTTTCAGGAAAATTCTGAGACATAGGTTGATGTTGATCATAATCATCATACACCTCTTCACACTGTTTCGCATGCTCAAAAGCTATCTCAGCATATTGACGTTCCCACTCATGCATATACATAGTGTAACCCTAACCCTGAATCAAATCCTAGGAAAAAGAAAAGATCCTACAGCAATATGGAAAGTAAGAGGAGGAGAAGTTAGAAGGAAAGTACCAATTGAGAAGTTCCTATGTTAAAATCCTGCAAAAGAGAACAAAAGAGATTAGTTTCTAAAATAGAAAGTCTAAAGTTAGAAAGTTCCTACAAAATAGAAAATTAGTTTCTAAAAAGGAAAGTTCCCTAAACCTAGAAGCTAAGTTAGTTTCTAAAAGGTAAAGTTCCCTAAATTTTGAAAGTTTCTAAAATAGAAAATCTAAACCTAAAAAATTAAAAAAAAAATTAAAAAAAAAAAAAAAAAATCTAAAAATAACTAATTCCTAAAAAGGAAAGTTTCTAAAAATAAAATAAAGGAAAGATGAGTTAGTTTCTAACATTAGAAAGAGTCTCTAAAAAAAAAGGAAATAACTAACCTAGTTTCTAAAAACAAAAGAGGAAAGTTCTAAAAATAAATAAAAAATAAATTCTAAAAAAATAATTAGGAAAATCCTAACCCCAAAAATAGAAAGTAGAAATTAGAAAGTGCTTACCGAATTAGAAATTTCAGGAAAGTTAGTTTCTAAACAGAAGGTCTATAAATAGAAAATTTCTAAAAATTAAATAGGAAAGAAAGTTAGATTCTAAAAGAGTGAGAATTAGAAACTTGCTAAAAAGGAAGACAAATCCTAATCTAGAAAAATAGAAAGGAAGAAATTAAGAAAGAAATTAAATTAGAAGCCTATCTCAAAATCCTACAAAACGGGAAAGTTGGGTTAGTTTCTAAAAAGGGAAAAACTATATTAAAATAGAAAGTTACTTGAAAGAAAAATTTCTAAAAATTAGAGGAAAACCTGGAATTAGAAAATTCTAAAAATTAAACCTAAAAATCAAAAAAGATCCTAATCTTAAACTAATCCTAAAACCAGTTAATTTCAAAAAAACGTAGCCGTCAATCCTCGGCAACGGCGCCAAAAACTTGTTCACTCCCCAAGTATAGGGTTGTGATGTAGTAATAAACTCAGTAAGACCGAGGTCGAATCCACAGGGATTGAAACCTGTACATTATCTGAAAATAACCAGATCTAGAACTAGACTAAGATGAAATCTAAATCAAGAGTAAATTTGAGGAATAATGGTGAATTATTACTCTAAACTTAAGAATTCAGGGAGAGGAAACTAGGGATTTAGAGGATCCACTTGTAGAGATCAGGGAGATCTACTGTCGATTCATGAACTCAACTGGACTTCGAGTCCCATCTTTATCCAGTTAGAAGATATATCGCTAAAACTCGATCTGCACTTCCTTTGATCTAGCCTTCGAAGAGAAGACAGGTATGAAGATTAAAGTCGCTTCCATCACAAAACCATGCCCTGGGACAAAGTAAACAATAGAACCAAACCAATCCACAACCAATCAGGAGATATATGGCTGTTAGGAAAGTTTTTGTCATCCAACCATGTCCAAGGGGCAATGGTGAACAACATGTCTTCCTAACTGCATAATCACAATAAGAGAATGGACATACTCAAAGTCATCGCAGATATATTGTAATTTAAGTCACAACACATCATTAAAAACTGAAAGCATTCCATAAAATCAACTAGCATCAAAATCAGTTCAAACACGAATCAAAGTAGTAGAGGTCCTCCCATCACACCACAAGCTTCACCTCTTAGCCCTAGCTAAGAGGTTTAGCCCGACATGAATGGGCTGAATCCCTTACACAAAACCAAATAAAAGAAAAAGAAAAAGAAAAAGAAAGAAAACAAAAACAACTTCACTCGCTTGCTGTCTCTCTGTTCCACGTCCAACAAAAGTCCCAAGATAAGATCCCCGGATCCCATGACTCCTCACTCTTTTATAGAAGCTGGAATATAGGTCGGTCAGATGGGAATGTGGAGACTTCATGCAGAAGTCGTAGCAACAGGCGGTGGAAAACAACTTATTTCGCTGACTGTCTTGTGACGGAACCAGTTGCAGACTAATCTAAACACGCTGTGGGTGTTTTCTGAGTGCAAAACAAGGTAAATTTGGGCATATCCTATCTTCTGAGCATGATAGACGGATTGGATTACTCAAACCAATCTCAGAGGTGGGCCATATCGAGTCACAGCGGTGGCTCCCTTTTTGCATGCGTATTGGAAATCCCATTGATTCCCGGATTTCCTGCAACAATTCTTTCTATTTCCCTTTTTTTTCTTAACCTTCTCCACGTGTGGCCCACACCCTACGAATCCTCCTGTAAAAATCTCCTTAAGCAGCTTATTTCCGCAACTACAAAGCCAGCTATCCTGCATAACCGACCGGAACGACAGGAATCTTACTAGCTTATTCGATGTGCGAGGCTGCTCCTTCAAAAAAGAAATAACGTCCCTTCAGTCGATTTTTGATGGCCTAGCAGATGGACGGTGTGGATTGTTCAGATGGATCTGATGATGGGCCACCATCATCTGAGAACAGACGTTTGCTTGTTACGTCAAAAGGCAGGGGCACTACTTCACTGGATCCCTGGATCATGTTCAGATCCCGTCTTTATGCGAGAAAGATGGTGGTTGGCCGAAATTTTTCCCTGAAGATGATGAACCGCTCGGATCACCCAAAAGGATGATGATGGTGGGCCCACTACATCGTCAACGGACGTCTCCGCGTGAAGGAAACAGCATCTTTCCTTCTCTGTTTAGGAAAGTCGGGCGGCCGCGGGTCAAAGTCGGTTTGACCCGACTTTGCCTTCAGTGCATCTCATGTGCACATGTGCTATGCACATTCTCTCATGTAAATGGGTCCCACCGTGATATCAAGAGAAATCTGATCCGTCCATCCATTTTCTCAGTTAATTTAACGGGTTAAGACTTAAATTGAAGCACATTCAGATATCATGCGGGCCCCAGATTGGAGATTAATGGGCTGATCTGTCCGTTGGACCACTTCCCGAGATCTTCAATGGCTGAAATTTAATATGTACGGTTAATTTATGGCCCCCATCACATGTATGAAGTTTCGAGTCAATCGGCTAGCGGGAACCATGTGATCTTGCATTTTGCACCAATTTCAGGCTTCTTTAACGTGAATGGCTTGATTTTCTCGGATCCTTGGTGTGTAAATTCTTCAATATCAGTCCTCTGGAGTCCTTCCCTTACTGTAGTGATTTCAGAGCATCAAATACACACTTTTAGCACCTTTTTGTAGTCCACACTTGCAAATTACCTTGCATCACAAACACGATTAAATTGGGCTTTTAAACGGTGGCATGTTCATAAATCCGGTAATAACTAGGGTCTAATATGCAATATTTGACCCTCAACATATATGCGGAGGATCATCTTCAAGATCCCTAAGATGACGTCTAGTGATTGCATTTGAACGAGAAGAAGATGCACCTCTATGAATTTTCTTTTTACCTCTAGATTCCATATTCTTGAATATATGAAAGAAAGTTCAAGAAAATAGAGATGAGTTTCTCTAGATTCAACAAAAAGGAAGAAAAACCCAAAAATTTGAAGATTTATAAGAAATAGACAACAATGATCAAGAAAATTAAGAGTTAAGATTAAGATTCTCCAAGAAAACAAGAAAAATCACTCTAACCTAGAGGAATCGAACACAAGGGTTCGACTAGTCGAAGCTCGGCTCGTTGGTGAGGAGGGTTAGAATGAAGAAGAAACAAGTTTTTCCCAAATTAAAAAGATCATCGTGCGCACGACCGGTCTTGGGACATACTCGACCGGTCGTATCAAGACTGGTCGAGCACGTTCTTGACCAGTCTTAGACCAGAAAAAAAATATGCAATTTTCATAAAATTTTGAAATTTAAATTAATAACATATTAACATTATATACAATATGATACAAAAATGCATGATCAATCATTTAAATTTGCATATACCAAGATCAAATTTCAATTTGTTAAACCTGCTTTTGTCGAGCAGTTTAGTGAAAATGTCAGCAAGCTGAGTCTCGGTAGGAATATATTCTAAAGATATTATTTTTTCTTCCACTAATTCATGAATATAATGAAATCGAATGTCAATGTGCTTAGTACGTGAATGCTGGATTGAATTTTTTGAGATGTTTATCGCACTAGAATTATCACAGTATAAAACCATAGAGTCTTGTGCGATTCCATAATCACTCAGCATACGTTTCATCCAAACCAACTGAGTACATGCATTTCCTGCTGCAATATATTCGGCCTCAGCAATTGAGAGTGATATGGAACTTTGTTTCTTGCTAAACCAAGAAACCAGACAGTTTCCAATGTAAAAACAACCACTACTGGTTGATTTTCTATCATCTATATTTCCTGCCCAATCAGCATCCGAATACCCAGCCAATTGAACATTAGAATCATATGGATACCAAAGACCCAGATTAACTGAACTTGCGACATATCGAATAATTCGTTTAACAGCAGTTAAGTGAGATTCTTTAGGATTAGACTAATATCTAGCACAAATTCCAACACTTAAAGCAATATCAAGTCTACTTGCAGTTAGGTAAAGTAGGCTACCTATCATACTACGATACAATTTAGGATCTACATCTTTACATGTAGAGTCTTTTGAGAGTCTTAGAGTTGTACTCATAGGAGTATCAAAGTTCTTACCATTTTCAAATCTGAATCTCTTAATCAAGTTTAATGCATACTTAGTTTGTGAAATAAAAATTCTATCAGATTGTTGTTTTACTTGCAACCCTAGGAAATAATTTAATTCACCAACCATGCTCATTTCGAATTTAGATTTTATTAGATCTGCAAACTCAACAATCATGTTAGTACAAGTTGATCCATAAATTATATCATCAACATAGATTTGAACCATTAAGGTATCATCGTTATGTTTCTTAACAAAGAGCGTCTTATCGACACTACCCATCTGAAACTTGTGACTTAGTAAGAACTTAGTCAATTTTTCATACCATGCTTTAGGAGCTTGTTTCAGACCATAGAGAGCCTTTTTAAGGCGATATACATGATTGGTAAGCTTAGGGTCTTCAAACCCAGTCGGTTGTTCAACATATACCTCTCCATGTAAGTCGCCATTCAAAAAGGCGCTCTTTACATCCATTTGAAAAATTCTAAACTTTTTAAAACATGCAATATATATGAAAAGTCTGATCGATTCAAGGCGAGCAACTGGGGCAAAAGTTTCATCATAATCAATCCCTTCAATTTGCGTGTACCCTTGCACAACCAGTCTTACCTTGTTTCGAATGATATTTCCCAATTCATCAGACTTGTTTTTGAAAATCCATTTTTTCCAATAATATGTTTATCTTTAGGTCTAGGAACAAGGTGTCAGACATCATTTCTGACAAACTGATTAAGTTCTTCCAGCATAGCAACTGTCCATTTTTCATCAGAAAGTGCTTCTTTCACGTTAACCGGTTCTATCTGGGATGTAAAGCATACGTAGTTACATATGTCCTCTAATTGTCTACGAGTGCGCACACCATTGAGAGGGTTTCCAAGTATTTGATCAGATGGATGATCTTTAACGGTTCTTAATTCAGAATTAGTTTTACTTGATGAAGTATCTGGTTTTTCATATATAAGAGCTTCATCATTATCTGAGCTAGGGTCAGGTGTATTCAAGTGATCGTCGATTACTACATTTATTGACTCTTAAATCATACCGGTCCTGTTGTTCAGAACACGATATGCACGACTGTTTAAAGAGTATCCTAAAAAGATCCCTTCATCACTTTTAGTGTCGAACTTTCCCAGATTTTCACGGTCACGTAAAATATAGCACTTGCTGCCAAAAATTTGAAAATATTTGACAGTAGGCTTTTTCTCAAACCATATTTCATAAGTCGTTTTATTATTAGATTTGCAGATATAAACACAGTTGATAATGTAGCAGGCGGTATTCACTGCTTCAGCCCATAAATTTCTAGGGAGCTTCATACTATTTAACATAACATTTCTCATTTCTTGAAGCACTCTATTTTTTCTTTCTACAATACCATTTTGTTGTGGAGTTTTGGGCGCAGAGAATTCATGTGATATTCCCTGATCACTACAGAGTTTCTCAAAACCGTTATTTTCAAACTCGGATCCATGATCACTACGGATCTTACTAACTTGAGAACATTTTTCAGTTTGGATCCGTTTTATAATCTTTTTCACTTCATCAAGGGTTTATGATTTGTCCCTCAAGAATGAAACCCAAGTGTATCTTGTATAATCATCTACGATAACCAAAATGTATTTTTTACCACCTCGACTTTCCGTTCTAGTTGGTCCTATAAGATCCATATGGAGAAGCTCGAGTGGTCTATATGTGGATTGGAGTTCACCTTTTTGTGAGAGCTCCTCGCTTGTTTACCATATTGGCATTCACCACATATTTTATCTACTTTTTGCACTTTAGGCAAACCTCTAATTAGTTCTCCTTTGCTCAATCTGTACAAATTTCGGTAATGTACATGTCCCAGGCGTTTATGCCATAATTCTGTCTCATCAGTATGGACCATGTAACACATTTGATTAAATGAGCTTCCATTGCATACTATATAGCAGTTTTCAGAAGTTCTGCGACCAGGTAATATTACAGCACCCTTTTTATCTATAATCTCGCAACCTTGATTAGAAAATTTAACACTATGGTTGTTGTCACATATTTGAGATATGCTTAACAGGTTGTGTTTTAATCCCTCAACATATAAAACATTCTTAAATAAGGGAAGATTATAAAGTTTAACCGTACCTTGGCCAATAATCTTGCAGTTGCTACCATCACCAAATGTGACTGATCCATCAGTCATATCTTTTAGATCGGTGAATAAAGCCTTGTCACCTGTCATGTGCCTGGAACATCCACTGTCTAGGTACCATTTTAAATGACTTGTTGCTTTGAACGCAATGTGGGCAACCAAGCAGGCAACTTTAGGAACCCATTTCAAAACTGTTTTGGGTTTAGGAACATGGTTGGTCTTCTTTTGTTTGATGTTGTAAGAATGACCTACTGAGTTAGATTTTAAGAGCTCCTTAAGTAAATCAATTGTTTTTTCAGCAAGAGGATTTTTGTTCTGATTTTTAAAATTTATATAGCTGCTTTTAGGTTTATGAAGTTTTTGTATTTTTAGAAAAAACTTGACTAGTACCTTTTCCTTTTGAGTTAGAAGTTTTTCCTTTCACAAAGTTGGGAGAAGTATACTTCTGTTTAGGAGATGTATTTTTCTCATAGCCCAACTCGGATCTATCGCCACATTTTCTTGATCTGGATAATAATTTTTCTAACTTTGGATCACCCTGGGCATATCTCCATGTATCCTTTAAACTCAGAAGAGAAGATACTTCATTTTTAAGTTTCTCATTTTCAGATTTCAAATCATCAATCAAGGAGGTTTTGAATTCCAAGTCACATTTTGATTTTTCAAAACAATCTGAAATATGCGATTTTTCTAAAACAAGAGTTTCAAAACATTCTTTGAGTTTAGAAAACTTTTCTTTTTGAAGCTTAAGTTTGACAGCAATTTTACAACTTTCCTTATATAAGGCATTATAAGCATCTTGAAGATCTTCTTCATTTTCATAATCACTATTCAAATTTTCTTCACTTGTTGAATCATCGTGATCTGAAAAAGTAAATTTGGCTAGAGTCATAAGGGCTTTAACTTCACTGCCCGAATCAATTTCAGAATTTTCTGATTCAGAAGATGCTTCAGAATCAGACGATTCATTTCAAGTAGCCAACATACCCTTCCTTCTGGGTCTGTCCTTTTTAGGACATTTGTTTGCTAAATGCCCATACTCTTGGCAGTTGTAACACTGACTGTCTTTCAAAGACTTCCAAGTTTTAGACTTAGGTTTAGATCGTTTCTTTTCATTTCCCTTTTGAAAGTCGACCCTTTTCTTGCTTTTGAAAATTTTGTAAAACTTTTTCGCCAAAAGAGGCATATCATCTTCAGAATTTTCTAAATCTGAGTTTTCTTGAGAAATACCTTTAGAAGATTTCAAAGCTATAGATTTACCTTTAGGAGCTTTAAAATTTAATTCATAGGTTTGTAAAGAACCAACTAGTTCTTCTACCCTCATATTATCCATATCACGAAGTTCCTGGATCACGGTTACTTTAGAATTGAACCGTTTAGGAAGTGAGCGTAGTATTTTTGCACACACTTTACTTTCTGGAATTTTATCGCCAAGACCCCACATAGAGTTTACAATGGCATTTAGTCTAGTGTAAAAGTCCATAAACATTTCATTTTCCTCCATATGAATTTCTTCAAATTTGGTTGTGAGGACTTGGACTTTAGACTTTTTGACAATTGATGTACCCTCGTGTGTCATTTCTAGTATATCTCAGGCGTACTTTGTAGTATCACAGGATATAAGTCTTTTGAACTCATCCGGTGATAGTGTGCAAGTGATTGCATTTAGTGCTTTAGCGTTGGCACTATACTCACTTTTCTGAAGGGTGGTCCATAAATAATAAGCAGGTACAGACACAGTTTTTGAACCGTCAGATTCAGTTAGTTCATTAGTAGGAGAGTTCCATTCGGTCACTGTGGCTCGCCACACACTCTCATCCATTGATTTGAGGAAGATCCTCATTCTGGCTTTCCAATAGGCATAATTGGAGCCATCAAAGGGTGGAGGCCTAGTGACTGATAGGCTATCAAAATTTGACATCTTATTAATATAGCTTAAATAGTTAGCTCAGGAAATAAATCCAAAAAAAAATAAGAACGAGCTATTAGGCTTTGATACCACTTGAAAAGGCCAATCTATATGTCCTAGAGGGGGGGTGAATAGGACTATGCCAAATTAAAATAAAATCAGCGGAATAAAATAAATCAATAGCCTTACAATTATAAATCAATTCACAATGCTAAAATCAAATCACCTTAATAAATAAGTATTGAGAGATTGATACAAATTCAGTTCTAAGGACAACCTTACACCATAATAAACAAGGGCTTATGGTAGGACAACCTTATTTCTAGAACATCTTTTGGATCAAGAACTCAATTTTAATAGAAATAAATGAATAGCAGAGAATTGAAATTAAGTGCAGAAATATAGATCTAATTTATTACAACAGTCCCCACACTTGCTTGAAATGTAAATTGTTACAACATTCACATCCACATGTACATTCCACACACTTGAATGATAAAAGATATGAAAATTAAGCAAGCATTCAATCCACAAGATAAAGAGTTATAATGGTTCGCCTGTGTGTACACCAACTGTTCTTCAACAGCCACACAGAATGCTACTCTACTCCTAATATCCTCACACAGGGGATATTAGCGTTCACTATCAAATAGGTTTTCACAGATTTACCCAAAACCTTTACAATTGTGTCTTTTTAACTTGGGCTTACACAATTCAAAAACCCACACTTCTGAGTTTTCTGGCTCTCCTTAGATAACCACACAAATTGAGATTTTTCTGGCGAATCCCAAACAAAAACCAAAATGGAATGGAATTTACAGAATTGTAAAATACCTAGATTTCTCTTCTTGTAGATGCCCGGAAGAACCGATTGGAGTAGACGTTCGAATATAGAAGTTTAATGTCCACTACTCACTTTAATATGGTTCTAATTTCTAATTGATTTTAGATTTAAACCAATTGGGCGTAGGTATATTTGATTTTGATTCCAAGAAGAAGGAATAAGTCAATTCCTCTTTTCAAATCAAATTGGAATACAGAAACAAAATCAAATTAAATAAGCTATCAAAAAGAGAAAGAAATTATGCACAAAATAGCTTAAAAATAAATGCAGACTTATCTCAGAGTGGAGCCTTGAATTCACTTAATTATTTAATGAAAAACTCTGAAATTCGTGTGTAATTTATAGCTGAAGAAATTCGTCTTCGACTGGTCCTAGGGTCACCACGACTGGTCTTGGAATAAACTGATTTTTGAATTTTTGAGCGCGATCGCATCAGACCGTTGTACGACCGGTCGTAAGCAGTCCACGACTGGTCAAAAGCAGTCCACGACTGGTCGAGATCCCTCTACGACTGGCCGTGCAACAATTGATTTAGTTGCTGAAGTTTGAGTCGAAGCCTTACGACTGATCGAAGGTCGAGTCGAGACCATCTCACGACCGGTCGAGCAGACTCCAGGACTGGTCGTAGGCGAACCAAAAAATCTGATAAATTGCAACCATTTTAAGACTGGTCTTAGAACTTCTTAGACTGGTCGAGACAGTGCTAGGACTGGTCGAACAGGGTCTAGGACTGGTCTTATAGTAGACCAAAATCATGTAATAATATTCATTTGGATTATGTATCCAAAGTGACCTACCCTAAGGTTAATCTAATGGTCTATCAAACCTGGAACATGAAGTATGGACATTGAACACTTCATTTGCTTAGACTTTGATCTTTACGAAGCTTGATTTCTTCTCGATATAGCTTGACTACTTCAGAAGCTTCAATATAACTTTAAGTTGTACTTGAGTCCCGCATTTAGATTTGAATCTTGAACTTCGACTTGCACTTGAACTTGAGTCTTGACCCTGAGTTCTCTCTTAATATTGTAGCTTGAACTATCATGAAGCTTAAAGAATTCTTTGAGCTAGACTTCAAGTGTTGACGAGGTGTCTCGAATAAATTTATCAAGATATAAACACATGACATACGGAGAAGTTTTAACACACAAAATTTGACAATCAAAGAGGAATCAAATCATTAGCACTTACACATATAACAGATCTAATTTTGAATTTGGCAATGATACACTCGGTGAGGCTATCTACCACCATCCTTTCAAAACGTGGGATCTTCTCAAAGACATTTGGAGAGCCACTAGAAATTAGAAGGGTTCTGAATATTTGAAGATCAAATTGGTGTCAAGCAAACCAGGGCACAATCTCAAAATCAAGTCACGAGAAATCGGCTAGACGTTAATCAAGTTCCCTCTCTGGACATTAATCAAAGTTAAAAGAATAAGAGAGCTAGATGAGAAGATGGATCCATCCAATAATAACTCGATATCGGACAGATCTAGACCGTCTAATACCACGAAGATCGAAAGAGACAGAGGGATCACCTAGACATCCCAAGGTCGAGCTTCGATCGAGATCAAGATATTAGGAGATCGAGATCTAATGGATGTGGTCCATATATCCCCTCTAGCACTCCAAACCATAAGGGAACAAGACCTCATGTCAAATGCAGGAGGTGATTTGATTCAGACTAACCAACACCTCGAAGTGGACGAGGTGGGTCACCAGAAGAGACGTTGAGTAGCCATAGTCGACCCAGGATTAGCCTATGAGGTTCCTGGATCTTGACATAGTTGTCTTCTTCATATGATCTTTGGTGTTCCCATGCTAGATCTTTAATGGGCAACAAAGATATCCGTAGCGGGATTAAATACAAGAAGAAGATCTGAGAAACCAGCAAGTTCAGATCTAGTTGGAATCCTTTCTTTCTAATACAAGTTGACGATTCCGGAAAGAGATTTCCATATCCAAAACTGGTACAAGCACGAAGAATCCATAATCATCAAGGAAGCCCAGCAAGGGGTTTCATCACCTTGATAACCTATAAAAGGAGCACATAAAGAAAAGCTCAAGGCCCCACACCAAGCACATCTATTTACTCTTTTTTTTTTTTAATCTTTCATTTATCTTGACTTAGCCTATCCTTGTTCTAGCATAGATAGCTAATGCATAGCGACTCCTGTTACAATACCTTAAGAGTAGTGTAAATATCATCAACCTTAAGTTGTAGGATAATGATCATCTAAGTTCCGATTTAGTTGATCATATCAATCCATTCACATCTTGTTGACCACCCGCCTCAATCGTCTATTCTAATAGACACATCAGGTATTTATCTTTCCTTTTTCTTTTATTTCTTTAGTTGTTTGATACATTGTTGATTGTAATGGGCCATATATTCAAACATTAATAAAATCAACAAATTTTAACCTTTCTTTTATTTATTTATACATTCTTGTTCATTTGAGAAATATACAAACCTAAAGGCTAGTGGAAGAAAAGTCCTTAAGTCCATAAACTCATGTCTATTGTTATAAGTCAAAAAGAACTCATGCAAAGGGGCTAACCCCTACCCTTTTCACAAATCACCTAAATGGAGCGCAAAGTAGTGGTTAAGAGGATAGATGTATCACCGCATACAGTCTTCAATTAGTTTGACTCAACACGGGAGACATTAACGATTTAATCAAACCCCTGAGTCGAGCAGACTCTAGCACGCCCACGCAATCATAGCCACACATGAATTTCGAATACAAATCCTCGTTCATACGAATGGCATTGTTTAATTGAATTGGTAACGACACTCTTTTAGGCACGCTCGGTGGGACCTAGTAGGTTTTGTATATTTCTCAAATTGAACAGAATGCCTCCTAAATTTAAGAAAAAAGGCTAGTTTAGTGGCTAATGCATCAGAAGAGCAATAAGATCTAGCTCAACATTATGAGCTCGTAGTTGATGTTGAAGCAAAATCCTCATTCCAACACATCTCTAGAGAATTTGTTGCGTTCTTCCAACAATTCGTAGGATGTATGCAATATGCACTGGAATATCTAAGTCATAATTTGAAGTAAACGAGAAAAAGGCCCAAAGTCTTCTCCCGACACTAGAAGCCATTGATGAGCATTCTCCTATACTCCACCCTTGTGGATATGAGGAAGAATGACCCCTTGAGCTCCCAACCAGTGCCGGTGAGATTGACCTGCAAGGCTGACCTTCACTATCTCTATCGGCAGCAAGCAACGACTGAGATGGTCGGCTTTATAATCAACCGGAGTATCCTAGGCTACAAAGTTATTACCCTTTCGAGAGTCAATGCCTTGCTGGCGCGAGTAACTCTGGAGGGCATCTGGCTGCCTAGTCATTACCATATACCCATGTGACTGAACTAATCGGGGGGCAACCTCTTAGTGGATCAATTAAACATAGTGGATACTAGAGAGCAAAATACTATGGGGGGTAACCTTAGGTTTCCTCTGCCCCTATCAAGGATATTACAAAACTTAGACACTCGAGGGGCAACCCGCGACCGTGACTTCATTCTGTAACAACTACCACAAGACAGAGACACTTGAGAGGCAACCTCCGGCTGCACCTCTACTTTACTAAGGACAATACATAACAAAGGTACTCAGGGGGCAACTTCTGGTCACACCTTTTGTCCAAGACAATTATCAAAGAAGGGAGGCATCTGAGGGCCAACGTCCAGCCATGCCTCTCCCAACGAATGTACCATATCTATCCCAGGAACCAAACCCTGAATAGTCACCAAGGTATCCCGGTCAGGAAAATCTGTCAAGCCAACAATGCACACTCAACTGGGATGATATAATAGGACTCATTCAGGTGTACAATGTCTAACTAAATAGCCAACGTTTACCTCAACTGACCTATAGAAAATCGTACCTTGAGTGGGTCGACCGGAATTATGAGTTATCCAGAGGTTTTAGGTTTACCGAGTTCACTTTAGTCTCAGGAGATAGTGAAACCTCTATGATTGAACACATTGGCTGCTTCACAATGCAATACGATGAAGCATCCTACTAAACTGGTGACAACATCACTCAAGCCTGGACGTGGCCAGATTCCAAAATTTAAGGCAGGTTCAAATCTCAAGTTGGGCCCACTCTTTCAAATAGTTGTGACTAAATGCTCACCATTGAAACCTTCTTTGGGGCCACCTTGGAGTTTATGCCCCATCAGACCGTTGAGAAGGTCAGAGATATTGTATGGAAGGAAATCACAAATATTAGGTTGATTTAAAACATGGCCACTAGACAGTGGGATCCACCATAACGTATGGGTTTTATCTACATCATCCATCTACTTGACATATCCATGTTGCCCACTGTTCTGTATGTGTTTAGCCACACCATCCAATAGGTGTGAGCTGCTATGAGGTCGCCTTAATGAATGTTTTGAATATCTGTGCTGCCTATTTGTTTTGTCACTTCATTTTAAAGCTTGGACCCAAAATGAGATGAATCAGTAGCTCAAGTGGGCCACACCACTGAACCACGGGCTATTTGATTGCTCCCCTTGTCATCCTTGTTTGGGGCTGCCATGGCACTTACCTTGATGTATATATTGTATCCTCACCAAACATCCGTTTTGTTAGATCATGTTATGTGCAAAGGTCCAAGTGTGGGGCCGATTCTAGTCTCATGAGGACCATGCGACATGAACATCCAAACTTCTAGTAGGAACCGCTATTCGGCTCTCACTCTCTTCATATTAAGCCATTCAAGGCGGATTATCACATATACTATGCATCATGCATTATATACATGAATGGGAATATGTTTGTATGTGTCAGGATTGGTAACATGCTAGTATACCTAACTCCGATAAAGTCGATTCAGATACCCGTATGCATCATCTGTATGCCTGCTATGGATTTCAATTGATCATAGTATATATACGCCTTTCAGGTTGATATACGTAGGGAACTCGTACGAGATAGAGTCGCCACACATGATCGCGCAGTATGCGCAGATTTGTCACATGACTTGGATAGTGTGATTCATGCATTATGCACTATGTATGTTACATTGTATCTACTCCCTACCTACACCAGGGATGTAGTCCTGCAGTCTTATTGTGGTTATCGGATGAGTTTATGGACACTAGAAACTATTGAGGTTACAAGGCGTTATAGGCATCCTTGGGTGAAAGTCCCTAAACCTTGTGGTACCAGTAGGATGCTCCAATGTCTAAATCGAATAGATTCATGAGCGCATTATATTTGGATACTGGTAGGCCGCGTTTCCCATGTGTCGAGGTCGGTTGGAAGGGGGTTTGACCTTACCCACCCGAGTGAAGAGGGTTATATGCTAGGTTGAGTTTGACTAACTTATGAAATTGGTTCACTATCGACGAGCTGGGTGGCTTTTCGTATATCACTAACGAGCCGGATAGTGAGGTCTCTTGCACTTGCTTGATCTCGCGCGCGATAGGCGGTAACTAGTGTCGGAAGTGTACTAGACCCAGTGATGATCCAATTATGAACTATTTTGAAATGTGGATTAGACATTAAGATTGACAGGTGATATATAGTAATCATAAATTCATGTAGCACTCAAGATTGTAGATGCGTAAATTTAATTTAGTGTAATACAATTGTGGGCTCGGTCTCTAATAGGTATGGGATTGTTCGGGATCAGGAGTCTATCATCCTAGAATTACATTACATGTTAGGTATGAAACTAATATGTGTTGTAACCCTAGGTGCGAGGCCCCTATCGGCATACAGTACTATGCACTACAACTCTTTTATTCATCATGCATTTTTATATCGCATGTTTGTATATGACATTTAGCTCGATGAGCCTTTACTTTGTATAACCTTAGTATGGCTGATAGCATTCATTGACTTAATAGCATAGCTCTTCATCATTTCTGCATACTCTGATATAAGTATACTTGTCATATGCATTGTGCACGCACATACGTACTCTTTAAGCTTCGTAGTAAGCTTATGCATGTTGTTTCCGTCTAGGCTATGCTAGACAACGGTAGTTGTGAGGCAGGAGCACGTGCTTGACCTTTTGGAGTTTTTATATATGTATTGTATTTTCATTTGCAGTAATGTACTCAAATACTTTTATAGTGGATGTATGTGATGATGTTTTGGCTTATGGTACATTCATGCTTATGCTTCCCTTTAAAAACAATTACCTTGAAAATCATCTTTGTGGGATTCCGTTTTCGAGACTTGGCATATGAACATTGGGTGCCAAAACTGGGATACTGCAAAGGCTGTTGACTCCAAGTTTGAATTACGGTGAATGGCCATCAGAAACTGAATCTGGAGTGTGACATTTGTGCATACGCTAACTTAATGCTTAGGGAGGAATGATTTGATGCCCTTTATCATTTTGCTTTATTGCACCCTTTTTGGCACAAGGAGCTCTGAGGTTTCTCTTTTCATTTTCTAAACTATGGTGTAGAGCATTTATCCTTTATATGCTTTGCTTTTATTGAACAAAATGTTTAGTAGTTAAAGAAAAACATTTTCATAGGATGAGTGTAGCTGAATTTAGGATGTTGAGATGAATGAGTGGCAAGGCGAGGAAGGATAAATTAGAAATAAATGCACTCGAAAGAAATTAGTACTACCAATAGATAGTAAGATGAGGGAAAATAAACTTAGATGGTTTGGTCATGTGCAATGGAGACCAAGAAACGTGCTAATTATGAGTGAGTTGATAGAGTGAAACGGTGGAACATGATTTACCCAACTAATTTGGATAGGGCATAGATGATAATGTTGTTGTTGTTAGGGATAATGCCAACGTAACCCCAACATGCACCCCAACTCATTAAGTGCATGTGGCCAACTCGATGAGTGGATCTTAATTGCTAGGACATGCCATTTTTGTAGTGGATCAACCTAATTAGTGGTGTAATTCCAAGCATGTATGCAGTGTTGGCATGACGCTCTGGAGAGCTGATTAGGTGCTGCCCTCACCATGGGGCCCACCTTAATGCATGTATTCTATATCCACTTTGTCCATCCATTTTGCCATATCATATTTGCTAGTGTTTGAAATATCGGTATCTCATTACGTATCACATCCTTGAGATACAAATACGTATATGTTATCGCATAGGATATATCGATTTTATTGCGAAATGTATCATTGTTGTTGGAAACATAGGGAAACATTGAGAAATTAGTTAAAATTTTCAATAAAATTCAATGATTGTTAAAAAAGACATCAATACATACTTATAAATCAAAACATTACAAAAAAACAAGTGCACATATAAATTGTCTTTGTATAATCTATGCATTGTCTAACTAAATTGATTCAAGTATATTCAAAGTCTATTTATATAATTTATAAATATAAGAAGACGTGTGGAAATACAAGCAATACATTTAAAAGCAAAAGAAGAATAACTACATCAGGTTACATCCATGTTCGATTTTATGTTTGGATTCAAAGATTGCAACCAATTTGTGAGAAATTGAAAATCTTTGATTTTTAAAAAAAAAAAAAAAATTTCGCAATTCGGCCCATCTCCCTCAAATCTAGAGATGGAAGCTCCCAATCCATGATTTTTCATGTTTAAAATCATGAATTTGTAACAATTTGACACTAATTTAACATGATGAATAAACAAACAGACTGAAATAAATAAATAAATAAATAAATAAAATAAAATACTAACTGAATTGAACATGTGAGATATATCACATTACTTGTGTATTTCATATCGCACCGGTGAGATGCAAGATATATTGTGAGATATTATCATTTGATATCGTCGATACTTAAAACACTAATTTTAACGTATGAACCCAAAAATGAAGAAGATTCAATTCTCAGGTGAACCATATTAGAGGAAACAATGGTGATTGAATGCCCCACCATTAAAAACTTCAGAAGGCCCTAGATAATGTTTATTTGCCATCCAACCTATTGATAAGGTCACATAAACTTGGATGAAGGAAAAACAATTAAAAAAAAACAAAACAAAACAAAACAAAACAAAACAAAACAAAAAACAAAAACAAAAACAAAAACAAATATCAGCTTCATCAAAAACTTGTGGCCTATTAATGGTCAATCACCACTATTTCTTACCATATGGTCCACTTGAGAATTGGATCTACTTCATTTTTTAACTCATGTTTTAAAATGATTTAGAAAAATGGATGGATAGAGTGAGCCCCACAATAAGGGCCACCATTTCTTGGGTGAGGCTGGGTCACACTTAATTCGTATGTTCTAAAAATCATGACATGATGGACTGTCTACATCAAAGGTCGGCCTCTAACAATGAATAGCCCACATCCAAGGCAAGCGTTGTATGATGGGCAACCTAAATTGAATGTGGGGCCCACATGATGGACAATCCACATCAAAGGTGGGCTCCTCATGATGGGCAATTAATAATGGAGGGCTCCACATGATGGATGATACACATCAAGGTGGGGCCCACATGATGGATGGTCCACATCAAAGGTGGGATCCACATGATGAGTGGTGGATACTGAAGGTGGGTCCCATATGATGGACAATAACATTGACAGTGGGCCCCACATGATAGATGACCAACATCAAAGATGTACCCTACATGATGGACGGTGCACATTAAAGGTTGTCCCCTAATGATAAATGGCCCACATTCAAGGTGGGGCCTACATGATGGACAACCCACATCAAAGGTGGGGCCCACACAATAAACAGTCCACATCAAAGGTTAGTCCCACATGATGGAGGGTGGATGTGAGGTAACCAAACAAACTTGAGGGATAAATACTTGTGATGTTGGAAACCAAATATGCTTTCCTACTTTTTGGCTGATGAATATGTCTCGGTTGAAACAGCAGAAACCAAGATAAGCTAACTGTAACATTAATTGCTTGTTTAGGACATATTACGATAATAAGTTACATTTTTTCACTTAAAGTTAGTTTGGTAAACATCATTATAAAACTTGCTTATCTTAATAAGTTATTATTTTAAAGCCTTTTGATTAATTACTTTTATACTTATCTCTCTATCAAAGTAGGCTCTTTCAGAGTACATGTCAAGGGAGGCTCTCTCTCACGGTCCAAATCAAAGTAGGCCCCACATGATGGAGTTTTCACATCAAAGGTAGGGCTCACACAATGGACAGTCTACATCAAAGGTGGGCTCCACATGATGGATTACCCATATTAATGTGGACCCACATAATCGATGATCCACATCAAAGGTCGGCTCATAATGATAAATAACCCACATCAAAAGTGGCCGGTATGATGAATGACCCACTTTAAAGGTGGGGCCTAGACGATGGACAATCCACATCAAAGGTGGGCTCTACATGATGGGCAATGGACATTGAAGCTAGGCCCCACATGATGATTGTGGTCCATATCGATGTGGCCCCAAATGATGGACGATCCACATAAAAGGTCGGCCCCTAATGATGAATGGCCCACATCCAAGGTGAACCCCACATGATGGGCAAGCCACATTGAAGGTAGGGCCCACGCGATGGACCGTCCACGTCAACAGTGGGCCCCACATGATGGACTGTCCACATCAAAGGTCAGCCTAATGATGAGTGGCCCATATCCAAGGCAAGCCCCACATGATAGACAGCTCACATGATGGACAGTTGATATTGAAATGTGCCCGACATGATGGATAATAACATTGACGGTGGGCCCCACATGATGGATACCCAACATCACATGTGGGCCCTACCTAATGAATGGTGCACATTAAAGGTTGGCCCTGATGATGAATGGCCCACATTAAAGGTGTGCCCAACATGATGGACAACCCACATCAAAGGTGGGGCCCACATGATGGATGGTGGATATGAGGGGGACCAAACAAACTTGCAAGATAATTACTTGTGATGTTGAAAACAAAACATGCTTTTCTACTTCTTGGATGACAAATATGTTGTTTACCAAACATACTCATTTGTTGATTAAGTAGAAACCAAGATAAGTTGCTCATGGCATAAGTAGCTTATCTAAAGTAACTTAAATAAACTTACTATCCAAACGCTCCCTAGGATGCAAACATTTGTAGAAGTTGGTCATAATAAGATGATGTCGAAACCAGAAAAGACTTCACAACCACCATCACAAACATGATATCCAAATGCCCATAATGATTCAGTTTTTGTAAATTAACTAGGAACAAGATTTACATATCAAATGGTAGATTAATATATGCAATGGATTAAAACTTCTGGCAGTGAAATGTGGTTCACCAGCTAAAATCTGAACTTTTTTTCCCCATGTTTTTAAGGTATTTTGCCTCATCTTCCTTGGCTACTTTCTACTTGTATGGATTGTCGTTGTTGGTCAAGGATTCAGCAAGTATTTATACATAATTCAGTGATGCAGTAACAAATAAGAATGCATAAACACTCTTTCTTCTTCTTCTGTTTTTTTCCTTGCCAATTTACCAATAATATAGTGATCAAGATCAACTGATCTGATTTTATTTGGTTGTAAAAGAGTAAAAACCCCAACGCATGAAGGATTCGGTTGCTGAGTGTATTCAAGATCAACTGTTCATGTACATTTTCTTTTCATTAACCATGTAATTGCAACCATTTTCCCACATTGGGATGTATTCCAGCAATTCAAGGGGCATCCAAACACCTTCTAAGTTCTTCTTTTCATTGTCTGCATTGAAGTCATCAAACGGGTTTCTAGTTCATAAACCAATCGCCACCTTTGAGTGTTTGGATGCACTACCCACATTTGAGTTGCATTAGAACATTCAAACATTACATTCAAGTGGCAGTGTACAGGAATGAAACTACAAGTAGCCATTTCCACCTGATTTCACTGAATGATCATTATTCTATTCGCTTGTGCATCCAAATGCTTCCTTAGGAGTTTTAAAACTTCTAGTACCATGGACAGCTTGATGTGGAATGATTAGGCACTCGTCGGCAGGCAATGATCCTTCATCTCACAATATCGTCCCTCTTCACAGTGAAATCCCAGAGGTCCCCATACTTCTCATTAAAGTCCCATATGTCCATGGAATTGTAATCAGTTATCAGTTTGTCACGGGCTCCCCTCTCCATGTTGTAAATCTGAGGCTCGAAATTGTGGGGTTTATCTGGTTTCCCCATCTCAATAGCGCAGAAAATCACCACGAAAACAGCTGCACCAATATACAAGTACTCTCCCTGGAAACATGACCCCACAACAGCAGTTAGATTAGAGATTGCTTCCGTCAACAGCCATTTTAAAGTGTGAGCATGACTATGTATGAGAAAAGTTCAATAGGAATGATTGTGTTTAAGAAACTCAAAAAGGAATTGCAAACTCTTTTCATTGCGGTGCGGACAAGTTCTCAGTACAGCTCCATACAAGCAGTTATTCGTCGTTTTGCACATAAACCATCAGCAAAACTCAATTGAGTTGGAGACGAACGTTGATACTCCGGATGAGTGGGATACGCAGGCACTCAAAATTAGAAATTCCATGTGGCATACTAGTCAAATTAAACCATAAAAAATTTTCTACCCATTGTAGATGTATCATGGACCAAAAATCAAGCTTATTTGATTATCTGACTATTGGATTGGTGGACATGTATTGGACAGTTAAAATGAAAAATATCCAACGGTGTTATTTCCACAAACAAGTGGCTGAACAATTTAGAAGGTTTTATCTGAGTCGATATATGACATGTGTACAATTTCTGCATGCCTGCATATCAAGCGTCATACACAACCTGAGTATCATATACCTCATTGAGTTTTGTTTCTCTCCTAAGTGATTCATTTTGGATTGAAAAGTTAGGACTTCATGGTTCTTATGGGACCTACCTCATTGAAATTTCATCCAGTAAAATGGAAGAATTATAAATCTCCAACATAATAGATAGGAATATCGCAAATAGAGCCATTGTGACACCCATGAAGGGGGTAGTTCCCGACCAGATCGTTGAATGAACCATTTACCATCCTTCCTTTTGTAGGAGTCAAAAAATACTATAATGGTTCCATTGCTTTATATATTTATCTCGTCTTAGATTCAGCAATCCCAAGGTTTGAGTACACATCAACTTCGAGGGCACCCTTCCATGTGAAACAATAAAATACATTTCGACAAGGAGTTGTAGGCAGTAGAAACCATAAGCAGAGTTGGAAACTTGGAGCAGAAAATTTCCATTCACCTACATAAACAGGCCCAAATGCAGTATATTGAAGTGAAAAGTAATTATTGAAGAACGCAAGAAAAACCCAGTTTTCCAGGGATCAATAGGAAGATAATCCTATTTATTTCTGATTTAAAGAAACCAATAACTAGTTTGTACCAAAATTTCCTTCTTCCAACTTTCTATGCTAACAGTTCATGAAAAAAAAAAAAACTGTAACTTGGAATTTCTAAAACTAGATATTTCTTTACCGGGACGTGGTATACAAACCCAGCAGCCATGGCTGGAAGAAAGAGCCATGACATGATCCCTGCCAAGAAAATGTTAAATTCAGTAGTAATATTAACCAACTAAAAGCAAAAATATAAGATTATGAAGGGTTGGCGAGCTGTTATACCTTGAAAACCTGAAGGAGGTTCTGCGGCTGTATACTCTGACATGACTCCTTCCCAAAATGTCCCTAAATCATAAATTCATGTTAGAAGCAGCATTCAAAAACTCAAATCTCGACAACAAAACCAATCTGTAGGTCTTTTAATTCGACTTGGCAAAAACAATGAAAAAGCCACAGTTAGAGGATTTTTTCTTTTATTTTTAAATAAAATTTTCTTCATGGATACAATGGGCCCCGTCATGGTTGGCCCATGCATCAGAATCCCCCAGATTGGAGTATTGTCATCAATGCTTGCAGACCATTGGAGCATCGATATCGCCATCAATGTTTGCAAACCACTCTCCCTCCCTCATTGGATCACTAAAAAATATATATATGTGCTTAACTAATAATAATAAAAATGTCGTAAACGGAAAATACTCCATCGGATTACCCAAAAGTATAGTCTGACCTCTGAAGGACACCTGCGCAGCATGGTTTTAAGACTCGGCAACTCGTTCAGTCCTGAGTCGAGTCAAGATAGTCATGGGTGATCCGATTATTTGAATGCATGCTCATGGATTCGAACTGGATCCGACTCAACCATGTCCGAGTCAACTTAGATATAGCTGAATTAGATGAGTTGTTAATCCATGCTGCCCAGCTGCCCTACACGTGGGAAACTGCAGTAACAGATTGATACACCCTGCTGTGGATGGTCCATGGTGCAAATAATGGCTGTCCAGCAAATGGACAGCTAAAGTATGAAGGACAATAGTTCATACCTGGTGAGAAGGGTCCATTCATTGTGGTTAGGATTGCCCCATCAGTGCCATTTTGCACTACAGGCCATCCAAGCAAGGCCCACCAGATGAAGGGCCTTGATCAACCACAGTGGATTCCATGTAAAGTAAACAATATTTCAGGTTGTCCTTGAGAATATCACCTTCATGGCCTTCATGGCCTTCGTGATATGTGTGGTGCCCATCATACTCTCCATAAATAAATTCATCCTGAAACTCAGAAAATAAAGATAAATAAATAAATAAATAAGGAAAAGTTTGTGAACACACATCTACTTACAGTCCAACAACAGTAGCACGAATCTTAACAAGCATTCAAAAATGGGGTTTTTTCTTCTTCTTCTTCTTTTTTTTTTTTTTTTTTTTTTTTTAAGGGGGTGGATCCTCTACAATGTTTGTAGAAAAAGCTTACTCTACAACTCTGCTTGTGGGGGCACACTACCCATCTAGAAGGGTTGCCCCACCATGGGCTACCATGTGAATTTGGAAGTTTGTTGATGATGCCCATTGTTTTTCTATGGTGTGACTCACCTATTGATTATATAGACCTGAGTTTTGGGGCATCCCGTCATCACGGTCTCACATGGTGGACCCCACATAGAAAGTTGAATGGCATTTACAGGTAGTTGGATTGCGTACGGAGTAGCGGATTGAGTACAGAGTATGTCAGTAACTATGTGGGACCCACCATGATGTATGTGTCTTATCCAAGACATTCATCCGTTTTAACAGCTCCTCATTTTAGAACATGAGCGCAGAACTGAAGCATATCCAAAGATCAAGTGGACCACACCACAGAAAACAGTGGGAATTGAACACTAACGGTTGAAAATTTCTTGGGGGCCAGAGAAGTTTTGGATCAAGCTGATACTTGTGTTTTCCCTTCATCCACGTCTGCGTGCCCTGGGAAGGTTTCAACGGTTAGGATCATTGTCCTACTGTTTCCTGTTGTGTGGTCCACTTGAGCTTTGGATATGCTTCGATTTTGGGCTCATGCCCTAACATGAGTTGATAAAACGAATGGACGGCATGGATAAGACACGTACAATATGGTGGGGCGCACAGAGTTTACTCATTACGCAATTCGCGTACCCAGGTGAATAAGAATTGTAGAGAATCCCGATTTTAAAAACGTAAAAAATAAATAAATAAATAAAACGCATTTTCAGATACTTGCTAGATTCCCGCCAACCATCTTTAAATGGTGGGAGATATCTGAGCACCAAAGCACTGCGCGCATCAAATAAAAAATCTGCAGCAAAAAAAAAAAAAAAAAAAAAATGGAAACAGGAAAGAAGCAGCGGATGGGATTGCTTACAGGGCTGATACCGTTAGTGGCCCACCGATCGCGCGCCTCTTCGGAGAGATCGGGCTCGATTTCCGATAGCCCAGCAGCATTCAATCTAGTGTTGGAGTAAGATCTGCTGCTGCTGCTGCTGAGGTTGCGCGGGTGGGATTTCTCGAGGCGGAGGAAAGCTAAGGTTTTAGGATGTGAAGAAACCCTAGCCCTAATTCTGCAGTAGGGTTTGGGAGTGAGGGCGAGAGGTACTGAATAACTGGCCATGATGAAGGACTGAGAAATGGCCATTTATGCTTCTGGAGTTTGGTTGTTTTTGAAACTGCAGCCCTCTTTCTTTGAGATTTTCCTCCCATTTTGTATTCTTTTTCCGTTGAAAATTGAGTGAAAGAGAGCTTTCGCTTCGCACCTTATCCCTTTGCATTTGACAATGAAACTTGATACTCTGATAGCGTGTTATGGTTCATACACGTGCGCTGGTTGATAGTTCATGTGTCATGTACGTAACTCAAATTAAACCGTCCAAGTAGTTGGACTACTTTAGATGGATCATAAACTAATAATTATGATCAAATCATGTATTAAATGGACAATCCATAGATTTATGATGGATGGCTAATGAAAAATAGGCAATAATTTAAATTCAGCAAACAAGTCTCTATTAATCACAGGTTGGCACGGTCCAACGGATCATAAGTTTGTCTTATAACTTATCTAGAAAGGAATTCACGATCTCAATGGTTTAATTTGAATTATCATATGCCAGGTGTGCAATTTTCGAGGGCATGTATATGAACCATCACATTCTTCGTAGTATCAAATGACTTATGGTTGCACGGGGCATTTTAGACTCCTGCACATGAGTGGGATTCGGGCGGAACCGATCTAGTTTAATGCCTGGAGAGTAGCCACTGCTACGTGGAACCACATGATATATGTGTTTTATCCATGTTGCCGACAAAATTTGGACTTTCCTTTGCCCAGATGCTTAAACTTTGAACCGCGCTTCAGAGCCCTAAGCGTGCGCAACAATTGCGAGCAAAGGAGACCTTGGCTGAAACAGGAGACCTTCCGTTGCCTAAGTCAGGTCAAGGGAATTTGGGTCTAAGTTGATTTATAGAGGGAGAGTGCAAGATATTTCGTACCTGTAGCCATGGGTCCCCTGATATTTATACATATAGGTTAAGCGATCCATGTTCGTCAATCTTGTCATGATTCACTCAATCAGCGGGATATTATGATCGTGGAGATATTATCTGTAATCTTTGGACCATGCGTATCGTGTCTTAATGGCGCGTATCTTTGGGCGAGATCGTCGGTCACGTTCGCATCCAGGTCGATCTCTAGACTCGGCGTACGGAATACCATCACAGGCTCGTCCTCAGCTTCGGCACATAATATAACCGCGCCTGGACTCGGCCTCGGCCTTTGCGCATGTCATATACATGCCCTGACTCGGCCTCATCCTCGGCCAATGGAATATTCGTACTCTGACTTGACCAAGGATCATACAGACATGAAGCTGAGGTCCAATGGTCGGAGTCCATTAATAGGTTACTAGGGTCGGAGTTCGCCGATTGATGCTGAGAATGAAGATCAGGGCCCTGCTCAACCATTCTCCTTCGGATGTGAAGGAGGGTTCAGGTGGGCAAATCAGGATGGTAGTTCCGAGTCGTGACTTGGGAGTTGGCTCCTAACGTTTTATCCTCCTTTCGAGGCTTTATCATCAGAGACGGTAGCTTAGGCTGATCCCGATTATCCTTGTACAAATTTCCCCATAACAGAAGCCCCTACTCTCTGGGTCCGAGTCCAGACCTGGAGAGTAAATACTGGGGGAAATGAAACGCCATTTTTCCTCCCCTGCTCATGATGGTGATTGGAATGATCGAGGCGTAATTAATGCGATTCGTACGCCTCAAATCCCACGTGCTGTATAGTGCCTACGTCCCTTCGGTTCTTATCCCCTTGGCGAAGGACGTGTGGCAACGGTTACGATTAGCGGACGACAGAGTGAAGGAAACGGCGCCACATGTATCATAGGAGCGAGGAGGTGCCTGCGTCTTTAATGATATTAAATGCTGAGGAGATTCCAACCTCGAAGCACGGGTTCGAACCTATAACTCTCTGCCACGTGTCCTCTGGTGTCAGTACCGAGTCGCCTCGGTTTCGGAAGCGGACGCTCTACAATGATGGCGTCAAGTAATGAGGTGGTTATATAAACCCCTCCCGTTCCCATCCTTCACACTTCTCGCACGCACACTCTATCGCTTTCTCCATTCTCTTCTTCCAAATCGCCTTCTGCCGAAAATCGCCTCCTGCCGAAAATCGCCCTTCTGCCGAAAATCATCCTCTGTCAGAAAAAGGGTTTTTTACCCCCGGATAAAGGAATCCTGATCATCAAATAAGGGATTCAGCTTGACAGAAGCCATCGGAGTTGGGGAAACTTCTACCAGAGGAGACCACCTGCAACGCTGTGAGTCTTCCCACACTTAAAACATCATTTTCCTTCATGTCAAGCAACTCTGACGAAATGGATGAAGTCTGAGGATCTAGTCCAGAATCTGAACCAGAATCTACAGCCTCGGGATCCGGGGAGTCTGAAGGTCCTCTCGAGGCCGTACCCCTTGACACTTTAGCCCCGGCCCAAAGAACCACAAGTCAGAGGGCCAAAAGTTGAGGCAAGAGGCCAAAGAGGATCCTCAGAGATCCCGCTGGGCGATCAAAGGCAAGTCCCTCATGAGGAAGTTCAAAACCATTAGTTTCTGGGGGCTCAATCCTGGCCGAGTCTCAGATGGCTCAGCTTCGTGAAGATTATCAAATCCCTGACTCGGTTCATATCCGAGCCTCTGCCCCTACAGACCAAGCAGGATCTTCAGCCGAGGGGGAGATTGTCATTTTTATCTGCGCCCTCCAGTGCGGGCTCCAATTTCTCATTCATCCATTCTTGCGCAAGATGACAGTGCAGCTGAGAATCGCACCGAGACAGCTGGTTCTGAACTCCTGGAGAATCCTCGCCACCACTTTCGTCCTCTAGCATCGGGCGGGGAACCAGAGGCTGACGCCAGAAGAGTTCCTATTTTTGTACATGACCAAGTTCGACAGATCAAACAAGGCTTGGTGGTACTTCTCAGCTAGGCCTCCATGCCTCCCGGGTCTGGTAACTCAACTTCCTTCTTCCAACAAGGACTGGGAGGGGAAGTGGTTTTGGGCCTCGGGGGAATGGGAGACCCCTACCTCTGAATTGGACTGCAGGTTCGAGTGCCCACCAAGTTTGCCAACGCAGGTTAGACACTTTTTTTAGTCGTATCGCATCCTTGATTCATCTTTTCATGTTCTAACACATAACTTCTGCTTACAGCTCAGTCGAAGGGGGCCCCCGACCTCTCCGCCTTCTATAAGCAGCAGGTCGACCGGGTCCGAGTGATCCCTGAGGACCAGCATGCCTAGTTTAACCTTATCAACTAGGAGAATTTGGTATCGTCCGGCTTTTGCAGAGTCCGGCCCACTCTTTTTGCCTTTAGTAAGAGGGGTTAGGGCCTTTGGAGATTAATTCACTGACCTTCATCCATTCCGTGGATCTTACTAGGCTGATTTCTCTCTCTCTTTTTTTCAGGGATGGAGGCAGGAGGCTCAAAGAGGAGAAGGCCCCCGCGCTCTTCGATGGATGTCGTCCTCTCCTCCAAACCAAGGATGAAGGTGACGCAGAGGAAGAGGAAGGCTTCTGAGGAAGAGGTTGAGGCTGCCCCAGCTGTAGAACCAGCTGGAACCGAGCCTACCATAGCCCCCTGTGAGGCTGTTCCTGCCATTGCTCCGACCCCCGCTCCTGAGATTCCAGCTACTGAGGCTCCTGCCAGAGTCGAGCCTATCAATATCTCGTCACCTTCTATGGAGAAGCAAGTCCCCGAGGCTCCTCATTTAGCAGTTGCAAGTCCTTCTGGGGCAAGGAACGAAGTAGTAGGGGAGACCCCTAGCATGGTTGTCTCTGCACAATCTGCAGTCTCCCCACTACTGCTGAGGCCGAGCCCTTGGTCGGCCAAGGTGACACCCTCGTCAAGTATGGCAACACACCCGAGGCGGCTGCCCAAGCTTCCTTGGCCAGTGAGGTCGGAGGAGCTTCCACACCCTCTCTAGGGGTCCTACCTCCTGGTTATCATATGGCTCAGCTGAACCCTTGGGCGGCTAAGCATGTGCCAAAGGCACAGATAGTCGACACGCTCTCCCGCCACCACGTCAACTTCATGAACGATTATGCGGCTGTATGCTATCAGTCGCTGTCAATGATGATAGAGGTGAAGGAGAAGCTGAAAGAGATGAAATGGCTCGAAGCAGAGCGGGCCAAGTTTGTGGTCAAGAAGGTAAAGCAAGAAGCAGAGCGGGCCAAGTTTGTGGTCAAGAAGGTAAAGCAAGAAGCAGAGCGGGCCAAGTTTGTGGTGGAGAAGGCAGAGCAAGATGCACGGCGGGTCGAGCTCGAGAAGAAGTTGGAAGCTTCAGCTGCGGAACAATAGGAGCTGAGAAAGGCTGTTGCAGAGGGTTGAGCAAGGGAACTCGCACTTCAGGGCGAGGTCAACCAACTCCAAGCTCGCTTGGATGTGGCTAAACCCGAAGTCAGGCGTTTAAACCGGACTAATGAAGACCTGGAGTTCAGGGCCACGGAAGCCGAGTCGGGGCTCGAGGTGGCGAAAGAGAAACTGGAGGCGGAGCAACGAATGATTGCAGACCGGTTGACTCAGCAACGGATTGTCCTTGAGTCCACGGCATTTGCAGACAAGGCGTCTCTACGGGCAGAGCTGGAGGCTCGAGCGGTCTCGCAGGAGGCCGCAGCAGTGGCCAAATACAAGGATCGGCTAAAAGGGCCAACGAGCACTGCATTACTTCGGCTATGATACTGGCTTTAATGCTTGCCTGGTTGAGGTTAGAAAGCTTTATCCGACTCCTAACCTTGACATCCTCACAGCAAATAATGTTGAGGATGTCGAGCTTGTCGTGGCAGACGAGCCGAGAGTGCCCCTCCTGTTGCCGAAGCCCCCGCCGACGCTCAGCCCCCCATCTCGGTAGCTGGTCTCTCTACTCGGAGGGAGTGAGGCTTATATATATATATATATATATATATATATATATATATATATATATATATATATATATATAGGGAAAACGTATTATGCGCTCGAGCTGATTTTAATGTCCCATGAGGTCGACCTGTGTGGGCCCCACCGTGATGCGTTTCAAACATCTACCCCATTAGTCAGATGCACCATTCCATCGTGTGCCTAGGTCTCGAAAATCAAGTCAATCTGTAACTTGTGTGGGCCACACCACATACAGAAGTGGAGAGGGGCCGTGCACCATTAACACATTCATAACCATTTTTGAGGGCCCACCGACATGTGGTTTGCAAATCCAGCCCATCCATTATGTGTGTCCCACTTGAATGAGGGTTCAGACCAAGTTTCATGCGCATGCAAAACTTAGGTGGACCCCACCAAGCGCTTTTATATGTTTTAACGGTGTCTTCACATAATTTTAGATGGTATGGCCCACCTGAGTTCCGTATACAACTAATTTTTGGGGTATCCCATAATTTAAAGGGGACCCATCAAATGCACGATGTTGATGGTCGAAACGTGCATAGTACCTTTCCCCCCCCCCCCCCCCCCCCCCCCCCCCACACACACACACACACACACACAATGTAAATGGATGATTTTTTTATGATAACTTTTTTTTATCAATGTCGATTGCTGGCGGATGGCTCGTTTATATGTGTTGATTGTTGTGATGGTTTTCTGAAGTTAGTATTTTAAGGACCGACCCCCCCCCCCCCCCCCAACGAATGGCGCGCTTGGTCGTTTACATAGGTTTATCAATATGTGACAAGTCGACCCCTTTCTTAGGGAATCGAGACGTCTCCAGGATTCTTCCCTGCGTACGAGGGGATCCCTTTGTAGATTTTCGTGGGTATAATATTCTGACCCCTTCTTTAAGAGATCGGTCTATTAAGTTAACCTCTACTTTGAGAGATAACTTTTTACGTTTGTAAATAGCACAAGTAGACGATGTAGGAAAGGAAGAACTTTTATTAGAGGCCTTAAAACGCTAGTAGCTCCGAGCAGTACATTTATTGAGGGCCTTTAATGGCCGGTAGGTTCTCATTGATAGTAGATCTTCAAGTGTTCGGCGTTCCAGGGATGGGGGAGTGGACGTCTCTCGAGGTATTCTAAGTGATAAGAGCCTGGTTGGGTTGATCTGATCACACGATAGGGGCCTTTCCAGTTGGGTCCGAGTGTCCCAACTCCCGGTTCTGTCGTATTTTGGAAGACGCGATGGTGGACCAAGCCCCCTGGCCGGAACCGCCTTGTCTTAACCCTTGAGTTATAGAATCGTGTCACTTGGTGATGCCTAGCAGCGACTTGGAGTCAGGTGATATCTCTAGCTTCTTCAAGCAAGTCGAGGCTTGCTGTGATATGCTCTGCATTCTGATCTTCCTGGTAGTTTCTGACCCGAGCTGTTGGGAGGCCGATCTCGACTGGGATGACTGCCTCTGAGCCGTATGACAGCGAAAAGGGGGTCTCCCCAGTAGACGACTGGGCCGTGGTCCGATATGCCCATAGGACAAACGGAACTCCTCAGTCAATTGCCCTTTGCTTTCTCTAACTTTATTTTTAGGTGGTGTTTAATGACCTTTTTTACGACTTCCAACTGCCCATTAGATTGTGGATGCCGAGACGAGGAATAAGCGTTCGAGATGCCGAGCCCCCTGCACATGCCTCTGAACTTATCATTGTCGAACTGCTTGCCGTTGTCGGAAACGACGGTGCGAGGGATTCCAAATCGACAAATGATATTCTTTCAGAAAAAGTCGATCACCTTCTGTTCGGTTATCTTAGCCACGGGCTCAGCCTCGGCCCATTTAGTGAAGTAATTGACTGCGACAATATCAAACTTCACATGTCCTTTCCCTGTAGGCAGAGGTCCAATGATGTTGATCCCTCATTGAGCGAATGACCATGACCCACTCATAGGGGTCATTTCTTCTGCGGGTTGCCTCAGTATCACTGCAAACCTCTGACATTTGTCGCACCTTCGGACATAGTCTTTTGAGTCCTCTCGGATAGTCCGCCAGAAGTGCCCCTTTCGGAGTTGAAAAGGCCTAGCTATGAGTCCTAGAGGGGGGGTGAATAGGACTATGCCAAATTAAAACTTTAACAGCGGAATATAAACAATAAGATAGCCTTATAAACAAATAAAAGAAAGATAGTACTATAATCAATTCACAATACTGAAATGTAAAGCAACCTCAAATGTATGAGTATTGAGAGATTGATACAAATGTTGTTCTAAGGACAACCTTACACCAAAAACCAAGGTTTATGGTAGGACAACCTGATTCCTAGAAAGGTCTTTGTATCAAAAACCCGAACGAGATACAGAGGAATAAGTAGATAAATAACAAGGAAATGAAATCTAAATTATTACAACATTCCCCATAATGCTTGAAATGTAAAATATTACAACATTCACATCCACGAATACATCCCACAAACTTGAATGATAAAATATATAGAAATTAAACAAACATTCAAACCACAAGACACAAAGAATTATAGTGGTTCGCCTGTGTGTACACCAACTGTTAAACAACAGCCACACAGTTTACTACTCCACTCCTAATTTCCTCACACAGGGGATATCAGCGTTTACTATGAAAATAGGTTTCACAGGTTCACCTAAAACCTTCACAATTGTGTCTTTCAAATGGGCTTACACAATTCAAAAACTCCGCTTTCTGAGTTTTCTGGCTCTCCTCAGATAACCAACACAATGAGATTTTTCTGGCTCAATTTCAAAAGAAACCAAAATAAATGAAATTTACACAAATGTAAAATGCCTGGATTTCTTCTTTTGTAGCAACCCGGAAGAACCAATCGGAGTAGAAGTTCGAATATAGAAGTTTAATTGTCCAATAGTCACTTTGAAATGGTTCTAGATTCTAGATTGATTTTAAATTAAACCAGTTGGGCTAGCTCTATTTGATTTTGATTCCAAGAAGAAGGAATACAACAATTCCTCTTTTCAAATCAGATTAGAATATAGAAACAAAATCAAATTGATAAAGCTAACAAAAGAGAATATTAAATAAGAACAATGTAGCTTAAAAATAACACAAACTTATCTCTCAGAGTGACGCCTTAATTTTACTTTAATTAGATATGAAACACTGAAATTCGTGTTCTATTTATAGTTGCAGAAACCACGTCTACGACTGGTTGTGTGGCCATCACGACTGGTCGTAGGACGACCTGCATTTTGAAATTTTAAGCGCGATCGGATAAAACCGTTCCACGACTGGTCGTAGGCACTTCACGACTGGTCGTGACATACCTACGACTGGTCGTGAGAAACCAGAATCCGTTGCTGGAGTTTGAATCGTAGCTGCAGAACTGGTCGTGAATGAGTCGGCACTGTTCCTACAACCTGTCGAGCAGTCTTCAGGACTGGTCGTGAATGAGTCGGCACTGTTCCTACGGCCTGTCGAGCAGTCTTCAGGACTGGTTGTAGCTCAACCAAAAAATTCTGAAAATTTGTAACAACTTAGGACTGGTCTTGGAATTTCTTGGACTGGTTAAGCCAGTTTTAAGACTAGTCGAACAAGGTCCAGGACTAATCTTAGAACAGACCAAACACTTATAAAATCATTTAATTTGAATTATGTATACAAAATGACCTACCCTAAGGTCAATCTAAGGTCATTCATACCTTGAATGTAAAGTAAGGACATTGAAACTTCATTTCTTCAGATGATGGTTGACCTTTGAAGATTATGAAACTTAAGATCTCTATACTTGATGTAGCTTGAATTTAAGATCTTCTAAAGCTTGGATTTAAATTGTACTTCATCTTGTACTTTAGTCTTGAGTTGTACTTGATCTTGAGTTGTACTTGAGACTTGAACTTTTAATGTAGCTCTTGAAAGACTCTAAACTTTGAAGCTTAAATTTACCTGACCTTGCATGTCTTGAAGTAGATCACCGTTCTTAACTTGTAGCATTGTGATGCAGTGTCTTGAATATATAAACCAACATGCTACACAAGACACAGATTGTGTTTTTGGCACCACAAAATTTGACAACCAAAGGAGCAGGAAATCATAGCACTTATAATCTCCCCCTTTGTCAAATCTGTGACAAAACACACTCCAGTAAAAATAAGAGCAACATTACATGCTCAATAAGGAATCATACACCAGTCATATATAAGAGAACCAGTTACAGCCTGGTTAAAGAATCATGCACCAGTTGTCATTAACTAGCACAAATTCCTCATTACTTACTCCCCCTAAATAGCACACATAGATCCCCTCACAATCCATATACATTCTATATTTATCAATCAATCCAAAACTTAAAATATTCTCTCCCTTTTTGTCACAATATGACAAAGGAAGAAAGGAAATGGAAGTGGAAGACCAATAAGAGAGTAATAAAGGAGTTAAATAGACAAAAGATGTATAAGCAAATTCAAAGTGCATATATCATAAACCAGTATAATCCAAAGTAAATTTAACACACTGAAAGAAACCAAAATAGTCTAACATTTATTATAGACCAATAAATAAAAACACTTAATCAAATCTAGAAGGAGCAGGTATGGTAGGATCAAGTTGATGAAGGCCCTTGTTTAAACGCCTAAGATACTTGTGCATATATTTAAATTGCAAATCATGGGCAACATTCATGTTCTCTACCTTTTCCTCAAGTGCACGTAAACGCGCATCAAAATCAGATGGCTCATAGTCAGGATCATTTGCTGAGTCTGATTCAATTTCATCAAAAATGTCATCTACATTAATATCATTAGGAGGAAGATCATCAGCCTCATCTACATTCCCTGCTTCAGCTCCACCACCACCAACATCCACTTGGCCAGGAGCCAATTCAAATTTCATCTTGTTTATATTAGAATTATTAAAAATAAGATGATGAATAGGAGCCTCTCCAACAGGCATAGCAACTAGCATGTTAGTGGCTAACACAGTCAAGAGATATACAAAAGGAATATCACGGTGTCCTGGATGGAGACGAAACTGAATGATGAAATGACATATTAAAGAAGGCAGACAGACTTTAGCACCAAAGATGATAGAATGCAAAACCCGAACCATAAAGGAAGTCAGTTCTGTTTTGTTACCAGAACTCGGATACAGATTTGAAATAAAGATTATGTGGAGAACCCTTTATCTAGGTAACAAGTACTTTGAGGGGAGTGCATTCCCTTCATGAGTCCATTGCACATTCATATTGCATAATGCTCTAGTGAGCATGCATTTTTCTGATTCTAAGGGTTTCTCAACTAGAGTATGAATAGGAATACCCTCGTCATTAACAGGTATGTCCATTATAGCCGAAATCAGATGATGGTCTACTTCAAATGGACCTTCTCTAGTATCAATATTAAATGTTAAATTCTCAGATGAAAATTCAAAAATACATACACACATAGCCTGCGCAGTAGACTGGTATGCAGGCCCACCCCAATATAGAATGTTAGACCAGCCTACAGATTGGAGAAGTGGAAGGATACCAAAAGGAGCAATGTGATCAATAAACACAGGTCTTTCAACAATAACGTTGCGCATTCGCAAATCCCGCACAAGTGAGGGATCATCTTCGAGTGAATGAAGATGGCGCCTTGTTATAGTTGAAGGACGAGAGGAAGAAGGACCACGGGAAGTTTTCTTTTTCCCTCTAGAATCCATTTGCAATAGAAAAATCAAAGACCAAGAAGATGCAAAGAGGATAGAGTGGGGTTTGCTAAGATCATATTTTTCAAAAGAAAACCCCAAAATTGTAATGAATCACAAAATAAATTACTCCAAGAGTGAAAATGAAGTAATATTGACAAGAATCTACAAGAAAAATGCAAATGATGCACTAACCTTGAAGATCTAGGACGGTGGGTACGACTAGTCGTGCTACGGCCCGTTGGAAAAGAAAGAGGAAATGAGGAAGATGAGATTTTCTCCAAATTTTAAGAGGTTCAGCGTGCTACACGATTGGTCGAGGACCGTTCTCGACCTGTCGAACCACGACTGGTCGAGCACGTCCTCGACTGGTCGTAAACCAACAAAATCATGCATTTTTCATAGAAATTTGAAATTTAAACTAATAAATTATCGAATATATATACACTATGATACAAACATGCATGGATATTCAATTTAGATTGCACATACCAAGATCAAATTTTAATTTATTAAACCTGCTTTTGTCGAGCGGTTTAGTGAAAATGTCAGCAAGTTAAGTCCCGGTCGGAATGTAATCCAAAGAGATAGTCTTTTCTTCCACTAATTCACGAATGTAGTGAGATTTAATACCAATGTACTTGGTACGTGAATGCTGAATTGGATTTTTAGATATATTTATAGCACTGGAATTATCACAATATAAAAACATTGAATCCTGTGCAATTCCATAATCGCTTAACATACGTTCATCCAAATAAGCTGAGTACATGCATTTCCAGCTGCGATATATTCAGCCTCAGCAGTAGAGAGCGATATAGAACTTTGCTTCTTGCTAAACCCAGAAACTAAATAATTTCCAATATAGAAGCAACCACCATTGGTTGACTTTCTATCATCGATATTACCAGTCTAATCAGCATCTGAGTACCCCGCCAACTGAACGCTAGTACCATATGGATACCAGAGACCCAAATTAGCTGAACTTGACACATATTGTATAATCCGCTTAACAGCAGTTAGATGAGACTCTTTAGGATCAGATTGATATCTAGCGCAAATACCAACACTAAAAGTAATATCAGGTCTACTTGCAGTTAAATAAAGTAAACTACCAATCATACTGCGATATACTTTAGGATCCACATTTTTACCTGTAGAGTCTTTTGAGAGTCTTAAGGTTGTACTCATAGGAGTATCAAAATTCTTACCATTCTCAAATCTAAATTTTTTGATTAAGTTTAAAACATATTTGGTTTGAGAAATAAAAATACCATCAGGTTGTTGCTTTACTTGCAACCCAAGGAAATAATTCAATTCCCTAACCCTGCTCATTTCGAACTTAGATTTCATTAAATCTGCAAACTCAACGGTCTTGTTAGTACAAGTAGATCCATAAATAATATCATCAACATAGATTTGCACCATTAAGATATGATCGTTATATTTCTTAACAAAAAGAGTCTTATCAACACTTCCCATTAGAAAATTATGACTTAGTAAATACTTAGTCAATTTTTCGTACCATGCCCTGGGAGCTTATTTCAAACCGTAGAGAGCCTTTTTTAGATGATAGACATGATCAACATTCTTAGGGTCTTCAAAACCTGTTGGTTGTTCAACATAAACTTCTTCATGCAGATCGCTATTTAAGAATGCACTCTTTACATCCATTTGATAAATTTTGAATTTTTTAAAACAAGCAATGGATATGAATAGTCTGATTGATTCGAGACGAGCTACTTGGGCAAAGGTTTCATCATAGTCGATGCCTTCAATTTGAGTGTACCCTTGTACAACCAGTCTAGCCTTGTTTCGAATTATATTACCAAGTTCATCAGACTTATTTTCGAAAATCCACTTAGTTCTTATAATGTGTTTATCTTTAAGTCTAGGAATAAGATACTAAACATCATTTCTCACAAATTGGTTAAGCTCTTCTTGCATAGCTGCTATCCAATTTTCGTTAGTAAGAGCTTCTTTTACGTTAGCAGGTTCTATCTAAGATGTAAAGCACACGTAATTACATATGTCTTCTAGTTGTCTACGAGTGCGCACACCAGTGAGAGGGTTTCCAAGAATTTGAGTGGTTGGATGATTTTTAACAGTCCTTAGTTCAGAATTAGTTTGATTTGATGAAGTATCTGGTTTGTCAATTAAAAGAACTTCATCATTATCTGAACTTGGGGCAGGTGTATTCAAGTGATCGTCAATGACCATATTGATGGACTCTTGAATCACACTGGTCCTCTTGTTCAGTACACGATATGCATGACTGTTCAAATAATACCCTAAAAAGATACCTTCATCACTTTTAGTGTCAAACTTTTCCAGATTTTCACGGTCACATAAAATATAACACTTGCTGTCAAAAACTTGAAAGTATTTGACAGTAGGCTTCTTATCAAACCATATTTTATAAGACGTTTTATTATAAGTTTTACTTGTATAAACCCGGTTGATTATATAACATGCAGTATTTACGGCTTCAGCCCAAAGATTTTTTAGGGAGCTTCATACTATTTAACATTACATTAGCCATTTCTTGAAGCACTCTATTTTTTCTTTCAACAATTCCATTTTGTTGTAGTGTTTTGGACGTAGAGAATTCATGTGATATTCCCTGATCGCAATAGAATTTCTCAAAACTGCTATTCTAGAAACTCAGATCCATGATCACTACGGATCTTACTGACTTGAGAACCTTTTTCAGTTTGGATCCGTTTGATAATCCTTTTTACTTCATCAAGGGTTTCTGATTTATCTCTTAAGAATGTTACCTAAGTAAATCTGGTATAATCATCCACGATCACCAGTATGTATTTTTTGCCACCTCGACTCTCCGTCCTGGTTGGTCCTACAAGATCCATGTGGAGAAGTTCAAGAGGTTTAGATGTGGCATTAGAGTTCACCTTTTTGTGAGCACTCCTAGTTTGTTTGCCAATATGGCATTCGCTACATATTTTGTCTACTTTTTATAGTTTAGGTAGACCTCTTATTAGTTTTCTTTTGCTCAATCTATATAGATTATGGTAGTGTACATGTCCAAGACGTTTATGCCATAACTCGGTCTCATCGGTATAGACAATGTAACACAGTTGATTAAATGAGCTAGAATTACTTACGATGTAGCAGTTTTCAGAAGTTCTACGACTAGTTAATATTACTGAACCATTTTTGTTTAATATATCACACCCTAGGTTAGAAATTTTAACACTATGATTTTTATCGCATATTTGAGAAATATTTAACAAGTTATGTTTTAAACCTTCAACGTACAGAACATTCTCAAATAAGGGGAGGTTAGAAAGTTGAACCGTACCTTGGCCAATAATCCTACAATTGCTACCATCACCAAATGTGACTGACCCATCAGTCATGTCTTTAAGAGTGGTGAATAGACCTTTGTCACCAGTCATGTTCCTGGAGCATCCACTATCTAGGTACCACTTTGAATGGCTTAAAGCTTTGAAAGCCGTGTGGGCAACCAAGCAAGTAACCTTAGGAACCCATTTCATAACTGTTTTAGGTTTAGGAGTATAGTTGGTATTCTTATGTTTGTAGTTATAGTAAGAATGACCCACTGAGTTAGATTTTAAGAGCTCCTGCTTAAGTAGATCAACTATTTTCTCATCTAACGAGTTTCGGTTTTGATTTTTATAGTTGATATGGCTACTTTTAGTTTTGAAAGATTGAAAAGTTTTAACATTTTTAGAAAACTTTTGATTAGAACTTTTCTCTTTTGAGTTTGAGGACTCTCCTTTTACAAACTTAGGAGGAGTATTCTTCTATTTAGGAGGAACATTTTTATCATATCCCAAACCAGATCGGTTGCCACATTTTCTTGATCTAGATAAAAGTTTTTCTAATTTTGGATCACCTTGGGCATACCTCCATGTATCCTTTAAACTCAAAAGTGAAGAGATTTCAAGTTTAAGTTTTTCATTTTCAGATTTAAGATTTTCAATAAGAGTGGTTTTGAATTCTAAATTGCATTTCGATTTTTCAAAACAATCTGAAATGTGGAGTTTTTCTAAAATAAGAGAATCAAAATTTTCTTTAAGCTTTGAAAACTTTTCTTTTTGAAGTTTAAGTTTGACAGCAATTTTACAACTTTCCTTGTATAGGGCATTGTAAGCATCTTGAAGATCTTCTTCATTTTCATGATCACTATTCAGATTTTCTTCACTAGTAGAATCATCATGATTTGAAAAAGTGAACTTGGCTAGAGTCATACTCGGTTTCAGAATCTTCTGATTCAGAAGAAGCTTCAGAACCAGAAGATTCATCCCAAGTAGCCAACATACTTTTCTTTTTGGGTTTGTCCTTCTTAGGACACTTGTTTGCCAGATGCCCATATTCTTGGCAGTTGTAACATTGACTGTCTTTTAATGATTTCCAAGTTTTAGATTTAGATCTTTTCCTATCATTAGATTTTTTAAAATCAACCCTCTTTTTACTTTCGAAAATTTCGTAAAATTTTTTTGCTAGAAGGGCCATATCATCTTCTGAGTTTTCTAAATCAGAATTATTATTATTTTCTTAAGAAACATTTTTAGAAGACTTAAGGGCAACAGATTTACCTTTAGGAGCTTTAAAATTTAACTCGTAGGTTTGTAAAGACCCAACTAATTCTTCTACCCTCATATTGTCCGTATCACGAAGTTCCTGAATCGCAGTCACTTTGAGTTGAACCGTTCAGGTAGTGAGCGTAGTATCTTTGCACACACTTTACTTTCTGAGATTTTATCGCCAAGACCCCACATAGAGTTTACAATGTCATTCAATCTTGTATAGAAGTCCATGAACATTTCATTTTCTTCCATATGTATTTCCTCAAATTTGGTTGTGAGGATTTGGACTTTAGATTTCTTGACAATTGATGTACCCTCGTGTTTCATTTCTATAGTATTCCAAGCTTGCTTTGCAGTATCATAGGATATAATTCTTTTGAATTCATCCGGTGATAGTACGCAAGTGATTGCATTTAGTGCTTTTGCATTGGCACTACTCTCACTTTTCTGAAGAGTGGTCCAGGTAAAATAAGGTGAGACTTTCATTGATTTTGATCCATCGATACCAGTCACTTCAGTGGTATGAAGGATCCATTCAGTCACTGTGGCTTGCCACACGCTCTCGCCCATAGATTTAAGGAAAATCCTCATCCTGGCTTTCCAATAGGCATAATTGGAGCCACCAAATGGTGGAGGCCTAGTGACTGAAAGGCTATCAAAATTTGACATCTTATAAATAGCTTAGATCGATTAGCTCAGGAAATAAATCCAAAAATATAGCAATTAGAACGAGCTATTAGGCTCTAATACCACTTGAAAAGGCCTAGCTATGAGTCTTAAAGGGGGGGTGAATAGAACTATGCCAAATTAAAACTTTAACAGTGGAATATAAATAATAAGATAGCCTTATAAACAAATAAAAGAAAGATAGCACTATAATCAATTCACAATACTGAAATGTAAAGCAACCTCAAATGTATGAGTATTGAGAGATTGATACAAATATTGTTCTAAGGACAACATTACACCAAAAACTAAGGTTTATGGTGGGACAACCTGATTCCTAGAAAGGTCTTTATATCAAAAACTCAAACGAGATACAGAGGAATAAGTAGATAAATAACAAGGAAATGAAATCTAAATTATTACAACATTCTCCCACAATGCTTGAAATGTAAAAGATTACAACATTCACATCCACGAATACATCCCACAAACTTGAATAATAAAAGATATAGAAATTAAACAAACATTCAAACCACAAGACACAAAGAATTATAGTGGTTCACCTGTGTGTACACGACTGTTAAACAATAGCCACACAGCTTGCTACTCCACTCCTAATATCCTCACACGAGGGATATCAGTGTTTACTATGAAAATAGGTTTCACAAATTCACCTAAAACCTTCACAATTATGTCTTTCAAATGGGCTTACACAATTTAAAAACCCCACTTTCTGAGTTTTCTGGCTCTCCTCATATAACCAACATAATGAGATTTTTCTGGCTCAATATCAAAAGAAACTAAAATAAAGGAAATTTACACAAATGTAAAATACCTGGATTTCTCCTTTTATAACAGCCTAGAAGAACCAATTGGAGTAGAAGTTCAATTGTCCAATACTCACTTTGAAATGGTTCTAGATTCTAGATTGATTTTAAATTAAACCAGTTGGGCTAGCTCTATTTGATTTTGATTCTAAGAAGAAAGAATACAACAATTCCTCTTTTCAAATTAGATTGGAATATAGAAAGAAAATCAAATTGACAAAACTAACAAAAGAGAATATTAAATAAGCACAATGTAGCTTAAAAATAACACAAACTTATCTCTCAGAGTGACGCCTTGATTTTACTTGAATTAGATATGAAACTCTGAAATTCGTGTTCTATTTATAGTTGCAGAAATCACGTCTACGACTGGTCGTGTGGCCACCACAATTGAAAATTTTAAGCGCGATCAGATAAAACCATTCCACGACTAGTTGTAGGCACTTCATAACTGGTCGTGAGGCCTCCACGACTGGTCGAGATATACCCACGACTAGTCGTGAGAAACCAAAATTCGTTGCTGGAGTTTGAGTCATAGCTGCAGGACTGGTCGTGAATGAGTCGACACTGTTCCTATGACCGGTCGAGCAGTCTCCAGGACTGGTTGTACCTCAACCAAAAAATTTTAAAATTTTGCAACAACTTAGGACTGGTCTTAGAATTTCTTGGACTGGTCGAGCCAGTTCTAGGACTAGTCGAACAAGGTACAAGATTAGTCTTAGAACAGACCAAACACTTATAAAATGATTCAATTTGAATTATGTATATAAAATGACCTACTCTAAGGTCAATTTAAGGTCATTCATACCTTGAATGTGAAGTAAGGCCATTGAAACTTCATTTTTCCAGATGATGGTTGACCTTTGAAGATTATGAAACTTGAGATCTCTATACTTGATGTAGCTTGAATTTGAGATCCTCTAAAGCTTGGATTTGAATTGTACTCTATCTTGTACTTTAGTCTTGAGTAGTACTTGATCTTGAGTTGTACTTGAGACTTGAACTTTTGATGTAGCTCTTCAAAGACTCTGAACTTTGAAACTTAATGTACCTGACCATGAATGTCTTGAAGTAGATCACCGTTCTTAACTTGTAGCATTGTGATGCAATGTCTTGAACATATAAACCAACATGCTACGCAAGACACAGATTGTGTTTTTGCACCACAAAATTTGACAACCAAAGGAGCAGGAAACCATAGCACTTGCAGGAGTATCTTCAGAGCTAAGGCTCGACCACCGGAATGATTACCATAGATGCCCTCGTGGATTTCTCGTATCACGTAATCCGCTTCTTCGGGTCAAAGGCATCTGAGGTAGGGTTGTGAGTACCCCTTCTTGTATAAGACCCCTTCCGGCATAATATATCAGGCTACTCTAATCTGCAAGTTCAATCCTCCAGCTTGTCATGGGGGACCTCACCAGATATAAGGTAGTCATAGATTAGGTCCATCCAACTTGGTATAGTCTCGACCGGGTTAACCACTTCTCGTTCCATTTGGTCGATGCTCGGGCTCTCTATGAATTCTACGGGAATGATCGGAGAAATCTTTCCTTCCGTGGTCGAGGCTAACCCTGTTAGGGCATCGGCCCAAGAGTTCTCTGCCCTCGAAATCTGGTTGATAGTGCAACTCCAGAACCTTTTGATCAATTTCCGAGTTTCGACCAGATAAGACACCATCCTAGTTTCCTTGGCTTCGTACTCAGTGGAGATATGGTTCACCACAAGTTGGGAATCACATCGCACTTCAAGGGACTGAACTCCCAGATTCGCCGCCCGTCTAAGTCCTGCCAACAGAGCCTCATATTCTACTTCGTAATTGGAGGCTCTGAAACCGAGCCTGATGGCATATTGGATTGTTGTAGAGTTGGGCGCGACCAGGACGATTCCCGCCCCAGCTCACTTGGCGTTGGAAGACCCGTTGACATAAAGTACCCACCTCCGCTCCAACTCCAGATTGTTTGCAAGCGATGGAACTGGTGGGGTCGCCGAGGCTGCTTCTGTTTTAGTATCGTCATTCGGGATAGTGAATTCGGCTATGAAGTCAGCCATAGCATGGCCCTTGATTGCAATCCTCGGACGGTATTGGATGTCAAACTCCCCGAGTTCTATTGCCCATTTTGTAAGTCGTCCGAAGACATCTAGTTTCTGAAGGACTTGCCTAAGGGGGGAGTCGGTCAAGATGACGATGGTGTGTGCTTGGAAGTACGGACGAAGCCTCCGTGTCAAAAAAACCAAGCGCCAACTTTTCAATGCTCGGGTATCTAGTCTTGGCGGGCACCATTGCTTTGCTCTTGTAGTAAACGGGATACTGTTTATTTCCTACCTCCCTGATGAGTGCAGAGCTAATGACTGAAGCCGAGACTGCCAAGTACAAGAGTAAGGGCTCACCCTCTTCTGGTTTCAACAGTAAGGGAGGCGAACCGAGGTATTGTTTCATCTCTTGGAATGCCTGCTCGCATTCAGAGGTCCACTCAGCTTTCTTGCGACCTTTCGGTTGCTAGAAGAAAGGGAGACACCTATCGGAAGCTCTGGAGATAAACCGTCCGAGCGCTGCCACTCAGCCAGTTAGGCATTGGATTTCTTTCGTTGTTCGCGGGGAGCTCATGTCGAGCATCGCTCTTATCTTCTCGGGATTCGCCTCGATGCCTCTTTGGCTAACTTGAAACCTAAGGAACTTGCTAGAACCGACTCCGAAGACACATTTGGCTAAGTTCAGCTTCATGCGACACTCCCGGAGGATTGAAAACCTCACTCCAAGGTCTGCGAGGTGATCGGATGCTCAGACACTCTTAACGAGAATGTCATCAACGTAAACTTCCATTATTTGTCCGATCTGCTTGGCAAACATCTGATTCACCAATCTCTAGTATGTTGCCCCAGCGTTCTTTAGGCCAAAAGGCATGACCCGGTAAGAGTAGAGCTCTTTGTCGGTGATAAAGGTAGTCTTATGCCTGTCTGGGGGATGCATCAGGATCTGATTGTACTCAGAATAGGCATCCAGGAAGGAGAGGCATTCATGACCAGCCGTGCTGTCGACCAGTTGATCGATTCAAGGTAATGGGAAACTATCCTTCGGACATGCTTTGTTCAGGTCCGAGTAGTCGACATAGACCCATCATTTCCCGTTTGCTTTCTTCATTAGGACCACGTTGGTGATCCAGTCTGGATAATGTATTTCTTCAATGAAGCCGACGCTGAGAAGATTGGAAACTTCATCGGCTATGGCTATATACTGCTTGACAGCGAACGCCCTTCTCTTCTATTTCAATGGTTTGTGGTTCGCATCCACATTCAGTCTGTGAACCATAACCTCGGGAGAGATTCTTAGCCTATCCTCATGCGATGTTGTTGTAGGAAAGTCAGCATCTAAGACCTCTGCTCGGAATTCAGCGATGTCCCGAGTTGGACAGTTCTGGTTGGGTCGGCGTCCTCAAGCTGGACGGTCTCCAAGTTCTCGGGGGGATCTTCCTCGGTGTTGGGGACGTTGAAGGTGAGGGCCTGTTTCACCAACCCTTTTCTTACAGCTATTGCATAACATCTCCGAGATTCACGCTGGTCCCCTTAAAGGTATCCGACCCCAACTTCGACGGGGAACTTCATCATCAAGTGGTATGTGGACACAACTGCCCTCATCACATTAAGGGCAGGTCGGCCCAAAATAACATTATACACCGATGGCACATTGACAACCAAAAAATCCACTAGAAGTGTGACCTGGTGTTGTCCTTCTCCTGCTGTTACAAGGAGGGAGATGGCTTCCTCAGAGATTACCTTATCCCCGACAAAGCCATGTAGAGGGGTCTTCATGGGTCGGAGGCGTGACCTGTCGATACCCATTCTCTCGAACACCTCGGAGTAAATGACTTCCGCTGAGCTTCCTGTGTTGACTAGGATGCAGAAGACCTTATGGTTAGCTATGGTCATAACCACCATGAGGGCATCGTCGTGCGGATGCTGGATTCCGCGCGCATCATCTTCTGTGAAAGTTAAGCTACAGGGGCTGACACGGAGCTCTTTCCTCAGCCTTTCGGTCAGATGGACATAGTGCTCGGGGTCAGAACTCCGAGAGTGGGCTTTACGAGCCCTGTTTGAGTCGCCTCCACTAGATGAACCTCCATAGATATTTCAAATTTCCTCAGGTTCTTCCACTGCTTTGCTCGGTCGTTCTTCTTTTTAAGCCGACCTCTCCTCCTTAGTGTATCGACGTGGATGACCCTTACGGATAAGGGTCTCAATCTTGTCCTTGAGATCCACACAGTCGCTTGTGTTGTGGCCGTGGTCGTGGTGGAATCTGTAATACTTGCGCTTGTCCCGGTTCTCTGCGACGGTCTTCATGCAGACAGTCCAATTCAGGAGTCTCTGACCCCTAATATCTAACAAAATATGCTCCGTAGATATGTTGAGAGGAGTGTAAGAACGGAATTTTCCCTCAGGTCTCCGGCTTGGCGGACGATCACGCGGGGCTCGGTCATCAGTTTTTTTGTTGGATAACTGAGGTTCTTCGTTCCTCAGTCTCTTTTCTTTTGATGATGTTTCTGCTGCTTGAATGTTCCTGTGGGAGTTGGAGAACTCCTCAGCATTGGTGTACTTCTGAGCCCTGCTAATGAGCTCGGCCAGGGTAGTCGGTGGATTTTTCCCTATTGAGAAGGTAAACTTTCCTTCTTTGAATCCGCTAAACATGACTGAAAGTGTCATTTTTTCGTCGTAATCTTCCATTGACAACGCCTCCTCATTAAACCGAGCAATGTAATCCTTTAACGACTCTTCGTTCCCCTGCTTGAGGGTGAATAGATGGGTAGTCAGCTTCCGACTCTTCTTACCAGAGACAAACTGGGTAAGGAACATTCTGCTGAGCTCTAAGAAGGAGCTGATCGATTTTGATTTAAATTATCGATAACAACTCCGATCAGACCCGGAGAGAGTTTTTGAGAAGGCTCGACACATCATGGCATTTGTGGCTGACTAGATCTGCATCCACGAACGGTATGACTCCACATGCTCCGATGGGTCTCCGGATCCGGAGAATTGGATGACAGGAGGCATCCTGAACCTCGATGGCATCACCTTGTGCATGATTTCTGAGATGAAGGGAGGCTCGATCTCTTCCATTATTGTCTGGACTGCAGTTGGGATGGACGTAAATTGTTGTTTCTTCTGTAACGCCTTAAACTGGTCTCAGAGTTTCTTGAACTGTGCTTCCAAAGGATTCTGATTCTCAGCTACTGTCTCTTAGAGGGCATCCACCACCTCGAATGTTTTGCCCCACCTATTTCTCTCCAGCCGATGGCGGAGGTCAGTGGGGGTCAGAGCCAAAGTGGCAGACACGTAAAACTGGTCGTTGTCCCGAGCGGGTTCTGGAATTCAGGCAGATCGCTCCTAAGGCACTGCGTTGTGCGCAGGGTCAGGAGCACGTGCGAACTGTGCTTGGGAACCTCTGGCCCGGGAACTGATTGGCGGCAGTCGCTCTTTAGGCGCTGGAGTGGCTTCCAACAGGTTTAGCGGTGGCTGCTGGTTCTGCTCCGCCTTCATCCGGCTGATCTCGTCCTTCAGCATCTAGACTTCATTTTACAGCGCCTTATATTTTACTCCTCGGCTCCGAGTCCATTGGGACGGTCCTATCGGAGCCAACTCGGTGTGCAGCAGCGAAGAAGAATGGTGTTGCCCGCTAGGTTCAAGCTCCACCACTATCGTCTTTTTCTTTCCTCTCACCATTTCTGGTAAAACCTACTAGCTTTTTATTTGAGTTTCCCACAGATGGCGCCAAAAATGTTGCTGACAAAATCTAGACTTCCCTCTGCTTGGATACTTGAACTCCGAGCCGCTTCAGAGACCTAAACCTACGCAACAGTTGTGAGCAAAGGAGACCTTGGCTAAAACAGGGGACCCTCCGATGCCTAAGTCAGGTCAAGGGAATCTAGGCCTAAGTTGAGTTGTAAAGGGAGAGTGCAAGATATTCTGTACCTGTAGCCATGGGGTCCCCTTGTATTTATACCTGTAGGTTAAACGATCCATGTCCGTCAATCTCTGCATGATTCACTCAATCAGCGGGATATTATGATCATGGAGATATTATCCGTAATCTTTGGACCGCGCAGCGTATCTTGTCTTAATGGTGCGTATCTTTGGGCGAGATTGTCGGTCACATTCGCATCCAAGTTGATCTCTAGACTCAGCGTGCGGAGTACCATCACAGGCTCGTCCTCAGCCTCAACACATAATATGCCCGCGCCTGGACTCGGCCTCGGCCTCTACGCATGTCATATACATGCCCTGACTCGACCTCGACCTCGGCATATGGAATATTCGTACTTTGACTTGACCAAGGATCGTACAGACATGAAGCTTAGCTCCAATGGTCGGAGTCCATTAATAGGTTACTGGGGTCAGAGTTTGTCGATTAATGCTGAGAACGAAGATCAGGGCCCTACTCAACCATTCTCCTTCGGATGTGAACGAGGGTTCAGGTGGGCAAATCAAGATGGTAGTTCCGAGTCGTGACTTGGGAGTTGGCCCCTAACGTTGTATCCTCCTTCCGAGGCTTTATCATCCGAGGCGCGTAGCTCGGGCTGATCCCAATTATCCTTGTACAAATTTCCCCATAACAATCCACACTGTCCATCTATTTTTCCATGATCATGTCAGGGCATGATCCAAAAATGAAACAGATCCAAATCTCAAGTGGACCACGCCAAAAGAAAATTGTGGTAAACGTTGACCACTAAAAACTTCCTAAGTCCTACTGCAATGTTTATTTTCAAACCAACCTGATTATTAAGTCCAACATACATTCACTAAAAGAAAACATAAATTTCAGCTTCATTCAAAACTTTTGTAGCCCTTGCGAAGTTTTGAGCAGGAATGATCGTAATGAGGCCAATCACCGTCTTCTTCAAGGATAACTACTTCCAATCCACGAAGCTCTAAACTCCTTATAGAGACTTCTTGAATCCATAAGGAAAATAAATTTAATTTTCGACCATCGATCTAATGGAATCACACAAATTCAGCATGGACAACCCAGCATAGCCTAGTTAGTTGGCTAAAGTAGCTTGTCCTACCCCCAAAATCATATGGTACATCGAGTAACTCATTCCAGTTTGCCAGAAATGCCTGTTTTAAGTTCTAACAGTCTTGATGACTTCCGCCTCTGATCGGGCCTTCTCTGATCCATCTTGGACATGGAAATGTCCACGATCCACTCTACATCAAGTTTTTAATGGTGGACGTTCAATCACCACTATTTCTGTGGTGTGGTCCAAGTAAAATTTTGATCCACTTTATTTTTGAGCTTAGGCCCTAAAATGATATGGAAAAATGGATAGATGGCATGGATAAAACACACATCTCATGGTGAGGTTCATAGAGCACTGTCCAGTAGCTACCGCCAGTAGGAAATGGACGTTAGTGCCCCCAAGGAACCACCAGTGAAAAGTAAAGAATCCTTTAGTTGAAAGCAGATTACATGGTGTGGCCTACTCTTGGTGTGTTGACATCACCAACTTTTGTGGGGCCGATGTATGTATTATATTCACACTGTCCTTCCATCTCACAAGATCATTTTAAGGCACAAACCTAAAAATGAGGCAGTTCAGACAATAATGCCAACAGTTGAAACCTTCTTAGGGCCCACCATAATGTTTATTTGTCATCCAACCTCTTCATAAGATCACACGATGAGAGGAAAATGCAAATATCAGCTTAAATCAAAATGTCCATGGCTTCCAAGAAGTTTTCAATGGTAGGCGTTTTTTTTTTCCCTACTTGAGCTTTGGATCTACCTCATTTTGGAGGGTCATGCCCTAAAACACGATCTCACAAAATCGATAGACGCTACAAATATAAGACATACTGTTGTAGAATATTGATTTTAAATATATTTTAATAAAAAAGTATATAAATAATTAGTTAAAGTTGTTTTGCAAAAACCCACTTTTTGGTGTTTTGGGAATAATCCTACATTGGAAAATGGAAGAAAAACTTTGTGTTTATATGAGAAAGGTGGAATACCTTTATGTTTACTTACTTAGTCCAAGGTGTATCGGGCTTGCATGGAAGCACTAGAACACCCGCATGCACTCACGCTCGGTCTCGGGCACGGTCTCGGTCACGGGCATGGGCATGGGCATGTGAGGCAGTATGGCTATAGAGACGCTAGTGGCACACTTTGCACGTCCACATCGTGTCGCAGAGGGTCGCTCCTTCGCGAGACAAATGCGACAGAGAGCTAAGGCAGAGGTCTGAATGAGACCCTGTGACTTATATAGAGGCTGGAAATACTAGTCGTTGGAGTGAGGTCTAACTCCTCATGCACATTAAGGCTGACCATGCAGAAACTATTGCATGTGGCTATCCCAACAGCTAGAAATGGCTAGCCAATGAACCTAAATGGTCAAAAACTGTTGCATGCAGTAGTTGTTACACCACATGCATAATAGTTAGAAACTGCCAATAACGGCTAGTTTCTTCCAACAGATAGAAACAATCATATGGTTTAATGGCCCTAGACCAAAACTGTCAACCATCCTAGCCTATATATATATATATATATATATATATATATATATATAGTGTCTGGATGGGTTTTCCAAACCATCAACAACAGACTTAGCCACCGTCATACGAATTACTCAGAAAGTATCATTGTACTCTAGTGAGCCAGCCAGCATGGTTCATCTGAACCTAAGACTGAAGAACAGACCAGCAAGGTGGTCTAAAACAGTTCATCTGAAAAATTGCCCGAAGAACAAACCAGTGTTGTGGTCTAATTTTCCTTCTCTTTCTCTAATTCTGAGATTTTTCTTATACTTATTTCTGCCAGAAATTGTGTACAAGAGTTCTATTAGTGGATCCTCGTATTTGCTGAATGCAGATCCACACTAGGCTCATCGTATCCTAAAAGCTATTTGCCTAGAACCTTTCAGCATACTCATTTATTTGAGTAGGGGCCAATAACGCTTTAAGGACAGCGTTCTCATATGTGCTTTAACCTGTCCTGATTATTTTTCGTTTACCTACTTACAGAAAATATTATTTCTGTGTTATTTTATCAAAATTCTTAAAGTGTTATTTTGAGATGGAAGCCGAAAGCGTATCATCTATCTAACTAATGAATCAGGACTTGATTCGCCTTGATCGGTTCAATGGAACCAATTTTACAAGGTGGCAAGACAAGATCAAGTTCCTTCTGACGACCCTAAAGATCTATTACATCTTAAATCCTAATCTGCAACCATTGCCTGAAGCTACTGACGAGGACATACCTGAAGTGATCGTCGCCCACAACAAACGAGCTGAAGACGAACTCCTTGTTGAGGTATAAAAAATGATGAAAGGATTGAAGTATAAGAGGATTGGAAAGTAAGGTATTAGAAAGAAGAATTAAAGAAGAAAGAAAAGTGTCTTTGAGATTGAATGCGCAGGACCCCACAAACGATATCAGTTGCGTGGGTCCGGGCAACCAAAGATCAGTTGCGCGGGTCTGCGCAGTGGGTTTCAGGAGAAGATTTCCTTGAACGGTTAAGGTTGATGCAAGATGGGTCCCACGGCACTGAAATCGAGGTACCACACGTGCGAGGGCCTATAAATACCCCCTCCCCTCCTTCATTTGGACGGATTGAAGATTTTGGAGAGGAAGCAGAGCGAAGAGGAGGATCGAAGGTAGGAGAGGAAGCTCCGGTGGGTTGCGCGGGTCTGCGCAACTGATATCTGTTGCATGGGTCCGCGCAACCGGACTGCCCTACAGTCTGTGAAGAGAAAGGGCTGTTATGCTGTTGAAATGGTTAGAGTCTTCAAGTTCCTTCTATTCAAGTCTAAAGAAGAATGATCAGTAGACGAGCATATTCCTCATAAGTCCTAGGAGATGACTGAAATCACTGTCGAAATGCGGTCGAATTTAATATTTGACTATGACAATTGCACTTATAATATTTCCTTTATTCTAAATAATCTATCTTAGAATCAAGGGATGCTAGAAGGATGTAAATGAACTCAGTATTAATAAAATTTGATGATTGTTACAAATACCCTTTCTCTGTTATGTTTGAATAAGATAATCTCTCAAATCAAACACTTTTGTTTCTTGTCGAAACAAAATGGCGACTCTGCTGGGGACTTTATTTATCTTATTTAACATTAGCAGTGAAATCGTTATGAAACTTTCATCAAAGTTTAGCGTCTTTCAGACGCCAAAATGGTGACTCTCGGTCGGAACATCCTCCCCTTCATCTCTAAGATAGATTATTTAATTCGTCAACCACTAACTACAATCATGTTTCGTGATTGAAGGTTTCTGCATCTGATTATAATCTACTAATCATGGCAACTTCCGTAAGAAAGGTGAACTTCCGATTCACTCCAACCGGGTACGTGATAGAATACAAGCTGGATCGAATCCTGAAGCACATGACTCGAATCCCTAGGGCAACAACTGGGGTTGTATCTGCATCACCTCATCCATTGGGAGGCAATGAAGGCTGGACTGTCGTAATGTCTCGTAGGATGAGAGCACGAAATGCAAGAAACTCTAGAATGAATCAGCCTTCGCTAAGAATCAGAGGGCCGATAACACGTAATGCAGTCAGAAGGAATCCCGAACTCGCTCCTCCGACGATATACCCCGAACGAATAACCCCGCTATTGATAGAGCATGACTTCCCAGTTCTGAGTGCCTCGAGAGTCAAATGGACGAGAGAACAGAAAGGAAAAGTGCTGGTAGTCAGATCGCCAATGTCCATGCCTCCCCAGGCAAGTTCATTAGTATCAGTGTTACCCCAATCGATTAATGATGTCGGGAGCATAGAAAGGCCAATGAAACCCCGTCCTCCCCCCTCTTCGTAAGTCCCACTACATCAGCATATTCTTGTTCTACTCCGACTACCGCCTCGTCAAAGACTAGGGAAGCTGCAGTACATATGGCCGAAACGAATCCAGAATGTAGAACGACTACAGAAGATCGTATTAATGAAATGGCAGAAGCCCAAAATGCATTGATGGAGGAATGCAGAAATCTTAGAGAGGCCTTGGCGACCCTTGCATGTAATGTATCCCGAATGGCGGTTCCCCAAAGTATAATGAATGGACAAGAAAACCAGCCAGACGGCCTCCAACCACAGGGAGCAGGGTCACTGGGGTCCATTCCAACAGTAAGAACTGTGACACAAGATGAGGTGAGACAAGTGGCTGAAGAAGCTGTTAGAGTGGAAAGATAACGTGAAAATACTGGTCATTTCAGGTATCGAATGTTGTATCCAAGGGAGGTAGAAGATATCCCCTTTCTAGCGAATTTCAAGCATCCGGATTTTCAAAAGTTTAACGGGGAAGGATCTCCAGAGGAACATTTAATGCACTTCATCAGTAGCATGAGAAATTTTTCCACGATACCACAGTACTTCTTACGATTGTTCGGATAGTCATTAACACATAAAACATTTTGATGGTATTCCAATTTGACACCAGGATTGATATGTACTTGGGAACAAATGCAGGAGGTTTTCATGTCAACTTTTTTCTCGTCAGAGCGTGACCTTAGTATTACGGAGTTGGCTTCCGTACGGCAAAGAGATGGAGAACCGGCAGAAAAGTTTATAGACAGATGGAAAATATTGGGAGCCTCACACAGACAGTTACCGGAGGAAAAAGAGCAGGTCAAAATGTGTTTGAACTCTATGGAGACAGGAATCACGTTTGGACTCACCAGCGCCGATATCAGAACTTTTCGCGACCTGGCTACTAAAGCTCACGCTATGGAACTGATGACTTGTAAGATGCCAGCATTCCATCATGAGACATCTAGAAGGGTATCCAGCAGGATGGCCGTGAATACTATCGATCATGACAAAAGAGGTAAAGATGCAAAGGACTTGAGGGAAAAGAGGCCAGACCGAAGGGAGGAATGGAGCCAGTCAAGGAATAGATACAGTGGAAAAAGGCCCAAGATGCTCAATTCTCATGAGGGATTTGCATTCGACAAAGAAGATGTCGTCCCTATGATGAACCAACTATTAAAGGTCGGCACGATAGAATTACCAGAGCCCAAACGCCCTGAGGATGTGACAAGAACTAAGGAAAGAGATTTTTGCCGCTATCATCACTTGGTGGGGCATCCAACGGAGAATTGTTATACACTGAAATGTATAATACAGCGGATGATAGATAGGGGTGAAATAGTACTTGGTAAAGAAAAGGAAAGGGGTAACATGGCAACAGTGAATGTGCTTACAATTCGAGGAAAAGCTCAAGATGTGAATGAGAAGGAAGATTGTAAAATACCGAAGAAGGTAGCAGTGATTACATTACGATCGGGTATGAAGATAACAAGTCCTGTGAAGCAGAAGCTAGAAATTACTAGGAAAGAAGTCATTGAAAGGCAGAACAATGATGGCGCAAAAGAAAAGAAGCGTGAGGTGGTGAAAGTGACTTATGATGTAGTAAGTCATTTGAAGGTATACCTGCTCGATTAAGTGTTTATGATGCACTTAAGCTATTAGAAGAATTTCGACAAAGCTTGGTTCAAGCGTTATCCGATCACGACATTAGAGAAACTTTACT